>JAHLMJ010000009.1:0-1200000 GCA_019915105.1 Strobilurus luchuensis | reverse complement strand
CTCGGAAGAGTAAATGTTCATCCCCTCGCACGGTCCAGCCAGGTCTATCTTCGGCGGAAGGCCACGTCTCAAGACTGTCGTGTATGGCCGGTCGCGTTCAGTGGCCGAAGGAGATGTAGCCACTGTCGTGCACGATCTGGCGCGAATGATACTTAGGCCAGGGCTGAACTTCCATCCATTCAGTTATGAGAGGCAACGCTCGCGTCCATTCGCCGAGAGAAGCACATACCCTGCTCTAATCAATAGTACCGTCTTGTCTTGGAGGACCTTAGGGTTATGGATGGGCTGATCAAGCATTCGTGTCGCGTAATTTGACTGGTCTGAATCCAGTCTAGACCACCGAAGAAGGAAGAAAGAGATGAGCCGTCCGTCGTCTGTATAGACAGAACGCGCGATATATGATACCTGTATGGGTCAGACAGGTGACCATGTCCACTGACATCGGCCGAGGCAACAGCTATAAGTGTTGGCGAGTTTATCAGATATGTCAACTAACCGCAGATAGCATGTCCTCACCTTCACCTCTCCGGTCGTCCACGCCTCCTCATATCCTCGAGTTCCTCGCTCGACTCCACAAGCTCTCCCTCGAGCAAGAAGCCACTATCCGATCCAAAATAGCCAAAGGAGAGCGAGATGAATCGGAGGTGCACCCTGCGTCGGATTTCGACCAGGTCATGCTCGACAAGTTCATCGCGCTGAATGAAGACAAATGCCACTTTACGTACCAGCTCATCTGCTCCACGGGAGCGACCAACGTCGTCGAGGCGGGGACGTCGTTTGGGGTCAGCACGATTTATCTCGCGCTGGCTGTGGCAAAGGCGAAGGCTGCGTATGGGAAGGATGGGAAGGTCATCGCGACGGAGAAAGAAGAGCCCAAGGCGGAGCAGGCGCGAGCTCATTGGAAGCAGTGTGGCTCGGTCGTGGAGGACAACATCGATCTGAGGATTGGGGACCTCTTGGAGACTCTGAAGGAGGACGTTCCGGTCGTGGACCTCCTCTTGCTCGATAGTACGCGATCATCCCGTTCAGATTTGCCGTTCCGCGCTGACACTGCCTCGCATAGTTTGGACACCTATGGCGTTGCCGACGCTGAAGATGTTGAAGCCCAACTTCAGACGCGGAACAGTGGTGTTGACAGACAATGTCATATCCGCTGCCAAAGGTTACGAAGAGTTCCTGGCGTATATCAGAGATCCGACGAATGGGTTTCAGACGATGACTTTGCCGTTTGATGGCGGCTTTGAGATGAGTGTGTATAACGCGTAGAGAGACGAGTCACTGGCATGCACAACGTCAATGGGCGTTGTATTTCTTCAACAGAACAATCAAAACGCACCATATATACAGAAGCTTGTCTGCCACGCGCTCATCGCGTTGAACGGTACTACGATGCACGCACCAAGCCGGGTTAGGCAGCGGGAACATGGCGGAAAGTCCTGAAGAAAGGCTGAAGCCCCTTGTTGACGGTTGTTGGTCAAGCTTTCGCTTTGTACTCAGCACGTCTGTGAGTCTCGCGCAGGTCTCGCGGAATTGATTGACTACATGGTATTTACCGAACAACGTACGTTTTTCAAAGCTTCTTGGACAACGGTTTACTCTGAACAGCTACCTATCTGCAGATTAGCGAACCGGCGCGCCCTGCGAGCTGTGGAGTCTTAATGTACAGTATTGATGTCATTTCAAACGCAATGCTTCGAACGATATCTGCGAGCGACGCCAGATGTCATGTACAATATCATCAATCCGAGTCCTCGAAGTCCACGCCACCCAGCTGATTGACCCCATCCACACTTTCGTCCACTGGGCATCTCGACGTCAAAGAACCGCGCCAGAGGGAGTGGAATTGACGTACACCATGAAATAATCATTTTGAGAGTGGAGTCCTTTGGCCACACCGCGCGCATCCTTCTCTCAATCCGAGTGATAGCCCGCTGTCCGTATTGATATTCCATGTGCATCTCGAAGACAACCTCCTTGAGCGATCGGAAGCAGGCGAGACCTCGGATGAAGTCAGGCCAATCGAACTCGAAATCGGGCCGAAGGACATCGCGCATTTCTCTGGCATACCCAGCATAGATTACTAGCGTCACTTGGCTGAGACTGGTTGCTGGTGATAACGCCTTCAACGTCTCTCGAACCCAGATAAAACTGTACTCAGGGTCGTTATGGGAGCCCGTGTAGATCATTGAGAAAGACACAGAGCGAAGGAGAGGAAACATCGGGCCGGTGCTGAGCGAAGGGGAGGACACAGTCCACCATTCGCATCCGTCTGAGAAACACAAAGGTAAACGGAGAGATATGGTTGGAAAGAAGCGCACTCACAGTGAGATTCTGGTTTCGTCCTGCGGCTCGGCGGTTCGATCGAGACAGTCTCTAGAGTATCCGAGAAGGAATAGAGCAGTTGTTGGAGGCCTTTTGGAGAGAAGGGAGCAACGCCAAAGCCACAGATGATTTCGCGGAGGTTGGGACAATTTGAAGGAGTGATGGTCGAGTCCAGGAGCCAATCTAGTACTTGATCCTGTTGGTCGCTCAAGATCAGTCTTTCCAAATTTCCCAAGGGCGGGACAGGCGATAGACTGATTTCAGAGGGTGTAAGAAATGTTATGCAGTCGAGGTAGAGAGACCGCAATGAAGGGAAACAGGCGAGCATTCTCAAGAGATATTCGATGGAATAGAGCGAATCGCCAATGTGCAGGGCTTCGACGGAGGGAAAGAGTTGGAGAAACTGCTCTGTCGCTGAAGAAAAGGCCTCGAGTTCTGGCGCTGGAGCGCGCTTTGAGGCAAACCAGCAGAGTAGTCTGACAGAGGGCATAGTCATAAAACGAGTCTTCGGTGGAAGAGGGAAGGGGTCTTTTTTTGATAGTACAACGAAGCCGGCTTTCCGAAGGTAGTTGGAAACGACGGGGAGAGCAGCAAAGATACTCTCCCATTGGGCAATATGAGCGCACTCTCTGACCTTCATCGTGGTGAAGAGATACCGCAGGGAGGTTGCACGCCAATTTTTCGAGACAAGAGATGCTGCCCGAATCGTTCCGGAGTCGTTCGCGTTACATGCGATGATCTTGTCCAACAGCTCGGATGGAAAGTCAACAGGAAAGCCTGGTTGTGGTCTTTGATGAGTAGAGAAACATCGAGCAACGCGTTCAAAAGGACCTTTTGTAAGTGCTGCCATGTTCGTTGTTGCAACTTCAGCTTGCAGAAGTTGACCGCTTCTAGCCGAAGCGGCAGTAGCCATTCGGGCCGATATCGCCGAACAGTGCTGTCCTCTCACCTGCCTCTCACCATCATCCTGTTTGCCAGAGATTGTGCACATCGCAACTTCCTCCGCTACACAAACCCAGTCGAGTAGCTCATACTGGCTGACCACCGACACAGCTCTCTCCGCTTATGTGCGTATTTAGCTGTCGCCTGTGTGTCATTTACTCAACGCGAGTAGCTCGGTTTCATAGAGCCAACGTTCATCAATCCTGACCAGGCTTCCTTCCTCCATAACCTCGCAGAGCCGACTCAAACTTTACCTGGCACACAAGTCGCCACGCCACGCCACGCGCGCCTTCGTTGAAGCCCTTATCGCTCTGACAGCTACATCTCCCCTTTTTCTGCGAACTGACGCGTTCAGCAAATTGTGTCCGAGCATGTCCCTTATGGCACGTCCCCGTCTACCCCAGGAGCTTCTGGACACTATCATTGATGCAGTATACGATGACTGGGATTACGAATCACTGCTCCAACTCGCGACAGTCTCACGCGCCTTCTACCCTCGCAGCCAAGCCAATCTCTACTACGATATAAGGCTTACAAGCCAAGAATCTTGGGATCGACTTCGGGAAACGATCTCTTCGTACCCTCATCTTTCTGCTTACCCTTATTTCATCACGTTTGACGATGTCGCTCGGCAGCCATACTATTGGTTGGCCACAGACACTGCCGGTACAAATGTGCTACCTTTTCTCCAGTCCCTGCCAAATCTCGAGGCCATCGATATCTACGGCGAACACGATGATCTCGCGACCTCTCTTCCCATTGACCAGTCTCTCATACCCTTGTTCGATCAAGGAACAGTCTTCTGCCTGCCAAACATTCTCAACTTCAGAATGAAGGGCATTCAGACTACTTCGTGCCACAGCTTGTTCTCCCGCTTTCTAGAAGGGGCGTTGGACGAACTCAGCATCGCAAACTTTGAGCACAATAGCTGGCGGGAGCCCTTGTCAGGGCAGGCGTGCTGTTCTATAACTGATGCACTCCCTATTGTTACACCGCCGAAACGCATTCGTCTCCAGAGGCTCACTCTCGAACTGGCGGAGTGCTTGGTAAGGTACCTGAGGCACCCGGCTTGCGTCTTGGATACGGCGGCCATCCCTTGTCTTCGTCTTTCCTTGCGCGATCCCGGCGTTGAAGATCAGGGATTCCTGCGTAATGATTTGGGAAAGGTCCTTGGCTCCGGCCTTGTCGAGCTCGAGATATCTGAGCTATTTCCGAGATCTACAAGTAAGTCTCTGTCCACCTGGATCCTCGCCGTTGAACTCGAGTCACCCAGCGGACCTTTCCGACCATTACGACTTGAGTCATTGCTCGTCAATGCGATCTATAACCTGGCAGATTGAGGCATGCGCATCAGATGAGGAGCCACTCGACATTTGGGATCACCTAGCTCGCACACTAGACGCGGCTTCCGGCGCGCTCAAGTATCTTGACATCTCGATCTTTCTTGGATGGCGTGACATTCGAACGAACCACGCGCACTTATTCAACGGGAAGAACACTGCCTTCAATCCGGAACACAACGACGCGACGCTCAAGCGCATGCTGGATTGGCATCAGCTAGATACTGCATTGGCAGCCTCGAAATTTACTGTGCTCAAGGTTGTCAGACTTGATCTGGTTCTCCACGGGATACCCGAAGGACATCCAATTGTGGACGAAGAGATGATCACAGCCAAAGGATTTCCATTGGCTTCGGAGAAGGGTGTTGAAGTCGATTTCATGTTGAAGGTGGTGTGGGATAAGCATGCTCTCTATCCTGGGATGGTGGGACCATGAAGGCTGCCTTCAGGCTGACTGACACTGAGGTTGACAAGTGACTGTATATACGTTTCTGGCGATCCTCTAGTTTTCGGATACGGTGACTTCTCGAATTACTTAACTGGTGTATAATACGGGACTGTCGATTATTCATTCTCTTTTCGCACTGACTTCAAGGCATGCAGATGGCCTTGACCAATGCGCAAGCATATTGTGCCCTTCGGTCTCCACTAGTCAAGACCTGGGCGAAAACATTCATCGGCGGATGACCGTGCATAGCAAAAAGCTCAAACTTGGCACGAGTGAATCGAAGCGAGAGACAATAGGTACCCTTCTTTGACTCGGAGATACATGATTTCCAGAAATAAATAGCTCATTCCAAGAACGACTGATTGCCCGACTGAAAAAGAGGTCAGCTATACACTTCGCTGCAGCACTAGTGCAAGATACGATACCATCTGAGTGCCGGTCGAACCTCCACTTTTATCCTGCATCTCGTACGCGTCATGATCGTGATCAGTCTGCGTCTCGCGGGTGATATCGACGTGAATGGCCACGCGGTTGTCGCTGCGCGATGAGCCTATGGGCATAGAGACGGAAGTGTTACCCCTCGAAACGTTGGGATTGGCGAAGAAGATTCTGTTGTTGAGCTTTGTATGGTTTGATCATGCGCCTGTACACGGAGAAAGCATATAACTTACGACAGCGAGTAAGGCGTTTGTGTACCTGCGGGAACAATTCAGCGAACAATTTCTTGCTGTGGCGGTAATTTAGTTACAATTTCGATAGCATCAATGAACTACAATGCGACTGATGAGCTACAGAGTGCACACGTTGGTGAGAAGACAAGCACTTACGGCAATTCATGAAGTGTATTCGCCTGGTCGATGGTAAGTTGATCAAAAACACAACAATATGTCGGTCGTAGGCAGGACACTTACGGGGAACACGAAGAAGAACACGACGTCCAGAATCGCCACCGATGCTGGAATCGTATTGCATCAATACATATAATCATTGTGAATGGGTCCAGATACTCACAGGTCAGAAGCCCAGTCTCCAGGAACAACCGAACGACCTTGGTGATGTGATTGTCAGTTTTTGTGAGTCCGCTTTTCATGCGGAAGAGCTGGCGACGCTGTGAGGTGGCCAAGGCATGTTACGGTGATGGGCGGGACTAACATAGTAGGTCATCGAGCCCGCAATGATTAGATCTGCAGACGCCTCTCCAACATGTGAGATCTGGAAGTTTTGGTCAAGTGTAAATTTGCGTGAGAAAGCAATAAGTTCGAACGTACGGTGACGAGAGTGGTGGTTGTGCCAAGCCTGCTCAAGGAGCCAAGGACACGGACCTGCATGGTAACAGTGATTTATTGACGGACGTGCGGCGACGTGGTAGCGACTGACCTTGATTCCGCTAACGATACCCGTACTTGCATGGGTCAGTGCAATCTACACAATCCTGTCGGCAGCCATCCAGCTACAAGAAGCACGATGCCTCACCAGTGTGATCAATCTGGAATCAAGCGAGTCCACGCTTGTCAGTCGACTGATGGACGTAAACGGTCAATACAACGCACCCCGGTAGCCAGTACGACTTTGACACTTTACGGATCTGCCAGGCGAAGAAGATCTGGACCGAGCACGAGATCACCGAACCTAAGAGAGGCACATCTTTCACAGAGGCGGCGAAGTGTCAGAATGCGCGCGTTGACAAAACTGAGACGATAGGACGCACTAAACCAGATGAGGGAGATGTCTTCCAAAGCGGAACGGTTCCCCCAGTTGAACACGTACCAGTGGAACGCATCCACTGTCATCGTGATCGTTTGCACCCATTCGAGAAGGACGAGACCGTATACTACAAGTCACAGTGGAATTCCTCAGACATACTGGCTCATCCAAACACAGTGAAACTCACCAAACCACACCACGCCTCGCTTGATTGAGTCATTGCGCCCGGAATGGTCGAGGTAGAATAGATCTGGAGGAGGTCATGTTTTTTAGAAGGCGTGGGACGAGAGCAAGACGTACATGTCTGAACGTTGATGATACCGAGGAGATACCAGGCCAAGAACATTCCCAATATCTGGTCTCAAATGTCAATCCCGACACGTCCTTCTCGGGGCAATATGGACGCACATGAGGCCCTGTTCTACAAAGTGTCAATACGAATTGAGCAGGACTCGATCAAACCAACTCACAGAAGCACGGTCGAAACCTCTTTGTTCGACGCTGCTAGTATTCCTTCCATGTCTTAGGGATAATGTGGTAGAAGGATGGAAGTGCAGCAGCCATCTATCATTGACGAGCAAGCCTTTATGTCGTAAAAAGAGGGTCTCACGGAAAGACGAGGCCCGGCTGCTGTGAGCAGCTTCTCCCGGGTCTCCTCATCCAATACAATCGGCGGCAACACCATCATGATATCGTGGAGATATCATCAGTCGAGATTGAGTCGCTGAAGTTATACATACGGATGTGGACTCCGATTCGACTGACGCAATACATATGCTGTCTTGTCGTCGTCCGCATTCGAAGCCCCTATGGTACAATTTGGGTCTAGAGAAGACGGGGTTGTATTCAGCGCCACATCAACTGTCGATCAACACATGCATTTGTACGACTCTGCAACAACTTCAGCGGGAAGGCTGAATCTCGGCCTGATTTTAGTCCGATCCGAGGGCGCCGTTTGACCAACGCATGGGAACGAGCATGAGTCGCACGCCGCGGGACAATGCATGTACGTCTCAGTCCAAAATATTCGCGGAGAGAATCTGTGCCCGGCCTGTTGAGATCAAAATTGAGTGAATGGAGAACATGGCATCTTACTAGCAGCGGGACACGGCAGCGACTTGAACTGCAAGCCCGATGCTCGTCGAGCGAAGTTGCGAAGTATTGAGACTATCGTAAGCAAGGCAGAAGGTCTGGCGTCGCCACCTAATAAGATGAGGCGAAAAGTTCCGATTCTATGATGAGGGATCTGTAAGCAGACCTGCATGAGTCTGGCATGAGTTGCGGTTCGCCTTGTCATATGCTGTCAAGACTGCACCCTCTTCCATCGTAACAAAATCAGATGGCAAGCCATACGAGATGGAAGATTGAGATGCAAGCTGTGCCGAGCGTTCAGATTGTATCAACAACGAGCCAGGGGAGGAGCTACGAGGCATGATGTGAAAGGATTGTATTGGGAAGAGCGGTATTACATCGGGCTTGATATAGGATATCTTCGGGCAGCGCGACGTGCAAGCGTTGCGATCTCGTGAAGTACTTCTCGCCGTGCTACTTCGTCGTACCGCAGAAGCTATGGGAAGGTCCTTGCCTGTTTGAGTTGAGGCCGAGTGGTCAGCAAGACATCGAGCCCATGAGTTGCAACGACGACTTGGGTATTTAAGGAGAGGTGCCGCCAAGCTGAAAAGAATGGTTGTGAGCACGATATCGAGGAGAACAACGTTTGAGAGGTCAGAGACTTGAATGGTTCCCGAAGGAAGCCAACCCATCGAGCACTACGTGCCCGTCGCGATTTTGCAGATATTTTTCATCAAGCAAGGTGAATGGAATGAGAACTCACTGTTTCTGAGGCTACACGCCATACTACGTCGTCCAGAATTTACCTGGACAAAGGAGAGGACAAGCATCCACAGTCGGGAGCAACATGGAAGCAGGAGACAACAACGAAAATTACTGCATTCGGGCCGATGGAAATAGGTGATCGCCACGTGGATGCAACACGCGCCGTCAAGCCGCTGTCTACTCCGCCGCTCGGCTACACGGCTAGTCTGGTCATTCGGCAATTCGGCGCGCTAAACTGATGAAGACTCCGAGAGTCGAGAGTCGAGACTTGACAATTCTGCTGCTGTACAACGACTGCCATCAATCGCAACCTTAGTTGAGGTTACTGCAATTGATTTGGTCGGGACGCTACCATGATCAGTCTTCCGTCTTCGTCTACAGGCAACGTCTCACGCAGGAGAACGCAAGAAGACTCGGTGCCGGGTGGAGGCCTCATCTTGACGCGCGATGCGTACAGTAGGGCTGTACAAGCAACTGAGCATATGCATTTGGATCGTCCCTCCGAGGTAATTGCGTCCTATTTTGGCATATAACGTCTTTCAGCGGGTACTGACCAAACTTGCGTACAGAACACTCACGATGGCCCACCGATGACAAACGGCACGAGTCGCACGACTGTTCTCGCACTTCGTGGCTCTCTTTCGCAGCAAACTGACTACACAATCGAGCAATCGAGCAAGCCGCACTCCCCAGTGGCACTCCTCGATCGGGACACCATGGAAGCGGCCTCCTGGATTTCAGCTGACAGAACGCGGATGACACGGATTTACTTATGCCCTACGCATACGATTCCACGCCGCGTTCCGCTCTTACTAAGTTTGTACTAAGTGCTTGTGATCCACCTTGTCTTCGTTCTCCCAACATCGCATGCAATGAGCAGCAAATTCTACTTTCCTTCCTCACCCACAACTTTGCAACTCGCCAATGACGACGCAGACGCGAATGACATGCGTACCGCACTGGAGAAGCACTGCCCAACACTCTTTTCAAAGTATCGAACACCTTGGTGGCTGAAAAAGTAACTCCTCGCCCACTCGCCTTTTGTCTTGGCCTCACGGACGACTCCAGCGGCGACATGCAGACGATCTACTGCGTTAAAGGCAGCTTCAGACATGAAGACAGGATAATGTACAATCGGTGCGCTATCTTCGGCCTCCTTTACCATGACACTCATCTATAAATAGCCTCCACGTTGGGTTACTGGACGGTGGAACTCTGTGAGCTCACATCCAGGCGTTTACTCTCCTTGTTTACGCGTTTTTCGTAGAGGCCTTGACTTTACACCGGTGGATCATGACGACCGACTACCGGAAGATACACCCATTGTCGTCGTCTTGCCTGGCTTAACAGGCGGCTCTCATGAACCCTATGTCAGGTCACTCATGGCCACCGCCTGCGCACCAGTCGAAGAAGGTGGTCTCGGATACCGTGGAGTCGTCATACATTGTCGAGGATGTGAGTTGTCTACAGTCAATGTCACTTCGAATTCAAACCAATGTGCTCGCCTAGGTGCTGGAGTTCCGATAACGTCTCAGCGATGGTATAGTGGCGGAAATACGGAGGACTTTCGCCAGGCGTTGATGTATCTGACGCACCGATATCCGAATGCGCGATTACTTGGAGTTGGATTCTCCGTGGGTTCGAATATTCTGATTCGATATCTGGCCGAAGAGGGCGACCAGAGTCGAATAGCTTCTGCGTGTGCATTAGCTTGTGTATGTACCCTTCATCCTCAATCCTCACTGTCTGTCTAACCCAAAGTTGCAGCCATGGGACCTCATCGAGAACGAGAAAGCGTTAACGAAGACATTATTGGGTCGTTACGCATATTCTAGAGCGATGGGCGACAACCTCATGGACCTCTTGCGACGCAACGCCGATGCTCTCTGTGCAGGCTCCGACCACTTCGTCACGAACTGCGTCAAGAACACCCTCGCGCTCAAGAAGCCTACGCTCCAAGATTTCGACAGGACTATCAACAGCAAAGCCGGCGGCGCTGCGCCCTTCCCGTTCGACAAAGTCGAAGACTACTACACCTGGGCGTCAAGCCATACCGTGCTTCCCGCCGTCAAGACCCCGCTGGTCATCATCAACGCGAAGGACGACCCCATCGTGCATCAGCTGCCGACGACGGGGGATAACCCGTATGTGGTGATGGTGGTGACGAAGAACGGGGGGCATCTAGGGTGGTTCGAGAAGAAGCCGGGGTGGATGAAGGCAAGGAGGTGGATTGGGAAGCCTGTGACGGAGTTTTTGAAGATGAGCGGGGAGATCATGGTTTGTGAGAGCCGGGGAGCGGCGGTGTACGTTGATGAGGCTGATGGATTCATCAAACTGCGAGAGAGGGACGATATTGGGTGCATGGTTGTACCGGGCGGTGGTATTATGGATGGTGTGGCGCAGGATGACCTCTTCCAGGGGTTGTAGGTCGAGATGTTGTAGTATCATATATGCTCTGTTGTTGTTCATACACTGTATTTTACAGTACCTACATTATTCTCATCTATTTGCTGTTGGGCGGGGATAACCAAATTTGGAAATGCGGCCCGATCGTTGCTTTGGGCTGTTGAATCAGGACCACCACTGTCGCGTCGCCATTCGCCCGGTTTCACGCGCAACTTTCTAAGCAGACCTCACTACCCTCACATCATACAAGCTCTTTTCACTTTGCTCCTGTTGCTGGACCACGCTGCCTATGATGAACCAAGTTGGACTGGTGATTATACTTGCATCTGCGCAGTCTAGATCACTGATGTTTATCTCTACAGAAATCGTTCATGATGACCTCGAAGGCGTAAAATGAACAAACGGACCAGGAATCGACAGCTAGTGGCTTCACGTCTGAAGCTGGCCCACTTGTGGCACCGTGGCATTGGCGTCCACCTTTTGGCTGTGCTGTCCGGATTTTATCCTCGTTCGCGAACATGATCCGTTGAAGTGACACGAACAATCTCACGCTCTACGGGCGCTGGGCGCTCTGATGGGCATACTACAACCCTAGACGGGACACATCGCACTCGAAGTGCTCGCGTCGTTGAAGCCAAGTCTTACCGTGACAAGAGCAGCAGGTTGAGGGATCCTCAGTGGTCTCTTCAGGCCCATTCGTGAGTACTTGACTATAGACCGTCATCAACTAATGACCTTGTTCTGAAGTCCGGATCCCCTTGTTCGAAATAGATTCTGGCTCGAACTAGAAATAGATTGAACTCCTTACGTCCGTGATTGTTCCAGTGTAGCGTCGTGGCGATGAGGATGAATACCCCTTGGTGACGGAAGGGCTGCCGAATGGGCTGGGTACGGCTTTCATCTCAACACGACACTGGCGACTGTATCTCCCATTCCCCACCTTGTCCTTCCGCCATTTCAGCCAACCTTCGATGCTACGACAAGACAGCTATCCTGATTCGGACGGTGGCCGCTCGCTCAACCCGAACAGCGACGATGAGGAAGCTCTGGGTGCAGCTCCTCCCATCACGTCGGCTTACTCGACGCGGGATGCTATTGGACTGGAACCTTCGTCGCCACAAGCCACTGGTATTCATTCGCTCTCGAGACTCTCGGTTCCCGTACGCACGCTAGACGCGAAGCGCCCAGTGCCAAATGCCAGGTTCAAGGGCGTTGTGCGCAAGGTCATGCACATGAGGAGAGGTACACACATCATGGCGCGTCGCGGAGCTGGTGCAGAGCCAGGCATTGACCCCCGTCGTGCTTCTGCTGACCTACTCTTCGGGAACATCAGGCAGAATTGTGTTATCGAACTGTTTGACTACTCGGTGCGTTCACATAGCCTTGATGTTTTGCATGTTCTCACATTCTATTGTTAGACCTTGAGAAGGCGACACAACCGCATGTCCAACAACGAGTTCGTTAACCTTATGTACGATCGCACCGCCAGCAAGCCAGAGCCTTGGGTCAAGGTTAGATGGATCAATATCTGCGGAATAAGCTGGGATGTAATCAAGGCTGTGTCTCTGAAGTATGGTAGGTTGTCTCTCCTCCATCTGAGTCTTCACAGCTTACATAGCAATGCCTAGACATACACCCAATCGCGTTAGAAGACGTTTTCAGCACTCGTAGCCAAACGCGCTCCAAGGCCGACTACTACTCAAGACATCTATTTCTCCGCGTGACAGTCCATGAGCTCGGGGATCCAGACGAGGTCCCCAGTAAACCTACATCTCAGAATGCCTCCGCGTTCACCAGCAATCCCAGATCAGCATCGCCCATGTCGTTCACCGAAGACGATCAGAAAGGCTTCGAGGCAAAGGTGGAAATCGCGGAAAGCAGCGGCGCCACCCTTCCACTCCCAAAGCTCTCTCTTCCGCCACCTGCACGAACCTTGAAGAGCACAAAGAAGGGCCGTCCCGTTTCCGATAGCAACGAGGATGCCATGAACCGACGCGTAGACGAGGATAACATCACAATTTCCGCCTTGAAACGGAACAACGATGGCGTCAACGTGAAGACCTACCCCATGTTCATCTTCCTGTTCCGCGACGGTACCGTCATCTCTATGAGCCCCAAGCCGGATTGTGAATTGACGAATCCAATATCGCATCGCCTCCAACACAGTGACACGAGTCTGCGAGCGTCGGCGGATGCATCGCTTTTGGTGTACGGGTTGTTGGATCTCGGTGAGTTGTTTTGACGCGTACTTTGTGTCGCAGTCTTGATGCCTCTCATTTTAGTCGTCGACAAGGCGATGGAAGTCATTGATCAGTACCAGTTCGTGCCCATACATGATTGAAGACTTCATTGCTGATGCTTGGCGTTCCCAGGTCAAAGATACAGAAGCTCGAGCGTATGGTTTTGACGAAACCGCAAATCCAGGTTGTCAGGTCTTGTAAGTCCCTCATTGAACGATCACTTCCCATCCCACTCACTCATTGCTACAGTACATGTTATGAACGGCGATATCATCATGCACAAACGGACTATGGACCCCGTCAAGACACTCGTTTATGGACTTCGGCGCTATGATCTCGATCGAACTGCTGCAATGACCACCGCAGAAGAGCCTGATGCAAAGGTCGTGGGGTACATGTCGCACAAGTCGAAGATATATCTCGTGAGTTAACATGTATTTGCCTCATATCATGCCAGGAGCTGACTTTTGTGGTCGATAGGCCGACGTGTATGACCACGCCCAATATGTCTTGAGTAGTCTCGACATGTTCGCTGATATCAGTCAAAACTTGACGGACTACATGTTCAATGTCAGTTCCCCACTTCGAGACCGAATGACAAAACTCAATTGGCATCGTAGATGGCATCGACAGAGATGAACGAAGACATGTACGCACAAGGGTCTATACTCAGAACTGCCAGCTCATCCACGCTTACAGGCGTCGACTCACAATATCGACAGTCGTCTTCCTTCCGCTGACCTTCCTGACGGGCTACTTCGTGCGCTGCTCTCCTTCCTGTCTTCTTCCTTCAACTCAAACCACTTAGGGCATGAACTTCAAAAAAGGCTTTTGGTCTGTTGATACCCATTCAGATCTATTGTGAGTAATTCATTCCTGCGGCTGGCTTGGCTGAGCGCTGAGTTTTGTGCATAGTTTCTGGGAGATTGCGCTACCAGTCATGGTGTTCGTCACGCCCTTCTTCCTCGTGGCAGAGATTCGGGCTGTACTGCATTACCTCCAAAAGAAGAAGCTGCTGAGGTACGTCGATGTGGCGCAACATCTTCCAATTTCAGATTTTGACTTGCGTACAGGCAGATCAAACAGTTTCAGGCTTGATATATCTTGCGAAGGTCCCACTCGTCAGGTTTACGACAGGCTACAAACCACCTTCCACAATATCAGAACAGGCTCGGGAGCACGTTCATTCATGTTTGGAGTAGAGTCTGTATCGAAATCATGAGTACTGTTGCTAATATGTGTATTAAATGGAACACTCGTCCAAGTAGGGTAGGACAAGGTCTTGTAATATCTAGTGGGAGGCTTGCAACCGAGAGGCAAATCGATCGGAGCTAGAAGCAACTGCGACGAAACACACAGACATGGCGCGAAGATCCTGCGGAGAACTTTGGATTGAGTACGTCTAACAACAGGCGACCCTCCCCTTGCAGGGGGTCTGTCGCTGAGAGTCCCAATCCAAGTGAAAATGCGTACATGCCGGCCCTAAAGACGAAGAATTTCCAAAAGGTTGCAACTTGCACATCCCTTCTCCACCGTCGTGTCATACAAGTCTTTGCATTGAGGCTCCCCAGTCTCCTCGACCTGAGCCTGGTGCTGGAACACTGCATTCGCGTGCTGTACGTGTGCAGCACCCACCCTTTTTTGTAATGATCTCTCATTATCGTATCAGCCCAAGCTATGGCTGAGCAACCCTTCCCCATCTGCCGCCTGCCGACCGAGATCTTGACTGAGGTCTTCATCTTCGTCGCTGCCTCGGCGGATTATGATGCGCTTCATGGACGCCATCGCGCCCTTCTTGGTGTATGCGCCAAGTGGCGAGCCCTCGCGCTCTCGAGTGCAAAGCTCTGGTGTGGCTTCAAATTAGATATTGATGCAGAGGAAGGACAACCCTCTCAGTTGGCCCTTGAGAACCTCCAGCTCGCACTCGAGCGGTCCGGCACCCATCCACTTTACATCGATATCAACCTCCTTGAACCAGTAAACACAGAAGGGGACCTTTGGAAAATGTTGGCATTACTGTTTGCGCAAGGACGCCGATGGAGGACCGCTTCGTTGATAATGTGGGACCAGGGAACCATCACGTCGCTCTTCCAGGGCCCGCCGATTCTCTTGGAGGAACTGACTCTGGAATTCTTATCGGACATGCATTACAAGGGCTTACCGTCTTTTCGAGATGCGCCTGTCCTCCATACACTTGCTCTCAACACACGCGGAAATCCCCTCGATGTTCCCTATGCCCAGATCACGGATTTGGCGATACTCGATTATGTTTGGGGATTTACGCAGATACAGGCATACCTTGACGTGATCAAGCGTTGCGTCAAATTGGAGCGTCTCTTCGTACAGGAACCGGAGTACTTTGACGAGGAGGACGCACCTGACGAAGATATCGTCATTCCGACTCTGAAGTCGTTGGAGACTGATTTCGATTATCTGCAAGAATATCTTGTGCTACCAGACTCGAAGGCGTTGGAACTCGAGGATTGATTCTCCCGGCCTGTGCATGTGCCCTTCGGGTTTCAGTCGGGGAGTCTTGGGATGCTGTAGTGCAACAGGTTCTTGTGCAGGTTGCAACTCGAGCTCTCTATGCATTCGGGAGTATGCCGGATCTTGAGATCATCACACTGTTACAGACGTATATTTGGTGGAAATTCCATTCCAGATCCTGCGAGGAACATGTAGAAAGACAGCCAAGCGTGACGCCACAGAAGGCGCGGGCGTGTACTCGTTCAAACAACCATCGATATCTCTGGTGTCCGTGTTGGAGCGTGTTTGAACGCGTACATGACGACCCTAAAGTGTTCGTGATCCTCGCAACCCTGTGTCACCCTATCCTCCTGTTCCTTTCTCAACCATCGCGCCGATTCATTCATTAAACTCAAGCTTCCCATTTTACTGCGACTTGATCCTGGGCAGATTTGCTCACTGCTGTACGTCTTACCATCCGACGGTAACTGATTGACAACGCCACGGAAAGCGGCCCGGGCCCGGGCCTGGACCTTGTCAATATCACTCTCAGCCGCATTTCCCAACTCCCATCATGTGCATGAGCATTCAAGCTTATTCAAGATTGGCTTCAGTGACTGTGGCTCTGCAGTGGTGGCCCTGCCACCATTCTCTCTGACCATGACCTGAGAAAATTCTACGAACGCCAGCGAACCTACCGACTCGGACGATAGTCGCTCATCAAGTGCGCCCAGTCTTAGTTCTGCCACGACGCAAAAAAACACTCTGTCGTAACCGTTGTGGACATGCTCGCTGCCTAGGTATGTTGCCATTAGTCTTAGACTCTTGGCATTCTTTCTACGACTACTAATCAAAGCGACCTAAGCACTTCATCGACTAGGCTAATTAGTTCCGGCACGTTCCCATGAGAACAAGCAATCGTCGTTAGTACTGGCTGCACGCGGGATCCACGAGATGTCTTCGCTAATTGTTTCTGCAATGCTCACCCTGCTCCTGGTCCTCTTTGGGCCACCCAGTACACATCGAACAATTGAACGCTGCGTCACTCACTCGACTGCTGTCTACGGCCATCACATATGAGCTCTGCAACGGTTCCTAGGCTCGAGGACGATGGAATATAAAAGACGGCTTTCTCTGGTAGAGGAACTCACTAATTACCTCCCAGTGGCCCAGCGCTAGTACTCTCTCTATACTCTCTGTCATTTGCACCCCCACACTATGCCGCGAAACATTCAATCGCCCGTCCGCCATCGCTTCGACACGCCAGCACAAACGGCTGACTCTGACGACGCATCTTCTGTCATTACAGGCACATCTACAGTCGATTGGAATGACGACACACGTCTGGATAATCTTCAATCCTCTTTCGGCGGACTAGATGTCTCTGACAGTGCGTCCTATGCCTCCTCTGTAGTGTCAGGCACATCCACAGTTGACTGGGAGGATCGCTGTGCCCTTTCTGGGACTCCGCGTGCTTCTTATGTAGTCACCGGTGCTTCGACAGTCCAATGGGACGATAGGACCCCTCCATCTGTATGTCCTCTCTTCTTCATTCACTATCAGATATTGATTCGTGGCATTAGTACGCCCCATCCGCCTCTGTCCGTACCAACAATGCTACGCCTCGGAGAATCAACACCGCTGTCCTGGGTGGTTTCGAGGCGGAACGCGCTCGGTGTAAACGCGAAGAACGAGAAGCTGCACAGAGGAAGCGATCTCCTTCCTACACGGCCGCCGCCACTAGCGTGCCAGCGGCACCTCGACACAGGCCCCAGGCAGAGCCCGCTGCGCGGGACAGCGAAAGACGGCATGCTCCACCAAAAGCAGAGCCCCATCGCAATGCAACGAAGCCTGTGATACCACCAGTGATTCCCTCGCTGCCACCAGTATTTCCGAATGGCTTCTGCCCGAAGTCACCATCGTTCTCTCCAAGATTCGGCCCTCGTGAATTTCATATCACATATGATTATGTCCCTCACATTGATGCTCGCACTGGGGGTATGGTTTATTTGCCCCTACCTTCGCCACACCAGCCTACATGCCAGTCAGGCTGGCCTGCGCCTCAATACGCTCGTCCACATTCTTCGGCCCATTATTCATATTACGGTCGCCCTTGAATATTTGAATAAACATAGCAGCTGATCATGTAGAATGCGGTCACTGTGGTTGATAGCTTTTGTGTTTTCCATTTGCCGTTGTATTGACCCTGTTACCGATGGACTCTGAGGCCTGAGGTCGCATCTCCGTAAATGTATGTAACATCGTATTTGTTGTCTCACGAGCAATGTTTGTCGCGAAAATTGCGTATCAATACTTAGTGCTTGATACAAGTTCTGACGCGTTGGTTCTGAGAATCGGTAACACACTACAAGAGCTGGCTGACGGTCGACATCGACCTGCCGCATTGAGGGCATAACTGACCTCCAGTGATTCACTTGAGTTATCTTCCAAATTGAGTAGAGTAGCAACAATGCGATGAATTGGTACGTTCTCGACGCTAGTTTGACAAGGGTAGATCGAGATCGCTCGCGGCGACCGGGACGAGACGCCCACTCCAACGTTATTCATGAAGACACTGTCGCAGCTGAACGATACTAGAAAAGTGAGTCGGGTGATATCGCTCCAATGCGTTGAAAGCCCTTTAGCATAGTCCGACGAAGCATTGATTGATTGACAATGATAACAGCTTCGTCCGCGTCCACGAAAAGGGCTCAACCCATATTTCGCATGCTCGTGGTCGGCGCGCCCCCAAGTCCTAAGTGTCAAGTGTGTCGTGTATGTCGATTTGCGGAAGGCAATTTAGTCGTGAGAGCGTCTTGAGAGTGGTGTTAAATCGTGTTGATGGTGGGTCGGGAAGGAAGGACCAGGACACCTACTTGGCCACTGCCTCTTACTTATGTATGCGACGAAAAGGAGACCACAATCCAAGTGAGGAGGTTGCCTCAGTTGGCAAGAATGTAGTACACTTCTGCAAGTCCTCGCCAGACAATGATTGAACCAGTATAGGCAAACACCTGGATTAGGAAGAGCGCGTCACCACTGCGTTCTCGACACTGTTGGTCTATGTCCTGTTATCTTTGTCTTAGAAAGACATCATACCTTTGGCTTGGCTGTCACGTAGCACAAACTCTGGCGTCAACGACCTCTCCATCGTAAACGACGTAAGGTAAACGCGGCATACGCGTGTTTATTGTTCGTTGAAGGAGGTTCAGAAACACAACGGCGTCGAAGGCCGGCTGCGCTACCGAGCGCCCTTGTCAGCAGCTCCACTCGTATCGCCGTTACTTGACGCAAGGATGAAGCTGAAATTAAAAGCTTCCATTCCGCCATTGTCTGTGTATCTCTGAGAACAATTGGAAGGCCGTATTCGGGATTTTGTGGCTCAGTGGCGCTTGTGCGTCAACGTCACTCCGGAAGTAGATATCCGGGAGGTTTCGCTACACCAGCACCATGAGGAACGTTCTGGAAATGCAGGATAGGTCTCACTTACGCAGAATAAAGTTCCGTCTCAAGCGTTTGGCTGCAAGAGAACAAGAGACGAACGTGACCCTGATTTGATCGCATCGGCTATCAGTGCCATCAAACTCTCTTTGTTGATCTTGTTCTAACTTCTACCAGTACCGTATAATAGAGCACCAGCATGCTCTCCCAGTCTCCTTACAATACTTACACATGGCTCTGCCACTCCGCGGTGAATTCTTGGTCGTTCAACTCGATCCGTTGGAGACTGTGCGTCCTCTCCTGAATGACCCGGAGGTTCTACGCGCTTGCGAGGCTCTACGGCACCGGACAAAGAAATATGTTGTCTGTGTAACAAAGGTGAATCGAGCCCTTTATTCTTTCGAGAATGTTTCTTACTGACCTTTCGTTCACAGCGCATGCGAGTATCCGTCTTTGGGGATCTACACCCTCTGGAAGTCGCTATGATTTCACGCGGCCTGATCTCTGGACCGTACGATAACGCACTGCAGGACATGTCCCTTCCAATTCATCCCAACACATCTCATCCTCGAGATCGAACGCCTCTCATTTGCGATCCGCCACTTCCCTGGAACGACTGTTACCTCCAGACCCTCACGCTCACTAACATCCGTATCAAATTCAACGACCCCACAGCACGTCAATGTGGCATACATTACCTGAACCCTCCCAAGCAAGCTGGGAATATTCGCTCGTTGAGCGAGGATGACAACGAATTGCGCGATAGATTCATGGGGCTCTCAAAGGACGACTTCGAGTCCGACGACTTCTTCTCGCCTACAGCACTGACAGATACTACTCATGACCCGCTAGAGCTACTACCCTCCGTCTCACGAGAGGCCCAGACTGCCCAGTCCACCCACGCTGAATGCCTCCCTGGTTCGGACACGGCCGTTCACGAGAATCATTTCATCCCCGTCGTCGACTTCTCCATGGACTTGGAGAAAATTTCTGCAGATCAGTTAGCGAATCCGTGGGACTTCTTCAAGGAAGTGAATGCGATCGAAGAGTACGCCTCCCTATCGCCCAATGAAGTACTCGGACTAACATGTTCGCAGGATACGCAGAGCACATTTCGCCAGATTGCAGACAAAGCACTACGCTTCGAAATACCCTCACCTTGATCTTGTTGACCATCTTGACATCGATCTGGAGCTCCGAGGGAACGACTATCCGGCTGAAGGTGTGTCCATGAGATCGTTCTGCTCAAACTCATTCCTAATCTCTGGCAGCCATATCTCTGAGATCTCCCTGGGGAATCACATCCTCCGAGACTCTACTGGAAAGTTCTGGTCGCCCTTCAGCTTCAGCCACTTCGGAAGAATATACGCCAACTATATCAACAGGTAGAATTAAGCTATCAACATAAGACTGCGCTCACCATCTCTGTTCAGGTGTCGGCTTGTCTGTCAAGACGAAGGCATCTTCCCGGCGTCATGTCGCGCCTCGAATAGCCAAGCGGATTGCCGAGGTCGTGAAACGACCTCTAAAAGCGATGAGGTGTTCGATTCCGAGACGCCATTGAATGGCGCATACCTTCTACTTGCTCGCTTCGTTTCAGTTTTCGATTTTCGCAGCACAAAGCTTCATACCCCCACCCATGTTGTAACATATACATTCGGAATATATACCTGTGATGTCCTGGTAGACATCTTTTGTACTAGCTAAGTTATCAATTTGAAGCGAGTCGACTCTCCTGCCAGCGAGCGGAACCCGGCCCGAGCGGTGGCGCTTGCACAGTTGCCCTTATTTCGCCCCAATCACGGCCTCAATAGCTACCCTTGATACGGCCGGAAATCAAATTAGTCCGTGGTCCAGAACGTATGAGGTCAGCAAATCAAATACAATCACGGGCGAAATACTCTAAGTCCCGCAAGTGGCGGCGCAGAGGCAGCGCGGCGGACAAGGAGGACAGTGGTCAGACTGGGGGCGGGAGATGTATGACTGGATGTATAGCGAGGTGTATCTATGCAATAAATGATGGGTAGTAATGGGACTGGAGGTGCTGGGCCGTGCTCGTATAGTAATCTATGTGAGCTGGTGTACTTGTGTGAAAGGTGTGAGAGTGATATGATGAGAAGATATCATGGGAAGAAAAAGTGTGAGTAGGACTGTAGGAGGAAGCCAACGACGACCGGAATGGAGTCTGACAGCGGTCCGGCAGCTGAAGATCACGGGTATTGCCTAGTGTGGCGCAACTCGGCTCATGGGATGTGGTTACTGCGAGAGACGGATCCGGTGGCCGTGGTAGCGCATGAAGTCGCATTATAAGAGTGTCCTTGTTACCGCTGTATGGCTGTCCATTCAGCTTCAAAAGGGCTGAGAGTTGGGGAACTTTGAGGCCATACAACTTGCGTGGATCGGATTTCCATACGGTGTCAAATGTCCTGGGATCAAACTCGGCATACTCGGACTCGCCTGGGTGTATGTGCGAGTCACTCTCTGTCTTTCTGCGTCTTGAAACCATATCAGAATGACGGTGTGAATGAATGATGAGACCACACACTTTGCATCAGGTTTCGCTCTAGATCCCGACTCATTCCCGCCACTATACCCATCAAGATGCTTTCGTTTAGCGCGGGACTTCACCTTCACCCCCATCACCTCCGCCGTTTGTGTCCAACTATGTTGATTGGGCGCCACAGTCTTCTTTGCAGGGAGTACTGGTAATCGATCGGCAGTGTTGAGATACGACGTGAATCCATTGACCGACTGTTGGAACAGACGGGTCTCAGATGAATTGGGGACATCCCGGGCAGCTTGAAGTAGGCATAGAAGGGAGTTGACTGTGTCGATAAGCTGATTGCGGGCTGTATCCTGCTGATCGTCCGAGTCCAAAGACAAGAAGCTCTCGGACGGAGGCGAGCTCACTTCAGACAGTGAAGGTTCAGACTCCGCACCACTGTCATACATAGCGGTGACCGAAATTGAACTCGAATCCAGCCGTGTGACCGCGCTTGCATGAACCCGCTGAGCCACAGCTATATGCTGGCAATACCGAACCTTCGGAAACTTTGGGCACTCGCAGACCACAAGCTCGAGATCCACAAGCCACGAGACTGTCTGCTGTGACTGTGATTGCACGTAGCAGATCGTTCCGGTGATCATATCAAGCTGTGCCACAGCAGAATCTGGAATAGCAGCTGCCTTGAGCTCGATCTCGCGACGAGCTTCGAGCTCAAGACTGCGCCCGTGTACTCCGCCCCACTGCAGGTGATGCCGCTTGATGAAGTAAGGAATGGCGGTGTCGACGAGTGTGTGAATGAGATGATCCACCCGTCGATTCCGTTTTCCTTTGAGGAAGATACTTTTTAGAAGGTGATGCCACGCCTCTACTAGCATGTTCGTGTCGCAGTTGGTGTATACATCACGATCAGTGCGGTAGACAGCTGACCACAGCTCTGTTTCGTTGAGCCAATACTGCTCCAGGTACTGGGAGAAGCTGTGTGGCGCAGTTAGCCGGATGAGCTCCCAGCATCGCGTGAACTCGGCAGGATCGGTGATGCGAATCCATCTTTTGCACTCCTTCCACACATCTGCATACTCGGTAATGGAGAAGTGCTGCTGCCACGCGTGAAGAACGTGCCACCAGCACAAGAGTAGCTGTGCATGCGGGTAGACACATCTAATCGCGTTCATCTGGGCTCGGTCCTTGTCCGACATGAAGTATTGCGGGATGACGTGTGGGGAGAGTCTGAGAACCTCCTGGAGAAAGAAGCGAACTGTAGCCTCTTCCGAATTTGAGGCAATCATAAATGCGCAAGGCATCCCATGACCCCATTCATCCCGGGCAAGCACCGAGAAAAGCTTGACGTTCTCATAATGTGTAACATTATGAGTCGCGTCCATCCCAACAAAGCCATTTTGGGCATACTTCTCCCAGCAATGGCGCTGATACCGTGATTGGATGACCATCACAAACGCATCAGACGCGATGCCGGAGTTAGCCGGAGCTGCATCAACAGCGCGCTTCAAGGAGACATGGAAGTCGCGCTCGCGTAACTTCTCGGCCCAGATCTGCAATGAAGACGCGTCCGACTTCCCAAGCCGAATAGTCTCAGCCTCGATTTCCTTCTGAATCACGTACACGTGCTGCCGTTGCACAAAGTGGCGCAAATTGAGGTTGTCCTCCTCGCGTAAGTTCTGCCAGTTTTCTTCAGTGAAGATATCACCGCCTTGGACTTTTTCAAGCTATACATGCATCAGTGTTTGATGCTTGATTAAGAAGCAGTCATACCACGGTCTCCGGATCGATGCCCTCTTCAAGTAAACGACGGATGTGATCTTTGATGTGAGATGGGATTCGCATATGCGGGATGTTGTCCTTCCCGATGTTGTGATTATGTGCATGCTTGTTGTAGTATCCCAGGACTCGAGGCGTGTCTGGGTATGTTTTGATGGTAAGTGCAGACTGGCACCCAGATTTCTTCGAGTCGAGTTTCTTGTTTGGCCGTGAACCTGTTTTTTGATAGTGACTTGCTCCTCCACTAAGTCCCCGGCCACACCGAAAAATGGTCTTGGTTGACCAGTGTGGTGTCACTGACTTGGGATGCTCATGCGCCACCCATTCAGTGATGCTCTCCTCTGCTTCCCGGCTTTTCCACGCCCGGAAAGCCGTCATACTGTCCCATTCGAGCGTGTATCCGTGACTCTGGTCCCATTCTAAGCTGCCCCGTGCGTGTGCAGAATTCTCGGCACCCGGGCTCACTAAGTACGTGATAATCAGTGATGCGACATTCAAGCACGCGTCAAAGTCATACTTTTTCTCGAAGGTCGGTGATGCCAGATATAGCAACTGCAGTCGGCGCGTGTGTGTGATTTGATGGGCGGTTTGCGGGGTGGATGGTCAGCGGGAGCACAACGCGAAAGGCTACTATCCCGACTATCTCGCCAAATATGGCCATCACAATCAACGCGACAGTAAACGTGACCGCCACTCATGCCGACAGCCGACGCGCCGCCCTCTCACACTGGCAATGACATATTCTCATTCCAAAATAAGGCAAGGCACTGATCTACCAAAAGGGGCTCGACTACTGAGGCCGTGATTGGGGCGAAACAACAAAAACGACAAAAACGCGCTTGCACCAGGCATTTGTCGATCAAAAAACTTCCTCCTCTACCACGACCATGAGTGTGCGACACTCGACTTTAGCACGCTATGATCCGAGCTCGAAGTACGAGGAGATGTTATATACGCGTGAAAGGTGCGTTTATATCTAATCTTGTCGCTTGATGAAAAAAATCTGCAAACACCGCGACGTGGATGCAAGTCCTCGCTGGGTTGGTTTTCCCTCGGGAACCATTCAAGTCTCTGAACACTCTGTCCGTTCAAAAACGTGCCATACAAGTACTGACATTGCCTTCAGATAGGTAATCGTATCTCTTTTCCTGGGTCGACCGTTGGCCCTTTGTCGCCCTGTCAATGCGGCAAGTATGTACGAGGACATGAAGCCGACCGGGTAGCATGCGTTGGATCGTGTAACGTGTACGTCGTCGTGAATCTTCACTTCACCCCAGTATCTGAACATCCTTCACAGAGACGTATACAGCTCGCTCGCGAGCAGCAACAATGATGTTCAGATTTTTACAACGACTAGAATCAGATCACCCTCTCATAGAGAGAATTCTGGCACAATCCCATCGTCGGAGCGCTTGAGTCAAGACAAAAAGCTTTGGTGCTACTTAATGACTCTGTTTGGCGGGCGGAGACCGAGATCGCTCTACGGTACGGTCCCTGGAACGCCGGTCAGACTACGCAAGTACAACTGGAAGGCAGGATCTGGGTCATCCGGGACTACTGGCCCTCGCGAAGTCGCCGGTCTATAACGGCGTACCCCTTCCGCTCGTCAGAAGTCCTGTCAATCTCAGTGCGTGTCTCCACCGTGTCCATCACAAGTTCCAGCAACATTCTATATCATAGTATATGCATGGCTGTGCCTTATCTGCAATTAAGTACAACATGCCGTGTTTTTTTTTTCTGGAAAAACCATGAACTTTCTTTCGTGTTTGTTTCTCGGTGCTCCAATCATGACAATGGGCGGCGCTCCGCAATGTAGAGACTCTGAGAGGGCGGGATAGCCTGCTCAGGTTTCACAGGATGAGGGTCATTTTCGTTCAGCACTTCAACGCCACTCTCAAGCACGGCCACGCGCATCATGGATAGGAGCTGTTGACAATCGTGGGTGAGTGATGCTGTTATACACGCTGTCTACTCACGTTGTGTGCCGCATTCGAGTGATCGTAGACACCTCCGAAGAAGGCTGCCGTCATGTCCTTACCAGTGTTGGCGCGAAGAAGAGCAGAACCACCAGGGTGCTCCTTCAGGAAGGAGGAGACATCGTGCAGAAACCCAGCGATTAGGATAAGAGTGCAGGTCTCCGATTCTTTCTGGACTATCAGGGCATCAGCACACGCCGAGGAGAAAAAGAAAGTCGCGTACAGGTATCCCAGGTGACGACCGGGAGCTTGTCCTCTGGTGTCGGCCAGCTCAGCGTCTCTTGCACTGCTTTGAGGTTCTTGAGCTTCATCGTCAGAGCTCCCTTGGCGATCTCGTTTCCAGAGAACGTCCGAAGATGGCTGGCCAAACCAAGGTACTTGCAAGTCGCAATAAACCATTTCGTAGGGTCGAACTGATACCAGATGATAGCGTTGCGGTAGTCCATTGGGAACTGGTGGTGGAAGTTGTGGTACCCTTCCCCCATCGTGAGGATGGCAGTAACGAAGTGATCGCGAGGAGTGAGGCGGTCATCGTATGGTGCGGACCCGAGGTGGTGCGCGACAGAGTTGAGGGCCCAGGTGCTCTGAACGACGCGTAAGTTCTTCAGTATAGTCTGTCGAGGTAAAGACTTACGTGGTGTGCCATTGTCAGACGGAGCATCCCCGCGAAGCAGAATCCACCAACCCAATCACCCCAGAAGTAACCGGGAAGGATTGTTGGAAGAATGAACGCCCAGAAAGGCAGAAGGTAGAAATACAGCTTATGCTGCAACTGGAGCAGCTTGTCCTTCTTCAAGTCTGAGACGTCTGCTGGACCATAGCGGAGATCGGTCTTGAACACCATCCAGCCCAGGTGGTTCCACCAGAAGCCTCGTGTGGCGTTATAAGGGTCCAAGTCCGTGTCAGTGTGGCGGTGGTGAGAGCGATGACTGCGGGCCCAGAAGTAGGCTGATCCTTGAACAGCACTTGTGCTCGCAGCGAGCAGGAACAGCTGCAGGGGCAAACTCGCGTTATACGAGCGATGAGACCAGAGACGGTGGTTCCCTGGCCAAGGTGAGAGGCCGAAGATGAAAGCAAGCTGAGGCTTACCAGCAGTCATACCTATGAAGAAAATTCATGATTATCTATGAAAGAACCGGATGATGGGGACAACGTACCGAGCATGCTGAAAACATAGTATGCGAATGCCCAGAGCATGGTGGCGCGAGAGAATTCGGCCAACCAAAAACCGGCAAACCCAATGACGGGCGTGGTCACGAACACAGAGACCTCGAACCAGTTGACGCCCTTAATTGGGGGAAAGTTGTCGAACGAGGTAATTCTCCACATCTTGCAAACAGGTGGGACACGAAGATACCTGCCACTATCGAGGTTGACAGACATATAAACGGAATCGACTGAATAGGTCGCCTCAGGAGAAACCCCAAAGTATGTGCATCCCCGTGAATTTTCGTTTGTCAGTGCAGTCAGTGCATGGGAGTGCAGTTGGGTACTAACTAGTTTCGAGCCATTGTCGCAAGATCATCATCCAACGTCACGATAACGCGTTGATCATCAGTACTCGGGGTCAAAAACTTACTCCAGGGTGCTCAGATACCGTGTCTTCTCCACTGATCTCGGAATGGAGGCTACGGGTGAGAGCTTCTTCGATACCTTTCTAGGTATTGATACCTGACCTCGACAGATCTCTCTAGGCATCGAGAACCGTGCAAGTCTAGAAAAAGAAACGATACTTGCAATACAGGACGAAGTCTCTGAGGTGACGCGCACCAGTTTGACTATAAGAACATTGATTTGATGGCAACGATAACCATTGGGCTTAACCCGGGCAAAGCTTGCTCAAAGTACATTGAGCACGTAAAGGTAGCTGCGGGCACACTCTCTTTGCAGTTTTCTCCCATACGATGTCAACCGTGAGCAGCTGTCAGGAAGCGTTCGCAGTTCAGATTCTCCCACCGATGCGGCCCGCGCCATCGTTAATGGCGATCGATGTCCAATGCCTTTCTCCCTTTCTCGAAATCAAAGGTGAGACCATGGTGGGGATCGTGTGAAGACACGCTCACCTAGAAGACACGTTCACCTAACAAACAGGCCTCGCACACATGGGACAAAAGGCGACTTCACCGACTGGGACCAAACCTGAGCCATTGAACCCCTTGAGCAGTAAAGGATCCGCAGACCATGTCGGCGTCCCTCGGGTTAGCCTTAGAGACCGGCTGTACAACTGAAGTCTCGCTTACAAGTTACATGAAAATCAGACTGTCCCCACTGCTTACCTCGATAAGTGATGTTGCTACTTTCCTCAATTGAAGGGCGGGCCGTCACTAGCGTCACTGTCAGGACCTGCACGTAATCCACTCGCGGACACTGACAGTGACTCGAAGGGTCGGCAAGTGTGTGGTCTCCTCACCAATTCGCATCACCGTTTTCACCGATGTTGACCGCATGCTCGGACCTTGCGGAGGTGATGCAGATCCCACGATTCGAACGAATTCATGGCCCCATAGCCCGAAGAAGGCAGAGAGGCATAAACATGCCAAGTGATGTCAAAAGAGCGAACGGAACACTACTTGAAGCTTGAAGGTCGACACTGGAGTCGATGGCAGTGGTCATCGTCTCGTCTTATATAGCAGCTTAGCAACACCACATCATCATACATTCAATGAGCATAAGAACTATGCGTCATATCTAGATAGGTGATAACGAGAAAAACTACTTACAGACATGGTCCTCAGTCAAGATGTCGACGAACGTTCAGCCGTGAATCAAGAGTTTTAGGTCAGACCGTGGGTCAGACATGAGACGGGATTATGACACGGGGGCCGGGGCCCTTCATAGTACCCACTTCTATTTCTGTCTGGATTCGTCATGCTCATTGAAGTTGCAGCTCGCTCGACTCGGGTGAACACGAACTTTTCTCGCGTGCTGTTGCGGTGTTTCTCCGGCACAGAAAGCCATTCAACAGGGCGATGGGGAGTGGGTCTGACTGATTGCCTTGTGCGTGGATGTGTAGTCCCCCGATGACCGAGCTCATACTGTGCTCTCGGTAGTCCGCCGAGACTCACTTTTCATATGCATGGCATTGTTCACGGGCGTGGCGCCAGGCGTGACTGAGAGATGTTCTGTGCTTGCTAAGTACTAGTTGAGCTGGAAGTGAACACAAGACCTGTCTGGATGATATACTGTACGTTAGATAGCCCATACACGGCCAAGAGGCCAGCAAGGAAAAGTTCTGATAGCTTCAGCAGAGGCTACTAGTGTTTTGTGACGCCCGTGAATGAGACGCTCACTTGAATCGGATACCTCGTTCTTAGCGCAAAGATTGTTGAGCGCCGCCGAGGGTGATAAGCTCGTCTGAGCCGCCGGTGGGAGTCTTGTCGACAGTACCTATCTAAACGTCGGCCAAATGAGTTCGTTCCGCCTCTGCTATAATCTATAGTCACGGTCGTTAAATCATCTGATATACATAGACACGGCTGGTTCCCTGGGGATTTCCATACAAAGCACTGTGCAATCTCCAGACCCCGCTAGATAGACAGAACTGGTACCTATCGTTACTGGTCAATAGTTGTTCGAGAAGCGATACATGGAAGTCGAATGAACTAACGCAACGTTAGTAACTTCCAGGTAGACTAACAAAGTATGACGAGACAGGCCGTCTGGTACATGAACATTGAGCATGCTGTGACAAAAGACACACGGGAGCTTTGACCCGTGCTAAATGCATTGCGGGCGGTCAATGACACCGAGAACATATGTCTCCATCCAGATATCAGAGTATCGAGAGAAGGAGTCTGAGAACAACGTCAGCACACTAGACGTTGGGAGCTACTCTGGACATCCATAAGTATCTCGGGGCGCGCCACCCGTCAAATCGAGTCCACCGAGGCAGTAACGGCAACATGAAATGTGGCGTGGCGCCCTGCTGTCAGTAATTGCATATCTGTGACGAGACATTAAGCAAAGCACAGGCGCTCCAAGACGAGGCCAAAGTAGCCAAGACTAGTGAAGAGCAGGCGTTCATGACGGTGGCGGCGCGACAGTCCTGCACTGAGCAGAGCTCAAACGCGATCGCGCTTGAGGTAAGGTGACCGTTTATGGTTAAGTCTGGAGTGGCCTGATCATATGCATATTTTGCCCCTGGCTTCCTTCCACCACGCCACTGCGACCACTGCCAGCTGTCTGCCACACGCGAATTACAGCAGCAGGAAACTACATACCTGACAATTGACATGAAGGGAGATACTCCCGCCGACATTCAGGGTTGCTGCGATTTGATGCGTTGGCCATGCTCGACTGGCTCCCTCCGTCACCTGGGCGTCTGGCGTTCACTCTCGCTCGAGGCCCTGTCGAGGCCTACAGTCTTTCACAGATGTTCCCGATTTACCGACGAAAAGCCCGACTTTGGCCGAACCGCCGACCACACCGGCTGTACATTTGGCATACTCTCGCTCGTGCTCACCTGGACCGTGAGGAGTACACGTAGGACTGTGTACCTACGGGCTTACTGGTTGCAGAATTCGCTCTGATTGCCGTCTATATTCTCACTCGGCGAACTTTCTTGTTCATCTTACCAATGCCCACAAGGTGATCGTCCGTCGTATCATGACATTGACCATGGCTACTAGTACTACGGCATGCATACCTCTCTTACCTCGGGTCAATGCGGTCAACCACCTTCCCCGTGCACTGACCGTGCATCAAGCGGCGGCCACCCGCGTCTTACGTCCTGGACTGGGGCAAGGCGGTAGGTACGTAGGAGTCAGCTTTCTGAGCAAGGGGCAGATGCCTCACCTTTGATACATGGAAGCCTCGCAACTCCTCTCCGTACGGCAGCTCTGAATCCTTGTCCGACCAGGAAGTACCCGCGTCTTCAGGCTCTATCGTCTACCACGGACTCACTCTGTGTCTCAAAACCGGGGAAGGACGGCGTTGAGCTTGAGTTCGACCGGTCCGCCGTCATCTTCGCGCCTGCGTCGCAAGAGTTCCCAGACAAACGGCCTTCGACATTTGAGGAGATATGGAACCGCCAAAACATATCTGACAATGATTGTTGACCGCCCACGAAAAATGTGATATATTCTCTACTATATAAGGTTTTATGGACGAAAGTTTCCGTCCTATAGAGTGCAATTTCACATCGTTGGTAGCCATGCTTCAATTTTTGTGCTCTTTGCGAATCTGTGACGACCAATATCAGTGGACTCTTGTTCGCTTCAATGGACAGAGGCCCTGACCTGCATCTCGTAGTCGCCCACGCTATCAAGGCTCGTGTCTTGCTTGGTCTTTGCGATGCCGGACACCAACTGTAGCGACTGTTGACTTTCCAACTGAACCTTGCCTGAGTGGTCCGTAAAAACCAAGCGCTAAGCACTCACAGTCACGGTATTTGGGGCTTGATTTCGTATTCTCATCGGACTCCCGTGTGTATGCTCTTCATCGATAGTTACAGTCAGACAAGACCCATTGATTGTCGCTCGAAGTTCTCTACGTGCATTCAGCCTGAAGCGGAGCGGCGTAGTCAGTGCTGAGCGGTGTCGTTGGGAAGACCTTACGTTGCAAGTAGGGAGTTTGTGTATACTGTCAAAACATTCGATCAGACCCCAATGGGTGCCCGATGAATTGAGAAGATCACTCACGTCGGCTCAGGCAAAAGAAAAACGCGATGTACAAGAAGGCGTTGGGGTAAATAAGAATCTAGACAAGAGTCAGGTCGAATCGCAGAATTCGGTAGATGTACCATGACTAAGGACATGAATGCACAAATGCTAAATTGTATGAACAAGACAGGTTGCGAGTGATTCTAGTAGACACTCGTACCTTGTAAGAAGGCCAGTGTTCAATGAAAACAGTATAAGACGGTTCAGGACCTGATTTGACCTGGGAAACATACGGCCCGTGTCAAAGTCAAGCGTTGTGGGAAGTAGCAGCGCAGACATCACCTTTGCATGCCCGATTTCGACTGGTGCAGAAGCAGAATAAGGGAAGCCGTGATGCATATGTCCCCAACAGCACCGACGGCGTTCATGGACTGAGAAAGAGCCTGAGTGACGCGGCATTGTTAGTGGTCGTAGGAGGCCAAACTGGGATGCGACTCGCCTTTACTTTGTAAGAATGACTGTAAAGTTGTACCGAGCAGCTAAGGGTTGATCATCCATCAGGACTCCAGGATCATATATGTGCTGCTCCACGACAAGAAGGTCACTCACGCTTTGACAAGATACACTGAGATAGACAATGCTTCAGACGAGTTTGACATAGTGCACACAAAGATCACTAACCCAAGGAGACCGAGAACTCAGCAAGAACCAAGATAATCTACATAGCAACGGCTTGCTCGTGTGAATCCACAAAGCTGTTATGTGCATGCGCACCAGGAATGACGTCAGGAATATATTCCTGTTGCTCACTGTGGCGGCATATATTAGATGATCCATCGCTAAACGGGTAAGACTCTTACAGATCCAGACACGGTAGGAGAAAAAACTTCGGAAACTTGAGAAATTGAACACGAGTACGAGATGACATGCTCACCTCTGAACTAAGAGGGCAATGCATGCCTGAGAACTGTAAGCCAAGCATGAAAGCCAGCAGAACATAGGGCAGACGGACTGATGCCGGGACTTGGGCCTGAGGGGAGGATGCAAATCAAGACAGCTCGAATGTACGAATCCGATTCGACAAACCAACATACTCCTAGAATGAAATATGAGCAACAGCCTTGTTATCCTCGAGATTGACAGATCGGACCATTGAACTAAGCCTAGCTGTTGTACATCCGCAAACCCAGAAATCAGGTATATGTAGATGGAGTGACATATGAAGATTTCATGGACTGTATCCAGAACGCTGTGCGATAGTCAAAATGCATCTGTGAATTAGAGCGCGAGGACCTACAATGCAGCAGACACCTGAGTGCGTTCTATCAGCTCTGAGTGCACGCCAGTGAGAAAGATGCAGCACTCGCCAGCAGCTTCAAAACAACGGGATCGCAATGCCAGTACAGCTGCGCCGAACGTCAGTCTGTGTTTGCCCCGAACCAGGTTGAAGATGGTAATAAACATACCTTCATGTACTGGAATGTTTGTATGCAAGTAACGCCCCACAGTCTAATGAAAAAGTTGAGCGAAATGCGACAACGAAACTTCCAAGAGTCTTACGCTGTGGAAGCACTGGTGAATGTCAGCTAAGCGTTACGACGAGAATGGACATTACGCACAGGACGCCAACCAGAAGCGACCCCATCTACCTGAGGCTCAGCGCTATGTTACTCAAAACCACTAGAGCATGCCCACGGTTACTCCCAAATCCAGATGCTCGTCCATTGCGCGAGATGCTGAGACCTTGAAAGCGGTGACTGTATGAGTTGAACGAGACGAGACGGATGACATATTGTTTATTGGCTAGTATATAGAAAATTGTGTCTCCCTGTGAGTGGGGATCCCATCACTGGCATGCACCACTTCGATGAGGCGATGGTTTGATGGACTGCGCAGAGCGTACGGCGGTTGGAAAGGAGGAACGCCGTTGTTGAACAGTGAGTGATACGCGGCGCGCAAAGCCTACAATATGACAATAAATGGAGCTCCCTGGAATCCTTTCATCAGCGTTCAAGCATATGGTCAAGGTCAACGTTGACGCTTGACGCGTTCGTCGACGATCAAAGGTCCGGGAGATCCCGAGACCGACGGCTCTAGTTCGGCCGAGACCAGAGCAGGACCAGAGCACTGTCCTCTGTACTTCGATAAGCTCAAGTACTTAGCATCGTGAACTCTCAAAGGCCAGCTGGCCATGGTCTTCATTCGACCAAACATCGAAAGGTATCTTGTACGTCTGTTGTCACCGCTACCGAGGATCTCATCCAGCGCCTAGACCCGGGAATGAAGTGTGGTCCAGTTCCCAGCGAAATGACTCGGATATATGGAACCGCGCTTCGTCTGTTGATGAAACTCTCGCAGATCCATTCTGAATCCAATCAGCCCTTGGATCAATCACAAACGTGGCTCGACCACGCTTTGTGGGGAGAGACTCGCATCAAGCCTCACTTCAGAACAGAAACTGAGTTCGCAGGCAGGTGAATTCCGATCGGTTCCTCCTACTCTCGCCCACTGTGTGCTCCTCTTTCAGTCTTGATAGCATGAGTTTTGAGCTCGACCTTCCTCTCATCTTGGCCCTCGGCCTCACCGTTTTTCTGATTGTATCTCTGGTGACGAAAATTCGCAGTCGCGGTACGTTACCTCCTGGTCCCACCGGTCTCCCAATTCTCGGCAATGCGCTCGACATGGGTGCACCGCGTCCTTGGATCAATTATACAGAGTGGAGTCGGCTGTATGGTCCGTCTCTCAACGGTTCAGGTCCAGAAGTCCTTGTTGACAGTCAGTATGTAGGTGATGTCGTATATTTTACTGCTGCTGGGCAGTCTGTTGTGGTCCTCACCTCTCTGGAGGCCATAATCGAGCTTCTGGATCATCGGGGCGCAATGTACTCTGATAGGCCACGTCTAGTGATGAGCGGGGAGCTGTAAGTGATGTTCTCCAGAGACCACCCTTTCATCCAACATACCATCCCGCCTAGAGTTGGCTTTGCCGATAGCGTTCCCTTGTCACCCTATGGCAACCGGCTTCGCGAATACCGGAAGTTGATGTCAGAAGCCCTTGGCCCCAAGACGGTGCCACAATATTACGGATTGGAGGAAGAAAACACGCGAAGATTACTCGTAGATCTGCTCGATAAGCCGGAGAATTTTCACAATCATATTCGTCGGTAAGCATAACCCACTCATCGGGCGATCTTTGCCTCATAGCGTTATAGCGTGATAGCTGCCATAGTCTTCAAGATCACCCATGGATACGAGCTATCCGAGGGCGAGGATCATATGATGGAATTGGCAGAGCGTGTAGACCTCGACTTCTCTGAAAGTTCTAGCCCAGGTGCATACATGGTAGACGTGTTCCCACTGAGTGAGTGTTTGTCGAATCGCTCTCACGGGAATCAAGCTGATGCGAAGACAAGTGGCACGCCTGCCTCGATGGTTAGGCTTCAATTGGATGAAGAAGGAAAAAGCCTACGTCCGCAATAAAGAAGCCTTTTTGAACGAGCCTTATGACATGGTCAAGCAGCAAGTGGTAAGTACATACAGTCTATTTGAGATTCTCAGTCGATTGGACTGGGCAGGCAAACGGAACGGCGGCACCATCTTTCGTCTCGGGTCTCATCACGCGCAACGAGAATATTACAAAGGAGCAGGAACTGATCTACAAGTGGGTTTCAGGAGGGTTCTATGCAGGTTCGTCGCCTCGTATCTTCCCAATTGAGTACTCACCTGTCAACTCAGGCGGAGCTGACACCGTACGTCTACATTACTTGCGTGAGGGTCTTCAATATGACTCCTAATCTCTTTCAGAGCGTCTCAGCCATCATGTCATTCTTCCTGGCCATGAGCATGTACCCTGAGGTCCAGCGCCGAGCTCAAGAGGAAATCAGACGCGTAGTGGGAACCTCCAGGCTCCCAGCCTTCTCAGATCGACCTTCGCTTCCTTACGTCGAGGCATTGATATTCGAAGTCCATCGCTGGAATCCTGTTGGTCCAACGGCGATCCCTCATCGAGTGACCAAGGACGATCTCTACAACGGATACCTGATCCCAAGCGGTACCATTGTCATTCCGAACACTTGGTAAGCAGCTTAGAAAGGATAAAGGCATTAAGCTGCAATTCGTTCTGTCAAGGGGTGTCCTTCATGATCCAGCATTGTACCCAGAGCCCTTCGAGTTCATGCCCGAACGGTACATGGACGCAAACAACAAGGGTGAGAATTTGAATCCCGACCCAAGAAAGTTTGCTTTCGGCTACGGAAGAAGGCACGTCCTTGAATCAAAGCCTTGCCTATCATAATCTCATGAGCTGCGCGTATAGAGTCTGCCCAGGACAGCACTTAGCAGAAAACACCTTGTTCATCGCAATTGCCGCGATTCTTGCCGTCTTCGAGATAACGCCGGTCGATCCAAAGGCCCCTCGACCTGACTTCTCCCGCAGTGAAGGCTATACTAGTGGTATAATCAGGTCAGTCCCTTGGACTGGTCTCCATTCGCGACTTCCTACTGACCTACCTACGCAGCCATCCAGAACCTTTTGAATGTCGTATTGCACCGCAATCCGCAGAGGCTGTCTCTCTGATCAGGGCCAATGATTCCAGGCGATAGTGTACCCGTCAACCTCCATCGTTCAGTGCCTCGAGACTACATTGAATCTACTGCTGTACAATGTGCATTGATACTAGTACTCACTGCGCGCGCAGTATCTTCGACAGCCTTTGGCAGACCGTCTGAACTCAATACCGTGAGACCGCGATCTTTGTCCATATCATCGCGTATAAAGTCACAGTGCGTGTCGTGCTACCCCTCCTCAACACATCGATCTTCACAGCATGTCCACTTCATTAACCGATCCAGAATCTGAAGAGAAACTGCTCAAGCTTTCAGATGGACGCATCCTCGCGTACGCGGACTGTGGCGATCCCTCCAGCAGCCTAGTAGTAGTCATGCTGCATGGCTTTATGGGGGTTGGGCGCGCCAAACGAGTCTCACCCGTGTTCAGGGAACGGAACGTTCACTTTGTGGCGCCCACACTCGCAGGTTGGGGCACGTCCTCCCCACGACCTCGCAAGTCCTCCTACCCGGCCACCCTCTGCTCGGATATCACAGAACTGATACATCACCTCTATCCTAATGACACTGACGATCTGCAATTATACGTCTGCGGTGGATCGTACGGGACCGTTCCGGCACAGATCCTCTACGGTGCACCCTTCGACCAGTTCCCCCTTGGGAAAAAGATTGCAGGTTGCCTCATTCTCGCACCGTTCTCGCCATTCAGGTGGCACAAGGGCTATACCAAGGCAATGACATGGCCGAACTACATCTCGGTCGGACCGCCTGCGTATCACCTTGCTTGTATCCCGAGACTCTTGGCTCGTCTGGTGAAATGGAAGGTGTCGACGCCTGAGAAGGCGGAGCAGTTGATACGCGACCTATTGTTCGATAAGGCAAAGGAGAGCGAGAAAGTGGCGTTTGCCAAGTGGCGTCAGGAGCGGGCTTTGGAAGAGGGGGAGTTTGAAAGAGACATGGCGAAGAGCGCACACCTCAGCATGCAAAAGTCCTCGGCTGGTTTTATAGAGGGCGCACAGGTTCTTCACAGCGATTGGGGGTTCGAACCGGATCAACTCGACGACGAGCACGTCGCAGGGAGGCCTATGTATATCATGGCGTCGACCCACGACGAATTGGGCCCGGATATGGCGAAGTGGCTGGAGCAGAACTATCGTAATTCGACCTTGCAGTGGATTGAGGGAGGGCACATTTCTAGCATGTACGAGATGGACAAGGTTTGGGAGCTTTTGCTTCCTGCGCCCCCGGTTCAGGAGGATTGATTCTGTACGAAGACGGCGGTAGAGCCGCAATGATGATTGATCTTTTCAGAAGCTACAAGCGACAGCCGGTGAAGAAGCATAAGTCAGAAAGTGATAGACAAACATGCTGCAGAACATCCCTGTTCATTGATGTCAGTCGATGGTTGACATAATCAAGGTAGTGATGGGGACCCGCTCGGAATACATATACAAGATGAGTCCTGTGCGTAACAGTGTGATCGGAGGTCAGCCAAGTCATCTGTTGGTGTATGGGCACGGCGAAGTTCCACTGAAAGAAGAAGAGTTTGAGCGTGGCATTGATCAGGCAGAACCTTCTAAGAACAACCCTTGAGTCAATCTACTGTACAACGTAGCTGGATAGTACGGCGGCGAGTTGAACGCCGCCGTCTCGTGTCAAAAGCGGAAGGAGAAAGAAAATGAGATGCGGCGATTGAAGAAAGAGGTGGCTGGACACAACAGCCCGTCACTCTCAAACGGCATCTTCCACCGAAGCCTGGATCTTATGTGGCCGTTCTCTCGTGTCGCAGCCCAACCACAACAGGTCCGGTCGACTGTAATGACCACAGACATCCAGGAAACTTTTGGCAAAGATCGCAGTGTCCAAGTCAAGGTCGGCGTACACAATGCCCTCTATCGCTGGATCGATAGACTTCGTGAGAAGACGTCCATCGGGACCAAAGACGGCCGATGCACCACCTCCCGGCGTGGCCATGAGCAGTCCTTCTTTAGTCGACATGGCCGAGATTCCCTTCTCGGTGATGACCGTCGTCGCATGGAGCACGAAGGCTTGAGACTCGATGGCGTATACTTGAGAAAGGCTCTGGCATCCTGGTAGACAATTCAGCTATCAGGCCAGGAGATCAAGAGCTGATGCTTCCACACCTTCTTTGGACAATGACCAAAGGTCAGGTCCGCCTTGGTGACTCGCGATCGGTGGCCAGGCAGAGCAGTGGATCGCCTCGTTCTGGGTCATCGTGTGGTACTTCAACAGCGGCTGCGCATGTTCCCAACACGCGAGCGTACCCACGCGGAGGCCCAAGAGGGTGGGCTTGACGTTGATCAAGCTGTCTCCGGACGCGTCTCCAAAGATGGTGCGCTCCATATGCGTCGCCTTGAGCTTCCGGCGCTTCACGAGCATCGTGCCATCTGAGTCGATGAGCGCCTGAGCGATGTACAGAGATTGGCGGTCATTCTCCGAGAAGCCTAGTGATACGACGATGTTGTGCTTGGCTGCACAGGCCTGGATCTGCCTCATCTCGGCTGAATCTACTACCAACGAGTTCTTGATGTATTGTGTAGACAAGACTGGATCGACGGGGCGGGTCCTACGAAAGCATGAGTTGGCAAGTTGGATACGTGTCAAGCTACCCGAACACTCACCAAATCCAGGCGGGATAGCCAGGAATGAACGCTTCGGCAAAGGTGACCAGCTTGGCACCGTTCTCTGCGGCCTCTTGTATGATGTGACATGCCTTGTCCACCGATTTCTGCAAGTCCAGCCACTCGGGCTCGTGTTGCGACACGGCTACCTTGACCGTCTGAGACATGGTTGATAGGTGAAGAATGATAAGAGAGATTCAGGGTAGACTTGAGTTTACTGCGACCTCGCGGAACTCAATCATGCTCGAGTTTCGCGATTGCAGAGGTGGCTAGATTGTCAGTGAACTAGTAATCTTACTGATGACTCTCTGATGGCCCGAATCTGGATGACAATGGCAAACACGCGCCGCAATCCGGCTATCGGGCCGTCTTCGTCTTTCACCAGTGACCACCACCACGGTGCCACCCGTCTGCGCCTTTACTTAGTGTAAATAGGGCTCCGAGTCGCCAGACTTGGTAGTAGCGTACGCGAACAAGCACCTAAGGTGGTCCAGGTCGCTAGCAAAAAATACGCCCAATTCGCCTGGGGAAACTACGTTCGTTCGCCAAAAAGTTGTTGGTGCGCACGGACCACCTCGAAAAACGTGCACGGACCAAACGACTAAAGTGGGTGATCACCTCTTTCAAACTGTAGTAAACTGACAATGATTCAGCGTATATTATATAGCGGGAAGAAGGAAGGAGGATGAGCCAGAATCAGGTGGAGCTCAGGAAGTTGGTGAAGCAGCTGGCGGGCAGTCCGGCGGACGATGTCATCCTGCATGTGCTCGCCACGCTGAAGAGGGACTTCGTGGTTAACGAGGCAATCCTGCGGGAGACCAAGGCTGGGCTGGCTGTCGGCAAGCTGCGGACGCACACCTCCAAGGCGGTCAGCGACGCCGCCAAGGACATCGTCAAGAAGTGGAAGGGCGACGTCGACAAGGCCAAGCCCAAGGCGCAGGCCAAATCCCCGACTGTGGCGACCACCGGCCCGACGGCCGCGACTGCTGCAGCGAAGCCTGCGCCGAAACGGGCAGCGAAAACGGACTTTCCCGGTGGCATCAAGATCGCACACGACGCCACACGCGACAAGTGCATCGAACTCATCTACGACGCGCTCTGCGAGGGCAGCACGCTGGGGAACGAACACCTGCTCAGCACGGCCGCTGCGGTGGAGGCTGCCGTGCTCAAGACGCAGGGCGGGATCACGGCGGAGTACAAGGCGAAGATTCGCTCGCTCTTCGTCAATCTCAAGGACAAGAACAACCCTGCTCTTCGCGGTGATGTAGCTAACGGCACCATTCCCGCTGCGACGTTCGCGGTGATGACCAGTGCGGAGATGGCCTCGGAGGAGCGTAAGGCCAAAGACCGCGCAATTCGGGAGGAGAATCTGTTCAAGAGTCTGGCGGCCGAGGACCAGCAGGTACATCCTTCAACTCTATGGGCCTTATGGATCTGAATGCTTACCTCTTTCTCAGGCCGAGACCGATGGGTTCCAGTGTGGCCGCTGCAAGCAGCGCAAATGTGTATACCGCCAGGCGCAGACGCGTAGCGCTGACGAGCCCATGACCACATTCGTCACTTGCACGAACTGTGGGCACAAGTGGAAGTTCTCCTAGACTCTCACTCCCTTGCTCTTGGCCTACTTATCTTACTATTGATTTTCTGACTCTGCTTACTTCCTTACTCTGTATGACCAGTGCTTCCACTTGCTCTCTTAGTGTCTCTCTTCTTCATCTCGAATACTACTCAAACCTTGTACGGCTTAGCGTTGATTTGTGTGTTTCTGACTGAGACTTGGCATGAATTACATCGAATACACACATTCTCATTCAGATGCATCTCAACTGCCCGCTCGCAAATGCCTATGGAACTTATCATCCCGCCGAAGCTGCCCTGTGCTCACCTGAATGTGCGCACTGATGAGAGCCGTCCGCTCAAAAGCAGAGTCTTCCACTGACTGTGAGCCACGGAACGGGTATGCAAGGTGCTCGAAAATTTTGATGTCGGCAGCGGTGAAATCGCCTTCAGGGGAGACGACTATGTAGATCTGAAATCGTACATTCAATCGTCCGGCAGACATATTCCATGTACCGACACTGGCATACATATACGAAGAAGGCTGCTCACCATCAATCGTCATCGCTAATCTTCACAACGCTCTGAATGGTCCATCTCATTCCCTCCATGATACAGTCAATGAGAGGGCCGTGATTTCCATTGTGGGCCTGGCAGGACTGAGCAAAGTACAAGTGTGCGGGCGCAGTCACAAGTGGAACTCACGATATAGATACTGTCAAAATAGGTTATCCGCATATGCAGAGGAATGGAGACCGGCGGATAGCCATGCCGTAGAAGTGGTATTGACGCCACCAAACGGGTCACGCGCCCATTTCCGTCCTATAAGCCGATCATCAGCATAGAGCTCGCGCCAACTTGAGGCCTATGGGTTGAGTCCATACATTGAAGGGATGGCATGCAGCCAAAAGAAGATGCAACCAGCTAGATATGGCGAATGGATTGGTATTGCTTTCATTCATCAGGGCCTGTCACAGACGCTTCAGCATTGTATGGGTGTGAGTGATTCACATACCCGGACGCGGTCACAAATGTAATGTAACTCATCGTCGACCAGCCAAGGTGGACAGCACAAAGCGGCACCGCTCTCATCGCTCCCCGGCACATCGGTCTGTACGAAGACCGTTCTCCGTGTTACATTGCGAGTGAAGCCAGCGGGAATGAAAGGCCCTGAAAAACGTGCGTTCTCCATGACACGACGGTGAACCTCGCAGATCACTTCTGGCGTCAGCCTATCCGGGTCGGCCACTATCTCTTGTATAAGAGCATGCGCCTTCGGACTTTGTGAGTAACGAATCAGAATGGCCTGGACAGTGGAAGCGCACGGCCAGGGTATCATTCAGAATGGACTTGATGGATTTGGGATTATGAAGTTTGCTTCGCGCAGACGTTCTAACGGCGCCCTCGACTATGCCTCGACGGATAAGATCTTGTGTGGCCTAAGCGTTGATCAGTATCTGGAGGAAGAGTGCGAACAAGAAGCATACGCCGCTGGTCAGCAGGAAAGTACTCTCAATATGGTTTGTATCTATGGCCAGCGAGCATAGATATTTCGTGAGCAGATTAGAGCCTTGAGGAAAGAGCTGATGCCACTGGTTCTTGATGTCCTCGTGACCAACTGGGAGGGCGACTATATCTCGAGGAAATGGATGTTCCGCAGCCTTTCTCCACCTCTGGACAATCGGAACTAGATTGACGTATCAGTCATGCGGGTCGCGGAAATGCCTCTGTCGTCTGACCGTCCCCGGACAGCTCTGCAACGTGATGATTCAAGCGCATGTCCTCGTCCAGATTTCTCTCCATCTCAGTGAGATGTGTCTCCAGCACATCATCGTCGAGATCTAGAGCGGCTAGTTGAGCGAACGCCTGTACTCGGTGAGTGTTCCCGGAACCTCTCAAGGCTGGCCAGATGTTACACGTACCTCCTGCTTGTACGCAAGCGAAGTCCCGGGGTTTTCGTACTCATATATTGCTGCGAGGCGAATCAAAACATTCGGATTCCCAGGGTGCCTTTCCAGAAGTTTCTCATAATATCGGACGGATGCCTCCAACGTGGGGAAGTAGTTTGGAAGATTGGGTTCCGGCGGCGTCTGTGCTCGCAGTCAGCAAAGTTATCGCAGGGCAAGTTGTATCGCACGTCAAAGCACGGGTGAGAGACATAAACGACGGGTTTCATGACTAGGAAGAGAACTGCTGGTGAAAGTCGGGACGAAGCCACTACATGCGATCTGAATGTGATCAGGGTGACAAGCGATCGCGATCGGATTGAGGCGGCATCAGCCGGCACCACCAATCATTGCCCTTGCCTCTCAATGGCCAGGCCTAGACCTCCAGGGGAACACCGACGATAGCAATCCCATTCGCGGTGATCCTTGCGACCTCTATAATCGACTTCAGTTGAGCCACAGGCTGAGGCTGTCTACAACATCACCTGCCTACCACGCGGCAAGCCCGGCCAGCCGTTCTCCCTGCTCCACCTCCGCCGGAATTTCTTAATCACAGCTCCGTCAGCCAACCGTCAAATGAGATCTATCAATTTAAAACTAAGGCCCTCGCCCGTGAGGCCCAGCGACTGCCTTCCAGAAGGAATCTAGTCCTCAGTGAGGTTGAAACTGATACATACTTACTCTCTTGGATGCTCTATCCGCCTCACGTCATGTTGTTCGATGCTCACCGCGGCGGCGCTCGTGCTCCATGCATACGCACACACGCCTCTTGAAGTGGCGCAGTGCGAAGCGAAAGCCTGTGAGCGGGCATTAGTCACACGTATGCGGATCATTCACTATCATAAATCATAAATGAAATCAAGGAATGGGCCCTGAAAACATATAGTTGGTCCAGAGGACCGTTAGAGTCACGTTAGAGTCGTTCCTTCGGATCAGGATGTGGCCATGTTGAGTTCAAGATTCGAAAAGTGAAGTACGGCGTACTATGGCTACAAGCACATCTTTGAGCAGTCTAATCATACGTGCTAACTACACCTTTGCATTGATACTTGCACTTTTTTTGTAAATTTTTTTGATACTCAACTGCCTTCAGGAAAGACTTCGGCGATTGACATGTCGCGTACGACCTTCGCTCCATGTGCGAATTCGCAGTCATCTTTCCTCGGATTTTCCCTGAACCTCAAGCCATGCCGGCTGCTCTCAATACTTACAGCCAACCTTCGCCATTCCTCGCGTGCCATGACTAGCGATGCAAGGATAAGATTGTGGGCTGATGACTTTGATTGTGCAGCGTCAGACGGACATAAAGTCAATGCCTGATTGCCCAAGGTGGTCAAACATCGCCCATTGTATTTCATTCAAATGTTTTGAGAATGAATCGATACGTGCCGTTTGTACAGGGCCGGGTATACAAAGTCCTAATTATAGAGAGCACAGTGCTGGTGTCGACTGAGTTCGCCATCGTGGTACGGGCTAAGTTCTCGAAGAAACAAGCAGATCGTTGGCTGGAAGAGAAGAGCTTCATCCCCCATGGACGCCGAGAAGCGTGAAAGCTCCAGAGAAAGAGACTGGCACGTAAGGGCAGGACGGATGAACAGGATTCGTCGTTAAAGGCCAGACACAGTCAGAGCGTACGGATACGAGCATGACACCCTGCACACAGTCAAAATGCTGTCGTGTTTGAGCCGTGTCTCGTAGTCGTCTGGGTCCCCGAATACCCAGGGGGACGGTTCTTTCGCGCTAGTATCCTATCTCAACGCGAAGAAGGTTGTTTCAGTCGTGACCGTGCTGTATACGCGACGTTGAGCGGTCAATGGACTCGGAGGGGAAGGAGCTGGTGCAGGTAAAGGCGAGGGAGAATCATCGGTGCCTAGTACGCCTATCTTGTTGGATCCTTGTTACGACATGGTGGGAACGTGAAGAGAGACGAGAAGCACAGGGCCCTGCAATCATGATCTCGGATCGATGCAGCCGAGTGAGCGCATGAAAAACATACGCCTGGGCCAGGTCTGAATACACTCACGAGGGCGCAGATACTGAATGGTGACGGTCAGGTAAGAGCATAGTTTGTTTGTTTGAACTTCCTTTCATCTGGTACTGCAGCGCAGATTGTAGTAGAGACCATCGAGGTCTCCTGAAAGTTCAGTGTTATCTCCCCCGGTGTTCGGTAACTCCGAGTCTCCAAATCACAGTCAACGGTCACCTGACAGTCCAGTGGGCCTAATGCATTGCGAGCAGCCCAGACATCGTGCCGCTGCAGTTGAGATGAGGTGAGGAAGGGAGATTGCTTGATGAGAGCGGGAGAAACGAGCTGAACCCAGGAGGAAGATATGGACCAGCAAAATTTGTTCGCTAAATGAGCCCGAATACTCTTCGGTGCAGCCATCACGCGAGCCATGAGCTGGTCGGTGGCAGAGGTGCGTCTATCATGATTCATGATCAGCCACGAGATTTACGCGTGGGCGGCAATCAATCGCATTAGGTAAACTTCCTTGGTCTCAAAGTAGTACGGCGACGATCTTTGTCTCTTTGTTCCTCTCCACAACCATCCAGCGGCCATGGTGCTCAAGGCAGAGGTCGTCGAGGCATTCGAAATACTAGGCTGCACGCCAGATACTCCGCAGAACGACGCCTCAAAATGCTACAAGAAACTGGCTTTGAAGTGCGCTCTAGTCATTATTTTCGATCGGCGCGCTTTTTACGCTCCAGCAGATATCACCCGGATCGTAATACCTCAAGCGACGCGACGGCCGAGTTCCAGAGGGTATTCAAACTCTTCTACTACAACTTGACGTGGCTGAACTGGTTACACAATGTATCTTTAGATTGGAGCTGCCTGGAATATTTGCCTCAGGCACTACGAACGCCCTCTCTCTAGCGAAGAGAGGCCAGCGGGCAGTACATATTCTGGCTTCAGTAGTGGCTATAGCCACGATTTTGATGCAGAGGACGATGTGCCACTCGATGAAGAAACAGCGCGAGAGTTCTTTGAGTGCGTCCACTTCGAACTTTGTCTCATCCTCTCCTATCGCTCAACGTCACCAGGTTCCTCTTCAAGCAAGCTTTCAAGGCTCATCAGGCCAGGCAAAGCTTCTACGAAGGAGCTCGTGCGTCTTTTTTCGAAACGAATGGATTGGACTCGGGATCGCTGACTCTGCCATACCAGAATATCGACGTCAACGGGCGGGGGGCTTTGGCGACAATGTATACACCTTCAATGAGTCATACGCCGACGCTCAGGAGCGCGTTACGCGAGACAAGGAGAGGCAGCGCAAGGAGAACGCGGACTACCACCAGCGCGTGGCGGACTTTGGTATGTGTAGTGGCAGTTCGGATACTCAGTTGATCTGATTTCCTGACGCAGAGGCGGAATGTCGTGCGGAAGAGGCAGCCGAGGCGAAGCGCAAGCGCGAACAGAAGCGCCTGGATAACATATTCAACGAAGCCCGCATCAGCGCATTCAGAGCTGCACGCGCCGGCAAAAGTGCGGAGGTCCGCAGTCTGGTTCTGCAACATGACCTCTCCATGGCCGACCCGGAGCGGGTACCCAAAGTGCCGAAAGCAACTTTGGTAGCCAAGCACGAGACACTCCTCCATGCCGCTGCTGTTGCTTGCGATGTCCAGACGATCCAGTTTCTTATTGCGCGTGGCGCAGACCCTAACGTGATGACCGCCACAGGGTTCTCTCCCTTTCATGTGGCTATTCGTCATGGCAATGCACCAGTCGCGAAATATCTCTGTGAGCTAAAGCCCAGGCCGGATGGGTGCCACCCCAGCAAGGCGTTCGGCAAAGACACGCCCTTGATGATAGCGGTTAAGTCGCCTCATCGGAATGCCAGTCTGATTGAATATCTATCCCGGCACACACCTGTACATGGTGTCAAGGAGGCGTGGAACCACCTGGATACGCTCGCTCTGGTTGAGGATATTGATGTCTCGCAGTTCAAGATGGCGTTGGAGACCAAGGTATTTACTGCTTCTCTTCCGCTTTTTCTGGTTAAATCCCACATCTTCTTTTTTTTCAGAATGGTTTTGTCCTGGTTGATGACGAGCTTGTGGGCAAGCAACGCAAGAAGTTGGAGCGTGAGGCAAAGGAGGAGCGCAAGCGTGAGGCCGAAGCCAACCGATTGCGGAATGAGGAAAGGAGAAGAAAGCGTGAGGAGGAGGAGAGGGAGAAGCAGGAGGCTATCGCTTCTGTCGAGCGCCAACTAGAGAAGGAAAGGAAGGAGACAGCAAAGAGGGAGGAACGGGCAAGACGTGCAGCAGAAACAGCGGAACGTGAGAGACTCGAGGCGGCAGAGCGCCAGAGAGTTGCTGCCGAGGAACTTGAAAGGGCTCAGGCTGCCCAGGCGGCGGCTGCCGCTGAGGCGAGGCGTGTCAAGGAGGAACTGCGCAGGCAAACCGAGCGGGAGGAAGCTAGACGAAAAAGAGCCGAGAAGAAGAGACTTGCTCTGGAAGCGAAACAGCGTCAGGAGGCAGAGGAGGAGCGCATTCGGGCTCAACTGATGGCGGAGGCGGAAGCGAAGGTGAGGGCAGAGATGGGCGCGCGGATACGTGCAGAGGCGGAGGCGAAGGTGCGCGCCGAGGCCGAAGCGGAGGTGAGGGCTAAGGAGGAGGCGAGGAGGCGGTGGGACGAGCAGACTCAGAGGGAAAATGAGGAGACTCTACAGAGGGAGAACGAGAAGCTTCGCGCTGAGGCTGAGGCAAAGCGGGCGGCTGCGAATCAGAAGAGGAAAGAGAAGAACGCGGCGAGGAGGGAAGCAAAGAAGGAGGTGAGTAGATTAGCGAATACATGTTGCTGCATCGCTTAGTCTGGCCCATTCTCGTACAGGCAGCTGCCGCGGTAGAGGCACCTGCACCCACTGCACCAGCGCAGCGGACATGCAAATTCTTCCAAAGGGGATACTGTCGTTTCGGTAAAAAGTGTCGAGATGCACATGTTCCGCTTCCCACCCCCGCTTCGGTGTGTATTGGTTCGCTTCTGGTCTACTACTTCCGACTGATATATCTCAGGAGTCTCACCTAGAACAGCAGCCAACACCAAAGACACCTACTCCCCGTGTGGTGGAAGTTCTCACTCCCGAACCGCAACCGCAACCACAACCGAAACAGCCACCACAACCTAAACAGCCAGCACAGAAGAAGGCGCCGAAGCCGTGTCGACACTTCCTCAGAGGGCACTGCCGATTCGGCGACGGGTGCAGGTACCCACATCCAGCGAAAGAGGTTCCATACTTGCCTTCGCCGACACCGTCTTCGCCTACTCGCCACTTTGGTAAGCTCAACTATCTCGTCAATCACTTGGATGGGGCTAATGATGTCGACTGTGACTCAGTGCCGGTCTGGGAAGACATGCAGACAGTGCCTCTAGCGGAGGAAGAGCTGTTTGGGAGGAGGCGGAGGTAAGCTTGCGACGAGTCATACTAGTATTCTCTTGTTCTGGGCACTGTTGTTGATAACCTACGCCCTTGTAATGATGTTCGAGGCTGCTCTTACCTGAGATCTTCGGATGCCTCTGACAAGTTCACATCCTGTTGAAGCGAAGGTAGAAATGACTGTGTCCGAAGCACAATGAATCCAGTTGTTCAACGTTCAAGAAACATACAAATTGTGAGATTACTGCCGTCTGCAGACTGAGAAGAGACTGCACGAAGTGTGGGTCCAGATCAGATGATGATGTGACAGCCAATCCGCTTCTTTCCCTCCTACCTCATCGTCCCCCCACCGCCGCGAGCAGCACAGCGGCTGACGTTGACCAGGTTGTCTGCCCGCCGAAGACCGTAATTCTAGCGATATCACGCCCACACACCTAACGAACACTACACTACAAACTACCAACTAACGACCATGACGACTAACGAAATCTACACACTCACGACGTTACTCTCCACCACCTCCTTCCGTCTTGCCTATTCTCTTCCTCTCTTGTTTCTCTCTATTCTTCTCACATTCTCCGGCACCTTTCTCACCTTGGATCGTACTCGCCAATTTGCGCCGAAGGATGATGTCTTGCCAGGTGCCTTCACTGCGCCCAAATCGAAGCACAAATACTTGTTGGAGGGCGGAATAGGCGGATTGGCTATTGGATATGCTTTTGGAGGTGTGTTCGGCGTCGCTCATCCCTGCGGTAGAGCTAACGTTTTTGTAGTGCACCTTTCCACCTGCCTCGCCCTCCTCATTCCTTCGTCGACGAGCGCGAGCCCATTATCGTCCGGCTCGTTTGTGGCAGTCTGGATCCTGTCTTCTTTAGTCACCACCTTCCTGGCTGGACGCTGGAAGTACTGCGCCTTGGCTTTTGCTGGCTTATCTGGAGGGTACGTTCACATGTTTCTATCACCTACGTCGCCCTGACGTTCTCATCATAGTGCGCTCTTTGCCCTCGCACTGTCAGTCATCATCCACCCCACTCTCCTCACCCGAATTGTCTTCGTGTGCATATGCATGCCAGTCCTCACTCTACTCTGTATGCTTCCGCTAGTTCGTTTCCAGCATGCATCATTGCGGTTTGCAACCGCTTCCATGGGTGCCTTCGGAACCGTTCTTTCCATCGCTATCTTAGCAGAAATTCCTGCATGGGAGGACGTTTGGGAGAGACTATGGCTCAGTGCAAGTCTGGAATGGGGAACAAGCCAAGAGAAAGGATTGAGCGCCGCGTTCTGTCTCTTCCTTTTCTTCGGTATGCTATGCGACTTCTTCCTGCGCAAGAAGTTCGGCGAGTGTCCTGACGAGGTACGTGCCATATCTACATCGTAGACGCATGATTGACTCCCCTCGCAGAAATGGGACACTTACCTCGCTAATTATGCTGCCACCCTTCCTAACTCGGCAGACCGTGCTGGAACATTCAAGCCTTTCACCTCTGCCTGGGGACGATTCTGGCGTCCGTCAGAGAAGCCAGCCATGGACATCGTCTTTCCCGACGACAAATCAGATCCTCTTGCCTCTCCACGCAAACTCAATTCTCGTGCACCGTCCTACGAGTTTCACCAGTCACCGGGATTTCTCAAGAAGGCACGTTCAACCAAGAACCGGGAGGCGCGGTTCCAAGCGCGTATGTGCAAGAAGAACAGGGAGGCGGTCAAGTTCCGTCCATTGGGTGACCTGAGCTCAGACTCGGAAGAGGAGGACTTGAAGCCGCAGCGCCCCTGGCTGAAGCAGAAGACGTCCATGGCGTCCACGACGCCTACCTTGGTCGAGGGCGAGCTGAATTATGACAGCGAGAAAGATGCTATCGGCAAAAAGCTCGGCGATGTACCGGAATACTCGGACTACGAAGAGGATCTAGGGAGTCCCAAGAAAGCGTCGGATGGAAGGTTGCCCGAGTTCATACAGCGCGGTCTTTCTTCGTCCAACTCTAACAGTTCAACAACCGTCGCGGCCCCGACCGGCGCAGTACCGTATACGCCGTCCTTGATGAAGGCCCTGGATCGTGTCGCTCAGGCGCAGAAGGATGCTTTCAGCCATGGCAGTACGGAGGGTCTACCACAGGAACGCAATGCGGAGAATTGGGATGACTTTTGGAAGGATGTCAATGAGAAGAGTGGGAAGAGCTGAGGGATGGGAGAGAGATGGGAGGGTTTATGGGGTCTTTATGACATGCCCTCTTGGGCGACGATATTTCTGTTTTAATGATGCTTTACGACTTATCTTTATATACCTTTATTTTGTTGTACGTATACATTCTGGCGTGTCTCTTGAGGATCTCTGCACTCACCCCGCTGGTCGACTTTCGACACTAGGGCGACGTGATGGTGACCACTGCAATGCATCGGATTCGTAGGCCTTGGCCATGGGGCATTCTTCTCTCATCAAGTGGGTGAAAATGGGACGGTGCTCTCTGTCTCCGTGTATGGTGTTTCTTTGACGAGCTATGTCTGTTGTACATATAAATTCTACCATAGATGTCCACGTAGTCACAACTGGCATGGGACGGACGGACCTGGCTCCTCATACTCATTATCTCTGCAGAGCACACGTATTCTATGATTGGCAGACCATTGCCGTCACTCAGTACACAGTCGGGGCTCTCCGCATCGGAGGATATGTTCTCCAAGATAAGTGCTCTACGACAGACCAAACTCGGCGGCAAGCGTGGGAAGCGAAGAAAATTGGAGTTATGTGGTTTAGGCTCATGCGTGATATCTCTCTCGACACCTCAAAAGGATAGCCAGAGTGCATTATATGTGTGGCGCAGTGGCTGGTTCGTTGCCGACATGCCGCGTCCTAATGTTATCGTCTATTTTGGGACCACGTCACTCGTGGGCCTTTTCATATGCTGGCCACACGCTGGGCATATGGTCTGTCATATTTATAGACTTTTGCGCGCAGTGATTGTTTGGGCGGGCCCGTCGGTGTGATGGCCTCGTCGAGGCTTATCTTCAGACTCTCAGAAAGTCCATACTGCCTGACAGGTACCCTTGCTTTCCCCTCCTCGCACCATGTCTGCTGCAGGAGAGTCAAACTCCGAGGAGAAAGGATACACCACCCAGGATGTTCCTGTGCTCCAGGGCGAACACAATGTCAACAAGAAGGCCGCTGAACGATTCGGTGCCTTCGCGCCGGTGATGGAAAAGCTTTTTGACTACGGTGTCGAGGCGCGCGGCGTTGAACGAGTCCTGGAGAACGAGCGGGATCCTAAGCTGCTCTGGAACAAGTATGTGTGCTGGCCCATCTTCACGGGATGCTCTTGTCTGACCGTTTGTACTTAGCTTGTTTATGTGGTGGTATGTTCCATACGTCCATGATCTTTTGAATCGGAATGGCGAACCTTCAACAGGTCTGTCAACTGTGTCTTGACTACCATTCCGATCGGTACACTTGCTCAGGAATACTATACTCTGACTTTCGGGTAAGCATCTCTCTTCATTTGGCATTGCAAACTCAGTTGGCCTCAGACATGCCTGCGCTACCATCCTGTGTTTTGGAGCCCTTGGTGCTGCCTTCACCGCCGCCATCGCTACTCTTGGTCCGAAGACCGGATTGCGTACAATGGTCATCGTTCGATTCAACGCCGGATATGCGGGAGGTGCACTCTATTCCGTCCTCAACATCCTTACTCAGTACGTATCAGTGCAGTTTGGCATCTATGATACGGTTATGCAGAAAGAAGCCCATGCTAACTTTCTCTATAGACTCGGATTCGCCACAACATGTGTCATCCTCGGCGGTCAGACACTCGCTGCTGTACAACCCGGTACACTTAGTCTTTCCGGAGGAATCGCAATCGTCGCGGTCCTCAGTGTGATTCCTTGCTTCATCGGATACGAACTCCTGCATCGGTATGAACGATACGTCTGGGCACCGATTGTCCTTGTCATGTTGTTCTTGTGGGGTCTGGGAGGAAAGGCAGGGTACCATGTTACCGCCCAGAAACCATTCGAGGATCCTGCAGGTAGATTCCTGGCCGGGGATGTCCTCAGTTTCGGCGGTATCGTCTTTGGTTCCTTCACCGGGGTTCGTCACCGTCATCTCACCCTCCCGTCTGACTTTGCTGACCTCACTATCAATTCCACAGTGGGCGCCTGTTGCGGCGGATTACAATTGCAAACTACCAGTCAACACCTCGTCGTGGGCCGTATTCTTCATGACCTTCTTCGGCCTTTATATTCCCATCTGCTTCATCTCAATTCTGGGCGCTGCCTTGATGACTATCACGCATCCTTCCTACGTCGCCGCGTATGCTGACGGTAGCACTGGAGGTTTGATTGCGCAAGTTCTGTCGCCGTGGCATGGATTTGGCAAGTTTCTGTTGGTGGTACTGGCTCTCTCCGTGATGTCAGTGTCTCTCACACTTCTGATGTTCTTCGCTAACAAGTACTCTAGCGCCAACAATATGGTCAACACTTACTCAACTGGTCTCTCCATCCAAGCCCTTGGACGGCCATTCGCTGTCGTCCCCCGTATTTTCTGGACTTTAGTTGGATTTGCCGCTTATACCGTTGCTGGAGTGAGTACTCCTTCTGTCCCATTTCGTTTCACCTCTCATTGTCCTGACGCCAGATCGTTGGACGCGAACACTTTTCTGAGATTCTCTCGAATTTCCTCGCGATCCTGAGTTATTGGACGGCGTTCTTCATGGTCATCGTCCTCGAGGAACACTTCATCTTCCGAAGGAAGAATGGCCCACTTGGCGGATACAATCTTGATGACTGGGATAGTCCCTCCAAGTACATCTTCTGGCATTGTATATACATAGATTCATGCTGATGATCCCCCTTTGTGCTACAGGCTTCCTCTCGGTGTTGCGGGTATACTTGCCGCATGCTGTGGTATTGCAGGTGCCGTAGTTGGCATGGCCGAGGTCGGTACCCTGTCCTTGTTTTGGAACTTGCCTGATTCTTCTCATCGCAGGTTTGGTACATCGGTCCCATTGGCGTACTCGCTGGAAACCCGCTATATGGCGGAGATCTCGGATTCGAAGTACGTCCTGTTTCGCCAGGTTTCATCCTTCGCCATGCTGAGTTGTCCCTTCCCTCCCAGCTCGCTGCAACATTTGCTGCAGTCACATATCCTCCGTTGCGCTATCTTGAGATTCGCCTTGTCGGACGATGATACGTATGCGGCGAGAGGTAAGTAAGTACGTTAGATACCTACACCATACACGACTGCAATGAATTGTTGCCGAAGTTCATGAGACCATCCGAACGACTTGCCGAAGGCAGAACTTGTGCGAAATTCTGTCAAGACTTCTTAGGTTGGCGGTACGAACATTCCTACAATCTGTGTCGATGGGCAAACTTCAACTCCAATTGTTTCTTTGCAATACGAGCATCCTGTCTCGAATGCGACGAGGTTCTCTTGTACTAGACGACAAGATACATAGGATATTAATACAATAAGTTAGGCATAGACCCTCAAGGAAGCAAAGTCGAAGTAAGCATCGACGAAAGCTGCTGGGTTGTTGTTCACGTAGTCTGTAAAAATTGATGAGCTTCGAAGTGTTTGAAATCTTCCACATGATACTGACCGACGCATGTCGATGGGCAGGAAGGGAAGTTAGAGTATACGCTGCCGGCCCAGTCACCACAGAAAGTCACTGTAATTCGAAGTTAGGTACGCGGTAACGCGCAGAAGATAGGACAAACACGTACAGTTGATGATGATATTGTGAGCGGTGAAATAGTTCGCAATGTCGCAAGAGGTGTTAGGGAAGTAAGCGAAGGGAACACCCTGACAGAGACATGAATACTGCATCATTGAGAGTCAACGTGCACATACCCAGTTATCAGTGTTGACGTCCCCGTTACCATTGCTCACACCAACGGGCACGGTCGCACTGTTCCTAGCCCAGAACCAGATTTTGATGAAGGAGCTTGTCCTCTCTACCGCGTACCTATTTGACGATTTAGGCGTAAAAGAAATGATCAAAGGATGTTCCCTTCACTGACCAACCACCTCCGTTAGCATTGAACTAAGAATTGGCTCTCATGAGTCACCCGATACAACGACGCAAAGGCAACGCACCGGCGGTCCATAGCTCAAGGTGTTCTGGATTTGTACACCGCAGCCCGAATTGCCATTGACATTGGTATCACAGTTGTTGTAGAGAGGTACACTGGAATGATGAAGGTGAGGAGAACGTGTGGAGTGTTAGATGTACACTTACCCCGTCTCATTGCGGGAGTCGGGCATCGTGCATCCTATCAGTCGATGCCTCAATTATCATATTCTCGTACGTGTGTTTCATACGTACCAGGTTGTGTGTGCAACGTGCCCTGGTTGTAGGTTTGATCATTAACGCCCTCGAGAATATCGATTTCGCCCTCATATGCTATCGGCACCGGTCAACACACTTCCTCTGAACTTTGAGACCATAAACTCACGCCACGGATCCGCAAATGTCCACACAGCGGGCCACGTTCTGTGGAGACTATTAGGACCATGTACGAGACTGGAGAAGCGTACTTATGAAGGTACTCACCCGCAGCCTTGAGGCATGTGGCGAATGTTGAATCTGGGAAATGATCGGAAGTAAGTGAGCAGTTGATTCCTGGTTGCGACGCGTGATAATTTGAACTCACACCATAACTCCATTGGAGAAAGTCTTGACAGACTTGAGGCGAACAGAGTTGCGTCCGGGACCAGATGCTGACAGAACGGTTGTGTCATCGGCGCGCACGATGAAGGAGCTATCCGACGCGTAGGTCAAGTTTTGTGCAGTCGATGTGGCGCGGTCAACATAGACACTGTGGCGCGTCAATGAAGCTCGCTGGACACAATAGAATGAACATACACCCTCCCGGAAGTCGGGTCATCGATAGCGTCGTTGGTGAAGCCTGTCAAAAACTGGCTTCCAATATAGGTGTCGGTCAAAGTGTAATCGACACCGAGAACAGGCGACGCGAAAGTAGCAAGAAGTAGCGCGAAGAACACGCGGGGAGAGGTAGAGCGCATGATGAGCAAGTAACCAGTAGGTTGCAAGGGATAGAAGAAAGTGAGAATCCAATGATCAAGGATTCTTCCTGCTCTTTTATTGCGTCTCCCAGGGGGTATCCGTGCCTGAAATTCGTTGGGTCTCACCACGGAGACAATAAAAACATTGATGGCTCTGCCGCTCTAGCCGTCGAATGATCTTGCCGAGCTGCCGGAAGTGAGCTGTTGAGACACTCGAGGCTCTCTCAGCTACACTTGACTTCAGCTACACAAATGAATGAGCAGGGAGCTACTGCTCAAAACATCAATTGCGACCTCAATGAATTTGTAGTGGTAAATTTGTCCCATTTGTCCCATTTAAAAACAGACTCACTGAGACGAGGGCATTTGCAGTAAGTGGGGAGCCGTGATTCCTCAGATTGTTCAAGGTCTACTTGTTATGTATCTATAGACTTTGTTCTCGATAGCAATGAGAGGTAAGAATGACATTCATTCGAGGAGGGCTACACACGGCACACATCGGCAAGATGGGTGGTGTGGGAAACGGCTGCGCCTGCCGTGCTTACGCAAGGTGGGTACCACCTCTATAACGGTAGGGCCCAGGGCTCGACAGGCACCGATACCTCCTGGGAGAGGCATTCAGGCATAAAAAATGGATCTTGCGAGTTCAAAACTGAGTCTGCAAAACACGAGTATTACTACTACTATTCCCTTCAGATGGGATGGCAACTACGGAAGTAAGGCCTATCAATAGAGATTACATGTTCCAGGAGCTTTCATATGTACTTGTGAGTAACATGAGTATGCCCAACAAGACCAAGTCAAGGGGTTTATGCCTACATATGTGACCGTGCATGTCCTATCCTATTCAAGGCACATCAACTTTCCTGGCCTGCTCGAAGTGGTTCAAGTGAGTTGTAGACTAGATAAGACCTCACCAGACAAAGACAGTTTGAAACACATATCCTCCGTCAACTTTTGAGCCAGGAAGAAACACCAGAGTGGCGTAAGCTTTCCTTGAAGGCATCGAAGTGGCGCAGTCACGTGATGGATTCCAATCCGCGCCACATCAAGAAACCAACGGAGACTCATCTTGAGTCTCTCCTGTGATGTCAGATACTAGAGGTAGCTACATCATCTGTGCATTGGAGCTCCACCTCAATAGAAGTATCTACTGTAAAGGTATGCTAGAGGGTATAAGGTCTGCCTTGCCCCGGAATCGAACTGACGAGTACCCGATCCGGGGCGGCGACTCGGCATAGCAACGCAAAAATCAACCGCGACCAATCCGCTTACGGTACGCAAATGTTACGGAGATTTTCATCGATACCTCACATCGAACTTACTGCCGAAAACTGACGAATTTGTCGGGGTCACGCGAAATCTGACCCGGGCGCTGACTGCGACGCGCGAAACCGTCAGAAAGGAATACCTCGCCTTACCCTGGTACAATCGGTACATTCTCTATACATGGTACACGGACGCCGTGGTACGCACACATGAAGCTCTGCAGTCCATGTATCCAGTTCAAGAAAAACTTCTTGCGGACGCCGTGACTATACACGAGAACTACGAACTCATGGCTCGTTACGCTGCCTGGTTGGAGAAAGACTGGAAGGTCTACCTCTCTGTTGTCATCCCTAGTGTGCTACTGACAGAATGTGTAGGCCACTCAGATACCTACCTCACTCGACGTTCCACCCAACTTGAAAGAGCTTCAGAGAGTCATCGATGAGCTGGCTGCCGCCCAAGATCGTCTACAGAAAAAGTGCGATCTGAGGGCGTGGACGATCGCGCCGTACGAGCTAGAGACACGTAAATCTTTGCCCAGACATGCTTCACCCTCTGTCCTCGTTGAGCTGGGGCAGCTCGGCCTCTGGCCATAGTCTATCCACTGATGGTGTACCCGGAACAGTGTTGGGTTGACAGCTTCTGATCATGCTTTCCCGTTGTGTATGTAGAGAACTTGTGCTGCTGTAGTTTTTACCCTAATTTATGTGTAGTGGCTGCGGGGCCGTAAGGCACATTGTGGGGGAGAACCGAAGAGGCGCGGACTACACACGCGCACACAAGGATACAGTACCGTAAGCGGATTGGTCGCGGTTGATTTTTGCGTTGTTATGCCGAGTCGCCGCCCCGGATCGGGTACTCGTCAGTTCGATTCCGGGGCAAGGCAGACCTTATACCCTCTAGCATACCTTTACAGTAGATACTTCTATTGAGGTGGAGCTCCAATGCACAGATGATGTAGCTACCTCTAGTATCTGACATCACAGGAGAGACTCAAGATGAGTCTCCGTTGGTTTCTTGATGTGGCGCGGATTGGAATCCATCACGTGACTGCGCCACTTCGATGCCTTCAAGGAAAGCTTACGCCACTCTGGTGTTTCTTCCTGGCTCAAAAGTTGACGGAGGATATGTGTTTCAAACTGTCTTTGTCTGGTGAGGTCTTATCTAGTCTACAACTCACTTGAACCACTTCGAGCAGGCCAGGAAAGTTGATGTGCCTTGAATAGGATAGGACATGCACGGTCACATATGTAGGCATAAACCCCTTGACTTGGTCTTGTTGGGCATACTCATGTTACTCACAAGTACATATGAAAGCTCCTGGAACATGTAATCTCTATTGATAGGCCTTACTTCCGTAGTTGCCATCCCATCTGAAGGGAATAGTAGTAGTAATACTCGTGTTTTGCACCTTCAGACTCAGTTTTGAACTCGCAAGATCCATTTTTTATGCCTGAATGCCTCTCCGGACATTGTAAACTTCATTGTCAAAAGCGTTACAGTCAGTCTTCGAACGGGTGACCGCTAGATCAAGAGGAATATTTCGAGAAATTACTCAATTCAACCGCGACCAATCCGCCAACCCTACTTCGAACGGGTGACCGCTAGATCAAGAGGAATATTTCGAGAAATTACTCAATTCAACCGCGACCAATCCGCCAACCCTAGACGGATGCGGGAGTTGTTTTCGAGCACTAGTGACATTTGGACGCAGTAGATTCATTTAGTGGACACCTACCTAGGCTTTGCATAAGGTTGAGTGAGCTGTAGACTTGTGTTTCTGAAATCCGGACCCCACTCACCGCTCGACTCATATTACACCGCATGACTGGGGTGTGATTGTAAGGAAGCTATCAATAGCAACGTCTAGTACGTTACATCAGCTCAGGTGGAGGTTTCGTGAAGTCTTGCAGTGCAGTTCAACCCCAGTACAATCAATACTCGACATGGTGTTGAGCGCTTGAGCCACGGCTTGACGGCTTTCGAGATCCCAAGTCAAGCCAATGCAGAGCCATTGAATGCCATGAGCTTCGCGAAGCCGTCGCCACGGCTTGGCCTGGATCCCGCCTCAGTACGGCTGGCTTACGGTTGGCCCGGTACGAAGCCAGAGCTGGCAGATAACTAGAAATCCAGACTCAGTACTCTTGTGCGCCATTATCTACAGCGACGAAGGTCGTTCATCTCGAGTAAGCTGGATCCTGTTAGGGGAGTACGGTGTAGAAAGAATCAAGGTTATTTGAGCACTTCCTGGAGACCGTATGGATATGTGCTTCGGACTCCGAGGCTCGAGTCTTGAGCGTGTGATGGCCTTGCGATGTGCGGATCGCTGCTGGTGGGCGGAGGCCCGCCGGAGGGTCGCGCCTACGTATGACACGTTCAGGGCGCGGTGACTGGAAGGAGACTCTGGAAATGAGTGGCTGTTGACCTCAGTGTTGGGTTCTGGAAAGACCCACAAGTGATTCATGCTAGGAATTGAGAAAGGAAACACGTTAGCGCGTTTTCCACAGCCGGCGCCCGTGTCATCCTCTGTCATCCTCAACCAGGCTCAGGTCGCGAGACAGTCATGCTCAATCGAAACCATGGAACTCGAGTTTGAGAGAGAGTTTCGAAATCTTTTCAAGCAGTGATGGTGGCCGGCAAGCAACCCTGATTTGAGGCTCGGCGAGGTTCCTTTAATTTATGCAAGTTTGGACAATCTGAAGACTGAAGACCTCTCAAAGCCAGCGCACATCGCGTCCTCAATCAATGTATAACAACTGGCATAATCTTAGAAATCTACACAGTACGAATGATTGAAACTCTGATCGATTTATGTTTGCAATGTTTGCAGTAGGCTGACTGTAAACTGACGACCTCCGAGTTCGAAAGTGTCCTCCTCCTCCTCCTCCTCCTCACCCTGGCCAATGAGCTCAGACACTTCAGCCATAAGATTGAACGTCAGCGTCTTTGCTGCTCTGCTGAAAGCGGCTAGCCAGAAATGTGCAATCATTCAAGCCTTCAGCTCGAGGTAGGGAGGCTATCCTTTTGGTCGGGACTGTTCTTGATGGATGTCCTGTACATACTTAGGTGACTCACAACGGATTAAAGATTTGTCAAGGTGCCTTAGTCCAAACCTGTTCCGAGGCTCGAGCGGTGCGTAAGTATTATTAGTCCTCCCCCATCATCATCATCATCACTGGATCAGTCGATCATGTAAGATCATGTATTCCGTCGGTGTGCCGTCGGTCGTTGATGATAGGCGGACACAACATCGGAGATCTGCTGGAGATCTGTTGAGCAAGAGTTGTGACATTGCCCCTGCAGTGGACTCGACTTACTAACCGATTTTAACCAGAACTTCCGTGTCGGTAGTCTATACATCCGCGACTGTCAACGGTGAACCGAAGTCACAATCAGCAGTGTAGCAATCCAGAACAGGTAATCACTCGTTGTACGAAAGGCGTGATAGCAAACACTGTTACAGATCAAGGAGCGTCATAGAAAACAATTCTACGGTAACAAGGTATGTTGATAATGTCGCGATCGCAAACTGTTCGGGATATGTAGGTCAATAGCAATACAATGCATGCTGAGATAGCTCAAAGCGGAAACGACGATATGTAGCGTTATACAACAACACAGGGCAGAACACCAACTATCAGGTCCAATGTCCTGAAAGTCAGACCGAACATAATATCAGTCAATATTCTTTCCCGATTGGAGTAGAACTGTGGCTGTAATGGTGCATTCGAGTAAACCCATCTGTATCGCTTCAGATGCGACGTCGACGGCAATAGTACCGAGACCTCGACAGATTCTAGCCATCAATCGTGGCGAGGAGCCACTGGAGTAGAGCTGCGAACCTCGTAAGCAAAACCATTTCCCGCTCTGCGGGTTACAAATACTGACACAAATATACTGATCTTGCGGTGACCAAAGATATCGCGTCCCCCGGACATCCATCGTCCGAGACCTGCGAAAAAAGTCTCGGATATGGGACTTCGCAATTGGTTTGAACACGCACGCTTTGTCAGGCGAGAGTCTGAGCCAATCTCTGACTTTTTGTTTGTCCAGGGCTCCGCGGAGTTCCACCTGAGGTGAAGAAGACCACTCCACCAGCCCAAAACTTCGTGCCTTCGCGTCTTTGATGACCGTGTATGTGGGCATGGTAGGGTCGGTCACAATCTTAAAATAAGTCTTCTGTTGAGGACCGAGGACGGTGCAATTAAGCACGTTGGGGTCGAAGGATGTGAGGTAGAAGGTGACGAAGTTGACGGGAGTGGCTGGCTTGGGATACGGGAGGGCCCCCAATAGGGAGGGATTGTGGCCAGCTTGACCCCAGCATCCGAAGATGTCGTTGTAGGCCATTCTGAATATAGGAAGATTGAAGAGTGGCGAACGATGATGGAAGGATGATGAAGCGCTGGACAGGACAAAAGGGACTGTGAATGAAAGATAGTCAAGACGAAGAACGAAGGAAAAATCGAATCTGCGAAAGTGAATGAATCTAGGAAGTCGTGACGCGTTGCGCTTATATAGGTCCATAGGTGCATCGCGCGATAACCCCAACGGGAGCGCGCTTTGCTGACAGTGAGACGTGAGCCCCAGTTTTACGAGGTTCACAGTCATTCTGATTTGGGACCAGTCAGCTTCCTTACCTAAGCACGTAGATCTCCCCGGAAGGCGCAGAAAATCACGATGGGCACCTATCAAAAGGGCGGTGTCTACGTTTCATCGTAACGACACTCCCTTACCTGTGAGTGAAGAACGAGCCGCGTTCAAGCGTCTGCAAACCGAGAATACAAATGTGGCGCTGAATGTGGCAAGCAACGTTTCCGAGAACTTTCACGGATGATAAGCATGCTAGGCGCCTGTGAGATTCCTACTGAGCACGAAAAGAAGCTAAGCCTCTTCGAGAAGTAGACTGCACAGCAAGGAATGTGCACGTGCAAGGACAATGTATATTAGCGACTTCGAGTCCGTTGTGCGGGGCGAGGATTGCGACCTGAGTACTGGGTTGCAGCTATTGGGCATTCTACGTGTAGCTCGAGCTGGTGCAGTGATTCCCTGAGCGTGGAAGCTGAGTCGTCCGCACTGCCAGGGTACAAGCTGAGACGCAAGTCCCAAAAAGGAAGATCGCAAAGACTGTCATCGAAATTCCGAGGTCTCCGAGAGTTTTCCGAGTTCCAGGAGGTTTTGATGGCCGCTACATATAGGAGCTGAGCGCTGAGCGCTGATCTACGACGACCGGCTGAATCTATTTATCTTCTCGTCGGGCGAGCCTAGGAAACACGACCATGGGAAACACCCTCTCAGAAGGCAACAAAGACATCAAGTCAGTATGTTTCCCACTCGCGCAAGATGTGGAGAATCACCCCGTTCGATAACTTTCCCCCACCAAGGGCCTCAATTGGTTCGAGGTCTCTGTGTTGTGACCACGCCCATCATTGAGTTAGTACCGGTTTTTGATGGGCCGGAATGCCTCGCGCCACCACGCTCTGGGCACTTGCATACTGTGTCTGAATCTTCAGCATGCTCGGTACATTATCCCCAATATTCGGTTCTCATTCTGACGTTGATGGGACTCCTTCATAGGGATGACTGCTGATATGCCTCAGCTTGCTTTCATCTTCGGACTCTCACCTTGGCCAGGGTACCACCGTCGCCGGTCCCACCGTTCGTATAACGCGACTGTGCCCTTGCAGCTGTTCCTGCTCGCTGCGAGCACGAGTGCTTTTCAGAAATCAGCCTAATTTTGGGCCCGCAGTCATCGCTCTCACCAGCGCCAGACTTGAATACGACGCCACCAGAGGCTTCTTGTTCAACCACCTGGGCTGGATGGTGTTCGAGACCGATCTTCGCTATGGCCCAGCAGACGTGTCGGACTTGAAGAAGGACAAGCTGCTCCAGTTGCAGCATAAGCTGTATTTCTACCTTCTACCTTTCTGGGCATTCATTCTTCCAACGATCGTCCCCGATTACTTCTGGGATGATTGGATTGGTGGATTCTGCTTCGCGGGGATGCTCCGTATGTCAATGGCATACCACGTAAGTCCTTGCAATCGATATACTTATAATAAGGACTTACGCGTCGTTCTTAGGACCTGGGTTCTCAACTCCGTCGCGCAACACCTATAGGGACAGCACCATACGACAACCGCCTCACTCCTTGCAATCACCTCGTCACTACCATTCGAACGATGGGGGAAGGCCATTACCAGTTCTCCATGGACTACCGCAACACTATCATCTGGTATCAGTACGACCCTACGAAATGGTTCATTGCGACTTGCAAGTACCTTGGTTTGGCCAGCCATCTCCGGACGTTCTCTGGAAATGAGATCGCCAAGGGGGCTCTGACAATGAAGCTCAAGAACCTCAAAGCAGTGCAAGAGACGCTGAGCTGGCCGACACCGAAGGGCAAGCTCCCGGTCGTCGCTTGGGATACCTGTACGCGACTTCCTTTTTCACCTCGACGAGTGCTGATATTCCTCGTAATCCAGAAAGAATCGGAATCCTGGAGACCTGTACTCTCATCCTGATTGTGATTGCTGGGTTCCTGTACGATGTCTCCCCCTTCTTGAAGGAGCACCCCGGTGGTCCTGCTCTTCTTCGCGCCAACACTGGTAAGGATATGACAGCAGCCTTCTTCGGAAGTGTCTACAACCATTCGAACGCGGCCACAACGTGAGTAGACAGCGCACGGAATGGCATCACTCACCCACGCATTGTTAACAGCTCCAATACAAGACGCGCGTGGCCGTGCTGGGGAGTGGTCTTGAAGTGCTCGAAGAAGATGGCCCTCATCCTGTGAAACCTGGGCAGGCTATCCAGCCCTCTCAGAGTCTCTGCATCGCGCACGGCCGTCCACTGTCAAAATTGGAGCACCGAGGGACGGACACGAAGGATAGAGCAGAACCTTCAAAATAAAGACATGGCCCGTTGTGCTTAGAAGGCACGTTCAAAGATACAAATCGTTGCTGCCACTTTCAAAGGACGCACTGGGATTGAGATCGGTGTCGACGACCAGACAGGAAACGCCAATACAGACCGGCGACAGTGAGCTGAACGACAGAGGAGTTCGCATCCCGCCCATCCAGATTCAGTAATTGTATCTGCGTAGTCCGACCGGCGTTTCAGAGACCGAGCGACCTCGGTCTCCGCACGTCACCCCCATTCTCCTTTCCGTATCACCAAAGTTCGTTCTTGTCCGTCAAGCGCTCGAACAATGGATGGGCTTGGGCTAGAGTTATTCTATTGAACAAGGTAGTCTGATTCTAGTTGTTGGACAGTGATGTTGCTCGTAGGCCGCGAGTTCGATACGTCTCTGTATAAGATGGTCAGACGCAGGAGTAGTCAAATGAAAGTCACTATGACGTACAGACTATACTTTCCGACTCCTGCTGCCCCTCCGACTTCATGTCCAGGTATACACTTACCGCCGTAGCAATCAGTGCCTTCCAGAGGAAAAAACCCACCATCGCCCAAGGAAAGTATGAAATTGCCTTATCTGCAGACGACGTCAGTACTTATAAAACACTTTTCTGAGGGGAACAGTAGAGTATTCAGAGACTTGAATGGTTCCCGAAGGAAAACCAACCCAGCGAGGACTTGCGTCCACGTCGCGGTGTTTGCAGATATTTTTCATCAGACGGCGACGTTGGGTGTAAACGCACCTGTTACGCGTATGTGACATCTCCTTGTACTTCGAGGCTCGAATTATAGCGTGCAAAAGTCGAGTGTCGCACATTCATGGTGGTGGCAGTCTGGCAAAGGCACGGGCCGCCCGGCAGAGGAGATAGTTTTTTGATCGTCGGGTTATTCCCGTGGCAAGTGTCACCGCCCGGGCCGGTTTCCGCTCCAGATCGATGGCAAGTACAAGTGGTACAAAGGATGTCTACCAGCCTCCAGGACATCACCATTACATATTCCAAGAATATATATCACACCCTGGGTGGGAGTTTGAAGCTTTGTGCTATGAAAATTGACAACTGAAACGAAGCAAGCAAGTCGAATGTATACACCAATTAGTGGCGTCTCGGTCTCCGACTGTCGGATTTGAACACCCAATCACTTTGAGAGGTCGCCTCACTACCTCGGCCACATCTCGGTCCGCTTGGCTATTCGAGGCGCAATTGGACGCCGGTGAGGTGGCCTGAACCCCCTTCGACGTCTATCCAACGCCGTCTCCGAATGACAACGACTTGCTTTACCTCTCCTTGGCAGTGTTTGGCTGGTGTGAATTGATTGAAGTCAATACCTCTTCAGAAGGTCGACGTCAATGAACCTGTGTGTGAGCATAAACGAACTTGAATACAGTATATTCATGCCAAGTTGTTCATTGCGACGAACATGAAGAAGCATCAGTATGGCTTGCCTGGCCCGGCGTGCCAATGCGATGAGCGATTCAGACTCCAAGATAACATCACGTCTCCGACCGATACAGCATTCAGATCAACTTACTTAGACAGAATCAAAGATCACAACTGTAGATACAACGCGGTCTCGGTGCCCCAGACGGTTCAGAAAGATGGCAGTACACAGAGAATTTCAAGGATCAATTTGAAACTTGAATCTGTGTATCAGAGGAGGCGGGAAAGTCATCTGAACATGGCGGTGCGAAGGGAACGCACAAAATCCGCAGTGACAATAGATGCAACTATGCACAGTATATAAAAGAAGCGCTCAGGCATAGAATTTGTCTCCTCATAACAAGGAGCACGACATAAACGCCGAATTCTACTCAAACTCCAGATGCCTACTCATGCATGTGTTTGGAGACTGTAGCAGCGCAACATCCTTGTCTTGTAACACCCTAGTAACGATACTACAGCTAAATTACCTGGCTCCCACTGCTGAACCTACGTGATCTTGCGGACGGCCAGAACAAGCGCAAAAGGTGGCAACCGATATCTCAGACAAACATGATCTTGTAGTACATCGTATCACAGGCAGTGGCCAACTTGAAAGTGAAAGCGTTCAAATTGCCGGTGCCGACTGCCTGGTTCTGCCTGTTTGAGACGAGATTGCGTGAGCGTCTCAATTTTGACGCGTTCATCACCTGCGACAGAGTATAGATTCTTCGCTTCCTTGGCCTTGATCGTGACTGTTACATGGGTTTTCTCGCAGGAACACCGCCTCCAATTCCGGACACTTTTGACAGCGACGCCGTCTTGGATAGAGTTGGACCCCGTCCCCCTTTCATGCTTATTGACTAGGTGGAGACTATCCGAGCTGGACGAGTCGTCGCTTCCACAGCTCTTGACACGGCTGCCGCACATGTTCGCAGATTATGCATCCGGGCTAGTGAACCGAATTCACAATCAGCAGTGTAGCGAAGTTTTGGATCAGGCAGTTCATTCATGATCATGTCTTTGCGTAAATAGGTGTAATAGCGAACACTTTCAACGAGCGTCAGAGAAAAACAAATCTACGGCAATAAGTTACATAAGTAAACAATTCGCATCTAATTCGAAGACTGTCCGGGATGATCAAGTCAGTAGCAATACAACGAAAAGAATAGCTCAGAGCGAGAGCAATGATAGCCTTATACAACAATACAATGCGGAGAAAGCAGTCAAGACCAATGTCCTGGATAGTCAGACCGAACATAAGATCAGTCGATATTCTTTCCCGATTGGAGCAGAACCGTGGCTGTAATGGTGCACTCGAGTAAACCCATCTGTATCGCTTCAGATGCGACGTCGACGGTGATGGTGCCCTGTCCTCGACAGATTCTAGCCATCAGTCGCGGTGAAGAGCCACTGGAGTAGAGCTGCAAATCCCCGTAAGCAAAATTGGTTCCCTTTGGATGGGATCTGAACACCGACATTGATATAATGATCTTGCGGTGACCAGAGGTACCGCGTCCCTCGAACGTCCATTGTCCGAGACCTGCATAGAAAATCTCAGACGGTAATTCATATTATGGGTTCAGTACGCACGCTTTGTCGGGCGAGAGCCTGAGCCAATCCCTGACTCTCTGTTTGCTCAGGGCGCCGCGGACTTCGACCTGAGTCGAAGAAGACCACTCCACCAGCGCAAAACTTCGCGCCTTCGCGTCCTTGATGACCGTGTATGTGGGCATGGTAGGATCGGTCACAATCTTGAAATAAGTCTTCTGTTGAGGCCCGAGGACGGTGCAATTAAGCACGTTGGGATCGAAGGATGTGAGGTAGAAGGTGACGAAGTTGGCGGGAGTGGCCGGCGTGGGATACGGGAGGGCCCCAAATACAGAGGGATTGTGGCCAGCTTGACCCCAGCCACCGAAGATGTTGTTGTAGGCCATTGTGAATGTAGGTAAGATGAAGAATGGCGAACAATGGATGCAATGAGGCGACAAAAAAGCTGAAAAAGACCAGGAGCTCTGTAAAAGCAGAGAAGTAAAGACAAAGGAAGGAAGAAGAATTGAGTTTGCGAGAGTGAATGAGCATAGATGTGGAGACGCGTGCCGCTTATATAGGTCTTTGGGTGCATCGCGCGATAGCCCCAACGGGGCGCGCTTTGTTGGCATGGAACGTAAGCCCCAATTTACCAGAGTCACAGTCATACCTGATTTAGGACCGGTCAGCTTCAGTCCTGTGAGCGCGCAGATGTTACCTCAAGGCGGAAAAAATCACGAAGGGCACCCGTCAAAAGAGCGGTGTCCACGTTTCATGGTGACGACACTCTCATATCTGTGAAATCAGCTGCGGTCTCGCGTCTGCGAACCGAGTATACAATTGTGGCGCTGAATGTGGCAAGCAGCATTCTGAAAGCTTTGCACAGATGATGAGCATGATAGGCGCCTGTGATGTTCCTCCTGTGCACTAAGAGAAGTTTGATCCTCGAGAAGTAGACTGCACAGCAACAAATGAGCAGGCAGAGACCAGCGATTTGAAAGAGCATTGTGCGGGGCGTTGCGACCTGAAGTCGCAGCGGTCGGGCGTCCCACGTGTAGCACAAGCTGGTGTAGGGACTCGATGAGTGCGAAAGTGTGGTCGCGCTCAAGGCCAAGGTCCAAGTTGAGACGCAAGTCCGAAAAAGGAAGATCGCGAAGACTGTCATTGAAAACAGCCTTGAGGTCCGAGCTTTCCGAGTCCCAGGATGTCTTTGATGGCCGATAAAGGACACGTTCTAGGACGACGTGACCTAAGACGACGGCAATTGAATCATCTTCGCGTCGGGCTTGACGGTGTCGAGGAAACACGACCGTGGGAATTACCTCTCTCAAAGCAACAAACATGAGCAGTCAGCGCGGCCTTGAAGTAGACTATTGACGACTACAATGCTACGAGCCTACGGTACTTCTCTCTCCTGGTCTAGGACATGCACAAGGAGAGACTGAACATGAACGTCCATCTAACGGCGTTAACAGAAAGACACAACAACTTTCTTGACATCTCCATGTCAGTCCGGCTGCTTTGATCAATCGAAGGCTGTTACTCTCCAAAAGGTCCACGTCAATGAGCCTGTGTGAGAGCAGAAACGATTGTCTCGATCAAGTAAAGCGAGGAACATAAAGAAGATACAGAACGGCCTGCTTGGCCCGGGCCAATGCGATGAACGACGCCTCGGAGATGCTATCACGTCCCCGACTATTTCAAGAACCAGACTAACTTACTCAGACGGAGTCAGAGAATAGTTTGGGTGATATGTACAACGCGGTCCCGGTGCGTCCACACGGTTCAGGAAGAAAGCAGTGCGCAGAGGAAGCTCATCGATCAATCTGTATATCGATATCAGAGGAGGCGGGAAGTCATTAGAACATGACGCCGCGATATCATCGCTCTAAATCCGCAGCGAGAACAAGTTCAACTACGCACAGAAGCGCTCAAGAAATCTCCTCACAACTAGTAGCAGTCGGTGTCTGTGTCGTTGTCCTCAAACTCCAGATGCCTACTCATTCATGTGCGCATGTGTTTGGAAACTGAACAAGCGCAGCATCCCTCCTCTTCTCATAACACCTTTTATAACATGTGGGTGTTTGTGTACGGCTAAACGGTGAGATTGAAAGTAACGCGTATGGGATTGTTTCGCCTCAAGACACTCATCTACCATTTGCATGCCTCAAAAGCACTCGACCACATCAACAAGTTGAGGTTATGATGATTGACTGTCGAGAGAAGGAGAACGTAAGAGATTTGGGATGGGTTACTAGACAGCTGGAAGGGAAAGCGACGAGAAAAAACCTAGTTATGATGATACGTATACAGACGATGTACATAAGACCATTCTACACCCAAGTAGCAGACTACTACATAGCGTACCTAGAGGGATGAGATGAGCACGTGAGCCGCCACACAAAGTCCGAGGGTCTCTTACTTTCTGGTCCACTCCCGCGCGGTTGCCTCGTACCGACTGCGATCGGTCTTGTACAGGTGCGCAATGTCGGGCACGAGCGGGTCATCGGGATTGGGGTCTGTTAGCATCGAGCAGATGGACAACAGCACTGGAGAAAGGAATTGAGATCACTGCCATCGAGAAAAGTCCGAGCCACAAACGTACCTTTGGAGATGGTCAACGCGGGTGACCACTGGTCCCTCAGGATGTCGAGGCAGATGGAGCCGTTCGCGTTGATGTTCGGGTGGTAGATCTTGGTCGTGAAGCTGACCTTGGGCGGCTTGAAAGGGTAGTCGGTGGGGAAGCTGATGGACAGGAAGAACACGCCGCCAGAGTACGGTGAGTCACCCTGCACGGGCGGTTAAATGTGGCGTGAGAAGCGGCGGGAAACAGGCGACGTACGGGGCCCATGATCGTTGCTTGCCACTGGAACATGTTGTCGCCAGTCGGTCCTGCGCTGCAGGATGAGGGCGGATCACGCCCAAGATCGAGCAATTCCTGTTGAGCCATCCCCCCTGAGCACGACGCCGAGCAGCAATCGAGGCAATCCACCGACCTTGTTAATGCGCTTAAGGGCCATTGCAGTCGCTTTGAAAGACGATGTGGATGGCTGTGAAATCGGTCCAAATCGCACGAGATCAGGATGATGACCAAGTCGGTGGAGGCGAGCAGACGACGAGCAGTGGTGAGAGGGCAATGAACAATACAGTGAGCTCACTGTGAGCAACGACAAACACAAAGGCCACCTACGGATGGAGAGTGGCAAAGTCGCTCGAGGGCTGGTGGTGGTGAGGGGATAAGCTTGGTGGCGGCAGCCGAGATTGGGCTTGTTTTGAGGCCAGCCACGTGTTTGAGGCGATGCCGAAAGTACCGCTTTGGAAGGTGCTCGAATTCTACTGGGCCCTTGACAATTGTGCGCCGTTGTTCTCGCGTACCTCTCGAACTCAGGTCTTTCATTCAAACAGACGGAAAGGCGACAAAAGGGTATGAATTTGGAACAATGAAGCATGTGTACTGGTTTATACGTGCGCTGCCATTGCTTTGCAATGAACACGCTACGCATATCCGAAAAGTCAAAAGACCTTCTAGATAGCGTTTCCCACAACGATACAAACCTCCGCCGCCCTCCGTGCTTATGGAGTGTCTAAAACACCGAGAAGATAGTCTACTCCTAGTCTAGATCAGCGGGCAGAACACAAGACCTGTCTGCTTACCTTTGACCCAGAAACTGACGAGCCGAGGCAGAAACACCTAGAAACAGCATTAGCGCAATCGCAGACAGAACTCGGGGGAATTTACAATAGACTCCCTTGCCGCCTTCCTGTACTGTGTATGTCCAAAGAGTCCCAGAGAAAGAAAGAGAGGGAGAGAGAAGAAAAAGAAAAAAGCAAACCCATCATACTTCGATCAGTCATCGTCGTCGTCGTCGTCGTCGTCGTCGTCGTCTTCGTCATCGCTCACGACAAGGATGCCATTGTAGGTATGCTCCGGCCACTGTATCCGCACTTCCTGCATCGGCGTCCGCACAGACTGTTGCTTGTTCTCCTGCGCATCGGCCCTACTATTGACCTCAGCTTCACTCCCACAACACCTCCCCATCAGCAAACAAAACCAATCACGTACCACTGACTGTCCTTTGGCGGAATCAACGTAGACTCCCTCGTCGTCTGCTTAGCAATGAGCTGCGCTTTGAGCCCGTCTATCTGTTGCTGCAATAAGCGCTCTTTTGCCGCGAGCTTCTCCTTCAACGACAGAGGTTTGAGTGCACTCTGTATCGTATCATTTATAAGCGTGACTGCAAGGTCGTCGAAATCCTGCATCGCAGTATCTGCCGGCGCAGATTCAGTGGTCGTGCCCGAAACTTGAGTACTTGGTGGCAACGACGTTGGCTGAGACTCCACCACTACCGGCGATAGGGAGGTGGAGGGTGGTCCAGCAGCAAGAGATTCTGTAGAAGGTGGCACTTCAGCAGGGAAGCACTCAACAGGCGCTGGAAGGACGACAGAAGGTGTACTCAACACCGGCACCTGCACCCGCTTTCGTCGACTCTCTAGCACCTTCATCCGAAGCTTGTCAACTTCCGAGAGCGCGGCCTGTGGCGGTGACAACCTCGGCAATACGACCTGCGGTTGTTGTGGTGGTGGTGGTGGTGGCCGTGGCCGTGGCGCACGACTCGCCTTCGCCAGCTCAAGTTTTTGACGAGCCAGTCGAGTCTCTAGTTCGACTTGTGGTTGCGATTGTAATCGTGGCGGTGCCGCAGGACTGGCCATTGTCACCTCGACTCTTTGACGAGCCGGCCGAGTTTCCAGTTCGATTTGTGGTTGTGATTGTGATTGTGGCGGTGGTGCACGACTGGCCATCGCCAGCTCCAGCCTCTGACGAGCCAGCCTTGTCTCCAGTTCCTGTCGCAGCGCGAAACTCGGCGCCTTAGGGGTGTTCTTGGTTGCACGGGGCTCCGAAGGCGGTGGAGTCCCAGAAGGCCCCTCGGAACGAGCCACCTCGACCACAGCCGTGTTGTCGTAGAGCCTCAGTTCAGGCAAGACGGGGCTTTCGATCTCCATATCCATATCAACATCAGGATCGACTTCCATGCGATGTGATTGAGGTTTTGGTTCTAGTTCTGGCGCGAAGGGAAGCGGTTCTCGAGGATCCTCAACCACCATAGCGTCGGCGGGAATCATAGCTTCTGAATTAGGTTCTAGGCGCCAAATGTCGGGGTTTAGGTGAGATGGCAGAAGATCCGGTTCTCTGCGAGCAGTCTTCGTTGTTGTTGATAGAGATGATGCTGATCTCCAGTTGGAAGAGAGATCTGCTTGAGGCGGTAATGGAGCCCTTAAACGTGACAGTGACGGCTCGGGCGCTAAAATTGGGGGCGCAGCGCGTGGAGGGATGATGGGCACATTGACAATGAGAGGGTGCAAAGATGGAGAATTTGATGCCAACGAAGAAGGTGGCGGCATTGCGAAATGGGGCATGACAGGAACGGAAGAATGCGGGACTAGAGGTGAGGCGGACGAGTATGCACTGGGAATCAGGGGTGAGGAAACCAACGTAGGCGCCGTGCTTGGAACAGATGGGGCAGTAGAAGCAACATCCAAAACTTTCGCCTGCTCCTTGACCTTCTTGGCTTGTTTCTCCTTCAGCATCTTTGCCTCGGTCTTCTTTGCTTCCTTGACTGCCTCCTTGACGGCGTCCTCATCCTCTATCTCGCCATCTTCGAACTCCTTCACGAGGAACTCGGTCGGAGGCGTAGACGCCTTGTACCACCACACGCGAATGAGATCCTCGCGCGCCGCACCCTTCTTGGATTGCATAAGCTGGGTGTCCCCAAGCTTGGGGCTGGACCACGCCTTCTCGGCTTGAGATCTTGTAGGGAACTCGATGATTGCGCTAGCAGTACTACCTTCGATTGCAAGGAAGAGGGGAGAACACGAAGAGACCTTCTGACACCAGCTGCGTATGTACTGTGGATTGCGGTGGATTTTTGGTATCTGTTCCATGATGAGAGTTCGATTCTCAGTCGGGATGTGGGAGCCTGTGATCGACGGTTCGGCATCGATGATAGTTGTTGGTGTGAGTTTGAAAGAACGGCGTTTGCCACCAGGGTCACGGTCAGAGGTCATGCCAATAGTCTTCCGTGGAAGCCTGGCTGGGGAGGATTGTGGCGCAGGTGCAGACTCGGGTGCTTTGTTTTTCCGAGGCTGCTTCGAAGTACCGTCGGTGTTTACGGGAGGTGGTGCATGCGAAGGTATGGCAGAAGAGGATGGCTGGGGACCACGTGATGGCTGAGGAGCGTGCCATGAATTCGCATCCCAAGCGGCTGGAGTGCCCCAGCCTCCTTCGAAAGCAAAGCTCGGAAACGGCATCTGGAATGGATTGCTCATCATGAACGACGACTGCATGAAAGCAGGCGCAAAGTCGTCAGACGCGTATGGAAGACCGAAGGGAGCAGTATTGGCAGGATACGGGAGATCGACATCGCTGGGCGGGAGGGACTGTTGGCCCGATGGCGGCGGCACCTTGCGGGCTGGCTTTTTGTCCTGCTGTCGCCGCGGCTGTTTGGGCTGTTTCTTGCGCTTCTTGGCATCATTCTGGTTCTGATTCTGGGGAGCGCTGGGCGCGGTACCACTGTATGCGTTGGGAAATTTGCTGGGACCGGCGACAGGCTGCTGCTGGTCCGGCTGGCTCTTTGGCTTGCGTTTGCGGTTAGCTCGCCCTGAGGAATGGGTATCATTGATTGAGTCTACGCGACTAGTGAAACCTGGTACATACCATCTTGAGTTGCCTCTGACGGTTTGGTATGCCTCTGATCGGCAGTCTTTCTATGAGATGCCATCAAAGTGACGGGAACATAGTCGTCTTCATCGTCGGAGAGAAATATAGGCGAAGTACGCGAGCCATCGCCTCTGGGCATCTTTGTGGTGGTGGAAAGGAAGAGCACTTGGTGGTGGCGAATGAGATCCTCGTTTGTTATGTGATGTTTGGACACGAGTGTCCGCCGCCATCAATATTCAATATTGACTAGAAACTCTATTGAGTGTCGACATACTTACATCTTCGGAAACCTCAGACCTTGTTATCTGTCTTTGTCTCGGACGTTGCTTGGGGCAGCGATTCAATAGCAGTGCTGAGTGCGCTTTCAATCCAAATGGCCGCGGCCATACGCTTGCCGACGGCGATTGGCTTGCATACTCAACGCCACCGTGAAGGTCGTCTCACTCTCAGAGTCTCACAGGTCGCAACCTCTTTAGCTTCCCCGACAGAGGCAGCCGATGTGTGTCCGCCACCCACCAATGCAGGATCCCAACAAGAGGTGTGTGTTTTGTCCGGGTTTGGCACCAACCAGTACCGCACCGTTTCTTGTTCGGTCTTCAGATCAAGTACACCGGAAATTGGTCATTTATTTCTGACATTGATGGTTAACGATGTTACGACAATGCTGACCTTCGTTTATAGCCTGAGGTATACTAGTCTAAAACTACCTTCCAGCTTCTTTTAGCATCTCTACAAGGTCGTACTCCAGGATCGGCGGCCTCTCGTAGAAATCTCTCGCTCCTTCCTCGATTGTGACGACTGGCACGTCGGGGTACAGCTCCCTGGCATTCAAAGCCCCTCTGGAGATTGCGCCCTCTAGCGTGTTGTCTCCCCTGATGTAGACGCTCTTGAGATACTGGCCGAAAATTCGCTCTCCCACATCGGTGCCCGTCGCCATAGCCTCTACTACTTCGTCTGGGATCTGAATTGCAAGGTCAGCTTTGATACTATCAGACGTAGGCAGGCATACCCTCGGATAGTCAGAGAAGTCCTCTCCGCTAACCTTCTCTGCCACTGCCCAGGTCTCGCTGAGAGTGGCCTCTCCGTCCAACATGATAACGGTCTGGTTGATGGTTCGTGGATCCGTTATAATGCGTTTGACAAACAAGGGGATTGTCTTCAGCGCTGTGTAGAGGACTTTGACCTGGCGGTCTCCGACGTAATTCTTGGGTGTGAGCGCTACTTCGGGCATGGCGTGGGGGAATGGGAACATTTGCTGCAGCCACCATCCTGTTTCGATGAAGGTGTATTGGAGTCCGAGTTCTTTGACATACTCGCGAATGCCAAGTTTCTGGTGTGTGTCAGTCAATTACAGACACACCATCGTTCTGAAGCACTCACAACGTCGTGCATGTCCATGACACCTGGTGGGGCGGTTGGTCCGAAATCAGATGGAACAACGCGCCCAACGCCAGCATTTTTTGCGGCGAGGAGTAAGGGCCTCTGGTCAAGCATGGCGAAAGTCAGTATGATCAGGATGTCGACGCCTTGAAGTTGAAGTGACGCCTTGATCTTCTCCGGAGCCTTCCCGATGTCTCCGATACGCAGCTCAGCACCAGCAGCCTTGAATTCCTGGATAAGTTGCTTGTCGACCGATTTGGCTCGGACGAGGACTGCGACGCGCTTCAAATAAAGAAAGGTTTGTCAGTCTTCTGACGCTGAGAGTGGCTTGATCTGCCTACAAATCCGCCATCCTCGAGAAACTCCTTTGTAATGACGCGACCAGTATGCCCAGAGGCACCCACAATGAGTACTAAAGGCTTGACAGACATCTGGAAGTTCTTGTTGAGCTGCGTTGAGCTGAGGAAGGTATTGTTGGGTCGAGGTGATCGCTCTACATGTACTAGCTACTTATACGTGGGCTATTGATTCGCGTCAGTCTCCTGATGATGATAGACTGACTTGTATTCCGAAACTCGGGAGCCAAACGCTACTATTGGAGAAAGAGAGGCCCTCTCAGAACCACTCCTTGAGGGAGTTTACCAATCATGCAGACTGCCATAATGCAACCGCTCATTACAGATACTGTCGACGGAACTTGTCTTTGTAACACCTGCGTACAAAGCACTATACCTTCGATACTTCGAGCTTACTACGGCACTACGGGATGCTGTAACTACTTTTGAATGCTGGCGCTTATTGACCGCCGGACCTGTGTGTCCTCGGACGCCCATTCGATTGCTGAATCATTCAGCTCAGTCCGAATCCTACGGGACCTTTGTGTCTGAGGTTGTCATAAAGGAGTTCCACATGTCTACTGCAATACCAGAAAAAGCGTACTTGTACATCCGCAACGTGCGGCTCTCATTTCGATTTCTTCTCCTCACCGCGTCCTTCTTCTTGCTCTCCGTTCGCTTCGTGATAGCGCCTGCTGTCCACGTGGACACGTGACGGTGACAAGAGTGTCTTGGTCTTGCTGCACATGAATTTGCTTGACATGTCTCTGTGTCGGCATCGAAATTGACGTCCCTCACTCAGAGTGGACATCACAGAAATCAATCATCGACAGCAGGCAAGTGCATATCGATACTTCCGCTGCACGCATAGTGTGTATTCAACTGACTATTCATTGTTCAAGTTCACTGCGAGTTAACGGTCTTGTTGATCGAGAACAACAACTGACCGAGAATTGAGCACTTACTTCTAACCTTGGTTTTACAACAATGCTGACATTCGCTGATAGACACAGTGTCAAACTACTTTCCAGCTGCTTTCAGCATTGCTACAATGTCGTACTCCGGGACCGGCGGCTTCTCATAGAAGTCCTTCGCTCCTTCCTCGATTGTGACGACTGGCACGTCGGAGTACAGCTCCCTGGCATTCAAAGCCCCTCTGGAGAGTGCTCCCTCTAGCGTGTTGTCCCCCTTGATGTAGACGCTCTTGAGATACTGGCCGAAAATTCGCCCTGCCATATCGGTTCCCGTTGCCATAGCCTCTACTACTTCGTCTGGGATCTGAGTTGCAAGGTCAGCTTTGATACTATCAGACATAGGCAGGCATACCCTCGGATAGTCAGAGAAGTCCTCTCCGCTGACCTTCTCTGCCACTGCCCAGGTCTCGCTGAGAGTGGCCTCTCCGTCCAACATGATGATGGTCTGGTTAATGGTTCGTGGATCGGTTATGATGCGTCTCACAAACAAGGGAATTGTCTTGAGCGCTGTGAAGAGAATTTTGACCTGGCGGTCTCCAACATAATTCTTGGGTGTAAGCATTGCTTCGGGCATGGCGTGGGGGAATGGGAACATTTGCTGCAGCCACCATCCCGTTTCGATGAAGGTGTATTGGAGTCCGAGTTCTTTGACATACTCGCGGATACCAAGTTTCTGGTATGTGTCAGTCGATTTCAGACACACCATCGTTCTGAAGCACTCACAACGTCGTGCATGTCCATGACACCTGGCGGGGCGGTTGGTCCGAAATCAGATGGAACAACGCGCCCGACGCCAGCATTCTTTGCGGCGAGGAGTAAGGGCCTCTGGTCAAGCATGGCGAAAGTCAGTATGATCAGGATGTCGACGCCTTGAAGTGTCGCCTCGATCTTCTCCGAAGCATCCGCAATATCTCCGATACGCAGCTCGGCACCAGCAGCCTTGAATTCCTGGATGAGGGGTTTGTTCACCGATGTGGCGCGGACAAGGATCGCGACACGCTTCGGACAAAGACTTGTCAGTTTGTTGTCGTTGAGGGTGGACCGATTCGCCTACAAATCCGCCATCCTCGAGCAGATCCTTCGTGACGACGCGACCGGTGTGCCCCGAGGCGCCCACAATGAGTACTACAGGCTTGCTGGACATATGAAGAGTATTGTTGAGCTGAGCTGAGGAATATATGCTGGGTTGAGATGATGATCTCACGAGTTACCTCTAGCTACTTATAGGTGGGTCATGGCATCCACGCCAGTCTCGTGATAATAAAAGACCGAGTTGAAATTCGCAAATTGGAGGAGGAGAGACCACTCCAGAACCACTCCTTGAGAGAGATGACCAACCAGTCAGACTGCCATAAATCATGATGCCGCATCAGCCGTGTAGCCGGGTCACCCTCCTGACCATGACAAAGCCACTCAGTTCGTTCGACTGCAACATAAATCCCGCATCATCGGGAATCGTATACCGCTCCTCGGGACTTGAGTATCTTCTCGGCCGTTATGTAGTGGGATGAGTGGTCTGCTGGTACCAGACCCAACACCTATGCCCGGCACGACGGTCATGACAATTCTCAAAGCACTGGTAGCGCAAAGGTTTCGCCCCACCAAGGACATACCTCCTTGCTTTGCTGTTCATCCAGAAGTCGTCGATATTCGCTGAATCGGTGACGAGGCTTGAGTCATGCGCCACTCAGAGCGTCATGCTTCGAAAAAGAAAGCGAGTTGAAAGGGGACGTTGAAGGAATATCACTGAGAAATTTCTTGGAGGGATGAAGGTGTGGTATAACCAACGAGGTACAAGTATCTCAATGTCTACGAATACGAAGAAGATACATGAGAGCAAACATGGACACAATCTGCGGATGTTCTGTGAGTAGGTGCAACGACTCAAATCAAATCAAGAAGCGTCACTCACGTTGACTGCGATATAAACGCACAGCAGCCCAACATTCCGCCATCGATGAGAGAAGGTCATGTTCAGCGAGTTGGATAGGTACATGTCGGCGTCGGAAACGGGACAGAAATGACATGATGCCACCTCGTCGGCATTCGTGAGATACCCGCCGGCGGACTCTATATATGGTCTCAAAAATTCTCCACATGTTTGTCCAGACGGAGGATTCATAGAGACGAGCTCTCTCTCTGCACATCTAATCCCTTGGCCGCCTCCGACAGCTACTCGAGAATATGTTGAGAGTCATATACATCTGAAGGTTGAATTCCCACCATTTGCGACCAATGCCTCAACGAAGTAGGTGAAAGGGCTGACATGGTACATCCACTTCCACCACCCGAGCAGTTGAAATGGTTGCATTATGCCATCGCTGAAAACAAAAGTCAGAGAGTTCAGGGCAAAACGCTGAAATAGAACGTCACCAACAAGATGATCAAAAGAAGGAATATCAAGCCCATAATGATATTTCCAACCTCCACATTGGGAGATGACACTGCGACCGCGATCCCAAGACTGGTATAGAATAGTGGGTATAGTACGCCCAGACAGAGCAGCTCGTAAGGCGCTCTGGAGGAAGGGAAGCCGACGTTCCAATACCACGAGAGGACTAGCAAGATGGAACCAATAATGTTCCAGAACACTTCTGAAAAGAAATGCGCACAAAGAAAGGCAGACCAATGATACATCAAGCTTGGCCGTTCACGGGTCTCGTAGATGCTTCGCGCCTGGATCGTCACGACTGACATCTGGTTGACCACTGAGACAGTTCCAACGAAACACAGAAAGATGGCCTGCAACGATTCAACTGAGACTCGCAAAAGAAACATCACGAAGAAGACGCACGAAACTTTTGTTCGTTATCCCCTGCGGAGTATTGGTCGTGTGGTAGAACGTGAACTAGGTAAACCTAGATTAAGCGAACCTCACATTGTTCCGTTCATGAATGGGGGCTTACACCGACGAACAAACCGTTAGCGATGTTCAAGATCAGCTTGGAGAGCAGATACGTGGGGTTCCTCCATCTGGAGATATTCTCTCTGGAATACAAGACCTGAAGTTGTGTCATCCAGGATGTCGCGAATTCGCTCTTCTTGTCCGAAGTCACAGGGCCAACCGACTTTCCCGCTACATGCATTTGCTCAATCTTCGCCTCTACTTCTTGACATTCAGATGATGCGTTCCAGATCTCATGCCTATCAGGAAGGCGCGCGAATATAGCGACTCCCGACAATAGCAAGACGTCTACTCACCAGTCTCGTTCAGCTCGAGCGGTCGCTCCAGCTCCTATGACATCGAGCATGAACTCGGCCCTGACAATGTCAGCAAGAAGCTGGGCTATCAAGTAAAGTACATACGGATTCTCGTTCGCCTGGCAGCACCGCGAACCATTCCTTTCCATATACCTGATCAATGTAGACGCATTGACGCCGATATCGCCAAAATAGACCATTTCACCGCCCTTTCTTAAGAGCAGGAGTCTATCGAATGCCTGGAAGAGCTCCGCAGAGGGTTGATGTATGCTGCATTCATGTTATGGAGCGCAAGCATTCGAGAGGAATCTTGAAGCTTACGTGCATAATATAGCCTGGCCGCTCTGTGCAAGATTTCGCAGGAACCTCACAATGGCCCAGGCACTCTGAGAATCAAGTCCTGACGTGGGTTCATCGAGGAAAAGAAGAAGCTTCGGCTAGAACACGTTCCAGCCAGCAATAACGCGCCGGCTGCGTCGAGAGCTCACCTTGGCAGCGAGCTCAACAGCGATGGTGGTACGCTTCCGATGTTCGACGCCCAGCGACCCAACGATAGCGTCAGCGTGATGTTCCAAGCCACACATCCTCAAACATTGCTCCACACTTACGAATGAGCTCAAAGATAGAATATTTAGTACACAGTCCACCTACTAGGCTTCCTTCTCGATCAACGACACCGAAGATGGCTGCCGAAGCTTAGCGGATATCAGAAGGGCTTCTCGAACTGTGTCTGTAGACGTATGGGTGTCCATTTGTTGACAGTAGCCACTAGATGGCCAGTCCGTGATTAGTATCACAGGTTGACATGATAGTAGAAGTACCTACGTTTGAGACTGAAAGTCAACTGGGAGAAGCTGCCCATTCACAAGGCGATCTCCTCGGATGATACCTGAGGAAACTCGATTGGCAAGGACGTTCAGAAGCGTCGTCTAGTCACCAAGTGAGCAGAAATGCAGTGCAAGGAGGAGCACTGATATATACCTTCCCTGCGCCGGACTCGCCCATCAGAGCAGTGAGCTTTCCGGGTGCCACATAGCCCATCACGTTATTCAGCAAGACTCGTTCTCCCTCCGCGACTGGGACAGAGTAGTTGAGTTGATACCACGAGAATATGTCACCTCTGCTGTCGTACGGTGGTGGGACACTTTCAATCTCTCTCGTGTATGTTTTCGGCGGCGGGGCGAAGCCAAACTCCTCATCAGAGCCTGAGGCTTGACCATTCTGTATCGTAGCAGAGCTACTCCCCCTCCGATACAACACGCTAGCATTGTCCGTCGCCAGTGCCGTGTTATACTCTGAGAACACGAATTGTAGAACCAAGAACCCGCCTAAATAGGCGCAAATGATGCCCAAGTTCTAGCATGCCGTTGCTTAGCCAGAGCCGGTAAACCTTCGGTGAATGTCTCACCTTCCACAAGTTATCGTAGGAGTAATCGTACACAAGCTTCATGTATACATCACCATCGACGTATCTCTGGCCTGCAACAGACCCAGCAACGGCGCAGACCTGGTTCAACGGGCTGACACCCTCGTACCCAGGCCCCGCTGGTATGAAGGACGAGCACCGAGCTTGAACGCCATGCAGCTCATTTGCTAGGATAGCTTCGAAACCATATCGCATTGGCTGTCAGTGAACGGTCCGAACGATCAGTCCAACGACGAAGCAAAGCTGGACTGGGACTGACGTTCACAATGGTCAACCACTTGAGAGCACCAATCATAGATGTTCTTGGGAGGGTGTAGCCGCTTTAGCCAGCAATTAGACAAGCCCACTCCTCAGAAAGGAGGTATGGCTCACGTGTAAATGGTCAGAACCAGCGTTACAAGGCCTCGTGAAGCTCAGTATCATCGTCTACGCACAACGTTCGTTCATAAAACAACTAACCTCCAACTGCCGTGGCAGTAGCCTCTGTGGTTGCTGCTGCGGCAAATGTTCGATAGATTGACTTCATGAGCAGTGTGATCAGGGTCGTGAACAAAGTGAATATGCTGCATGAAAGGGTTCCTCAGCTAAGAAGTCGACCTTCATTAAAGGACTCACAGGAATTGCCTCGCGGTCGCCTGAAGCCCAACGATGAAATAGATCAATATGTTGAACGCCAGATTTATTACGGCCGCGATCGGTATATCGACCAAGGTGAGTGCGACGGATTCTATGACTGGGTGATACATCGCCGCCTTCTGGTGACGCGCGACAATGGGCCGTTGGTTGAAGAGGCTGGGGATTTCAGCCAGGGCATTGACAGCGCCGGAAAGAAGAGCGCTACGTGGAATATAAGTGGGAGCCGTTCCCTTGAATCAATTGAGTGTCTCACAAATAGAGTACACCTCCTCGACTGAAGAGAGAAGCAGAGTCGTTCTTGAGACGCAAAAACACTGTGCCTACGATGACGCCGTTGAGCATTGCCGATCTAGAAAACCACAGTCAGCATGTTGATGCTGAAGACAGGCGCAGGACGAACATGAGCTGAGCAATTATCGCAGCCGCATTTCCCCGCAGTATTTGAGCACGGCGTAGTATGACAGCCCGGACCTGCATGGGGATTGAGATTACATAGGCGCTTCGGAAGTCGTCAAACGAAGGCACTCGATATGCATGGTATACAGGGCACTCACGAAGAGCTCCGCGTGTGTTTGGAATGCTCTTGCGAAACAGACGCTCGGTACTCACCCTCCAACGCACTGGAGCCGACGTATACCGACTTGTACAGCTCAATGTCATCCCTATTCTGCTGCCCCATCGGAGACGCCAGGAAGTATTCCGCGAACTCATGCGCAGATCTCGGTCGGACGGACACGAGAGGGTTTGGGATCCGACTCCCGGCATCCGTCACCGCGACCAAGAAATCAGGTGTCGTCTGCCTGTTGGCGGGTCTATAGCCTATGTCTATAAAGTATTGCCTGAAAGGTCTTAGCTCGGCTTCGAGATCAAAGTGTACAATGATTACCGGGCTTGATCCGCAGGGCCAAAGTACGCCATGCGCCCCTCATAGATGACTAGGACCTTGTCGAACAGCTGGTATAAGGATTCACTGGCTTGATAGATGGAGACGATAGTAGCCATGTGAGACATGTCGGTGCCAATGCGAAGTGCACAACCAAATTCCAGCGCTGTGGACGCGTCAAGTCCACGCGTCGAGCTAGGATTTTCATGAGCATACACATAAGATGGGAACTTGTGTGCTCACTTGTCCCAAGCAGCGATCCGACTTCGTGTGGCCAGTGCTTCAGCGATGGACACACGCTTCTTCTCTCCCGCCGGACACGCCACGAATGGCGGCATCTCCGACAAAGGTATGCTTGACATGTCGCAGCCCAAAAACTGTCATCAACACGTCTGTCGTGACCTCGAGCAAGTCCGCCTTGGAACCCCAGACAGACGGTCTTGTGTGAGGAGCACGTGTCTTGGTGGCAAATCTAAGAGTTTGGTCTACTGTCAATGTCGGAAAGTGAACGTCATCCTCTGGGCAGTATTGAACGTCTCCACGAAAGTGTTTCGCCACCATTTGCGGAGTCAGTGAGTCGTAATGGACCTCGCCCTCCACGGAGTGGTATTCGGCGCGTTGGTTCGTGATGGTCTTGAGAAAAGTGCTACACCCGGAACCTGGACTGCCCAGGACCACTGGGAAACGATGAGACAAGTGCAAGACACGCTGATTGCTTTAGCTTACATAGCATGTCCCCAGGACGCACCACGCCTTCGAATCCAGAGAGGATGGATTTCAGAGGAGGATGTCTGGCATTACGCAGTCGTTCGCCCAAATGAACTGGATTAAAAATCGAGCCCAGAGTCTCTTGGTATGATGCGCTAGATCCAAGGCCCACAACACTGAGACCTTCGAAGGAGACACCAAGTTGACGAGTCTTGATCTGCGCCAGGTCGCCTCTTGCGACGCGACGATCAGCTCATGTACAGACAAAGATAATCCAGGGGGACTCACTGTCTGATTATGTCGCCCATTACCTGCTCAAGGTCGAATTCTCCGTCATCCCTCGTAGCGTCGGGAATGGGAGAGCTGAGGGTTGACTGCGAGTCAGCGGGTCCTGGCGGAGTGTAGCTGATACGCGAAAGACGTCTGAGGCGTTCGGCAAGATTCTGAATGCCACCAGGATCAAAGTAGTCGAATGAGACAGCACTTCGACGGCTCTGCAGGTCCTTTTGGTTGGACAGGGAGGGCCCATGTATGGTCTGAAGCGGGATGTCCTCCATGATGCAGCTGCCGTGCAAAAGAGCAACGCATTATATAGAGATTGGTGAAACTGACGCGGGGAATGCTCGCTTTCTGCATGGAGGCTGACGAGCGTTCAAGGCGAAGTTGAACGGCATCTGCCGCGCCGCCGCGCAGAGGACTGCCTTTTTCGATCTTGCCCTCCTCCCACCGCCAAAATGTCGCTAAAAGTGCCCAAAGCGAACGGCCTGCAGCTCTTCAAAGACGGATACAAGGCAGGCGCGATCTGCGTGTATGCGGGCGCTGTTCTGACTGTTTTCGCAGCATCTGCAAGGCATCGATGATGCTGTTCTGCGTAATATTCAAGCTGTGTCCGAGTTGTCAGATCTTGTCCGCACCAGTTTTGGGCCGAATGGTGCGTGCACGCTACCGTGACGCTCTGGATGGCCGCTGAATGTCTTGAAGGACGGAACAAGCTGATCATCAACCACCTCGGACGACTCTTTGTCACATCCGATGCCGCGACCATCATCCGCGAGGTCGAGGTCATACATCCCGCCGCCAAGCTGCTTGTCATGGCGTCCCAGGCGCAGGAGGCCGAGGTGCGCCACATAGTCTTGTCCTCTCCATCTCCTCTGCTTACTTTCCGCTAGATGGGCGACGCGACGAACATGGTCATAATATTCGCAGGCGAGCTGCTCAAGAAGGCCGAACATCTGCTCATCATGGGTCTGCATCCCAGTGAAATAATAAAAGGATATGAACTCGCGTGTGTCAAGGCGCTAGCCGAACTCGAAAGTGCGTAATCCGATCCATCTGTCGCCAAGTATTCATCGTTTGCCACAGAATCATCCACCTTCAGCTTGCCATCACCGCTCACCCACCCCTCCCTTGCTTCTGCTCTCAAACCCGCCATCGCATCCAAGCAGTATGGATTCGAAGACACCCTCTCAACGCTTGTGGCCGAGGCCGCGCTTGCAGTCATGCCCCCCAATCCCAAAAACTTCAACGTCGACAATGTTCGCGTAGTCAAAATAATGGGCGGCAGCCTTCCGGGTAGCAGGGTCGTCCAGGGTATGGTCTTCGGTCGCGAACCCGAAGGACAGATCAAGAAGGTCACCAGAGCCAAAGTCGCCGTCTTCACCTCTGCGCTGGACGTCGCGCAGACTGAGACCAAGGGCACAGTCCTGATCAAGAACGCGGACGAGATGCTTAACTTTACCCGCGGCGAGGAGCAGCACCTGGAAAAGATATTCAAAGAGATAGCAGACTCTGGCGTCAAGGTCATCATCGCTGGCTCCAGCATCGGTGACCTTGCACTGCACTATCTCAACCGCTTCAACATCGCTGTCCTGAAGGTGCTCTCGAAATTCGATCTGCGGAGAGCATGTCGCGTGGTCAACGCGACTCCTCTTGCTCGCATGGGCGCGCCCACTCCCGACGAAGCTGGATATGTCGACATCTTCGAGACCATAGAGATCGGCGGAGACCGCGTCACTGTTCTGCGCCAGCTGTCTGACGGTGACGAGGGCTTCGACCCCCAGTCTCCAGGCGGCCGCTCTCGGATGGCGACTATCGTCCTCCGTGGCGCGACCGCCAACCATCTCGACGATCTCGAGCGCGCTGTCGACGACGGTGTCAACGTGATCAAGAGTCTGATGAAGGACGAGCGGCTGGTGCCCGGCGCAGGCGCGTCTGAGCTGGAGCTGGCGAAGAGGATAGAGGTGTACGGCAACTCACTGAAGGGCCTGGCGCAGCACGCCGTGAAGCGGTATTCGATGGCTCTGGAGGTCGTGCCTCGGACACTAGCGGAGAACGCACTGGGTGGCGCGGAAGGGAATGAGGTGCTGAGCCGGTTATGGGCAAAGCACGAGGAGGAGGATGGTGCTTCGTGGGGTGTTGATGTCGAGGCGGAGACGGACGGGACTCTGCGGTCGTCAGAGCACAAGATATACGACTCGCTGGCGGCGAAGACGTGGGCACTCAAGCTCGCGACTGAGGCGGCCGTTTCGGTGCTCAGTGTTGACAGCATCATTATGAGCAAACCTGCTGGAGGACCGAAGGTGCCCCAGCAAGCAGGCAACTGGGACGAGGACGACTAGATTATAGCTAGAGATGTATATTGCAGAAATGTATTCTAATCCGATTGGTATACTGTCGGACTCAGGATTGAGGATGCGCTCGAGGTCAAACTGGAGGAGATGGAAGCGAGACAAAGATCAAGAGCGGTAGCGGAATCTTCAGCTGATGTTCCAGCTACGCAGGACATCAAATTAATAAGGATTGAGCGAATGGAGAAATTCTGCAGAAGGAACGAAATGCTGGATATTTCGCCTGTCAGAGTTGCCGGTGCATGTGAGCAGCAATTCGGACGGACTTGTCAATGTCATGAACATTCTCACTTGTCACTTCTGTCATCCCGCGACGTCGAGAACCCTGGAGATACCTCGAGATATTCCACTGCGATTGTACTTCATACGCTTCCTATATATCTAACACGGTCCCGGCGGCGGCGGCGGGACCTTCCAGATCAGATTTCGTAACAGCTGTTCTGTACATCATTCAATCATGGACTCGGACGCTTCAGCCATTTACGAATCCTTGATTTTCCCTAAATTCTTCCCACCATCATCATGCCAGACGACGAGGAATGGGGACTGCCCATGCCCGACACCTTCGATGATATCAATATGCTAAAGCGTGGAGGTCTGCACGAATTATTCTCGCAACATTCGAACGACGGACGTATTACCCGAAACGGGGCAGCTGAAGGGGAAGCAGACAGGTTGAAGCGAATGCGAGACGAACTCGTGGAACGCCTGGGAATCAAGTCGCCAACCGTCGATGTCAATGTCAGTACATCGCCACGATCCAACTAATTGAACATGCATATGCTCATTGCGCAAACAGCCAGCGATACAAAAGTGGCTCTCGATGGCTCTGGCACCATGGGGTGCTGAGGTCGCAGAGGATGTACCACCGGCATCCCCGCAGAATTTACTCATTTTCGTCGAATTCTTCTACAAACTTTGGAGGAGGGGAGCCGCCCTCAAGGAATTCAAAAAGAACACAGCTGTCGTCAATGATGCGCTCGAGTTCCTGAACTGGAAACGCAAGGAACTGGGCCTCGACAGTGTTCTTGCTGCCAGCCAGGCCACCAAAGTGAAGGCAGAGGAGCAAGACGGCACGCTTCCCGAGTTTTCCGAGAGCGCGCCCGTGAAACGGCGCAAACGCGCGTTATCTGGCGAACCGAGTGTCAAGGGATTGAAGAAGCCCGTACTTCCTACTCCTGCCCCATCTCCCGCCAATGATACGCGTCTGGTCAAACGCAAACGTCGACGAGGGTCCGACGCTCCTACCCCTGATCCAGTGTCAAACTCTCTTACCAATAACCTCGCTCGAAGTCGCAAGAATCTCCGGCAAGAAAGATTGACTTCACCGCCAGCCGCGCCTGCTGCTGAGGCGCGTAAGCGCAGACGAATGGATGACACTTTTTCATCAGAAACTATGGGGACACCTTCCAAACGAGCTAAGACCTCTGCCGCTACAGCCGCCCTCCCTACTCCACCGTCCTCGGTTCCTCCCAAAGATAAAGGGAAAATGGGCCTCGCTGTTTTGTCTTCGCCCGTCAAGCCAACACAATCTCAGTTGCTTCCTCCACTGCCGCATCGTAGAAAAAAAGCTGTTGAGGGCCCGCATGCCTCTAGTAGCTCGGGGAAGGTCCGAACAACCTCCTCGCTCGGGCCACTCAACCAAGTCGACGAAGAAGCAGCTGCAGATTCTTCCCTGTGTACCCCTGCCAAAGCAGTTAATGACGAGTCGTTCAATCCCCCACATTCTTCTCGTCACGAATCTACATCCCAAGCCCGCCGTGCAGCTCCCGATGCTCCTCCTAATGTAGAGGTCAAACCCGAGACCACCCTTTCGGCGGAGCCCTTGCTTCGAGACGCTTCCCTCACTCTAAAGACACATCGTCCCACTATGAGACCATATCTAGCTCTCCCTCAGGCCAAAAGACTGCCTCTTGCTGCAAAGATTGTGCCAATCTCGTCACCCGCGACAATACCACAGCTGCCTCCCATGTCGCAGTCTAGTCTGAACAAAGCCTTTGAAGACCCTAACCATCTCGTGCCTCAGAAGAATCTCCCACAAACCGAACCTCTGCTTCCCACTGTCACTCCTCGAAGAGCGCTTTCAAGATCCAGCACCGTTCTCATGGCACTGGAATCGGACTGCGAAGCGCCGATGAAACGTGAAGTGTATCCTCGTAATCCTCCAGTCTGGGCTCAGGTGCGTTTTAGAACGTCTTTCCTCAATCCCCGTTCACTAAACGATGTACACAGTCTCGTCAAGAAGTCTGTGAAGCCTTTGATCGTTTCCGCAGCTACCAAGGCGGGGTCTACTTTACTGACGGGGTCGCCAAGGGGTATTTTCTCTCCAAATACGCTTCTTTGTCAGTTGGAAGTCTTTTCTTGTCCAATGCGCATTTCGTTGACACTCATTCATAGGCGAGATGGTTGGTTCCAAGATGGAAAGATTATAATATCGCACGGGTGAGCTGTCTCATCGTCAATACCTTCACGATATACAAACGATACTCCTAAGTGGCGGGAAAGCCGAGAGCCCGTCTCAGTCTAAAGGACGCATGCACAAGAACGCTGCCAGCGATCAGGAAGAGAATGACAAGTCGGTCAGGGCTCTCTTAGGCAGCTATCGTAGCAAAGAGCCCTTGGTGCTCTTGGTCGACGACCAGTATAAGCACTTCCCCTTTGATCTGAAGGAGAGCAAATTCTCGTATGTCATCCTTGGGTTCTACTTCATTTCGCATGTCTGGAGTGAGTCTTCTGGTGCCGTCGTAGTTGGGGTAAATCGACTGAATTTATGGTGTCTCAGATGAGTATCAGCCTGCCACTAATGAGCAAGGTTATGTGGTCCGCTACAAGTTCGCCTTTCAATGGTGCGCTAACCAGGTATGCGGCTTACTATTCGGCCACTATAAATCGTTCAATCCTTCTGTTTCGTCCACAGGCAGAGCCTTGGTGGCTGAAACCTGAAGATTGGTCTGCACAGGATCCCGCCACCCAGCCTTCCTCAAAGGCTTCGCCCCAAGCTAGACGAAGAGGTCAAGGTAAATTCTGCCATCATGTGACTCTCTCTACAGTTCTCAATATAGGCTCAGCTGTGAAAAAAGTCCGAGAGACTAAGATCAAGCATGAAAATGAGACCATGTCAGTGTATTCCGTCGCCCTGAGGGAGATGCTCAACGTTCTCACAGAGTGCATGATACTTCAGGACTATACACCCAGTGCCCAGAGTGCAAGAAGGCATCGCCCAGGGTGTACGGACACTCGTGGATGTGCCTACATTCGTCTTGTTCAAGGTTCTGGACTTGCGAGCTTGCCGATCCGCCGCCGACGCAACTAGTTTACGACAAGGCGTTCCTTACACTGTTAGCGGAGCCCGTGCGTCTCCAAGACGGATTGTCAATATACCCCAGCACACCAGTCCTCGCCGCGAAAGAGGAGATGGTTGCTACACACTATGCTTTTAGCCGAGGATGGCATTGTCGAGAATGTGGACGTCTATCGTGCAGGTAAAGACCCTCTTCCCCACACCGTCGTATCGTATGCTCAGTCTCTCATCCTCAGATACCGATGGATGTATTGGGAGTGCGTCCACTGTCACGTATGTCGCCGGTGTTCGCCAATGCACTCATGCCTGATAACTTCCGGATCCTAGAATACCTTCCAGGTGCCCATCAAGATACAACCAAGGAATGCGCTTCGTAAGACCGGGGATAGGCTGAAGCTCGATAACCAAGTATCAAAGTCTTCTGGTCCGTGGAACGGTCCCTCTGTGGTCTCAATCATCTGTACTGAAGTCTCTCAGGGATAGTAAACAACGGCGCGAGAGCACTCCTGCTCTCGCAGGGTTCTGGCTCTGGCTTTTGTCAGACATGGACTTTTCCCGGTGATACGTGCGTCTGGACGTTTCGACTCGATCTCTCAATTCTGACGATTCTTTCTGTAGTGGCAAGATCCATCGCATTCGAGCCAATATTCCTTCCCGAGCAGACGACATCTTCCAGGTGTATCAAGAAGAGGCGAAAGCTGGCATCCTTGATTTTCGGCGGTGGCCAATGCGAAAGGTATGAGGCCCTCGCTGCGCTCTTTTCCTCGGTGATCTTACGATCCCTTTTCAATGATAGCACAAATGTACGTACACTCTTTGATGGCGGTCAATCGCTGTACTTAAGTGTATAACCTAGGTCGCGGTAATCTCCTCACCCATTACTTCTCACATAACTGTCAGTTCCATTTCCAGCACTTATTCACTGCAGCTGACGCGTTACGTAGGTGGAGAACCGTACAACGTATGTCGACGCCATCATCATTGTGCTTCATTCAGCTAGAGTGACGCCCCCAGTACGTCGGTGGCACGGACAACACCGTCCCATGGGAAAAAGCCCCCAAAGCAGTGCTCATGGCGCGCGAATTGATTGAGGCACGTCTCAGCAAAGCCTTGGGCATCGAAGATTACCATTTCAATGAGGTTCTCAGGTACGCTCGTTAAGAATCTATTTGTGACATGCAAACCAATCCCATTCTTAGCGCGGCGTACATGGAGGATCAAAGCATGGCCGTAAGAACGACCTTCTCCTCCGACGGATGCCCACTCAAATTCACCGCCAGTTCCACAGTGACGCAGAAGAGGGTCTCGAGAGAATCGTGGCCGGTCTCTCCTTGGGGTCGTCTGCCAAGATGCACTTCCGGCCGTTACAAAAATACGTACCTCAAGGAGTGAAACGAGAGATCGCGTTGACCGTCATTCTAGAGCACGTAAGTTGCGAGAGAGCCTCCGTACAGTCTGCTTAACTTGACCTTCGAATGCTAGGGCGATGTTCTAGTTATGGAGGGAGCCGCAATCCAGGAACGGTACGAGTGCGTCGCGGATTGATACACACTCCAATGCCTCCGGCTGACGCACGATCGACAGACACACAGTCGTGCCCGACGGGTTTCGGATCGCTGCAACAGCAAGGCAGATCAACGCTAAGATGCACCCGAAGATTATCAAGACAGAGGCTGTTACTGTCAAAGAGGAATCGCACTAGATGTCCAGTGTAGTGTAGTGTACGGTTTTTATTGTATGATTGTATGTAACAGACTACTGCTGAGGAGAGTCTCAGTCCCAAATTCGTACCCAGCGCTCACCGAGACATGAACGGTGGTGTTATCCTGGGCTTACCAGCCAGCACACACTCAATTTCCCTCGATGTTGCAGGATTCGAATTCATTTACTTTGGAACTTGGAAGTCGCAACAGAGGATGATAGTGTACAATCTAATGTCATTGGGTAATTTTATGCGCATGACAAGCTATTAAGTATGCGATGGGTCGTACAGTTCATAAACTATATATGTGAGTTCAGAAAAAATTCAAAGAGGTCCTTCTCCTTCCGTGCACCCAGCCTGCCCACGTCCTACAAATTCGCGCGATCCGTTATTGCGTACAACTAGCATTGTTGGTGGTATGATAGCGAATAATGATGCAAAAGGTCTAATGGATGTGCGGGACGAGATACCAGAAAACACAATAAGGTACAAGGATCGACGGTAGGTTGCAGCGAGGAACGAGGGGATGATGGTAACAGGTATAAGGCCCTCCTCTTCGTGATGAACAGCTCCGCTCAAGCAGCAGTGCGACTGGGGTTGCGAGCCAGTGTCGCTCCAACCCGCTGAGCCTGGATACTGCTGAAACGCTGGAGCTCCTCCGGCTTCATTGAGATCTTGCCACCGAAACCAACCTTGCGTGCGGCGCGACGAATGAACGACACACGGTTGGAGTACAGGGACTCGTGGATGGAAGCAGCGCGGGACTGAGTGCGAGTCATGGGGACACCCTCGGCGGTCTCAGCGACGGCAGCAGCGGCCTCCTTAGCGTGCTTGTTACGGATGTACTGGATGATCGTGGCCTTCATTCCAAACTTGATGTAGTCAAGAGGGAAGAACCAGATGATGTTCTGTAAAAGAGATCAGCGAGGTGCGAACAGGATCAAGGAGAATTGACATACCCAGACCCAGACAATACCAATCCAGCCACCAGAGATAGACTTGATCTTGGTGAAGCCCCAGTCACCGTAGGCGGCAATGATAGACGAAACGAGCTGCGCAAGGCAGAAGGCGAAGAACAGGGCAGCAGAAGGACGCTCCATGAAGAAGAATCCGTGCGACCGAGTCACGAAGATCAAAGCCTGGGAGATGATAGCCACCTGGAGGTAGATGACCATGTGCAGTTGCGGGTCGTTGGCAGCGACGGGGTAAGACTCGAGGTTGACTCCGAACTTGTCCTGGAAGAAGGAAGTCTCCATGATGATGATGACGAGGGCAACACTACATGCAAAAGTTAGCAACAATGACGCGCAGTAGATAGCAGGATACGCACGTCGACAAGGTGAGGTAAATTCCATACGCAACGGCATAGGCGAAAATCTCGGCCAAATCCCAACTGTCGGGCGTCATCGAGGGCAGGACACGGTCGACGGACAAGGTCATGATGGTACCGTCGTTGAGGAGGGCGATGATCAGGACCATGAAGGGAGGGAAATCGAACTGGTAGGCAAAGGCGAGGATGGCAAAGCAGACGACGATACGAATGGTCACGGCGCAAGCGTAGATAGAGTAGTTCCTCATACGCTGGAAGATGATACGAGAACCACGGATGGCGTGAACGATGGTAGAGAGACCGGGCTCAGTCAAGACGATATCAGCGGCACCGCGAGCGGCGTCAGTTGCACCCTCTACGGCGATACCGACGTTGGCGCGGGACAAAGCAGGAGCGTCGTTAGCACCGTCACCAGTCATGGCGCAAAGGTGACCAAGACCCTGAAGACGCTTCACGATCTCGTACTTGTGCTCGGGGAAGACACCAGCGAAACCATCGGCATCCATGATCATCTCATCCAAAGTGCGGTGCTTGGAACCAGGAGCCGGTCCGTCCTTGAGAACCTTGGCAGGGTACATGTGGTCGCCGAGACCAAGACGGCGACCGGTTTCCTTTGCGATAGCAAGCTGGTCACCAGTAACCATCTTAACCTTGACACCGAGGGCCATGGCGTCGTCGATGGTCTGCTTAGTATCGTCACGGGGAGGATCGAAAATGGCGAGAAGACCGATGAGTTCGAAACCGTTGCCCTCAGCTTCATGGTCGTCACCATCGAGTTCCTCGTAGGCAACAGCGAGAGCACGGAGACCACGGGTAGCGTACTCCTCGACGTCGTGTTCGAGCCTGTTCTCAAGGTCCTCGGTCTTGTTGCGCGTGCAAAGCTCAATGATGATACCGGTCATACCCTTGGTGACGCGCTTGAGCTTGCCAGTGGACTCCTCGCGGTAGGTGATTTCGGTACGCTTGTCGACGGGGTTGAAGGGCTTGAAATCGAGGAGCTTGATGCCGGCACGGGCACGCGAGGTATCACCAATAGCCTGAACGACGGACATATCGATGGCATCCTGGTTCTCGGTACGGGAAGCGTATGCGGCAAGAAGGATAACGTCGTCTGCGGAGAAGGCAGAGTAGGTGCGAATGGTGTCTTTGTCAATGGTGAGCTTGTTGGTGGTAAGCGTTCCAGTCTTGTCAGAGCACAAGATGGTGACACCAGCCAACTCCTCGATAGCGGTGATACGGGTGACGATGGCCTTGTGCTTGGCGAGCTGCTGGGCACCGACGGCGAGGGTGACGGACAAGACGGTGGGCATGGCAATGGGGATACCACCGATCAGGAGGACGAGGATGTTATCGAGACCACGACGGTAGGTGTAGTGGAACTTCGGGTAGAGGATAACAATCTCGAGGAAGACGAAGAGACCGATAGCGATCAAGCAGAAAGACCCAATTTGGGCGAGGATTTTCTGCAAGTGACCGGTGGTATCGTCATCCTGACCGACGAGAGACGCAGCACGACCGAAGAAGGTGTTGGCACCGGTGGAAATGACAACACCCTCGGCTTCACCCTGTTTGCAGGTCGAACCACTAAATGGAGAACATGAGCAAACGCGATCACGAGAGGGGCGAAGAAAAACATACGAGAAACACTGGTCGCCGGCCTTCTTGGACTGCGGGAGAGATTCACCAGTAAGAGCAGCCTGATCAATAGAGACGTTGATGGCCTCAGTGAGACGGCAATCCGCGGGGACAATGTCACCAATCTTGAAGGAGACCATGTCACCGGGAACGAGAATGGCAGACTCGATTTCAGACCAGGAACCGGCGCGTTTGACCTTGGCCTTGGGCGCAAGAGAGTCCATGAGGGCCTTGACGGCGTTACCGGCGTTGTGCTCTTCGTAGAAACCGATGGCAGAGTTGATGAACAGCAGCAGGACGATACCGACGAAGTCCTGCCAATCGGGTGCACGCCCTTCACCGTTGGACAGGGCGATGGCGACAAGAGCAGCGGCTTCCATGACCCAGGAGAGAGGGTTCCACATGAACGACAGGAACTGGACAGAGAATGAGCACTTCCGGGCGACAACGGAAGGACAAGAGACGGGTTTACCTGGAGAATGGGATTCTGCTCTTCAGACTCGAGCTTGTTGGGACCGAACAGCTCAAGGCGGCGCGCAGCCTCTTCCTGGGTGAGACCGTTGTCGTCGCACTGGAGGAGCTTGAAGACATCGTCGATGACGATAGTCTCAAGGTCGACCTTTTCCTTGTCATACAAGTCTTCAGCCTTCAACTCGATCTAGGCGCGGAATTAGCGCATGCACGAGACGGGCGGAGCGAGTGCATTACCGTTGACATGTCCACATTGGCGTCTGGGAAAAGGCGCCAGCAGATCAGCGACAGCACCGAGCAGAGCAGCAGACGACATACGGGTGGCTGCTTCCTGCTCATGACCAAAGTCCTTGTACTCTCTCTTCTTCTTTTCTTCCACAGGAGGGGTGCTGGGCGCAGCAGCGGGAATATCGCCGGGTTCCTTTTCAGAGGCCATTGTATGGGAGAGTGCCGGGTAGAGGGGGAGGAGAGGGACAATCCCTTCAAGGACGACGCAGACGACGGCGGGAAGGAATTAGGAGCACACCTCGACGACTGTGATGGAGGGAAGAAGAGAATGCTGGCGGTTGGTCTGATGTTGCCTTTTATTTCATCCGCCAAAAACGATCACACAAGCACGGCCAAACAAGATCCCGCCACTTCCGGCATCCAGAAACAGTTATTTTTGGGCGAAAATATCATTTTGATAACCCTCCGGTGGTGCCTACATACCGCATCCACCTCCGCGTACCCTCTGCACGACCCACTGGGCTACTAGAAGTTGTTCTACTAGTGCTACTTGCAGTCTAGCACCGTCCCCTGGGCACCCCATAGTCTCACTGTGCGGCACCGGAACCCGGCACGCGGTCGCTCACTATTCCAGAATATTGCCAAACCGTATACCCGACTGCTTGTCATTTCTATTCCGAGGCACTGTCCCTCGGTGGCATCGTCTGCGGGCCCTCGCTAACAGGAAGTAGCAGAGTTAACCCTACCCGTGTCATACTCATTCCCAGCACCGTCTGATCGCTGTTGATTCCCATGAACACCAGTTCTACCCTTCCCCCATAGAATCAGAATAAATCAAGGCATGGTGATCTGATCAATGCGAATTGTTCCCTGACGGCGCTGGCTGATATCGCTTCGCTTCTTTCTTGGCCCTGCTGCTGCATACGCGAGTAAATCCAAGACGTCTTGTCTTCGCTTGCCAAGCTCGCTCGACGACGCTTGGTCTGCGGTATGTTAGGAGCGATCAAGTATTATAGTTCGTTTGCTTGAGATTCAAAAACACGCGCAATTCAATTCCTGTACCCGCGGCCATCGTACTAAGAAGTCTAACTCCACTTCAGCTGCCACACCCTTCCGAGGCCGAGGGTAAGCTCTAGGGAACGCTTCGGAACGACTCGCCCGACGTCGTCCGCCGTCGCAGTCATCGTGAACGACTGGCCAATATCCCTCACGCGTACCTGGATACATCAATCGCGCACCAGTATCATAGTTGCTGACTGCTTTACCGACGCCGGCTGGTCGTATCTGCGTCGGACGACAAAACCTCCCTATGAGTCTGACCAACTGCCCCTCCCCAATTGGCCGTCGGGTCAAACATCTTCACAGAGTGCGTCATATTGCGCTTGCAATAAACCGCTCAAATGATCCTTCGAGTTCATGCGTTGAACATCGTGGATGACTTTTGAACCCTCTGGTGAGAAACTGCTGAGCGATGATGATACGCGGAATGTTGCCGCACTGGACCGTGTCGCTAAATCCTTGGACCAAACCTTTGGATATAACCCAACAAATCGACAAGATACGCGCCACGAACTGCCATGATAGCCTGGGGTAGATCTATTCAGTCTTGCATTCTTAATAGTCCTACCCTATTATTAGTTTCCGGGCTGTCCGTGTAGACACCGCGTGCCCGCCGCTGCTAGGCACTTGGAGAGAGGAGCCCTCAAAACATCGTCCAGACGGTAGCAAGTCTGAACGCGCTCAGTGGATGGTTGGCCCACTGGTCAAAGCATGTGGGGCTCCATGTGTCCATGCCACGCACGGCAAAAATCTGGCCGGTTTATAATATCGATACAGTGTGCGCCGGGGGGATCGCGCGAATACCAAATTTGCTGCCTGGCGTCTTGAAGATCCAACGCCCCGATTGGCCGGCAATACACTGGCAATTGCCCGCCTCAATCCCTTCGGTCCACACCTCCGAACTCAGGACTATAATTTAAATTACTGCGGTCAATCCACGTGACGCGATAGTCGACGCGACGCGTTGAAGCATTGACAATGTCATTGACAACCGCCATCAGAGATTCAGCACACGCACACCATCAGAGTCTCTTCCAACAACCATGATCATCAGACGAAGACGACATGGCTAAGCATGGCTACCGTCAATTGAAACGCTGCCATGATGAACTTGAAGCACTCTTGAAGCACCACCCATAATGCTTGACCATGCGTCCTTCTCCTTCCTCTCGCTACCCATCCTGATATCGAATACACCAGGAAGTCGCGCGACCCTATCTTATGTCCTATGTTTCCTCTGTCATGTCCCAACGCCAATCATACACGCCAAAACTCTCGACCTGATTGCATTGCGCCAGCTCAGTGCCTACACGCTAACTTTCCATCACTGCTCCCAATATCTACGACTGGCACGTTTCCATCGAGTGCTCATCCGCCACATGAAGAATACATCCCCTTCAATTACTCACTTTTGCGACTCTACAAGTCTTACCTTCGCATCGCTGCCGCAGGTACTTAACACTTGACACCGTATGGTTCGGACACCGAGCCTTACTTTTCTCAATTCTCTGCAGGCAGCCCAATCTTGCTGAGCAGGTTATTAGACGATCGCCTCAACGGCGCTACATACGTTGACCTTGAGCATCGATGAATTCGCCTCAGCTGCATCTGTGTGTTACTCCTGGCTGTCAGTCTGTCATGCTTCAGTCCATGATGCATGATGGTGGAGGCCGTTTCAGCTTCCGGGCGCTCTGAGACGAATTCTTAGACCTCGGACTCCGTCGAGTACGAGCTTGTGATTATCAGTTTACTCACACCTTTCAGATCAATTCAAAGACATTCAACACACTCGCGGGAGAACCGGAGAGATAGCCATTGAACGCCTATTATTTTGGATTACTTGGATCTGATCATTCCCCAACGTCAATCTATTGAGTAACGGCGTCGACTTGATGTCATACATCCGTTATCTATGGAAGGGTTCAATAGACCGGAATGACGCCTTCATTATCCAAGGTCTAATGAAAGTATCAACTAAACCTCCTGCTCGACCTCGTCGCCACCACCGAGGTTCATCTCATCAAAGTCGTCCAACAAGTCGTCGAGTTTGATCTCAGGGAAGTCCGCTTCATCCTCCTCTTCCGACTCCGCGTCAGCAGTGGCAGGGACTGGAGGCGTGTCGTCGACGTCCATCGAGTATTGATTCTGTTTCTTCCCTCTAGATCTCGCCGGCTTCTCGACCTCCATGGGGGCTTCACCGGCCTTGTAGAGATTGACCGCACCCCGCATCTCCTCGTCCTCTTCAATGTCCCTCAAGAACAACTCATAGTCCTGTTCCACCTTCTTAGTGTCGCGCCCACCCAAACGACCCACCACTCCACGCCCACTGCCAGTCTCGCCCTCCTCCCCGGCCTCCTTCCCGATACTCCGCAACTTCCAGTTCCTCGTACGGTTCTTCTTCCGGCGGTTGGGGTACGTCTTCTTGACAAGGATTATGTCCGGTATGCGATCAGACTTTAGCTGCGCGAACTCGTCCGAGTTGTAGTTGGCGTTTGTGAGGTGGAAGCCGAGTACGGTGTCACCGGGTTGGAGGATGGCACCGAGGTGGGTACGGGTGTGGAAGATCTGGTTCGTCACCCCTTGGCTCTCGAAATCCATCATGCCGTCGTCGTCGTCGTGTTTCCCGGAGCGGAACGCCCCCGCTAGGGCGACTTGAACGTCGGCTAGAACGTGCTTACCACGGGAACGACCATCCATCTCGATGTCCAGCACCGTGAACTCGACGAGGTCGGAGACAGTCGCGAGCGAGTCGAACGGCGTTCGCCAGTAGGCCGCTGACGTGATCTCGCAGGCTTGGAGAGTAGTGGGATCGAGAAGTTGTAGGGAGTTGCCGACACGGGTACAGACGGTGAGGGGGCTGATGTTGCTCAGTTGCCGTGCTAGCTTGAGAGGAATGCAGACTAGATCGTCCTTGCAAATCGGGATGATTTCCACCGAGTAGGTGTATTTGAAGTTTGCTGTATTGGTATGTGTATCCGATGACAACAGTTGCTCTGAGGCTTTTGAGCTAGATAAGAAGACCCATGAGGCTCCGAATACTTGAGAGTTACAGGAATAGCATACCGGATGGGTACCACGCTGCCAAGGAACTCGACCATCTTCAGGGCGTGGCTGCGCTGAGAGTAGAAGAAGTCCAGTCCGTCACGAACCTCCTTGACAGATATCGTGTCCTTCTGGGCGCCGTGCTTCAAGATGAGTTGTTCAAGGAACAAGAACGTCCGTTTGTGGGACACCTTCTGTCGGACTTGGACAAGTGCCTTCCAGGTGTTTTTGGCAGCGAGCTTCGCACAGTCCGCACATTGACCGTGTTGCACGAGATACTCTATCTCGAAGGTTTGTTCGAGGATGGTATTTGTGAGGACCTTGCGGCGATTAGCAATTGCGTTAGCTTATGAGTGACAAGCTGAATGGTACCTCTTTTTGTATTGTCAGCGACACACGCAGACGCTTAGAGTGCGGTTCCGTCCAGATGAAGTGGGCATCCGTCAGCCGAACTTTATTGAGACCCTTGAGTTTTTTCAGACAAATCGCCAGTAGCTCTGATGATTCGGGTCGAGCGAGAACCCATGATTGGGGCGGTGATAGGAATCGTTCACAGTTTCGACAGAAGGAGACAGCAGCTGGAGGAGAATCCGGTGAGTTTGATTCGCGATCCAATAGCGAAATTGTTTCGCACCTTGCTTTGGTATACCTTCCGTTATGTCTACACTTTCTGAATAAATCAGCACAAGGTGATAATGTTGCTTGGTCCACATACGTATTCCTCAGGCATGCAACGCAGAGATTAGCAGAATTGGGGACGATGGGCGTTCCTGCTGAACATCAGTGATGTATTTTGTTGTCTAACGATCGATCGTACCGCAATCAGCACATAGCACTCTGTGCACTGCAGGCGCAGCAATGAACTCCATCTTCTTGCTAACAAATGGCAAGTTGGATGGAAAAGTAGTCGGAGGGAGGTGAAAGAGCTGGCGATGAGTAAGTAACGGATCCGATGACAAAAAAAGTGATCCACGTGGTTATCTCAGATTAGACAAGATTAGATAACCGGCCTGCAGACGTGTCGCGGGGTGTCCAGAGGGCCGTAAAGCTTGAATTGCTACTTTCACAATGCGCCGCCTTCTGGCGCTGCTCCTTCCAGTCGCGCTCTACGCGAGCCCGCCTGTTAAGGTCTCTCTCCGGACGTCATGGCAGACTCCTCCCACGTTGGTTGAAATAATGCAAGTTTGCTGAAGTGTGGTACACGTCGAATGGAGGCTAACGGAAAGTTGCAGTGAAACTGTGGCGTTGGAGAATCCGGCTGCCTTTTTTCCATTTGTGGACCGCATAACACACCCCGAGATAAATGCACTATCCCCTTCACTGAGTGCTGAGGCGCTGCATCAACTCGGGCTCGAAACAGCGGTGGCCAGCGGCCTTTCGCCGGAGCCAGGAGCCCTGAACATCGTCGAAATGAATTTGGCCATGCATGCTGCGACCCCGAAGATTGCAGCCTTTTATCAGCAATACGGAAGCCAACTCGGAAGCAGAGAAATCCCCTGCGGCGGTGGGTCATGGATTGATTGGTATGGAACAACTGTCTGTGACGTCGAGACACTGGTCCAGCTGGCTGGAAAGGAGACGATTGACGCAACAGAAGACGTGCCGTAAGTGAGATACTACGCACGGAACGCACCACTCATAGCAAGTTCGCTCCCAGGACTCCCTTCGTTCGTCCCAAGATCTTCTCATTCGATCACGTCTACCCTTCGACAGGCGAACCTCCCCGCCGAACTGCCATCCTCTACGCGTCGCTATACTCAAATAACTTCCGAGAATTGCACTCTTACCTGCTCACCCATGCATCATTGGGCGCTTTGGAATACGTCTTCAGACACATCCCTCCCAGCCAAGCGAAGTCGAAGAGCTATCTCACCGGTTATGGAGTCGCGCTGGATCTGAAGAAGATGGATTATCTTGCGGTGGATGACCGAAATACACATAACAATGGTGGCAAGTACGCGACTTGGCAACAAAACTAGGCTTATCTCGACTAGGTGAACACCAATCGACGGAGGATGCAGGGAAGAAGGTTGACGCCGTCGCATCACTGATAGATACGTTTCCCGAAGCAGTCTCCCCGGCTGATACCCTTTCTGAGGAGGAGATTGCGAGTATTGGTCTCAAAGCCACCCAGATTATCTCGGACGCAGAGGAACCTCTAGACGCCCTGCTACAACTGTCACAGAACTTCCCGAAATACGCGACTTCTCTTGGCCGGCGCGTAGTCGTGAACGGGAGCGTCGCACAGGAGATTCACAACAACCAACTCATGGTCCAAGGCGGTATCAATGCCTTCTGGTTGAACGGCGCACCCATTCCAGAGAAGGAAATTTCTCCGCTCGGTTTACTGCGGCTCTTCAAGAAGGAGAGAGCTATTTCAAGTTCCTTGACTTCCCTCGGTCTTTCCAGAGCGGAGGCCATGGATCTGCTGACGAGTCCTATCATCGCCGAAGCTCAGGCGGACAAAAAGAGTCTGGATGGACTTGTAGACGCGAGCGATCGACCCGAGGGTGGAGGCATCATCGTGTGGTGGAACAACTTTGACACAGACAGCAGGTCAGTCTGTCGTGCTTGTTGTGATTTTCAGCGTGGTTGACATTGCACCGCAGATACTCTCGCTGGAACCCTTCCTTGCAGACTGTGAGAATCTACCTTCGCCTTACTTCCTACTGACATCTCTTCCGCAGCTCTTACGCCCTGTATATCCTGGCCAGTTTCACAACGTGAAACTGAACCTCTTCAACGTCGTTCTGGTGCTCGATCTCTCTCAACCCAACGCCTTAGCATTTATTAGTGGCGCTGTCAAAAATATCATAGACAGGAGCTTCCCTTTCCGCTTTGGTGTTGTCCCCAACTTGGATACAGAAGATGGTCAGCGATTTGGCCGAGTCGCGTATCGTCTTGCTAACGATGCCTTGTCATCAGGTCTGAAGATGGCCAAACTCTTCTACTTTGTCCTAGAACGTTTCGGTCGCAAAAAGACGATGGCTTTCTTGAAAGATGTATGCCGCACTGTTTTTGCCGCGATTGACCTGCTCACTCGCTTTCGAAGATTTCTCTGGCAGACATGCCCCCACATGCTCGCAGCTCCGTCATAGACTGGGACTTTGTCCGTGAAGTCTTTCAGGCTTTCCTGGATGACGAGGAGTTTGAAACGGAGGAGGAGGATGTGCTCACCAGCATCACGAGTGCAGATACCCCGCTTCCCAAAGCAGAGGGTATTCGGGCTTATACGTCGAGATTGGGTGCCACTATGAGCTCAGCTGCTGAAGGCCATTGCTTCATCAACGGAAAGCACTTCGACATGGACGAGGTACATATTGTCCAATTCTTGCTATTGTTGTAACTCAACAAGACCCGGGATAGAACTTCCTGAGAGCGATGCAAGGCGAGGTGTCCCAGCAGCTTCTACACTTGCAAGAGCAGGTACGGCAATGTTTTGTCCCCCTCTTCATAATCTCTGAACATGTCAGATCTACGAAGGTGTTTTGACCGACGACAACAAAGACACGATCGCGACGTATTTCTACGACTTGCCCTCCACCCAGAAGCAGAGAAATCGTTATATCATTCCCTCCAATGCCATCGGGGGTCTCAGCATATACAGCCTCCCAGCGTTATTTGCTGCGTCGGGATTCGAACCCAGCCCTGGCGCCTATATCTATCCTCGTAAGTGGTCTGTCGGTCAGTGAGTACTGAATGCCTTATGAACGTATATCATAGCCGAGGGCGAGACACCGGTGACGATGTTCGTCATCGCCGACTTCGACACCGATGGCGGCCTTATGTTACTGAAGGGCGCCTTGCAGTCGATTGTAAGTGGTTGCCTCAGACTCAGACCCAACGATGCTCATCATATCCCAAAGACTCCTGAGTCGAAGACAAGACTCACTTTTGTTCACAATCCCTCCGAGCCAAAGTCTGAGTTGATTATCAGGGAGACGCCTGTCTCCTGGCTGCTCACACATCTTACCACCACCGGTTTGGTTTCGAAAACGTCCCCGACGCGACTCATGAGTGCGTTGCGTATGGACGCACCTGCCGAGCCCTCAGGATCACAGAAGCCCATATACAACGACAAGGCTTTCAAGAGTCTGACCTTCCAAGCGGCTTACGATCCTGTCCGAGTGACTCACCTTCTGAAGAGCTCGCGAGAATTTCTACGCGCGGCTCAGGTCACACCTGGCGCTCAAGCAGTCATCGTCAATGGAAGAGTGCGCATTAATACAATTGTCCTGTGTCGTGACTGACGCACATTAGGTCGTTGGCCCTTTCGACAACGACTTCGGCGCAGCAGACTTCCAGGCCTTGGAGGTGTATGAGCTGAACCGCAGAGTCCAGCCCGTGTATACTGCAATTCTAGCTGTCGCTCCCAAGGTTAGCTCTTTGGATAGGTAGGCTTCAGCTTCGGTTCACATGACGTCACACTGACACTAATATTTTGCTCAAAGAGCATCACTGGCGCAGCTTGTGGCCTCTGTTTCATCGGTGATCTCGTCGATTCAATTGCCGGACCCCAGCGAGGCTGGATTATTTGACAGCCCCTCAAAACCCCGCTCAAAGAATTACGCTGTCCTGGAGAGAAATTACACGTACGTGTGCTTTTAGTTCAGATCGCATGTCATAAACATTCATCGGTCTTAGAGGCTTCCATTTCGGTGACAACACGACGGCGTTGTATCAGATATCAGCTATCATCGATCCTGTCAGCGAAACGGCGCAGCGTTGGTCAAGTCTCCTCAAGGTAAGTCTAGTCAGATTGGGGCCGTCACCGTCGTTAACCTGCAGAACAGTGGATCTCAACCATACCCGACACATATGTGGAAGTCCGTTTGAATCCTGGCTCATCCTCAGAGGTGCGTTCGACTCTCTAGTTCAAGCAATCTCAGAGTTGAAACTGACCCGAGTGCAGATCAAGTTGAAACGTTTTTTCCGCTCCAATCTTCGACCGGCGTTGCTATTCGACGAGAATGGGTACGAACGTCTGTCCTTGACACCTCAAATTCCTCTCATTGATTTCATAGTGACGAGATACCGGCTGAAGCATCATTCGAAGACCTACCTGTCGAACCCATCTATACGTTAGCCATGGAAGTACCTTCAGCTTGGCTCGTTCGACCAAGGATATCCTCTTATGACCTCGACAACATACAGCTCGGCCAGATTTCCTCTGGGGATTCAAGCGTCGATGCCATCTTTGAGTTGGACTATATCGTCGTTGAAGGACACGCGCGGGACAGTGCAACTAACGCCCCACCACGAGGTCTCCAGCTGCACCTCCTGAACCCGGACAACTCGACCCTCGATGACACGCTCGTCGTCGCGAACTTGGGCTACTTCCAATTCAAGACGACCCCAGGTGTCTTTGCGTTGGATATCAGAGAAGGCCATGGACGAGATGTCTTTGCAGTGGAAAGCGTTGGAAACGAAGGATGGAATAGCCCAAGTGTCGAAATCGCCGGGAATGATATCACTGTCACTAGCTTCGAGGGCTTGACTATCTATCCTCGCTTCAAAAGAGTCCCTGGGATGGAAAATGTCGACGTCCTTGATCCTCGCTTTGAGGCAAAGTCAGAGTCGAAAGGTATCGTGAGCGGAGTGACCTCCAAGTACGTGACAAGCATCGGTTCCAGTCAACCCAGCTAAACATCGTTGGTCAGGTTGAAGTCACTCTTCGGTGTTCACGAAACTGCTGTTGCCACCACAAAGACCCAGGCAGACATCAACATCTTCACCGTGGCGTCAGGACTCTTGTATGAGGTGACGACCTTGACACGCTTGTCCGCCACATCACTAATGCATGGTTAGCGATTCGTGTCAATCATGATTCTCAGTGTCATGCGCAACACGAAGAGCACGGTCAAGTTTTGGTTCATCGAGAACTTCTTGTCTCCGTCGTTCCTGGTGAGTCGTAACGCTATAGCCTGCTGATTGTGCTGAGTTTGTTCAGGAATTCATACCCCATCTTGCTGAGGCTTATGGCTTCCAGTATGAGCTAGTCACCTACAAGTGGCCTTCGTGGCTTCGCGCCCAGAAAGAGAAGCAGCGCATCATATGGGCCTACAAGATCCTCTTCCTGGACGTTCTATTCCCGATGGACCTCAAGAAGGTTATCTTCGTTGACGCAGACCAGATCGTTCGTGCAGACCTTCAAGAGCTCATTGACGTTGATCTGCATGGAGCTCCCTACGGATACACTCCCATGGGCGACGATAATACCGACATGGAGGGTTTCCGGTTCTGGAAGACTGGGTACTGGAAAGACTTCCTGAAAGGTCGCCCGTATCACATCAGGTATACTTTTTGCCTCCATCCCCAATTCCCGCAATCTTATAGCCATAATTAGTGCTCTGTATGTCGTGGATCTTGTCCGCTTCCGTCAGGTGAGTCGACTATCTTGGTTTTGTGTGATGATGTTCCTGACAACCTTCAACGAAAGTTTGCAGCCGGAGTACGTGACGTGTGTGAACGGAATCACAGAGACTGAAGAATATACAGGACATACTTCGTGGCCAATATCAGCAACTCTCAGCAGACCCCGGCTCGCTTGCTAACTTAGACCAAGGTTGGATATACTTCTTGAACATAATGCTTGACCGACTGACATGCGATGTCCAGATCTTCCGAACAATCTCCAACGGGAAGTTCCTATAGTAAGCGTGCCTGCACAGCTCCGAGTTCGACGGTCCTCACACAAAGATGCAGTATTCGTTACATGAAGACTGGCTCTGGGTAAGTCCCGAACCGCCACGTTTCTGGTCCTATCTGACTTCGAGTCCATAGTGTGAAACTTGGTGTCAGTACTTTCGCATCGCGAAATGCTGGACCACATGACTGACAGCCTTCCAGGCAGCAAGGATAGACTGCATAGAGCGAAAACAATAGATCTCTGCCAGAATCCATTGACAGTCAGTACATCTGTCCGATTGCTGCATACTACTGACGCCTCGCCTCGTGCAGAAAGAGCCGAAATTGTCCCGCGCGCGACAGATACCCGAGTGGGAGGAGTACGATTCAGAGATCGCCAACTTCGCACGCAAGCTGGCGGAGGAAGGGCTCATCACGTCCAAGATTGCGGCAGTCGATACGAACGTCCTTGCTGGTGACTCGCCGAGTCCGCCAAGCGAAGCAGAGACTGCCGGTGAGGCACCAGTCGAGGAGGGTATCAAGGACGAATTGTAGTAATCGAATGTGGTTTATTGCTTCCATCTTCGAGGGCATTTTGTATACAATTTGGGGTCGATCCAGAGATTGTGTGCATGCGTTCGTACAGCTGGCATTTCCAAAATACTGGACCGCAACCTCGACACCCCTAGAACGTTTTTCTTCTGGACCAGTGCCAAAAGAATTAAGAATGCAGTATGCAGAAATCAACTCAACTTGCCACACGGAGAGAGCCAACACTAGTCAGATTCTCCAAGTAATGATAAGTACATTGGATATGAGCGAATAAGACGTCGATATAAGCGATGTCGAGGATCAATCAATCACTGCTCCGTTCGCTACTTGAGTAGTACCAGACAGCGGAAACAGTATGAAGGGTCAATCGCCTTCAATTCTCGATGAAGATAACTTCATCGACAAGGTCCGTTCAGAGTCCTAGGTCAGCGTTCAGTGCTGTAGATGTGACTGTTCTCAGTGTCCTGACCGTAGCAGATAGACAAACGAGACCATTCTTCGTCGCTGAAGAAGTTCAACATTTCCTGACATCCTGCGCTTCACGCAGGATATCACTTCCTTACACACAAGGTGCCCTAGGACATTCAGAATGCACAAAGCGACGAGAATCCACGGCGTGCTCAATGAATGCCGGAGGTCGTCCTCGTGGCCGCGCCGTGTCAGTAGTTTCGACCTGGATTGCTCGGCGAACACTCACTACTGTGTCAAGGGACCGTTGCCACCGAATAGCACCACCATTAAGTGCAGCATATCCAGATGAATTTTGATTGCACGTTTGTCAACGTACCGAGGTATGACTAGGTTGTGAGCGCCTCAGAAAACACGGACTGAGCATTTGAGGATGGCCACCGTGGTAGACGCGTCGAAGATATTGCCAAAGGTGGAAACATCGGGGTTTGTGCGGACTCACGCCACCGAAGTATTCCTACGATAGCAAGCCACGTTACGGGATTACTGCTGGTCCAATTTCATAGCATGCAGAATACAGGACGAGTTTGTACGACTGGGTAAGAATAAATAGTGAGTAGTTTCCACAAGAAGCGCAGTACACAATGAAGAACCAAAAGATATCACGTCGCCTTGCCTTCCATCGCTTGTTCAACAAGCTCCCCAACGTACTGCTCGAACCGCTCCTGGTCCATGTTCCCTTCCTCGTCGAAGAATGCATTGTACGCCTGGGATCCCCGCGTCCGACCCTTGGCCAGGAGTGATTTGCCATTGCTCGTGGAGCGGACGTATGAAATGTTGACCTCATATGACGGAGGTGTCGTGGACTTTACGGGTATTGTCTTGGACTCAAGCGTTATCCGCTCGGTAACAATCTGTGGGCAAGATAAGGACGCGAATAGCAGCCGCGCAAAGTGGTAGCGTACTCGTTTCGAGAATGTCTTGCGTTTGCCCAAGAAGACAGCGTTCCCCTCGATGAGATATGCATATAGGGTTTGTAGGAGTGTTAGCAGAGAATATCTGGAAGCAGCGTGAATTCATAGGTGCCGTCAATGAGCGGGAACACGTACACGGCCAAGCCCACCCAGACCACTGGCTTGGACTGCTCAAACTCGACTTTGTACCCGTACAGCGCAGTCCCCGCAGCCACGAACACGCCTGCCCAGCCAAGCGCTAGCCGCACGTCGGTGTGCACGTATATTTGATTGAACAGGTCCGGTCGTGAGAGGTACTGCCGTGGTCGTCGCTGTCAGCGTGGGCCGGGATCAGCAGCGCAGGGCGGCAACGTACGCGTTTGACTGCATCGTCGCATGCATTTTTGAGTTCTGTGAGGTTCGAGTTGTTGACTTTGACAGGCTCGCGCTCGTCGGGCGACACGACGATGCTAAGCGGTCCGGCGGGTATGTCCTCCGACTGGGGCGAGCGGCTCGGGCTTGGCGACGAGGCGACCGCGCCGTTCCCGGCTTTCTTTGAGCGAGCCATGGCCAGGACGGTGCAGATGATGATGATGTGAAGTCAAGGAAGTAAAGCGGTAACGTGTCGGCTGTGCCACGTGGGCCACACTTCGCCACTTTGAGCTCGCGCCACCATCACCCAGCACGATGAGCAGGCAGATAGCCGTCCTGGGCGGCGGCCTGTCCGGCCTGTCCGCTGCCTTTCACCTTTCCCGACGCTTTCCCGACGCCACCATCCGCGTCTTCGAAAAGAGCAGCCGCGTCGGCGGATGGGTCCGCAGCGAGCGCGTCACTGTGCGCAACGAACGCGGCGACGAGACCCAGATGATGCTCGAGTCGGGCCCGCGGACGATCCGGCCCAACTCGACGGCCGTCCTAGAGCTGGTGGGCAGACACCGTTGGGCACCGCACTCACCCATTGAAGCACAGGCCTCCTAGGTGCATCTGCTCGGCCTCAACGACTCTCTCATCACCGTTCCAAAGACCGCCGCCGCCGCGAAGAACAGGTTTATCTATATACCTGGGCGCCCGATGATTGAGCCCATCCCCGCGACGCTCCTAGCACTCCTCCGCTCGCCCTTACGCCCCGAGCTGATGAGGGCGGTTGCAAAAGAACCCTTCATAAAAAAGAACAGACCCGAAGGCTTACAAGACGAGAGTATTGACAGCTTTCTGTCGCGGCGATTCGGCCCACTCCTTGCTCAGACTTTTGGAAGCGCCTTGGTACACGGCATATACGCTGCTGATGCCCGGAATGTCAGCATACGCGCTGCATTTCCTTCCCTTTGGGCGACAGAGGAGCGCGGAAATGGCAGTCTTCTTCGTGGACTGATGTGGCCAGCAAACCAGTCGCCGCCACAGGACTACAGTCTCGGGGATGTCCCCGACCTCATGAAGGATGTCTCTGTGTTCTCCTTCAAAGATGGAATGTCCACTCTCACCGACGCTTTACGCGCATATCTCGAAAAGAACACCAACGTCACTATTCAGCGCGCAACCTCCGTCATATCCATCCATGGCACGCGACTCAAATTGTCCCACAACCAGAAATTCGACGCCACGCATATTGTGTCCACCATCCCTCTCCCTACATTACACACCATGCTCCCCAAGATTTCACATCTCAACGCAAATCCATCGTCTACCGTGACTGTTATGAATCTTGTCTTCCCCGGCCCACCATCCACCATCCACCCTCCAGGCTTCGGCTACCTCATCCCGCGTCCACAGGATGACTACTCCGCCACCAACCCCGGCATCCTCGGCGTCATATTTGACTCCTGCTCCCTATCCTCTCAAGACTCACCCTCTGCTTCCGCATTCACGAAGATGACCGTCATGCTCGGTGGTCCGCATCCTTACGTCGCGGATACGCAAGAAGTTCTAACGCACCTCCGGCGTCATCTCAACAGGAAGGATCTCCCGGCCCCGGTGCTGACGAATGTGCATCGTCATGTCAAGTGCATTCCTACGCCCACGCCCGGGCACTTGCAGAGGATGGACGAGATGAGGGCTGCGGTGAAGAAGCAGTGGAACGGACGGTTTGAAGTGATTGGTGCTGGGGTTGGCGGGGTCAGTCTCAATGACTGTGTAGAGGCAGGGCGGAATGTGGGCAAAGCATGGTGACCATGCTGTTTTGATAGTATCCTGTAAGCTTCAGGATACAAAAATCGAAGAAACGATACGCGGCTGTACGTCGGATGAGTCTCGGCAGCATCGACCCGAGGTCAGTCCCCACAGTGTCCCCACTGATTCTGAATCTACAGCCCTGCCTTTGCTATCTGATTCTTTGTCCTCCCTCCATCATCATGTCACGGCTGGTAGAGACCAGCGAAGTTGGCATAGGCACTGACGATCTTCAGTCTCACTCGCCGGCACCAGTTCCTTCTTCGCGTTCTCCTACCCCAACTCCTGCTGATATCGAACAGTCTCACACCGCAGACACGGCAGTCTCTCCTGCAGGCTCTCCCAGTCCAATTCCTGCGGGTATCAAGCAACCCCACACCGCACACACGGATGCACCAGTCCCTTCTGTACATTCTCCCAGTCCACCTTCTGCGGGTAACCGGCAGCCCTACGCCCATACAGATACACATTTCTTCGGGCTGAGACAAGATACTGGTAATGGCCGGAAAGGGCAGTCGTCTCCTTGGGCATACCAGGATCCAGATGACTACGAGGCACGATTTCCAGAGGACGAGTATGGGATGGAGATCGCACCGAATGCTCGTGTATGGCGAGCCTACGTCGAAGAGGCGGCAGTGTTCGACGGCACGTTAGCTGTGCAATCCCGAGACGGCTTGGATGTCATGCTTGTCTTCGTACGTCGGTAGATCCTTTTCGATCGCGACCAAGCTGATAAACTGGTTCACTTAGGCCGGTCTCTTCTCTGCGGTGGTAACCTCGTTTCTTATCCAGGTTTCCCAAAACCTTCAGGCAGACTTCTCCGAGATGTCAGCCCTACTGCTTCACGACTTCGTCCTGCTCCAGCTAGCATCGCCCGGAACCCACAACATCACAGCTCCTTCTGCAAACCCCACCGAAAAGTTCGTGCCTGACACTGTCGATGTTCTGGTCAACGGTTTCTGGGTCGTCAGTCTCATTGCGAGCCTCGTCGTAGCGCTCGCTGCCGTACTGGTGAAGCAATGGCTGCACCATTACATGACACTACCCTCCGGAACCCCAGGTCTTCGTAGCCATATCCGCCAGTATCGCTATATGGGCTTCGAGAAATGGCGCGTCACTGTCATTATCGGCATCCTGCCTATCATCATGCACGTCTCACTAGTCTTGTTCTTCATCGGCCTCGTACTATTCTTCCACCCACTCCGAGCAGCCATCGCATGGGCGATTGCGGGTATCACCGCGGTTGTCTGCCTCCTGTACCTGGCCAGCAATGTCCTGCCAATCATATTCCCTCAGTGCCCGTATCACACACCCTTGACATCCTTTTTCCATTACTTCTACTACCACCTTGTCATCATGGCTCAGAAGTTGGCGCGTGCAATGGGCGCACAACTACACTTCCTCAAATCGACCGGCGTCATTCGCAATCTGTTGCACCTTTTGCGACGGTACGCCTCACTGGCGTCAATCCCAGTCAATATATGTCTGCCCAGCTCTCCTTCGACACTCCCAGAGGCGCTTCCATCGAGGCCGTCTGAAGCACTATCATCGTCGCCGTCTCCAGCAGCTGAAGGTGCCGTCTTGTTTCAAACGCTACAGAAGCGTGAGGCACAAGCTGTCCAATCTAGCTATGACACACTTTCAGTGGCAGCCTTGGAGTGGCTGTTTGACTCGACAACCAATACTTCTCTACGCAGTGTTGCTATTCAATCTGTTAGCGGCTTTCCGTACCAGACACAGATGTATTTGCGGACTAGCTGGCGTGACCGGCAGAAAGAGCTTGTCGAGGACTGTCGCAGCCGCATTCGCGAGATATACATCCTTGATGATAGGCATGCGTCCGGAAGCTGGGCTGATCCAGAACTCTCATGGCGGCTCAAGCATATAGGGAAGCTGGAACGCCTAGTGACTTCATTGGCGGTATTCGCAATCCGCGAAAACGATGATGATTTTGGTGGCATCCTCGTCGGGCATGCACGGAACGCTCGTTGTGCTGCATATGGCTTCAGTGGCCAGGATGGGAAAGCTTTTGCAGACACCTTGACCAACAATGGCCTTCGCCTCCGCCCGATCGTCTGGAGAGAGGTCATGCTTGACTGTGCTGCTTTCATCGTTGGTACTGTCACCGAAGCTGCGCCTGTGATACTTGCTTTGCTATCTGACTTGGACGACCGCCGTCGCAACTATCTGGATAAGCCGGTCCAAAATAGTCCGTTTCAAAATTACAAAGCCGATGGCGATCTCGTGAGTTTCGCGCGTGCTGTACGATCCCACGAGACTGTGAACTGTGCGAGGTGGATGTGTTTGAGGAAGATAGTTGTCGATTCCCGGCCCTGGTCCAGAGATGACCTATTCGATACATGGCCTAGCTATGACAGTGGCATTCTGGTGTTGGATGTCAGTGCGGTCTTGTGGGAATCTGCATTGTACTCTGTCGAGGAGGAGCGGGAAACAATGACTTTAACGACTCTCCATTCTATCATCCGAGTCATCATGGGTGTCGTGTTTGACAGCATGTCGAGGTGGAGGGAAACCAGACAACAGTACCAAGCAGCGCAGATACGTGTCGTGTTTGACGACATGTTCGGAAGGTTCCTCCGAACGGAGCAGATGGATGTGCGTAACATGCGTGGAATCTTCAATATGGCACAGGCCGTTCTCCGTCTCCCATTCCGGACAGGCTCGAACATACCGATACAACGTGAGCAGTTGAGGGAACACACTACAGCTCTCCGTATCTGCATGTCTTTTTTGCGCTGTACCACGTCAACCTCCCTTTCTCAAGACTGCCTACAAACGCTCGAAGCTGTCTTGCCACACGTTCACTTGCATACTGAATATCTTCCCAAGGTTCCTTGGAGAAACCAGCTAGATATTTGGCAATCTATCCTCGAACTCATCAACAAGTTGGTATATCTCGCCTTATCCAGAGGCTACGACGACACGTATCGACTTTGTCTCCGGAACAATTGGATGGAATACATCGTTAAGAGTTGGACATTGTCTCCGGAAAGTTTGGGTCACACCGACTTCTTGTCCCACTTCACCCTGCTCAATTCCGACGTGGCTCGCCGGGAGTTTTTGGAATATGTTCGTCAGCCCCGCATCCTCACTTTCGCATTGCTCGTCATGACGCGCAAGGAATGGCAGAAATTGGCCGTGTATGCAGAACAGTCCGCATGGTCTGCAGCGTTATCTCTATGGAAGGATATCTATGATTGGAGAGACTCGCCACGTCAGCACTATACCGATTTTCCACTCAAGAACCTTTTTGGCGGAGCACTCTTGTCGGACGTCCGTGAAGAAGACGTGCGGTGGGATATAGGGCCGTTACGGTTTTACGTGAAGCCGAAGAGCACATGGGACCAACAATTGTACGGAACACTTCTGGTGCATCGCTCACCAGCGTCTCTCGCTGAAGACATACGAGCGTTGGAAGCTATCACGACAGATGCTCACACCAAATCTGAATTCATGTAGAACAGCCACAACATGTGATGTACCGTTATGCTCGTAGCTCCTCTGTACTTGCACCTATGACAATGACCGTCGCGAGTCAGAGAGTAGAGAGCTATGTCGTTCATATATCTATTTATCTATGTATGCCGCGAACCCCGACTGTAGTGTAGAATCTCCCGAAAGAAGCAGGAAACACAAAACTGTCAAGATTGTTAGTAAATGGGTAGCATTACCGATTTAGGATGCTTTGCCCAGATCCGCTGAACAAACTGCGGTGGCGACGAACGGGCATATCGCTCAACAGACCAAACACGACCATGAAGCCAAAGTTCAGTCTTGGCTTGAAGAAAAACCTCGAGCCTCTCTAAGACTTCAGCGAAACTTGGTCGGCTATTCGGGTCTGCGACAGTCATGTCGTCAAATATGGACACAAACTCCTCCAAGCCATGGTACGAATCATTCTGGAGTCACGGTTCTGGTGGTCAGTATTGTCAGCGAGTGCGGGACGAGACATGCATACCTTGCAGATTTCCAAAAATGTAGCTCCGACATTGTATATGTCAAGCAGAAATGGATTATGTGAGAGACCACCGATCCATTCTGGGGAGGTTTTTATCTGACAATAGATGCGGTCCGTGAAAGCAGTGGTATGCCCGTCAGGATAATGACACGATCCCTCGAAGTCTATGATATGATAACGCATGGGCGAGCATACCCGACATCGATGAACAGAAGGAGCTGGAGTCATGGAATCCAATGTTGTTGGCTCGGCAAAAAGGTAGCCTTTGGGGTAGACTTCGTCTGAATTCATGAGAAAGTTTGAATTACACGCATCTCTAAGTCTTGGTCAGTATGGAAGAAGATAGAAAGACACCAGGGCTCACCCATGGGCAATGTTGATCGAGTGCATGAATTTCATGCCCTGTGTATAAGCGTATCAGAGATCAAACGATTGAGAAAGATAATGCGGGATCGCAGGGCGCACCTGTAGAATTTGGACGCACGCGTCGGCAAACTCCTTCCGACAGTGAAAGTCGGGGTCACTGAAGTTTCGAAGAAAGGGCATAACGACGAAAACTCGGCCCTCGCTATCGGCAGGAATGGGGAAAGAGTCAAGGACTGGGACTGTTCGGTTTTCGGGGTGACTAGAGAATGACGCCTGATTGAGATAGTGTATCATAGACGATTCCTTTTGCTGCATTGCCTTGATGATCACTCGAAGGTGGTCCGATTTCCGAACTGCCTCTCGCAGCCGTGGAAACTTGAGGACGTGTTAAGCAAGTCATCAAGAGCTAAATGATACACTGACAAAGGGATACACCTCATCTTCGAACTGCCCCAGGGCAGGACGCGTGAACGTAGCCATCCATTTGTGTCGTGTTCGCATGGGCACCCAGTCAGGTTTGTAGCGCTCAGGGAGAACATAGCCCTGCTCCAGAAGAAAGTGATACTGAGAGACCCAGAATACTTCGGCTTTGCTTTTCTCGCGATCCTGTCTGGCAAGGGCATCCATGGAAAAAGCTGGTGGAGGTCGTGTTCAACCAATTTGAGTCAGGAACTACAATTGACAACAATCAATAACCGTCACACCGTGACCACTGACAAACATCGATCTATGTAAGTGAGTACGGGCGTTCGCCCATGAGTCCCTGGCAGAGCCATGTGGCAGGATCAATCCCTGAGCCGAAGCCGGCCATCGTCGACTCTTGATGTAGCACAGATGTAGCACCGAATTCTTGTAAACTCTCCACAAGAATGAATTCTTGATGAATTGACTTGATTTTTGAACCAATCAGAAGCAAACGAGCATATGCACAAAGTCCCGGAGGCAGAATTTTTTCTTTTCAGCTTCACACTGATTTCACAGATGTTGTCACTTAAAGATGAAGACAACAAAAACATAGACTACAATTCGAGCTCCGAGACTTTGTAGTGACTAAGAACACATAATGAATGCAAAAGGACTCATGTGGATACATGATCTCGTTAGACTACTGGAGAAGTTGCGAGATCGACGCGAAATGAGACGCGATGAGCATCTTTCCTTTTTTGGACTTCAAGCATCAACTCTCGTCTCAAGCGCCTGGGGCGCGTCCTTCGTCACTCTACAATGGGAGGGCAAGAGGTAAGAAGGCTCTGAGGATTCTCAACCTCACCTCTAGCCCTCCTAACTGAGCCAAGTCAATGGGTCCCGCTGTGCTGGCTGAGGATAAAAAGAACCCTTCAAGAAGTGCCGACCTGCCGCGGACTCGGATCGATGTTTCCATCACCGAGACCTTCTGGACCAAACACAACCACCGCGCCAGGGACTCGTGGGCGAACGCCCGTACTCAATGTAAGCGCCGTCCTCCAGAAACCTTCAGATCGGCTTGACAGATCTGGAGACGCTGACTCTCTGAGAGCGTGGACGCCACGAACTCAAGATCTGTGGGTATTACTGCTAATTCTGTACCCACACAAGTTACTTCCAGGATGACGAGCGTTCGGTTCGGCTCAGTTCGAGATGCTGCTCCCGATATAAAAAGTGAACTGCTATGGCTTGATTGTCTCCATCGCCTCCCCTCGTCTCTGTCCTCTCAACCCAAACATGTCTGTCACTCTAGGACAACCCCTCAGAGATCAAATCTTCTTTGACCTCGAATCGCTTCGCCTCAATATCTCTCTCGACATCAACCTCACTGATGCTGAGAAGGAGGAATTGGACGCGCGCGTGCAGAAGTACGTCTTGCCTGCCTTTTTACACAGTTTTTTGCTGATTCATGAGTTGCACTTAGATACATGAACCAGGTCAAGGCTCAGGAGGCCTCTCATCCGAACAAGTATCGTATCCTGTCAGACCTCTCCCGCTGGTTATCGGGTGTATCCACAAAGTTCACCAATCTGCATGGAATGCAAACTAAGGTCGCCGCGCTACAAAAGGAATATATGGTGCGACCTTGAAGAGTCACTGTCAGGTAGATCAACGCTCATACTATCCACTTCCACTATAGAACGCCTCCAAAGAAGCCGTCGCAAAAGCTCAGCGAGAGGCTGCTCAACGAGCGGCAGCTAGACAGCAAAGAGTGTCCAGTGCTCCAACACTCACGAGCTTGTCAGCAAGCGACTTTGACGCCCGGTCGTCCATGTCATCGCAAAGCTGGCGCAATGATGCACGCTCTTCGATCGACCGGTTCGTCAGTTCGAAGTCATCCACGTCGTTGTCTCTGAACTGTTCCTGCAGCTCCGGTCAACCGCAGGCATACGGTTTCCCTGCTCAGGCGCCTCGTGGATATGATCCCAACATGTCGGCCAGTCGGAGTCAACCCGGCGCGCCCTACAATCCTGCGGCCGGTTTTAATCCGTCTTTATCTCAACAGTTGCAACAGTTCAATGCGTAAGCAATTCGTGGTCCCTTTGTAACTCCGCTGTGGTTCTCTCTTACACATGCTTTCCTGCTTTGTTCAGTGGTCCCGCCAACATGCCGATGGGGTACGCACGTCAAACTGGTGCTCTTGCCATACTGACTGGGCAAAAGGTCTTACCAAGGTCCAAGCCAACAGCTTGGTCCGGGGCAACAATATACGAAGTGCGTCTACCGATCTGACTTGACCGACTGCATGACTGATGCAGGTCCAATAGTAAGCAAGGTAATTGGACTGGCTATGTAGACAATCAAGGACGGCCTCTACAATGGCAAGGACAGCCTACACAGAATCAACGTCAACCTAGGACCTCTCAAGAGTAAGTGCTCCTGTTCCTCAAAAGCGCTTACATTTCTGATATACTACCAATCAGCTACAGCTCAGATTACTTGCGACGAATCAATGCTTTGGACTGGGCCCCGCAGCCGCCACACCAAGATGGTAACTGATCTGGGTTGTGCAAGGACATGTACTTCGCAGTGTCGGTCTGATTGCTGTATTTTTCTCTTCTTGTTGTACACCTCAATCTCCACCTCTCTAACGATTCTTCACGTTTTCCTTGTATCTCTGTACTACATAACACTGCTCTATCACCAAACATCGGCTACTCCTTCCATGATTGCGTGTGTTTAGAAATCTTGGACTCTGCTCGCCGAGAGTTCTTCGGATACATTCAACGACCTCGCAATCTGACTTTCGCTTGATCGTGTATTCAGAACAGCCCGCATGGCTTAAAGTGTGGTCTCTCCGAAAGGACATGCATACGTGTGCGAGCTCGTTAGACTTTCGACTTCATTGGCTTTCCAAGAAGTGGCCTTCTTATTAACGCAATCGAATGACAATCCGGTACAATTGAGTCGCGCTACGCATGGCCAATGGGCCGCAGTGTTGTACGACAAAGTCCTGAAATATCGTCCAGCCAATTCTGTAGCTGAAGACATACGAGTGTCGGAAAAAATCACGACAAATGCAAGAATCGAAATGTCATACGCATGTAACGGTCGTGGCTTTTGGCGCACCTGCGACTTGAATAAGTAAAGAATGGAAATAAAAGTCGGTCATGCACGTACCTAAGCCGCCAATCCCGACTGCCGTATACAACCTCCCGAAGGAGGCAGGAAAGGGAAAAAAATTGTATGGTCTTGTCGACCAAGAATAGTCTGAATCGAGTTTCGCCGAGTTCAACACGAGGCTGAACATCGTCGTGCCGCAAAGTGCACTCAAGAACAGAACCAAGACATCCACGAAACTCCTCCAGCGATGACCCGCATACGTTCAACCAGTACCACGCGCTGTCGCTTCGCATTCTGCCACTGCCTCGAATTTCGCGTGCTGTCCTGAGACAACACGGATGCGGTGCGCGGAGCACAAGAGGGGAGGGTATCGCACGACCTGAGGGTGTCAGGGGGATAGAGCCTCGATGGAAGCATTGATCGCTTGGGACCTGAGGGACCCCTTGGGGAAGGGAGAGTCGCTGCGCAGGTGGATGTACTCGTGAGAGGAGCATGGATCTCGACTGACGGAGATGTACTCGATGAAACCCCGGCGGGAGTGGAGGAGGGAGAACGGCTAGGCGGGTGGTATGCAGGTGCACTCTAGAGTCAAACTCAGCCAGCAGATAGCTCAACTGAGCTCGATTCCGGCGGTCACAAGGACCACATGAACGCGATAGTACGCTGGAGGCGCAGATGTCTGGCGGTTCTGCCCAGTCCCCGCAGCGAGTTCCAGTTCGACAGGCTCCCTCCCTCATTTCCGAAGAAACATCTTGGGGAAAACGGGAGCCCACGAAGTATTTCTGATACGCTGCTTGGCCATTTACAGCCAGACCCGTCTAGAGCCAGTCAAGGGGGACAATATACTCAGACCTTACCCACTCGTGAAGAAAGACCCAAAGGTCTTGTGTGGAACGAGTATTGCAGCATTCAGCCGACATGGTCCAATGAAAATAAGATCGGCGAAAATTCTTTGCATCATTGCTTGGCGTTGCTTGGCTGGATCCTGTGCAGATGCCATTAGCGGCAAACGCGTCTTCGCCTGCTACCACAACCATGGCTACAAACAAGCCGACAAGCGCGCCCACAACGACCCCGCAAGCGTCGCCGCCGACTGCGTCCACGTTGCTGCTGACACCGCCCAATCCAGCGCCACCTTCCGCGGAACGTCCGCTTTCTGATATCATCGGGCAGTCCTTCCCGCCCTTTGACCATCAGACCGCCGTCGTTCGGCCGTTCTCGGAGGAGTCGACGCGCGATGCTGTCTTCGCCCAAGGTATACGCGCGCGATTGCCCACTCGGACGCGTCTGACCACCTCTCAGAGCTCAGCGCCATGCTGCTGGACGTCATGCTCGAGACCCACGCGTGGGCAGCGGCCCGTCCCAAGCACGAGAGCAAAGTTGCTGTTCAAAAGTTTGAAAAGAAGATTTCAGAGGTCATGGAGGTGGAGAAAGAGCAAGGCATGTTGGCTCCTCCTCCTTTTTCCCTTTCGTCTCTTTCCTCCATCCTGTTTGGTGCTCAACTTGTTCTATTGTGTCGAATATATGCTGACTCTTCCATCTAGAACAAACGCGCGAACGCCTCAATGAATTTGTCTGCAGCATGAAGAACGCGCTGGCGGCGCTCACTGGTCTTGGTCAACTCTGAAAGTCTCTGCTCCGTCTGCTTTGTCACTGTTTCTGCTCATCTGGACTCTGTTGTATCACATTACTCGTACCTTGCTCTGCTTCTCTGGAATTCTCCTCTTCTCCAACGTTTGACTGTTCTCATCTTGCTTTCTTTGGCTGTCCTTATCATCATGGCAAGACTGTATCCGCTTAGCAGCTACTGTACACTGTATTAAAGTCGAGCGTTCCGGTAATAATCCACTCAGCTTATGGCCACATATTCGGGAAAGTATATGCGCCTTTGAGAAAGAGTGACCGAAGATTTCCTGGTTCTCCTCACCAATTACGCTTGGGTTTTGTGCCTCCCCCAATCTCATCGACGGATCGTATCGTGGAGCTCTACCGATGTAGAGACAGCTGCCTCTAATTCCACAACCTTGTCTCGGTGTACAATGCAGTTTCCACCACTCCTAAGAAAGCCAGCCAGTGAAAGAATATAGCGCCACTCGATTGCTCGAGTCTGAGGCGCCACCCAGACGCTTCGAAGCTCGTGCCCTGAGCAATGCTAACCGTCAAATCGCTCTGAGATAGTCAGATCATGCCTCCAAATCGGGGGTACCCAAGCACCGCGATCCCAAGGCAGCATCCGCTTGTTCACTATGAGACGCGTCCCCGATGCCATTCATCTTTCTTCAACACTGACTGCACTGGTCAAAGTCATAAACAATGCATCACGATCGCGTCGACAAGCTCATTGTTTCTTTGGACGATCGCGTCAATCGATCAAAGGGAAGTGGCAAACGCGCCGAGCCACTCGCAGCATGTAAGGGAATATAAAGGCCATTGGACGCTATATGGTCTGCAAAGCTTCTCCTTCCCCCCAATAGTAGGTGACTCCCCGGTGGCGTTCACTGTCTTCCTCCCTCTCCTTCTCTGAACTACTTTGGACTACTATGTCGGGCCTGCGGACCATCGCAAACACGTACTCTGGGATTTATTACGGGCAGGACCCGGTGACTGGAGGGTTCTACGACTTGTACGAAAGTGGGATGAAGCAGTACTTCACGGCGCAGTTGACGATGGTACTCTTCGGGAGAGGCGAGGTGCAGCCTGAGGAGAAGCAAACAGAGTCGCCACCGACGGCGGTCATCCAGGATCTGGAAGATGTTGACGAAGAAGACGACGAGGAGGAAGATGATGATGATGATTTAGACGAGGACTTTGACGAGTGCGTGATTTCTTCGGGTCCAAATAACAGCCACTGGAGTATGATAGAAGTGAACCGGAAGTCGAAGAGCCTGTGAGTCTTGGGAAGCGGGCTAGCGAGGAGCCATCGCCGTGAGTACCACGGCTTAACTGCCATGCCGAGCTCATATGAGAGCTATAGATCCCCCCGCAAACGCACACGACTGAGTACAGGCAGAGCGGACGACGACGAGATATGGTGCGGAACTTGCTGTGCTCTGTTACCTTGATCTGACAACCACCTATGAAGGACACCGAAGAAGGTGCAGGCCCCTTCTAGACCGACCGGAGTCAAGTCAAATCCCAAACGTCGAACTAAGATCGACATCCCAGCCGCCCCAATCGAGTGCAAAGACCGCCGAATTGACATCATCCTGTCGTCTGTCGGTGAACCCCAGCTGAAGCGCGCGCATCTCCGCGAATTCTACGCCTCACTCCAGCCGGGACCGCAGCAGATGCAGATGCTCGGGGAGCTCGACCACCACCTGAGCCGCGACGAGCGGATTGCCTACATGAACGGGGACGAGTGGATCGTCAAGGGCTCGCTGCAGAGGTGGGAGGCGCAGTGCGTGGGCTGCGACAAGGTCATCAAGCTGGAGGGCCCGAGGAAAGATCGCGAGGCGAAGGTGCGCAATCCCAAGGCGCTCAAGAAGGACGCAGTGGAGTACTATCCGGGCAATTGGAACAAGCATAGAAACCAGTGTCGTGGGGTGTATAGAACTTGGTGCGAGCGAAATGGACTGGTGCCAGATGAGGGGAGGGGTACAAAGCAGAAGAAGGCATCAGCAAAGGCAAAGACGAAGGAAGTGAAGGAGGTCAGGGAAGCACGGCCTGTTAGGGCGATGCCAGTGCGCGCTACTACTAGGCGGGCAGGACGTCGCGCTTCTCTGGTGACAAACAGCTAGCGCATACTAATAGTACTCGGACTTTAATAGTGTAGCAACATACATTACCTTATTCTTATTCACTGGTGGAGTGGCCAACGTTGCAATTGCGAGTCAACCAATGGGTGATTAATTGATTGGCGGCCATCAGGGGGTATCCGTGCCTGAAATTCGTTGGGTCTCACCACGGAGACAATAAAAACATTGATGGCTCTGCCGCTCTAGCCGTCGAATGATCTTGCCGAGCTGCCGGAAGTGAGCTGTTGAGACACTCGAGGCTCTCTCAGCTACACTTGACTTCAGCTACACAAATGAATGAGCAGGGAGCTACTGCTCAAAACATCAATTGCGACCTCAATGAATTTGTAGTGGTAAATTTGTCCCATTTGTCCCATTTAAAAACAGACTCACTGAGACGAGGGCATTTGCAGTAAGTGGGGAGCCGTGATTCCTCAGATTGTTCAAGGTCTACTTGTTATGTATCTATAGACTTTGTTCTCGATAGCAATGAGAGGTAAGAATGACATTCATTCGAGGAGGGCTACACACGGCACACATCGGCAAGATGGGTGGTGTGGGAAACGGCTGCGCCTGCCGTGCTTACGCAAGGTGGGTACCACCTCTATAACGGTAGGGCCCAGGGCTCGACAGGCACCGATACCTCCTGGCGGCCATGCGTCGGCCCGCCGGCCCATCTTCCAATCGATCAACCTAGTGGCTGTGCTATTGCTTGTGCGCGCTGGGCACAGGCTTCCGGCGAGGCCTCCCACTGGCCCAGCGCCCCGACACACCCGCGACGCTTGAGCGCCTACTGTCAGTGCCCCACTTGCCCCTCTTATCTGGGTTTCAGAGACCGAAAGCTGCTATTCTGCTGCATTGCTTTATCTAGATGGATCTCATTGATTTGGACACGGCACGACTACCAACCCGTTGCATTCTCCACCGAAGCTCTAGTACACAATTCAACGTCGGCATTCCTCGCATGCCCGACTCTGGCGACATGGAACAACTCGGTCCTGTCGGGACACCGGACGAGCGCTACACAAGTCACCAATCCAACGTCAGTCACCACGGCCTCTTTCAATTATAACATACTCTTCTTTACCCATTCTCTGCGATCTTGTTCCTGTTGCACTCTATCTATCTCCTCGATAGTTACCTTAATACTCACTCAAGACCATGGAGAAGATCGCCGGTAGACCTCAGCCAAGACCAGCTTCTTTACCCCATGGTCGAACTTTGTGGATTAGCGCTGATATAGACTCGTCTACAAAAGTCTGGACTCACGAAAATCAGGGCGTCATATTCTAAGCCCTCTCTGCTGTAATAGCTTCTTGACGGCGGAGGTGTCGAAAGGGTGTCGAGCTAAGTGCGCGTGAGGCGCGCCCGTTCTCGACTTGGTTGCATCGGTCGCTTGATTGGCACCCACTGTTGTTCAGCGCTCAGCCGGTGTTCAGCATAGCGTTAGGCGCCAAGTCGTCCCGATTGGTGACCGGCGGCTGTTTCGTGGTATGCTTACATGTTTTTCTTATGTTTTGTTACGCCACGCGTAGGCTCCGCTTGATTGCTTTGACTCAATCACCTCGACGAGTCGAAAAGCCGCGTCTCAGCCGAAGGGCATTGCTTCATGATAATATTATCTGACACTCCAGCTCTTCTTCTGGCCGTGTATCGAACTTCAATTGAGCTCACGGATTATCTAGTCGTTGACTCATCATTGTGCGTTCATGCTATGTTGCTTTCAGGCTCTGCCCGACTGATCTTATCTGAGAACAGTCTGAGAACGATCAGAACTCATTGAGGCCCTTCTTCGCGGGCAGACTTGCACGGTTCATGTTTTCAGATGCGGATTCCAGGTCCATTGGACCATGACCGCCCGAGCTGTGCGGACGCAGCCCATGGGGCTAAGCCTAGAATACTGCTTGAAGTCCTGAACGTTAACCTTCATGATCAATTTGCGGAATCTCGACACTGAGTCGCCAAGTCGGTTCAGATCACTGGTACTCGCGGGCATGCATTGCAATCTGTAAATCTGAATTTCTAGATTCGTCTACTCGGTCTCCGAACTCCTCCGTTGTACGGGTCACTGGCCTATTAGCCGTCTTGCCAAGATCAGATTGGCCTTCCGAGCAGTTTACGTTGGTCTGGATTTTCGCTGTAGGTCTCTCCGCGGACGATTATTGGACTGCGCTGATGCCATACATTTTCAACGTCTCTCGCTCACGTCCCAAAGCAAAGAACGTTCGGCAAATTCCTAGGTATGCTTGATCCCACCAGATACCTCGTAGTGGTTGCGCAATCCGGGATAGTCTTGTTGCGGGCTTACTTTCGACATCCCTGCAGGTTCTGAGTCTCGCTACCGCATCGCGTACGGCACGAGCTCCATCCTCTGCATACTTTTCGATAATGAGTGAGACTCTTCGGGTCATACTGAGCCTATGACTAGCCACGAACGAATGGCTAGTCTACTACAGCACAACGCACCAGCTACAATGGACCGATTGGGTTTTGATCTCGAGGACTGAATCCTGTACAGCATACTACCAGCGGCCTACGGGACCCCGCAAGGCGAAAGATCTAAATGGAGGTTTACATCGAGATGGGATTCGCAACACGAAGCTATTCCCGGCTCTTCACTCAGAAGTGTTGGCATAACACCATGGAGGATGATTTTGCAGCGGTGTGTCCTTGATTTTCATTTTGCTTCCACCTCCGCAAGTACGTACGGTTCTACTCGTACGTATTCTACCAATGAGGAGCGGCGTTGCCTGCCAATCAACATGGGCGAACTGCGATGAAACACTGTTTTCGATACTTGCATACCTGGCCTCACCTAGACTCGTTCCCGTTCTTTCTCGTCTTGCACACAAGGCTCCAGGGCCTACGAGCACGAGGGCGTAGAGAACTAACAACAATACAGTACTCTCGGCAACCCGGAGCGCAACTGATGGCCCAATGATGGCCATCAATGGCATCAGTGATTACCTCTACAAGTTCATTGACACTTATCCTCGAAGCCTGGACCACTCTGACAATTCTAGACAGTGTTCGTGAATTTGGCTGCGAATTTGACTCTTCCTGATGCGAATGGATCAAATCAACTGCGCCATCCTTGGGAAGCCATGGCCGATGACCTACTCTGGCTGGGCCAAAATCGCACGAATTGTCTTCTTGTGGTATCTCAACAGCTGTTGGGCAATAATCATGCAAGTATCGTCTCGCTATGTGCCGACAATATACCAGATTGATATGAAACATACTATCGCGATTCGCGCAACGGTCACCCATATTTTGGATCGTTTTTTGCGGACGGTACGGTACGTCGTGTGAGAAATTGCTACTGACAACACCGTGCGTCTTGGCGAGCAATTTGTACGAGCTAGGTACGCTAGGGCACGCTCAGCAATGGGACAATTTCTGACAATTTCGACTTATTCGTTCCTAGGTCCGGATGTCAGGTTCACGAGGGATCAGCAGATCAACAGCGAGAATATATTGACCCCATTAGATCATCATGAGCAAACCCTACACGTACTCGAGGACGCTGAGAACTTACTCTGCCTGTGTTCAGCCATATGGCGCGGCTCCGCGTCGCATGTTGTCGCAGTGGACGGCGCCTGCCACCGGTTCATGGCAAAGCCTACAACGGCATCAGTCTTCTGATACTTCCAAGGCATCGCAGGCTCATTGAGGTAAGTACTGTATATATCGAAATACCAAGTTTCACGGACTAATCGTTCGTCGTTAGTCAAGATGGCAGGTCCGACTAGGCGATTGCCCGAGCCATGCAGAAAGAATAACCTTGGTTTCTGCCTTGGAGTGAATGAGCGAGGGCGTTTGCGGTGCGCTGATTTGCTGGGCATGTAGTGCCTGGAGGCTCGTATCCGGAAGCGCCGAGACAAGTCTGGTCAGACTTGCATAAGCTACTAACCTCGATACAGATGCCCCGGAGGTCTGAGCGTCTGCGATTGGAGGAGAGAGTGTTGCTGGTACCGGGACAGGCTTCAAGTTGGGTGCACCCTAATGATGACGAAAAGACCAGCTTCGTGGTTCACGAGCAGAAGCGCTGAAGGCCAGTTCGTGCGTTATGTTCTCGGAGCGCATCCCAAAAACGGGTACAACATGCTTTTGCCTGCAAACGTACTCCATCAAACAAACCCTCGTAACAAGTCTAGGTCCGGTGTTTCATCAACCATCACAAATCTGATCAAGCATCCTCTGAGGCCGGTGCACTGTGTGTCTGTCTTGACAAGTCCACATCTTGCTGACTATCTCATGCCGCCCGAGTACTCGACGACGCAAGATCTAGGCGCATGGGGAACGTAAAGCTTTGTACGCGGGCCTGGCCTACGAGAATACATAAGGAGGCCTTGCAAGTAGACATTCTCTATCACCAAAAATCGCAGGTCGCTCACTCTCCTCCCCGCCGCTGCAGAACGCCCTTCATCCCTCTACTCCTCTACAACCTCTCACAGCCTTCTCATAATCGTGGGTTGTCTTTTCTGACATGTCCACTATATCATACTGATGTCTGTGATACTCTCAGATCTCTCCAATGGCGATTGAGGCTATCCATCACTTCACTGAGCTCCGGAGCAAGCACCCAGAGCTCTCGGACTCGCAGGTGCTCAACTCCAACAACAAAACCGAGTTCACCGGTGCGGCCGACGTTGTCGTCGCCGGCGGTGGTATTCTTGGCTTGTGCTATGCCATTCGCCTGAAGAACGTCTCGCCCGACTTGAGGATCGAAGTCTTCGAGAAGAGTCTTGCACCTTGTCAGAAGATCGGCGAATCCACGCTCTCCCCCTTCTCCACCTTCACCACCGGCGATGTTCTCAACTACGACTACCTCCTTCGTCTGTTCGGCCTGAAAGATGGCATCCAGTTCTACTCTCTCGACCAAGAAGGTCGCGAGGTCACTACTCAGGACATCGGCGGGCTCGATATCTCATTCCAGCTCGACCGGCGCATGTCGGAGCTCTTCTTCACCATGTGGGCGCAGCACCTCGGTATCAACGTGTACCACGGCGTCGCAGTGGACTTCGAGATTCCGGAGGGCGGCGCAATCACCTCCGACCTGAGCGTCGAGAACCTGTCCCTCAACGGAGTTGACATGCCGGTCAGGTCCTTCTCCACCCCAAAAGTCCTCTTGAAGGACGCATCCAACGCCATTGGCAGCACTGTCAACGCGCGCTTCGTCTGTGATGCCTCTGGCTTCTCTCGCCGCCTGACGGGCAAATTCGGTCCTCGGGAAAAGTTCGAGGCCTCGTGGAACTGCGACGCGTACTGGACATACTTCCGCGAGAAGGACCTCAGCAACGTCGACGAGCGACTGCTGGGCTGGAACTACCCAGCCACCAAGCATCTCTGCTTCCCCGAGGGCTGGGGTTGGTTTATCGGCCTTATTTCGTGGGAGCCTTCGCCGCTAGCCAACCTGATGGACATGGTCGCCCATTTCATCGCCCATGCCGCCGCCGGCCTTCCCGCGGACGACGTCCCATGCACCCAGGAGTTGTCCAAAATGTTCGACTGCCCCTACGAGTTCATCCACTCGATCGGTTGGGCTGTGCGCAACGACTTTGTCCTGCCCAAGGACTTGTCGGAGTACGGCTCTGGCGAGGGCGAGCAGAAGTTCAACTTCTTCAAGAAGCGCTACCCCACCATCGACAAGTTGCTCTCTGAGAGCTACGAGGTTCTGCCGAACTACTACGGCAAGAGCACCTACTTCGTGAAGAAGGCATTGTCGTACCGCAGTCCTGTGGTTGCTGGCGAGGGTTGGCTGGCTGTCGGCAACACTGCGGGCTTCACCAATCCCCTTATTTCTCCTGGCATCAACGCCGGCATTTCTGGTTCTTGGAAAGCGGCCAACCTGACGGCGGAGGTGCTCGCTGCGCCACCACAGGAGGCGAAGGCTGTCATGACGGCGGTGGCTCAGAAGCATCAGGCCTTCATGCACGAGTATCTGCTGCCGTCCCTGTTCAACATGAACCGCATCTGGTACAATTCGTTCCGCGACCACCGTCTGTTCGAGGCGATCGTGAAGACCATCTGGAACTGCTGCTTCAGGGAGGTGGACGAACATTACTACGGCACTCGCCAAGTGTATACGGAAGACGACTCGATGTGGGCGCTGGGATCTGGAAACCCCGACTTCCGTGCCATGGCCGCCGAGGTGATTGATGTTCTCGATGGCCCCAATGCCGGCGCGCCTCCGTCAGAAGAAGAGGTGCAGAAGGTACTCGCGATTACGGGTAGGATTTTGTCGGAGCGGCTTGCGAAGTGGCCGAACCACTGGGGCAGGTGGTTCAGGCAGTACGACGACAACCTGCAGAAGTTGCCTACGAAGAAGATTCGCGATGCGGGCTACCTGGTGGAGGCAAAAAGGTGCCATGTCTGCAGCTACTTCGTGCACAACCGCGCCACCATGTGCCCGTACTGTGGAGAGCAGGATGTATGGGCTCGCTCGTAGACGCTTGGTGAGTACACATTATCTTCGAGGGGAATTCGCGTTGACTCTCTCTCTACAGTCTCTCTCTGTTTTACCTTTCAATTCACTTTTAGACTGCTATGTACTCTATCTATGATACCGCTGTTGTTGTACCTACAGAACCGCTGAATACACGCAACACGGTTGCTCAGTTGTATTGTCCTCATAGAGTGAGTCTGGTTGGACTTGCGCTGACAGCATACCGACAGTCTACTCTTTTGTAATCGTCGACTCAGCTTGAGAATTTCTCACCAATTGTTCAATGTCTGTCTTCGACGATGACGACGATTCGCCAAGCCAGCGCCAAGCCTACTATACTCGAGTGTTACCGTGTGAACATCATCTTGTGGGGCCGTAATTACAATCCTAGACCAACATTCAAGTTGACTACTTACTACCGTCATGCAACATCTCAAAAAGCATCTTCACCACGAGAAAAGCGAGCCCTCCCGGGAGCACTCTCATCAGAGCTCTTCCTCTCCAGGAGGGAGCAGCGAGCATGGCTGGAAATCCATGCCGCAAATACAAGGTGCTACAGCCTACCCCAATTGGGTAGTTGACGCCCGCGCCGGCGCGGTCATGGTGCGAGGAAATCCAGGCTTTCTAGACACATACGCTCAAAACAAAGTAGCCCGTTTACCAAACAGCCAACCAGGACAACTCCTCTATCAAGCGTGCTGTGATTGTTCTCGCCGGTAAGGGCAGAGATCCGTGGGCTTGTAAGTCACACTCACTTGCTTGGGCACCAGTCTCTGATCAGAGCCAGATTGGAGCGCGCTCAATGACACGCTGAGGCATGCTGCTGCTCAGGGTTCGAGCCTACGCCGCGATGAAGTCTCAATCATGGCGCCTTGCTGGTTCACCGAACTCGACCTGGCCGCAGGTGCAGCCAAGAGGGACCAACTTATCTGGGGCGATCTGGCGTGGGTAACTGGCTTCTACAACGCCGGGCCTGCTTCCGTCGAGAAGTTCAGCAGCTACAAAGTTCTCGACGCTCTTGTTTCCCACTACATGGACCGCTCCATCTACCCTAACCTCAATACTGTTGTTGTCGCTGGCCACTCCGCCGGCGGTCAGATGTGTCAGCGCTATGCTGCTCTGCGGACCAGTACTGTCGATGATGAACGTCTGCACTTCTGGGTCGCCAATCCCTCCACACTCGTGTGGCTCACTACGGATCGTCCCTTGCCGAATCCCTCTTGTGAAGGGGTAGATAGCTTCAAGTATGGGCTCACCGACAAGCTACCAGGCTATGCGACGAAGGATCACAAAACGTTGGGTCGGGATGGTATAGTGCGTCGCTACAGAGGGAGGAATGTACACTATGCCTGGGGACTGGCGGACACCACCCCGGGCGACACCAAACCCCAGGCCATGACGCAAGGTCGTTCGCACATCGAGCGCGGGCGCAACTTTGTGTCCATGCTCGAGAATATGAAGGGTGGTATACCTGCCACTCATACAGTTGCCTGGGTCGAGGGTGTCGCGCACGATCACGTAGGGATGATGAACAGCTCCCCTGGAATTGAGAAGGTGAACAAACATTTACTACAACGTACAAGTAATGGTGTCTGAACAAGCTTTCAGATATTCGTATACCGCGGATGACTTCAAAGGATGACTCTCTGAACCTTCTTGTGTGTACTATATGATTGTAATCAACAGCTGCGAAATGAAACCATACTCCCCGGTACTTGGAAAATGACTGTCATTCGTAGCATCGAACACGATCATGTACGAACGAATTTCGCCCTGCCTGCTGAATCAAAGTTATAACGAGCAGGCATCAACGTCTTGAGAACAAGGGCTCTCTCATCAACAAGACAACCTCCAGCTCAGACAGACTTCGACTTACTCAACTACATTTCGCGTCATCGCTTGATGCTCATCTCCTAATGCTCATCTCCCTTGTTACCGTTCTGTGATGCAGTAGCAACAGCACTCGCAGTTCCGGTCAGAACATCTAGTAATGTACAATTGTGTGACTACACAAGCCGTGGCGTGTGAACTTTGTTCTACTCCCAGTCCGTCAAAATACGCGGCTAGAACGACCGCAATGAGATTTGAGGCTTCATCGCCCCGGTAGCCTGGGAACCAGCACTTCCGCCTAGAGCGCGTCGCACGGAACTCTCCAGTAATTCCCGCGTTGTAGGATCCAGCTTCCCAGCCGCTTCTTTGAAAGCAAGAGGCGACGATGTCGCGAATGACAACAGCTGGGCAATGCTCTGTGACACCACTGGTGAGGCCGTGCTTTGCGAGTTGGTCAAAAGCAGAGTGATCGTCGGTAGAAGGACGCCGAGTAGTCGGGTTTCTGAGAAGGACATGTCAGCTTGCGTCATTGAGAGCATCCAACAGACTTACTGTGATCTTCTGCAATGGTTGCAAAGAATGCAGAAAATGCTTTCCATACCTCCCCGATGGCGGCTGCATGGTGCTCCTTGATTGAGCCGTCGTTCACGGAGGGGGCCATCTTCGCGATGAATTCAATCAAACTGGGTATCAGCAGGCGAGCACACTGTCTGAGCACAGGGTTCCCAGTAGCGGACGCTGTGATCAAAGTTTTTGCACAATGAGCCGCGGTCAATGCCATCTAAAGAAGGTAGCGTTAGGGACAGGGAGCATAATCTCAAGATGTACCAACCTCGCTAGCATCGAGTAGCTTCTGAGATATCAAGAAGCAGCAGTGTTCCAAGACCGGCTGCCCTATCTTGACGTTGGTGGGTATCACCGTCAGAATGAGAACAGCCGCAAGCAGATTGTTTTTCATCTTCTTGGTCGAGATTGCACCATCGCGCCCACGCATACCGTCGATGTTGAGCAAGCAAGACGAGATCAACGCATGTACGAGACGGCCATAACGTTCACGAGAGTCGCGAGCAGTGGAGGTTGGGAGATCTAGTAGGCCTTTGAGCGATGGCAATGTTGGACCCGCTAAGTCAATTTCAGACGACTCGTCCTTGAGCAAATCTAACAACGAAAATGAAGGCTCGTAAACTGATTCAGATGATGAGACCTACCGCTGTAGAGCAAGATGGCAACTCCTCGAATGTCTTCCCTTTGATTGGTGTCGATAGACGCCGCGATGCTCGTAAATGCAGAGAAACATGTCGTGATCATTTTGATTCGGTCGGCGATATCCCCCTCTGTTGTTGCCCATGAGAAAGCGAATTTACAGTATGAGAGAACGCACGAATGATTGGTCCACGGGAAGCAGATGTCGAGTGCTTTAGGATGTAGGAGCAGATTCTGAGACAGTGCGCACGAGGAGATGTATGAGAGAGGACTTCAATGGCCCTAGAAACGACCGTCAGAGATGAGAAAGAATGGCCAGTCTGAAACACATACCCGTCGACACTGGAGGACTCTTGCAAAGCCGCAAAAGCGGAAAGAACCTCGATGAGATGAGACTGGACGGACGCTGTCTCTGTCATAGCCATGCGGTAACAGACAGAGATAAACTCGTCGAATATTGTTGGTTCCATCATGGCATTACCGGCATACTCGGGCTTGACGAGACACTTCAACGCGAGTAGCGATCCCGAAACAGCATATGAGTGCTGAGAGGTGACGGCCGACGAGTCTGTAGATGACGCCAATGCCTCGAAGATCAGACCGAAGATGACAAAGAATAAAATGGCAGGTTCTGTGTGCTGAGCGCCATTGCTCTGAGGCTTCGCGTCACCTGGTTCTTGCCCGCGCATGGCAGCCAAAATATGCGGATCACCAGCCTGCATGCTTGTCGCGACCGCTTGTAGAATAAGAGCCCAAGATTTGGCGTAATACTATGAGATGGTGAGTACTAAAGCACAAAGCCCGATGCCAGATGAACTTACAGGCAGGAGAACTTCCTTCCCGAGGCTTGAATAAGTCGAGTCCAGTGCGACCGAAGAAGTATCATGCAGGAACTCCGAGTCTGTTCTGATACTGGCGTAGTCTCGAAGTGACACAATCCAAAGTGTTGCCAGGGTAGAGCGGTAAGGCTCAACAACCTTTTTCAGATATTCTTGGCGGACACTTGCAACTTCCAGCTCTGCCCAAGCCGAGACGGTGGATATTCTCAGCATTGCAGACGCATTGGGACTGAGCTCTCCCGTTTCTCCAAGCTTCACCATTCCTGAGTCTGCGATGTCACCATGAGCAAGACCGAGAGGAAGTAGGTGGCAAGTAATCATACCTTTGGATTGCTCCAAGGCCACCGTGAGCAACTTCAGGATACGTCCCATTCTGCCCACGTCCTTGACGACACCACAGCCAACGAAGACGGCACACGCTTGCACCGCTGACGCCAAGATCTCAGGCGTTGAATCGGCCGAAAAGGCAGGCGTGAGCGCAGCAGTGATCGGAGCCTGATGTTGTTCAAGCAAGAGGAGATCGTCGAAGGCAGGATCGGGGGAGGCAGCAAAGACCTGCGGAACTACTTGAGTATGAACGAGCAGGCGAGACCAAACAGCCAACCTCTATAACATCTTGCAGCAGGACTAATCCTTCGAGACGAATCTCAGTTACATAGGCAGTCGATGCTGTGAAAGCCATCTTGATCAAGTCAGGGACTCGAGACGCCAGGAGTCCATGAGTCGGTATCCCCTGCTTCTTGGCAAACGGCACATCAAGATGTTCGCGTCGACCGCTTTCAGCGACGAGTCTACAGATCTGATGCAGGCACTGCAAAGCAAACAGTTGCGTCCTCCATCTCGATGTAAGATGGCCACGGCCATCCTCGCCACTATCCTGCGTCATACCTACACTCAATGACTCGCCCTCATCATCTCGCATATTCTGGCGAGACGCCGCATCTGCCATCTGTTGAGACGCGGTAGTTCGCGACATGATGCGCTGACACAGGTCGATCCAGGCAGACGGATTATACACCACAGTTTGACTGAGCCAACTGGAAATTACACTTCGTACTCCTTCGACAGACGAATCATCATCGAGCATGCTGAAGAGGTTCTCGACGAGCTGGTCTCCACCAAGCTTGGACATCGCCAACGCATCTTTCTGCACAAGCTGATAAAGAGCGTTGATGGAAGCCACCTTCAGAGGCCGACGGGACGATGAGAGATATCCTCGGAATCTCCCAACCAGAACAGGTATATCGACATGTTCTGGAGCGAACATGAGGAAGTGCTGGGTACATTTGATAGCTTCCACGCTAACGCTTTCATCTGCCTCCAACGAGAACTCGCGTACGAGGTTGAGTACAAGGGTTCTGGTCTTCGTGGATTCCTGTATGTCCGGACCAAGAACGTTGATGACAGCGTCGATGATCTGACAAACAACAGGATAGGCCGGATAGTCCCCGCTGAGATTGGCGTTGGAGAGAATACCTCCCTCGCGCTCGTGGGAGTCCAGCAAATAGGTCTTGAGGAGCATGCACAAAGTACTGGACACGAATGGAGCATATGCAAGGCTGGCCGCATTGATGACACGAGCCAGGGCGTTCAACGCCCAGTAGTGGACAACGGGATGAGGATCGGCACTAAGAGAGCGCAGTACATCGACCGTGGTTTTCAAGAGAGGTCCCGCTGCAAGGCCACCAACATGGGTGTACACCGCCCCGAATGCAAGAGCGCAACCGGCACGGGCGTATGGGTCCCGATTGCTAACCACCTGGTCTACTAATTGTTTGATCTGTTTGGTGAGGAAAGTAGTTCCTCCTAGACTCGCTAGACGTCCAATTGTCTCACTAGTCGCATAACGCAAGACAGAGTCACCATCCACAACGGTATTCTGTCAGTGATTCAACATAGAGTCAACCTTAGAAGGCGAGTCGTTTACCTTTAGGAACGGCGTTAACAGTGATGTTACTTGCGCGCCACCAAAGGTATCGCGTGCATGGCGGAAATGCGTGGTTGTCGCATGTCGTAGAGTTAGCGCCAGTGCGATAGCTGTGTTCACGGTCACTGCTGCCTTTCTGCCGGCGTTTCTCTCCAATTTCGGAGACCGAATGGAATCCAAGAGTTGTGTGATAGTCTTCGTCGTGGACGTTAGATCCTGCAGGGGAAGCAATTTGGAGAACAGATCTATAGCAGTATCGACGATGGCCGTCGCAGGTGGCGGAGGCTCAATGACTTGCTCGTTCTCCGACGCACGGGTTTGACAAAGTGTCAACGTGTCATGCTCGTATGCCCCGAAGATAGGTTTGCGAAGCTGCCTCGATAATTAGCCCACCAAATGATAAGCAGATGAGATTGGACACACCAACGAATCGATGGCAGCTTCTATCGCATCTCGCGCATGAAGATCTTGTGTTGACCCGTTTCCATCCTCGCGAATCTGGGTGTAAGTTACACCGTACGCATAGCCATCCACACTGGTCCAAACTGAGGTGAAAGTACCAGAAGACGATGCGATGGCGGCTTGTACAGAGGAGCCCGCATAACCATCGGCACTGGCAAACAATGCAACTGCAGACTGCAATAACGTCGTCTGCGTCGCATCGGGAATGTTCGAGAATCCCAAAACCGTAAAGCACTCATAGACTCTCCGGCGAAGTAGTGCCTCCCGTCCCTTCAGCGTCAAACCCTTTGGGTTCGCCACGGGAATTTGCCCTTCGGGCGTTTCCTCGACCTTCTGGTTGATGAAATTGTTGGCAAACGCCAGCGCATTCCCAAGAACAGACGCGATACGTCGCCCTACGTCGAGTGTAACCAGTGTCGCCGAATTGTGTTTCAAGAAGCACAGGATCGCTCCCAGGGCACTTTCGCGAACATGAAGCAGGAACATCCACTCTTCTACGGACCGTGCCGCATTAGAAGTTGCGTCTTTACTCGTCGGCTTTGGCAGCGCATTCCGCCACAGAACGAGCAGTTGTGGGAGATGGGATCGTACAAAGTTGGGTCCAAGCGACATCAAGGACGCTATGAGCGTCCAAGCGACCTCCACCTCAATCCCGGCTATTTTGACATCATGTTCTCCCGCCCTTTTCAGCAGTTGGATTGCCATGTCTAACACCTTCGAGCTGACATCATAGGAGACATAGAGCGGCCTTTCTGGTATGATTGACACAAGGGCGGCGAGGCCATAAGCATGACCGAGCGAACGAGTGTTGATATCGGATGGAGCTGCTGGAGATAGGATGGTGGTAATGTCTCTCTGCAACAGATCGAAGACTGTGATGATGGTCTTCGGCAGACGTAGAGGCGTGGACGAACAGAAGCATCGCAGGGTCCAAGCAGCGTTGACCCGAACAGTATGACTGGGATGGGCTAGTAGCGTCACGAGAGGTTCTGCTAGGGCGTCCTATGTGTTGAGGATCAGAGACTGGTGGATATGACGATGAAGAGGGCCTCACATGGACCGGAGGAGGAGCATTACCCAATTGCTGCAATAACCCGGCAACCTCTCTCAGCACGATGGCCAGGACAACTGATGTAGGTGCTGTCTGCCCGGGCATCATGGCAGGCCACCGCTTCAGATACGAACGAGCAAGATCTTGAATAGCACTGATCTGCCCTTGCTCGCTCAATATCCGCACTCCGACGAGATCTCTGAGTAGTATCTCTACTAGCCGCCGGACGAGAAGTATATCGTATCGAGTTGATCCATTCCGGGGGCTCATGACGATCTCCGTCATTAGATGCGACACGAACAGTGCGTAGTTTGTCTCCAGAAAGTTCGCACCGAGCTTGGTGCAAAGCGCAGCGTAGAACTCGAACAGGCCAATGCGGCATTTGCGCGATAGGTTGGGCTTGTTATACTGGGAAGACAGATGATGGAACATCTCCGTCGGTGTCAGCAGCGGCTTCGTCACGTCCTGAGCTGCAGCATGTGAAGGAGACGAGTCTTCAGCGTCGGCGTTGTCATTGGTATTCTTGCTTTTGGATGACGTCTCCGGCGACGGTACCAGCCTTTCAATTTGAGTGGTGGCTAGAAGATGTCCGACAAGCAGGGACAGTGAGTGTCTGGTGGCCTGATCCGCTCCCTCCAAGCTCTTGACGCAGAGAGTTATGATGGCATCAATGTCATGGACGCTTGGATGGTCGTCGTTTCCATACATGACAATAAGGACCTGAGGAAGTAGTCAGTCAAGCTTCAATCGAAATGGTGTACACGAACCTCGGATGCTGCGCGCTGGACAGGAAGACATTTGTCGGTAAGGGATGAACGCATCTGCTTGAGAATATCCTTGATTGCGCCATCCGGAACTGCTTTCTTGGCGGTCGTGAGTGTCTTCCTGAGCGCGCATATGGCATGATAGCGGAGTAAAGGCAACTGTAGGATGCCTGTTCATTTGATAGATGCTTCAGCTAGCATGTGCACTGACGCTTGACGACTTGGCTGTCCGCAAGGTGATTGTCGCAATCTCCGCCATGAATGACATGAACTGAGAGGGCGTTCAAGAGCATACTATCGAAGCGACGCTTCGACGCACCTGCGACCCAAAGACGGACATCAACTCCCCTACGCAATACAGTGCGGCTCTGTCAAATGCCCTTCAGCGTCCGCGACGGCCGCGTGAAACGACCCCCTACATCTTATGCGTGTCCCTGTCAGGTGTCTTGCTATCGCCAACAATCTTCAAGAACGCTTGCAGAGTATCGAAGAGTGTCCTCGTTTCGGATCGGGTGTACAGCGCGACCAGACATCGGGCGACTACATTCTGAATGGCGCGCCCAGGAGCGGGATACGGGCTCGGAGCCACAACGACCTTGACTAGCGCTGCCTCGACGTCGGACTGTTTCTTCTTTAGATCACCCTAAGTATCCGTGTCAGGACGGTCACTGACTCGCTTGAACGTGTACTACGCACCATAGACACCTCTCCGATTCTCTTCTCCACCGAGCACAGCCATTGGAAGATGTACATTTCTCCATTCTCGCCAGAAATCTCGGACTTGCGAACGACGCCATTAGCTGGCAGAGATAGATGATGGTCCATGTCGACCGCACCTCTTCAAGATCTTCGATTATGATACCATCTTCCGTCGACATTCCCGGTTTAGAGGCCAGATATCAATGAGAAATGTAAAGAGTGTCCAGCAGTCCTCGTCGTCCAAAACAACTCGATGGCAAGAAGAGGCAGGAAGGAAGGCGGAAAGTCACGATATGTGACAGTCGTCACCGAATCAGTGGGTGGTGCACACAAGGATCCACACTAATTCCCGAAAATGATAATACGATATAAGCTAATGCATTGCTCCTGATGTAGCACCGCTGCTAGGAATCTTTTCGGAATCCTTTTTCTCTTCCGGTTCCCGATCCTGCCACACTTTGACTGCAGCCTCATACGCCTCCCAAACCGCCCTCCCCAAAGCCTCGCCACCCATTTCCCCGTCATCTGCTAGCTCCAGCGCCTCCTCTTCTCCTTTACCCTTTCCCTTCACTTTCTCCTGTGGAGGGGGGACTGGTATGCTTGGCACGTGCAGTCTGACCACAGCGCATTCTGCGTATAAAGCGCCTGGCTTGAGAATCTCTTCAGGCATTTCCAGGACAGATTTGTCAATGACCGCTGCTGACGCGTCTACTGCAGCTGGAGTAGACTTCTCATTCAATATTATCTTGAAGGGTGTCGGGAGGAAGAGGGCGTGAAGAACCGTCTGCATGGATGAGTGTGGCGTCTTGATGAAAAGACGAAGGAAAGGTTGGAGGAAAAGATATCTGGAGCAGAGGGTTCAGCTTCGTATTCACCGGCAGTCATTCGAGACCTACATGGATACCCCCAAGTACGACCATCCGAATGGGCTCGTCCAATCCGCGTTCAAGAGCGGCGCAATGGTATCAACTCTGCTGATCCCTGGTGATACAGCAATAGTGACGATGTTCGACTTCTGTGCGCTCGAGTTCGCAACAGGTATCGTGCTGCTGTTGACTTCGGTCTTAGGTATCTGGGCAGCAGGCAGGGCGTCCAAGACGCGCTGGATATGTCGCGTCAGGATGCAGGTCTTCAGTGCCCGAGTTCCCTCCGATAAAAATATCGAATGAGAAGTCGCGGTCGTGGTAGACTCGGAGCTGAAGCGCGAGAAGGGAATAGAGAAGGCGGTAGTCGCAGCAGCAGCATAGAAGCGGTTCACGACATTGACAATGCGGATGTCTCGCTCTGCTGGGGCAACGAGAAGGCCAGGTAAGAGTGTTGTAATCAAGTGGAAGGTGGCCAACGAGCGCGTCTGCCGCTCCTGTTCCATATCGACATTACTGGTCTTCAGGAAATTGAATGGCCCAACATGCTGGTATTCGTGCATGAGCAGAACCGCGTCTATCCTCGTATTGTCACCAGACATGAATTTGGTGCAAAAGGTCTGGATAGATGATGGTGACGAAAGATCGCAATGCTCCGCGTATATCTCCTGGTTCGCGGTCGTGGAACGCAAGAGGTCGACGAGGATGGTTGCTTCCGAATCTGGAGACTCGACGTCACCCGAGGTCAATGCTATGATATGTGCCCCTCTCTGTGCAAGACTTTGTATGGTTGTCAGCCCAAGAGGCGTGAATGCTCCCTGAAGAGAATTGTCATGAGCGCTATCGTGGCAGTAGACGATCGTTGAGGCGTACCGTCATGAGTATAGTGCGAGCATGCAAATCCCGATCTCTGCTAGTCGTCCTGCCCTGTGCAAAAGCGCGAATAACGAGTACGGCTGCAACCGCCGTGATTATATGCGGCACATAGCTTGAGGGGAAGAAGGGCGACTTGAAGACTGCATCCAGGATTGGCAAGACCATGGTTCCGCTCCGCTGCGAACCACCAGGAGCTGTTGTTACTGGAATGAATGGAAGTTATGGACACGTCGTACCCCACCTCAAGGGCAAAGGCGACAGTTTATTTGAACACGGATGGCGGAGGATGAGAATGGAAATTGATCGAGTTGTCGGGATGACGCATGACAGGGTCGGCAAGTTTGAAAGAGAACACTTACTGACAACTGTACTTACTGAGGTTCTGGGTCCTACGAGCGGTCTCTTAGAGCCTGTTCGGCAACCGGGTTTTGAGGAGGGTTTTGACGAAAACCGGGTTTTGAGAATCGAAAACCGGGTTTTCCTAGAATAGACAAAGAATAGATGTCACGTCGTATTCCACCGAGGTCTCGGCATCAATACCATCATATCTTGCCGTAGAAGAATTTCTGCAGTGCACGTCTACGCACTCAGCCAGAGGGCTTGGAAGATAGATATAGAGTAGCTCTGGTGGGATTTTACATGTAGCTCCATAGTACTAAGGCTATGTGACTGCACTGTGCTATCAGACGTTCACGCCGTGCCCTCGGAGGCCCTTGCCGTGCTGATGATCAAGAGTTAGTCACACAGTGTCACACAGCAGGCAATTTCCGAAAACACGGTTTTCAATTCTCAAAACCCGATTTTCGTCAAAACCCTCCTCAGAACCCGGTTGCCGAACAGGCTCTTAGCTTACTCTCAATATAACAACCAGGATTAGTCGAGAGCTCTTCCAAAGAATCTACAAAAACTAGCTCGTCAAAACCCTTCTGAGATGTACACCAATACTCTATTGCGTCTTCAAGCTAATAATGTTCGGTAAAACTAGACACGATTCGTGAAACTAAGGCTAAACAGCCAGTGTTAACCCAAAGGTTTTCCACGCGCCTTATGTTCGTAGGATATCTATGTAAAAGGACTAGGAAGGGCCTTAGCATAATAGCATTCAAGTTGTTACTCTCCAATTTTTGAACTGATAGCCAGCGGCAGCGGCGAGTCGGACAAATGCTGGTACTTCGAAGGGCGTGGGTCTTCGCGTGTAGTCATTGAAACGATATACCTGTGATTAATCTTAGAGTCATTGAATGGATCGCACGCCACACAAGGCCGTAACAGTTATCGTCGGGTTCCACCAGGAATTCGTGAATGTCGTAAATCTCATAATGGCAGTATATGAAGTGATTACAGAGGAGAAAGAGGCATATACAGATGATAAAGAAGAGCGTGTGATGACGATGATTGGCGCGAGATTGTTGGAATGGAATGTATGGAACACAATCTGCATAGCATCGTAAGTTGACCTTTCCTTCAGGACGCGACGAATCAACCCACATAGATCGTTCACGAAGCCTGGGGAACGGAGAGACTGGTGCTTTTCGCTTTCTCCTGCGCAATCTTCTCCCGTCTTCTATGCTGTATATACCGCTTCGTGTATCTCTCCAGCCTAGGAGTGAACCACTCTGGCGCTGAGCAAAATAGTCAGCCGAGACTCAGAAATCGGATACCAGACGTACGCGATATAGTGCGCGGCCACGCAAAGCAGTCCAACCCGACATAACCTATCGACTTCATCTCTGGATGGCTGTCGTCCAGACAAGGGATGTCGAAAATCGGTTTTTTGCGATTGAATGACGGTAAAACTCCCTGAACCCAAAGAAACCGTGGTCCGTCCACGCCTGGCTCTTCAAACGGTAGAAAGCACTCCTGAATGCCTTGCTCATGGTAGACATTATTCAGCGCCGTCGCATGGTGTCCAAAGTGGCGCGCAATCTTCTTGGCGTCACACTTTTGTTCGGCCAGCGCGCGTAATTGTTCGGGGTTGAGAACCGCTCCGAAGACATAGGGTTTAACATACAACGTGCGGGAAGGCATGTCGGTCGATGACAGTCGCGATCGAAAGAAAGAGGCAAGGGTCATCCGGATTCCGCGGGTTGTCCGCGGGCACTTCTGGCACGTGATTCGCTGACTGGCAGGCAGCAGCACCAACCTGTCCTGAGCCTTTGCTCAACTTTGCTCGATTTCAGTCTGTCGCCATAATCAATCTCTGAGCGCTAAGCGCTGAGCCACCACCACTGAAAATCCCCTCAAATCGTTGTTCCGGTCTTGAGAGCTTATTCACTTCGATTCAGCAGGGTTCTTGATATTTCGGAACACCTCGTCGTTGCTTAAGTTACCACAAGCAAGTGAGGATGTTGCCACAGTTATACGAACGATAACTGGCTTGCGTCTTGTGCTCAGTTCCAGGTAACTTCTGTACTAATGTCTATAGCAAGATGACCCGTCGAAAGATCACGCTGACAGACTGCTACGAGTATGCAACATAGTAGATGCTCTACTCAACCTTAAGGCCGTAACAATCCGCGTCATCGTCGGGTATCACCAGTAATCCGCGAAGGTCCTAGATGTCATGATGGCAGTGAATGTAGTAAGTACAGAGGACGTGGATGAGGTGAAAGATGCATATACAGATGATAAAGAAGTGCGTGTGATGATGATTGGCGCGAGATTGTTGGCAATGAAATGTAATGGGACACAATCTGCATATCATCATAAGCTTGGACTTCCTCTACAACGCAACGGAACAACCCACATAGATCATTCATGAAGCCTGAGGAATGGAGAGACTGGCGCTTTTCGCTTTCTCCTGCGCAATCTTCTCCCGTCTTCTATGCTGTATATACCGCTTCGTGTATCTCTCCAGCCTAGGAGTGAACCACTCTGGCGCTGAGCAAAATAGTCAGCCGAGACTCAGAAATCGGATACCAGACGTACGCGATATAGTGCGCGGCCACGCAAAGCAGTCCAATCCGACATAACCTATCGACTTCATCTCTGGATGGCTGTCGTCCAGACAAGGGATGTCGAAAATTGGTTTGGTGCGATTGAATGACGGTAAAACTCCCTGGACCCAAAGATACAGAGACTCGTCCGAGCCTGGCTTCGCGTAATGTAGAAAGCACTCTTGTATGCCTTGCTCGTGGAAGACATTATTCAGCGCCGTCGCATGGTATCCAGAGTGGCGCGCAATCTTTTCGGCGCTACACTTTTGTTCGGCCAACGCGCGTAATTGCTCGGGGTTGAGTGCCGCTCCAAAAACATAGGGTTTGACATACAACGTGCGGGAAGGCATGCTGATCGGTGAGCGTTGAAGCAAGGGCTCTTGAGTGGCATTTTCCGTGATGGCATTCAGAGTGCCGATCAATTGTGGGGTTGTTACCTATTTTCTTGCTCAACAAATAACCACTACTTCCACCAAACCTCCATCCGCATCATGTCGCTCGTTGGCCCCGCCTTGAAGGGCATCGCCGCTGCCGGCTCACGGCGCTTCATGTCGTCGCGACGCACGCTGCCAGCATTCTCCCTCGAAGGCAAAGTCGGTCGCCGGCGTTGACCAACGCCCAGCGTTTCTGAGCTCTGTTCATAGGTCTGCCTTCTAACGGGCGCTGCAAACGGACTGGGGAACGAGTTCTGCAAGGCGTTTGTCCAGTCGTGCGTCATGCCTTGCTCCCCACTGCCGGACGCGACGCTAATCATTTCATGAAAATTCATTGTCGGCTTTGCACAGAGGTTGCACCACGCTGGCGATCGTCGACCTGAAGGCATCCGAGGCCCAGCGCGCAGCTAAGGAGCTCGCCTCCTATGCATGTGGTCCGTCGATGCCGCATGGTTCGACCGCCCCGCTCACCCCCGCGCACAGCGACCAACGACCTCAAGCCGGAAGATGTCAACTTCATAGGCATCGAATGCGACGTTTCCTCAGAGATATCTGTCCAGAAAGCGTTCGCCGAGGTTATGAACACGTATGGCCGCGTTGACTCGGTCGTCGCTTCGGCCGGTACATACAATCCTAATTCTACTCGGCCCCCCAATTGACCCGCTTTCTCTCAGGCATTGTCGAGAATTACTCCGCCTTTGAGTAAGCTCCGTCTGTGCTCCACTTGCTGTCATCCACTGACCCAACTCGCTCAGCTACCCTTTTGATCGCATAAAGCGCTTGTATGACATTAACGTCCACGGTGCATTCTTCACGGCTCGTGAAGCTGCACGGAACATGATACCCCAGGGCGGTGGGTCCATTGCTCTTGTCGCCAGTATGAGCGCCAATGTGAGTACTTTCTATTCGCTTCGCCCACTCCACTGACGTCGTGCCCAGATTATCAATATACCCCAGGTTCGCGTCCTTGTCGCCCTCTTGGTGTTTTGCTGACTTCTCACAGCCGCAAACGCCATATAACGCGTCGAAAGCTGGTATGGCTTCCTCCGATCGTGTTTTGCGCCAACTGACGCGTCGATTACATTCGTAGCCGTCCGACACATGGCATCTAGTCTGGCTGTTGAATGGGCAAAGAAGAACGTACGAGTGAATTGTCTCAGGTGAGAACCATTCTAAACCATCGATGCTTTGACCTCACTCTATCCTAGCCCTGGGTACATGGCTACCAAACTCACGAAAACTATACTGGACCACGATCCGGAACTCAGAGCGACTTGGGAACGACTGACTCCCATGGGACGAGTAAGTAGCCATGCTGTTGCGACTCTGGCCGTTCATGAAGCTAATCTCGTTATAGATTGGCGAACCAGATGATCTGTCGGTAAGTATTGTGGTATCGCCGAGATGACCGGACTCAAACATCCTTCCAGGGAGCAATTGTGTATCTGGCTAGTGATGCGTCGCGATTCATGACCGGCTCAGAAATTCGCGTGGATGGAGGATATTGCATAGTCTGAAGACTTCTGGACCTGATAGGCATAGACGATCATCATACTAGAGATAACTTACGCTGGTATCTTCTTAATCTCAATTTCTTGTTTCTCCACATCCATCTACTAATGCTGATCAGATACTGAACGTATTTGGAGCAGACATCAACATTACAACTCTCAGGCAATCGCTGCCTTGCTCGCAAGCCCAGCTGCCTTCCCGTCAGGAATACGAATGAAAGTCAACACTCCATCCCGAGCCTCGTCAAGAATGTAGTATCCTTTTCTCTCGAACTGGATAATATCGTCCTTCTTGAGATCTGTGATATTGCCATCAGCCAATGCACTGGTACGGAGCTCGGTCACAGGTGTGACCAAGTCCGCTAAAGTATCCTGCTCGTCCAGCTTTTTCTTGGTGATGAGATAGTCATGATCAAGCAGAACTATATCCACGGGTGGGAGTGGGTGGGATGGTCCCTGCGATGCTAGCCAGGTGATTTTTTTCTTTGTCTGGCGAAAGTCACCGTCCAGATGTAGGTCGAGGACGATTGAGACAACGGTGCCAGAGGGAGACAGGTTGCGGGAGCGTATCACGGCGTTACCCCAGTTCATGAGTGTGATCTGTCGGGGCCGTCAGACAATTGACATTGGGCAAGCAACGCATGCGTACTTCTTCGCCGTCGTCAACGGAAAGCGCGTCAACTTGCTCGATAAGTATCTCCGAGGCAAAAACGACTTTCTTCTCCCTGATGCTAGCATTCTTCTTGTGCTTTGCTTCCATCTTGACCTCGTAGCCAGCTGGTCCGCCAACAACGAAGACCCGGACCCTGCTTGGTAGTCAATCATGGTAGTCGCGAATCCACAGAATGAACACACACCTATCTTTGTTCTCAATCGCCCAGAATCGCGGTGCGACGGGATCGATGACCTTCTTATTCAAGGACCAGATTGCGTCCCACTCGAGCAAAACGACAGCCTGTGACGGACCTTGGGAGAGCATGAACTGGCGCAACGCCTCGACGGTCATTCCACGTCTACGAATCCCGCGCACAGACGGGAACCGGGGATCATCCCACCCGCGGACGAGACCGCGGTCGACAAACCAACGCAGCTTGCGCTTGGAGAGGAGCGTATAGACAAAGTTCAGGCGGCTGAAATCCCAGATGTGCACAGGACGGAGGTTGAGGGCCTTCAGCATCCATGCATACTGGGCATTGCGATCGCGATATTCGTTGGTCCTCAAGGCGTGGGTCACTTCTTCGATGGAATCCACCACTGGACAGGCAAAGTCATAGGTTGGGTAGATCTTCCACTTGTCACTACACCCATGCGGTTAGTGAACTGTGGTGGGTTTGTCACCATGATGAGGACATACCCGACACGATGATGGACGACGGAATTTGTCCGGTAAACGACAGGATCCCGCATGGCCTTGTTCGGGTCGTCTAAGCTGATTTTTGCGCGTATACACCATCGGGAGCCCTCAGTTGTGCCAAGGCGCATCTCCTCGAACTGGACGAGGTTATCTTCGACGGAAGAATCACGCCTCTGAGACGCGATGCCGTGCCAGCGCTCGTGCGCCATACGCGTGAGGTTTCCGTGTTGTTTGTTAGCGCAAGAACACGCGAGGTTGGCAGGCATTGTGTTGTCTGTATCATCGGCATATGCTTTCCCATCGCGAATCATCTGCACAGCAAGCTCGTAAAGCTTGTCGAAATGATCTGAGGTATGCGTAACACAGTCGCCTTGTATACCAAGGAGGTAAAGATCTTCGAGAATGGTCTCCTCGAACTCGGTCTATGAAATCAGATCAGTAAGTAAGAACATACATAATGCAGAGTCCGAATGTAGGCGGACACGGACAAACCTTCTCTTTCGACGGATTCGTATCGTCAAAGCGTATTATCAACTTGCCGTCATACATCTTTGCAAAGTATTGATTCAGCATCGCGGCTTTGGCGTGTCCGATGTGTAGATAACCACTTGGCTCCGGAGGAAATCTCGTAACAACTTTACCTTTCTCGGCCCCTGGCAGGCCCAGAGCGAAGGATGAAGCTGTCCTCGAGCCTGAGCGTGCCTTCTCCGCTTTTGCAGCTGTGAATGCAGCGAATGAGGCGAGAGTGCATGGAAGACTCTCAATGTGTGAGAACCAGCGGAGTAGATGAGCGTGGCGCTTGCTGGCTTTGAGTAGACCAAAGAGCTTCAAGGATCCTGTACATGCAATTACTTCGCTGAGTAATTCGAACCTGACGCAATGGAAGCACACCTCTGATTCGACCCCAGATGATCCAGTCAACGTGAGAAATGACATGGCCTACGAAGAACGTTCGGAATGCAAGGTGGTCATCGAGCGCATCCAAACAGTCCACAATGTTCCCAAAATCAGCTATTTCAGGGAGTGTTCTCGCCAGGCTCAAGAGCGATTCAACCTGCGCCACAATACATCATTATACATGAGACCCGAAGCGCATGGAAGGGCATCATGATACCTTTGTGCCATTTGCTGCAGAAGAGAGACAAACCGCGAGAGCGTAAATCATCTCTTCTTCGCCGCCTCTGTAACATTCTCCGTCGACTTCGAGTGTGGGTGTGGTCGCAGAATCATCAGAAACAACCTTGGCGGCCAAATCGCTAGCAAAGGCGGCCGCTCCATACGGATAGTCAGCGACAGAGACGGTCAATGTCGCGGTCATGGTGGGCGGCAATGAATTGTCAAGTTATCAGGGTGAGTGAGTGGTGAGTGTGTATCGTGACTCCGAACATCGAGTCACACTCGATTGTGTATACACTGAGGTGTACACCAATATAGGGCCAAGTTGCCTGGCCGGCATACGGCGTCGCTAAGTGTTCCGACATATGTGCCCATTGAAGGCTGCGAAGCATATCATGGTTGAGATGGGAGCCATAAATCCCACACTTAATGCAGTCACCGACACATGTTCTATTATTACAAGTTGGTGTTCAAAGTCCTACTTACTAGTGATGTACTTTACAACTGATATAATTTAATGCTACATGTCAATCTACTCCCTAGCCTGCAGAATCTCGAAGTACGCCGTATATTCTTCAGGCGTCATCAATTCGTGATGCTCCTCCGTTATCAATGACAAGGGAACGGGCTTGCCGTCCACTGCAAAAGTGTTGAGCATATGCACACCACATCGGAAAAGGAGCATACCAAGCACGGGCGGGTCATCCTCCGCCGTCATCTGGCTATCGACAGCCTCACTGATCCCGTTTGTGAAAGGCTGCATAGGTTCCTCCACCTTGAAAACCTTTGACCGCCCATTGTCTCCTTCATCTTCTCTCGACCTCGATCGTTTCCTGTAATCATTCAGGGAATCGAGATATTCCACTGAAGGCTTATGATCCTCTTCCTCGTTCCCAAAGTCATCGAAGTCGGAACTTCCAGGCGCACTCATGCCTGAAGGTGTCGCTTGGGCAGATACGGAAGCCGATGCCGCCAGACTAGCGTAATAATGGTCGTAGTCTGAGTGAGGGCATAAGTCGACGAGTCTCTCATGTTCTGATACTCACAGTCCGCTTCATGGTTGATGGTTGGCTTCACATCCTGTTCGACGGGACTGACGAAGTCGTGATGTCGATCTGGCCGCATTCCAATAACTCCAAGGCCCCGCAATATATCATCGTTGCTGGTCGGAGGTGCAGCAGCCTCAGCTCTGGCGTTCTCCTTGATACCGAGAGCCGTCAAGTCACCTGTGATGGTACTCTTCAAGTGCCAAGCAGGGAGCGCATTCTGCTGCCGCTTAACCTCGGCCTCAGCATCACGCTCCTGCTTCCGGGTCGCCTCATCCTTATCACTGGCGATAACGACCCCAATGCCGTCGTCTTCCTTTTTGTTCGGATCGGACCCAGCAATTTTGAGGCCCGCACCGGCTTGTGATGACTTTTGCTTTTCTGGGTCGATGGAGTGGGCTTGTACCCATGCAGCAACGTCGAACGCAGGGAGGACCATGGATTCGCTCTTTTGTAGACCAGCACGAATGAAGCGCATCTGGTGATTGAACCGCTGCATCCTATCCTTTCCACCTTGGAGGGCTTCCTCATCTTCGTTGTCGACAACTTCGCCGTGGCAGACTTTGCAGACCATAATGCCGCGCATGAAATCCATGAGTTGGTCGACGTCGAGAGGGGTGTACGTTTCCCTGCACTGTACGCAAATGTACCCTTGGTTGTCGAGTTCCTGAACCGGAATGAGGAGACGGGAAGGGAAGTGAAGTGAAAACACACGTTACGGAGTGTCGAATCGATCTTGAAGCGCATTCTGGCCATTCTCCACTTGACCACGTTGCAAAAGTGCTCATAGTCGATGTAGTAGTACTGTTTGCCGACGGCGCGCTGAGCGCCCTCCTTGAGCTCGTTCTGCCGGTAACTTGAAACTTGATGAGATAGATCGAATGCATGGCCATTATTACGCACACTTTGACCAGCTTATCGTTTGACAAGACTGCAACAATCTTATTCAGTTCCTTGGGCTGCAAACCCATCCTGCTCGCGAGATCGTCGTCCTTGAGACTGGCAAAGTCAAGCATCCAATAAACATTCACTCGACGGCGAGCGTGTCGTGCGGATACTTACACGGCATGCCGGGAGAGTTGGTCCATGATGATGATGTATTTGGGCTCGTAAAAGGCGCGGGAAACATGCAGAACGAGAAGGCGCAGGGTCTCCTGCTCTTCTTTGGTCGACATTGTATCCGCCGGCCGTCGTTGGGCCGCGAAAAGAGTGGAATGGCGTTGTTTGATTCAGACAAACAGCATGAATAGTGGCGGAGAAAGGGAAAGAGATTGCGTCACAAAGGTCACAAAAGCACGAACGGCAACTGACGGCAAGAGCCGGCATATGCCGTGGCAGTGTGGCACGCCGGTGACGCCGCACAGGCGTAGCCGTAGCTTGTCGGCCCAGCTCGTTTGCCCAGGCCGCGCAGCAGGATCGTCAAGTGTTGGTCATGAGGCAAAAACAACATCAAAGGCCTACATAACCTCGAGATGACTCCCCTACACCAGGAGTGTCGACTCGGATTCGACACCTCCAATACCACAAACCCCAACGCCACACACTGTCCTCGGACCGAACGCTGACCAACGCAGTCTGAGCCAAGAGATTCTTTCCTCAGACTGTGTCTGAGACGATCACGATAAACGGCTTCTACAGTGCCAAAACAGCACCCGGTGTAAGAGTATGGCGCGTATGCGTAAGGAAGCGTTCAAAACTGAGAGGGTGCTGAACGGCGAGTCTTGCGTGGCCTTGACGTGATGTTGGAGATGCCTGTGCTATGACCATGCTTGTATGTAAGCCAGGTAACCTAGCGTACAGGTATGAGCAAGACTCAACGACTCGGACGCAGCGTCAAACAGCTTCGATTCGTACAGAAAAGTGGAATGTCAGTACAGATTTACTCGATAGATACTCTCGTCAGGTGAGGGTAGGCACAGTCCAATCAACCCAGTCTGATTCAACAAACCCAAGGTTGTTCGCACCGTCTGTCTTGAGAATGCTCGTGTTCGTGGACTGTCCAAGCAGGAACTTACCAATGAACGCGGTAAGATCAGGCTGCTCCGAGGCGGGAAATGCGCAATGGGAATGGTTTCCGACCTGGGACACCCCCATCCAGTCCGCTATGCCCAAAGCTTGCCATACCTTGTTGGCCGTCGTCTGAGCCCCCCAAACCGACTCCGGCCCCAACCAGTCCATTCCTGTGTTTTCGATGATTAACAGCGCGCGCGGCGCGATGAGTCCGGAGAGCATGTGGTGGTCGAACGGGAGTACGTCCACCTCGTTCACATACGGATTGAACGAGGTTGAGAACCACACATTTTCCTGAACGATCTCAGATGCGGTCTGAGTGTCAACTCCGGCAGCCAGCATGGCGTCAGAAATGCGCCAAGAGCCAGCGCCACCAGAGCCCGACTCCTGGGGGATCGTGAGCAGGATTCGCTCATCGAACGCTCCAGCAACGAGCGCGCCTTTGCCATCCCTGGAGCAGCCTGTGACACCAAGTCTTGTCAAGTCGAGATTCAAGGAAGGTGTCATCTCGAGAGCGTCGATAACGCGGCTGACACCCCACGCCCAAGCTATCATCGCTCCAGCAGAGTGATTGCTCCCGTACAGAGTGTAGAATTTGCCCTGCCCGCGACTGCTTTGGTCAACTTCGGCTGCAATGTCATCGTTGTCAAAATTGATGACAGCGATACCCTGGGGGATGGGGATACTCCCCCCTTGAAAGCCAATTATAGCTGGGAAGGGACCTGCACCAGAGGGAAGAGAAATCGTGACGGAAAAGGAAATCGACTTCCCAGCCTCAGATGCGGTGATGTTTAACGTGTTTCTGGAGAGGGTGGAGGTGACGGAGGAGGGCCTCGGTGGGAGAATTCCCAGCTCGTACGTCTGGAAGAGCTGACTAGTCTCTGCGCGACGGCAAATCCAGTCCGCCTGGGTTGCAGTCCTGGAACCGTCGATGAACGTGAAAGGATCGGGGAGTTTGGGGTTTGCTGTGAAGGTGATATTTGCCGGGAGAACGGGACAAGCTTGGGGACGAGCCCAAGCAGGTATGGCAATCGTCAAGAGGAGAGCGATCACAGAACGCCACAAGATCATGACTATGAGGACAGACTCTTTCCCGAGGCTTGCTTCCTTCGCCACGCTCAGCTTGGCCGTTTTATATGCCTGAAGCGGTGCGGTGGGCCTTCATCCTTTCATCGAATTCGCGACAATCCTCCGGCCGTCAGGCAGTGTACGAGAGAACATGAATGGGAGACTTGGCATGTATTGAGGCCAACAACATTGTCTGTGAACTCGTGAAGCGCTCCAAACCACTCGGGCTTCCCTCGGAAGAACCTGTCAGGGAAGAAATGCCCAAGAAAAGCAAGTCGAAGTTTATCTCAGACTTCTCAAAGCAAGTCATCGAAGGAAGAGGGCCAGAAATAGTCCATAACCGCAGGCGATGGGGGGTCATTTGCTTGAGAATGACATATCGAAGATCTGGCATCCAGTACGGTACCGGTCGCGAGGCGAGCTCAGGTGTCGCATGAATTTGACGCGATCGGAGCTTAGTGACCGCGACGACAAGACGTTTCCGCGAGAGTCTCTATAAGGTCTCTATCTGATTATCTGACGACACAAGGGAAAAGTTTTCTCTCTCAAGGCTTCTAATGAGCAAAACATGTGACATACATTGAGCAGGTCGATATATTTTGACTTCGAATCCGCGGTACATATTCAAGTCGACGTCATTGTCAAGAAAAAGAAAGGCGGTCACAGGGTCGTGACAGCAAGCGCGGCCATTGCTGGCCATTGCCGGCTAATGTTACCCAGACTCCATTATGCGTCCGCATCCGTCCTCACTGAGGCCTACCCCTGGTCAGTACAGTGAACTATCAAGGACACGCTTTGGTACCCAAATAACAGACTTCCCATCATCAGTGCGCTCTGAATACAGGGCACGCGACGCCATCATGTGCTAGAAGTTCGCGCAATAAATGACAAGGAAATTTGTCGTGCCGCGCGAGGCACAGTCTAAATGTACTCACTCCTAAGCTGATAGGCATGACCACGGGCCGCGAGCATCGTCCATCTGATCAGTGATACTTGGAATACATCGTTCCCAATGTCACTTAGGAGTTGCGGCATGCTTGACTGTGGCGGACTGACGACCGTTCTGAACTTCGTTCGAGCGCTCAAATTCAAAGTCTACGCTGATGATTGTAAGCCCAGACAATCCGTAATGCAAACATTTGAATATTCATTCGCACACGGCGAACAGGCTGATCGGCCGCCACCTTCGAAGTTTCTCATTCCGCTCAATGTGATGATCTTGTCTCCGTGACCACGAGGTGGGAACCCGTGAGACCACAGACCTAAACGTATCGCCGAGCCTGTGCGTTGGGCATAAATTATGGACATCCGTACCCTCGTGCACCGAACATGAGGGTCCTATGAGCCCGGGCAGCTGGTGGACCGCACTTTCCCTCAATCATTATCCGACCAAAGTGCCCTGTTACCGTGGAACGTGATCACTTATTTTCCCGTTGCCGCACAGGTCTTCCAGAGGGGCGACCAGTCAGCAATAGTTAAGAAGGTTTGCCTACCCATCTGCGGTTCAAAACATCCACGATGCGCTTCCCAGTAACTCTCTTGGCGCTTGTCGCGCCTCTGACGCAGGTTCTCGCAATTGCCTACCGCGGGGCTGATTTCTCCTCATTGGCGATACTCGAGAAAGCAGGCCAGAAGTACTCGGACTCGGGGAAGACAAAGGCGCTCGAGACGATCTTGGCTAGCCATGGCACGAACTTAGCTCGTATTCGAGTATGGGTCGCCGATTCTTCTGATTACAACCTCGCCTACGCTGTGGCACTGGGCAAGCGCGCCAAAGCAGCTGGCATGGCTGTCATGGTGGACCTCCATTATAGTGATACTTGTGAGGCCCTTTGCTGAGCTTTCACTCGGGCGTGGTTTCTGACTTACCTTCATAAGGGGCCGATCCCGGCAAGCAGGGTATCCCGTCAGGCTGGAGTACCTCTCTGTCTTCATTGAACACGCAGATCTATACGTACGCTACACTTACAATCTCTGGTGATATCCTCACTCACACTGCTCCTGTAGGTACACCTTGAACGTAGTCCAAACCTTCGTAAATGCCGGTGTTTCTGTGGACTTCATCCAGGTGCGCTCCATCGTTACCTCTTGGCACTGGAGAGTAATTTAGCCGGCTTCCATAGATTGGTAACGAAATTAACGATGGCATGTTATGGCCAACCGGACGAATCTCAGTGAACGGCTACTCTCCTCTCTCTCAACTACTTCATTCTGCTGCCAGCGCTGTCCGCGCCGCCTCCTCCTCTTCAAAGATTGTCGTACACCTTGCCAATGGATGGGATTCATCCGCAGTAGCGTCATTCTACAAGCAGGTCTTCATCTCTGGCGAGCTGGCGACAAGCGACATCGACGTCATGGGCTTTTCGTTCTATCCGTTCTACAATACTGCCGCTACCATCTCCGCGTTGACAGCTAGTCTCAAGAACATTGTCTCTTTGTATAGCAAGGTAAGCTCAGCGCGATTGCTGTATTGGTATAGCACTCAAAGAAACGGGTCTAGAACGTCATGGTTGTCGAAACGGACTGGCCAGTTACTTGCTCGGGCACGTCGTTGTCTGCAAGTATCCCTGTCTCTGCAGCTGGTCAAGTCACTTGGGTCAGTGATTGTTGCGCTGTGTTTGATCTTGAATACTAAAAACGATTCTAGGTAAACCAGATAGAAAGCGCCTTGACCGGACTGTCAGGCAGTCACGGGATTGGATTCGTATACTGGGAGCCAGCTTGGATTGGGAACGCTGGTAATACTCTCGAATCACCAGGCACGAGTACAATGAACTGACTGGTTTTGACAGGCTTGGGATCGTCTTGCGCAGACAATCTACTTGTCGATTCATCAGGAGCAGCCCGTACTTCCATGTCGATGTTTGCGTCGTGATAGGATTCATTCCGTGTCCCGAGATATTCAGAACCACATTTTCACTTATACACACTGCCGTGAAAACGAAGCTTTGGCCAGACATAGTTGACTACGCCTGAACTTGTGAAACTAAGTGATTGCTCCCACGCTTTATGTACATGAACCGAATTGTGGTCTGAGTGTGTCCTCTCTTCCGAGACATGTGTAATCCTCGGCATGGACTGAAGTCAGTCGACCTTCCTGTTGAACAGAAGACACTTCTGGGTCCTTAGCTGAGCTGTGTTGCCCGGCCGTTTCAGGTGATTTTCTGCATATGTACACTGTACTCCAGTGTTTCGTAAGTCCCTATTCATTTGCGCCCCATGGGCTATCACCGGCACCCCCAGTACGCCGCCGATCAACGTTAAATGACGAAGTCTCCGCCCCGAGGCGCCCTGACGTCACCGACGAGATGCTCTTAAGTACGCCTTTGGCGCACCTACTTCTCTCCTCCAACAACGACCACGAGCACCATATACATTCCGATTCAACACTTCCCAACTCTCACTCAAACTCTAGAATGTCAAGCACAGGCAAGCCCGGATTCGTAAGAGCTCTTCGTTTTGTGGCGCCCCAGTCGTTGATCGCTCTGCGTCTTTCAGGCTATCGCTGTCGGAGGAGCCATCGCTTTGTCTGCAGGCGCCATGATTGCGATGCAACAAGACTCCAAGAAGAAGGAAGGGCCTGCATCCATATACAGTGAGTACTTACCAGCCTGACCGTTTCGTTCTGGACATCATCTCATGTAACTTCAGAGGAGGACGCTCCGCGAGGTCAAAGCGATCTGTCATTAAGCTCCAGTGATGTGAACAAAGTTGTAGAGGGAAAGGCTCGCGGCAACCAAGCTCCCACCCAAGTGACGAAATAGTCCGTTATGAACTCAAGGAACAAGTTGTACATTACTTACATACAATCAACACTTTCAAGATCACCCGGATAAGTTACTGTGTTCGACCGTGCTCGTAAATCGTTTACTCAAGTAATAGTAACACAACCTCGCTTCTCCGCCCAGGCCGCGGCTTTGCCAGCACTGTATCCACAGTCCGTATTCGAGTACAGTCTTGTGCGACCGTTGGGGCTTGCGTTCCCGAGTGACTGTATCGCTTCTCTGTCTCGAGCAGGTCGTGGTTATATTCGAATGAGTTTGATCGAGTTGTACCGCTTTACTGGCAATGCCGCCTGGATCCATCGCACTCTTGCACTTCAACATACCGGCGAGTAGTCAGAGCAGTGTCAGTCTTGTTTAAAGAGTGTATGTACAACCTCCGTGAACTTTGTCACTATCGCTTCCAAGACTCCTCCATCCAACACCCCCACTCCACTTGAGAAAATGACCTTCAGGCCCCCGTCAGCAAGTCCAATGACACTGATTCCAACTGCTGCTCCAACAAACGCATCGCAATGCGCGAACCAGATGTCATCGACCTTCCATGCACCTCCAGTGTTCTCAAACACGCCAAGGTTCGTCAGATTGAAAGACAAATCACGCTTCTTGCCGACCTGAGAGGTGAAGTACGCGGCATAGTTCCCAAATAGATATTTGAGCAGGCCGACAGTTTTGTGACTGTGCGTCTTTTCTCTGCGCAGCTCCGTCGCCACTCGAGCTGCAAGTTCCCAGGAGAACTCCGTGCTGATGCGACAGTAATTGTGGAAGGCTGAGACATGACAGCAGAGTACCTCCGACGAAGTCTTCGTTAGACTACGGAGTGAAATGGCTACGCCTGTCGAGAGCGTTTTGTATTTCGTTGCACCGGTAACGTCGGAGATAGCGACGATGGCGACACCATGTAAAGCGGAGGTGACGGTGGCTTTGTGAGCTCGACATGCGGTAAGGAGCTGAGATAGTTCGGAGCCAGAAAATGCGACGACTTTGAGAGTGAGTGCAGGCGATGGGACAGGGCCAACCTTGTTGCCCGTCCAGGCTGACGCGCCAGCAGTCCAAGATGAGGGCATCAGAAGATCTGAGAGGGCACGGAGGACCTTGGGAATGGCGGGAGAGACGTTAACCAGAGATTCGACGGTTGGCACCATTTCTAAAGTTGGAACGACGACCGGACTTTGTGTACATGTGTTTCCAGCCGCGGGCGCATTCAACGCCTTGGACAGATTTCTGTGAAGCGCGACTCCACTCAAACCATCTCCGATGCCATGGTGCCACACGAACATGACTATCTTCGCGTCGAGGATGATGACGCGCCAGAGTGGGTCATTAGAATGGACGTCAAATTCGGTGTTCAGCTGCTCTTGCATGATTTCTGCAATGTTGCGTCCCTTCACAAAGGTGACTACACGATCCAAATCAACAAATTCCAGTTTACGGAATGAGCAGCGATTGGGGAATTTCCCAACGACGTGGATGCCTAGGGCGGCATGACTCTGAATGAGCCGGGCCAACGCCGGAAAGAGGGTCTCTTTCGTCAACGATTCAGTTGGCGAAGACCCCAGTGAGTAGGAATACTCTGCCGCGCAAAGAACGCACGAGTCCGCGTGAGTTGTAGCTCGAGTGAAGTGATACTGCTCCAGGCGTCCTATATACGACGGGGCTTTGTTTAGTAGAGATACGCAAGCCAAACGCAGACAGACCTAGTTCTGTCCGCATATCTGAAGAAGAAGAGGGTACCATATGTAGTACAGAGCCCCGATTTCCTGAACATATACAATAACAATAATTCACCTATGTCAGCGAAAGCGGTCAGACGGCCCATGGCATGACGTTTGGGTCAGAATGGCAACGTAAGGCATTTATTCAGAGTTCTGAATCTATGGAGTGTGCGTCGTATTGCCGGTAGGGTCCGAGGCTGGAATTGGAGGATGAATTCATTGGGCCCTTGGGGTTCTGTAGTGGGGACATGATGGACGTCAAAAGAAAAACCGCCGATCAATCATGACCGTCGCCTCAGCCCGCTCAGCGCTCAATCTCTGATCTCCCCCTTGTTGCGCCATATGAGGAGTGCTCTGTATTATAGGTTTGACGGTCGTGGTATAGAAACACGAGATAACAAGCTTGTAGGGTATAAATACCCAGTTGCGCAATACCATTCATCAATTTCTCAGGCATATTATTGTTTACGTCAGCGGAATTTGCCGCTTTTCGACTGACCCAAATATTCAAACATTCGACTATTGCTTCAAGTACACCTTCACAGTGCCTATACTCTCGTCTTGATGGGTCCCCTTTCGTCTTTGAGCAGAGGCTGTCTTTTTGCTTGGAAAACAGTATGTGTCTAGCTCTACTTTCTATTGAACGCCGCGACGTGTAGACTATGATGCGCGGTTATTCAACTGGCGACACACTCGAAAGGCGCCATTTATTCCTTCCCGTGTGACGGCGCTTAGCGGCATCCAACGAGAGAGCTTTGGCCTACTGATATGGATTTAATTGATTATCTTCTGGTCTTGTGGGACCCCACTGACCCAATAGATCTCGGGACACTCGTACCTATCCTGGCGATTCCCCAGAGATATTCTTTGACCTTTCCCCAGAGCGGCCCATCTGGTATCTTTGATGCTTTTCATATTTCTTGAAGAGAGGCCTACATCAAGTACACCAGAGTCCGGATGTCTGCAATATGCGATATTTCAAATATCTACGCGGGCCACATCCGGTCTGTGGCGTCGGAAGCACGCATGATCATGCCGAGAAGACCACGCTCTTTGACTGTCAACATCACAGGAAGCTCTACTTGCTATCGTGTACGGAGCTTCATCCCTCCGACTCATGTTGACGACATCTCAACCTGTGGCTCAACGGACATCAGCGTCCTCATCTTCCAGGTACTCAGACCTTGCAGGTTCTCAATTCCTTGGCGTCGCTTCGTCAGTCTATGCTACCGCTCTGGAAGGCGTTCCCCTGCGCGTCAGAAGACACGAACAGTTGGCCTGCTGTTGCTTCCCAGCTCTCGACCCGGTCTCAGCTGGGATGGTGGACGACTTATCGGGTAAGAGCCCTCTGGCAGGCAATCTGGAAGAAGATTTCATGATACTGCCGTTAGTTTACCTTCCATTTTGTGCTCCTAGATTGTCTGCACGTCGTTGTGTCTGATCGGTCTCCCATTGTTGCCGTCTATCGAACTCAGCGCCATGTGAGCGTGTATGTGGGAAGTGCACGGATCCGTTAAGAACGTCGAGATATCGCACCTGATTGACGTCGAGTCCGACTTAGAGAATGTAGGAAGAATCTGATCCGAATTCCAGCTCCTCTCTAACTCTTGTTTATAGATCGTGATGCATTCCTCGGACTAATGACGATTGACATGGCGCCTTTTCTGAAAGTCCCTCTTCTTTTCATCGATGCAATTGGAATGCGAGTCACCGGCACCCCTCCCAATGGCGCGCTTCCTCGAGAGGAACACGTCGTACCAGACTGGCGTGAGCGTTTTCTCAAAAGTTTGGCGTGGCCGTGCGTATTATTGAGGGTGAAGTCGTTCACCTCAATATGGAGATCCTTCATCTCAGTTGCTCCTAGGGCATTACCTGGAGTCTGGAAATCATCGAGGCGCTAGTCATCGTCTCGACACACTATCCCTCTCACCCATGCTCGCAAGCCATTGTTTCTATCTTCGTCTTCCGTTCGAACGGAGCGCAGGGCATCCAAATCACGCCGGAATTTCTGCTCGGGAATATACTCACGTTGGCTGGTACCGCCTTGCGCCTCCAGTGTTATCGTACGCTTGGGCGACTATTCACGTTCGAGCTCAGCATACAAAAGCACCACGTTCTGGTGTCCGACGGCCCGTACGCATTTGTTCGCCATCCGAGCTACACAGGAATGATTTTGACCATTATTGGTGCACTATGTAGCCAGATGACGGGCTCATGGCTAATGCAAGCCGGGCTCTTCGACATGTGGATAGGAAAAGTGTTCGTGGGATATTGGGTTCTAGTCGCATCGGCGGTGGTATTGAGCCTGTGCTTGAGAATGTCGAGGGAGGACGCAATGTTGGAGAAGAAGTTCGGAGAGGAGTGGATTGAATGGTCTCGGAAAGTGCCGTTCTCGCTCGTACCCGGCATTTATTGACTGTGAGTCCTATTTTTCCACTGTCCATGCGCAAATGGAGTGGCGCACTCACAAAACGGTCTAGACCTTCAAGCCTTTCTGCAGATGGAGAGAAACCACCTAACAGACCGTTCAAACTTTGACTCAGTACGATTGAAAATCCGCGATATATCAGAACTTTATATGCTTGCTGCATCTATTTACTCCTGTACGTCCTGGACAATGACATCTCTGTCGAACCTGGGGCCTAAGACTCACCTTTCGACCGCTGATCCCAGGGGCCTGATCTCATTCTAACAAGTCAATCGTCCTTCGCAGGAGGACCCTGTTACGCGATTGGCAGAAAGCGAGAAACCTGCTGTTGCTTTCTCAGATGTAGTCAGCTTCTGACCTGAAGAGAAGACTGACACGAATCTAGAGGTCCGTAGCGAGAGATCGATAACGCTGGCAAATTGGTCTGCATACCCGCGTCGAACCGGTTTTCATCAGTCTATCACCGGCTGAAGAGGCACAGGGAGTGTTACACCATGCGTGTCCTTCGACCAGAAATTACGTGAAAGAATTGGTGGGATTCATCCCCTCTCCGCAAAAAATCAGATGATGGACTGAAGGGGTTCCATAACTTGCGGGTGGCGTTGAACACCAAGTGGAAAGGCTCATCTCGTTGATCGATTTAGATAGTGACCAAAGGTTGGCGAGGGCCAAACGACTGTGTGTGTTCAGTCATATCAGTAGGCGCTCCAGGCTCGCACATAGGCGAGGAGATTGTCTGTTAGTCCTTGGGCACTTGAGCTCAGTATTCAATGCTTGATCAACTTTCGTGTTGCGCGGACTCTTCCGTCATTGAGACCGAAGTCCTATGTATTCATTTGTTCGAAAGTTCTACGCGAAAAGATGACGCGCTAAAGTGCCACTAGTTTACGATGTCATTGCGGGTGCAATCCTTGCCCACCTATCGAGAATTGAATGCTGCGGTCCTAGGTTAGCGCTCGGAACATTATTGGCAGGAATAATTTACAAAGAAACGGTCATAATCCATCGAGGGTTCCCGGAGTACACCCTGCGTCAAAGAATGAACATCCTACGATCTTTAGCCAGCTGTTGCGTGACTCTTCTCTTTTGCATACAAGACTCCCCGCGCACGACTCCAAGTTGCAAAGGGAAGGGCTGACAGATGTATTCCAAACACGGAACGCACCGAGACTAGCTGGGTCTTCTATACATGCGGGTCCATCACGGGCCTGCAACGTCGGTAGAAGATTTGGCAGGGTCTCCATCACGGACGAGTAGGCGTACACTCGAAGACGCTGTGCTTCCGAGAGGCTAGGAGCAAGAAAAGACAGAATATACTGTTGGATTTCCAGCGGAAGATAGGCGATTCGACGGAGTAACAGTGTACGGGAGTGTCGTAAGAGCAGCAAGGCTTCCTCAGCGACTTGCCGCCGGAGATGGCTGTTCCTCGATAGCAGCATCTTCAAAAGGGCATCAGTAACCCTCCAGTCGACAAAACCCCCGTCCTCCGCGTCGTCTGTCGCAGAATTATGATTGGCCATTAGCTCAACATGAGTGAGAGTGTAGTTTCCGCGTTCGATGGCTTTCACAATGGCCGACACGCCACGGAATCCGAGGTTGTTCCCGTTACACTTGAAGGTCTGTAATTGACATCGGCCCGACGTGATATATTCGACGATCGGTTCGACGGAATTGTACGTGAGATGAATCGAAGAGATGTGAAGTTCACGTAGGGAGCTCGACTGCAGCGCAGGGAAGAAGGACGAAGAAAACGCGTCCAAAAGAAATGGGTTTGTAGTCAAGGACAGAAGCTCAACGCTTGAGCGATTCAATGCGCAGGTGAAAGCGCGAATGATGGAAGGAGTCCCAGTGAACTTGTTCTGTCGAAGAATTAGCTTGATGGATCATCTCAACGCAGCTGCTTACGTTTTGAAGGAATAATTCTTTCAGATGTATGTTGTCCTTCAAAAATTCTGCAATTGCTAGTAGACCTTCATCACCGATATCATTGGCGTTCAAGCTGATTTCGGCTATCCGGTACTTTCGCCCGACAGCGGATCCCAGAAAGCGAAAAAGGACAGCTGTGCCATCGTCTGCCAATTTGTTGTGTCCCAGGATGAGCTTTGTGACGTTCCGCCTAGAGGTTATGAGAGCAATGAGCTCTTGTGCACCTTTAAGGTTGGTAAGCATGTTATCAAGGGAAGCGCCTAAGGGAGGCACCTTGCACTGAGGTCAGATTCCTGTCCAATTGGTCGATATAGGACAACATGGCCCTCCCTGGACGCGCTATAGCCTTTGACGAGGACGAGTGCATGGTTGCTGCTGAACAAGTTGCGATGACGTATCAGTTATCTTATCAAGTTGAAGTTGCAGCCGGTGCCAATACGCCGACCCATCAAGCCGAAGACGTTTTGGGTGCATCCTGGGTGGGGAAGTCTGGCTCGATGACAGTTGTGAGATGAGGAAAAGGTTGATTGTATTCTGCCTCAGGCTCCGTCTCTTTACATATCAAACACCGACACTCTAGTATCTACGACAAACACATAAAATAGAGAATCACTACGAGCACATAAATCAACACGAATAAGTTATTTTGAACGACCAAGCATCCTCGACCGCTTTCAACTCCTTCTCATCGGCGTGCAATGTGAAGACACCATCCTTCAAGGTCCACGGCAGACTCTTCTTTGAAGCCGTCGGCCCCAAGAAAGTGACGATATCTCCGGTCTTGACAGGCAGCGGGGACGTCGCACGGATCGTGCCATTCACCGGATAGGTCAACGAGGTGATGTAGAACGCGTCGGTTTTGGTGGTCTAGACACCCACGCTCAGTACTGCACGAAGACAAGGAAAGAAGTCTGCACTCACAAAGCGGAGATCATCCTCCTCCGGAGTCACGAACCAGTATTGCGTATCGTAGATCGCCTCGCCGCTGTTTTGAGGTGTGAGTTTGGTGAGTACATAGGAAGAAAGCAACACGCACGCGAATTTGAGCCAGGATCCAACTTTCAGGAGCGAAGATTTGGAGGGAGGGACAATGGTGCCGTTAGCAGTGGGTCCTATGTCGATGAGGTAGTTGCCGTTCTTCGAGACGATGTCGACCAGGGAGTGGAGGATGTACGTCGCATTCCTGTAGTTCGCGTAGGGAGTGTCCGAGTTGTACCCATACGAGTACGGGTCGGACCCTTCACTGGACTCCCATTTACGAGTTTCTATTCAAGTTAGAAGATGCGGCGAAAAGCAAGACCAGGACACCCACTGAGATGGCTAGTTGCTGAGTATTCCGGGTCCTAGATTGGTTTTGAGTCAGGATCCAAGAGAAGGCAGACTGAACGTACATCGAAGTCCGAGTAGTTGGCTCCGCAACGAGCATTGGCCAAGACTTGTCGGCCGTGTTCTTTGGCCCAGTTGAACCACTTCGGGGCTGTCAAGGAAGTCAGAAGGAACGCCCAATGACTGTGTTGGATATCCACTTACCGATCTCAGGGAACGCAGTGGGGCCGCCTACATCACACCAGAGGATGTCCGCATCGTACTTGTAGAACAAGGTCTCCATTTGCGGCTTCATGATATCCTCGAGGAAGTCCTCCTTCTCGATGTAACCGGTGTAAGGCTCGTATTTGCTCGAATTGTATGCATCTCTGAAGGCAACAATCAGACCCAAGGAACGCGATGACTGGTGAGGGAACAACGCACTGTGCCAGACCACCAGCGAATCCTGTCCTCTGGAGAATGTCAGCCCCGATCTGCGAAGAGTCAGATTCATGGGCTGCGTGAGGGGATACGAGTACTGACCGTGCCATTGGCACCTCTGGGATGGAACAGATCGTCTCCGCCTCCAGCATGACCATATTTAGCAAATGCGGGGTTGAACCATTCGGGTAGGGAGAAGTACAGTCCCGAATGAAGCTGGGGCTGATGTTTCTTCGTTGCGTTGACGATCTCGCCGATGAGGTCGCGTCTGTGAGATGTAGTCAGCTGTCAAGTTGCGCAACTAAGGTAAGGCTATCATACTTAGGTCCATAATTCAGTGCGTTCCTGTGCGATGAAGAACCGGTGTCGAAGAGGGCGAAGCCGTCATGATGTTTCGTGGTGACAACCTTGAGTAAGTAATCAGTCGTCACTCAAGCTCGGAATTGCTAATATGAAAACCCACATAGTACTTGGCTCCGGTATCCGCGACGAAGTCCACGAAATCTTTGGCGTCGAACACGCTCGCTGTGAAGTTCGGGAAGAACTGGTCGTAATAGAAGTCCTCGCCGTACAACTCCTTGTGATGAGTCCAGACAGCAGAAGACGCGTTGGCCGGGTTGTGTTGCCAGTACCAGTACCACTCCGCGTATTGCGTGCCAGAAACCGTCCAGGCAGGAACCGAGTAGATGCCTGCGTTGTTCACCATTAGAATTGAGTAAGTCTGAAGGCTAATGCTAAAAGCTCACCCCAGTGAACGAAGATGCCGAATTTCGCGTTGTCGAACCATTCCGCGCTTTCGTGGGTCTGGAGACTGTCATCTCCGGCGACGTAGTCAGGTATACCAGCGATAGCGTCCCACTTCGGGCCGACTCGTCTGTTGTTGACGAGCACCTCCACATCGCAAATGGGAGTGCCTGCTTTGACGCCGTGTTTGTTCACGACACCAACGACGATACGAACTTGGTCTCCTCCTCGCAGACGATGTACCTTTCCAGGTATGACTGTCTTCAGGTGGGATGACTCGATGGTAACGTCCGTAGAAGAGGATATCCATGCATGGGGACCCGCGGTCGAAGGTGCAAAGTTGTCCAGTGTCACCTCATAGAGCTGCGCTTGAACGCCGTCGACTTCACGGAACCTACAAGCAAACAGATGAGTGACTTTTCAAACTTCAAAATGTCCAACGTACTTGGTGGTGCTTCGCACATTCTGCACGCTCAAGCTCGGTAGGCCAGCAGGCACAGGCGCTCCGGCCGAGACAAGGGTCATCGCGAAGACATGGATGCTCACGACCCCAGTCAGCTGTGACGAGCTCGTGTCGCTGTGAACGGTCAGCAGACGATCTCACGGTGGAGAACAACGCGTACTTGGGCAAGATCAGTCCCGTGAGAATCTTCGAGTTGTCCAGGTGATGTTCGAAGGTGAACATACGCGTGATGTTGTCTGGCATATAGATCAGGTTAAGTCATGCTAAATTGAAGTACTGTGATGACTGACAGTTGCGGAAGGTAGTGCCGTTGGACAAGCCCATGTTCAGGTAGGGCGCGGTGATGGGACTGCAAGTGCGGTCGGTCATATGAGATGGAACACGCGGGCAAGGACATACCCATCAGACGGGTTCTTCAACCACCATGGCGCGACTACGAAGCCAAGAGGCTCGGTGGTGCCGTCCTCGTACAGAGCGGTGAATTCTCCATTCACAAAGGCAATGCCGTCCGTCGCGCCAAGGAAGTTGAACGAAAGATATTTGCCGCGAGGAAGACTGATGGTTTGACCACTGCAATTGATGTTGTCGAACTGCGACATGTCCTTGAAATGCGGCAGGGTGTACTAAGGCGCTGGCTGTAAGACCGCGCACTGAGACGAAGGCAAGCATCGCGTACCTCGATAGCATTGTCGACGAGTGTCCCGCTGGGCAGATATTCCGCGGGGTAAGACCCGTTGTGTCCGTCATAGTTGGCAAGGTGTCCTTCTACCGCGGCGGCTTTGTTGTTCACGAATGGTTTGAGATCCACGCGAGTCTGCAGCGCACTGACCGCAGTGGCCAGAGCAAGTATCGGTGCAAGATGCATGTTCTGGACAAGAAGCATAAACTGAGATCAGCCCTTTTAAAATACAGACGCATCGGACCGGTGCAGAGAGGGGAGAGAGGATAAGGCGAAAAGTATGACGCCTCATGATAGCGGACCTGAGAATCTACAGGGTCGCATGATAAGGCCGCTTTTGCCAAAGGTCGCGAAGCGGTATGAGCAAGAGATACATTTGGTTCGCGCCTCTATTGCAACGGTTACGGTAAGTCCACGTTGACGCAGCGCGCCAACTGCAATCTACTTGGCAAGTGTCGCTTGGGGATGCATGTGTTCCACGCTGGTTCCACGAGAGGCATGAGCTGGAAAGGGCCCGCAAGGGGAGTCCCGATGCAATTGCCAATGGAGATACGTCGGTCCGGTCCGGTGGAATAGTTCTAAACATGGCAAGGATAAGAGAGGATTCGATAAGGCGGGACGCGACCCTGTCGGTCCGGTTGTGCGTCGCGATACTGTCTCGATCAGGTCGCGATGTCGCAGACCGGAAGCCGCGTTCGTGGATTTCATGGGCAATATGATACAGGGTGCAGTGGATTGGATAGATTAATAATGGCGGGCGCCGGTAGAAAGGCCGAGCTGGTGAACCCATCCCCGCAGATATGCGACTGCCCCTCCTTCCCTGTCGCCGAAACGGCGTCCGACACGCTCCGAAAACTTTCCGTAGACAGGTTGAAGCCAGGTACTGAGGAGCGTCCTGCCAGCGAGATAAGCATAAAGCAGCAGCAGAGTCGGCCGGGGCGACGTACCAGGCGGCACCCTGCAGTCCCACCAGGAGGACCTGGTCCAGAAACGTCACCCAGACGAGGTGTCCCCAGTCAATGAGCAGGACCTCCTGCTGCGTCTCCTTCTCCTTGGCCGCCTTGTCGTCGTAGACGATGTCGAAGTCGTGGGAGGGTTCGCGCGTCGGCGATGGCGTCGCGCGGGTCAGGTGGATGTGTGGGCGCACTCGCGCGAGGTACGACGACTCGAAGCGGAGGTCCGGGATCGTCGGCAACGACGGCCGACGATTGAGGCGCGAGGTCATCGTGGCGAGAGGGAGACTTGTCGGGGTCACGGGTGTGACGCACAGGCTTGTTGCCCAGCGAACGTCGACGCCGCGCCCGACTGCCGTGCTGCCCGTCTTGCAGACCTTTCCACCGGTGCCCGACAGTGTCTAATGATAGGCCGCATCGTATAGCATATTGACCAATAGAAACCACGAAAATAACCAATTCGGCCTTGGCCAAGCCTGAGAACATTCCGCATGATGCTGGCATGATGCTCCTTGTCCTTCTCGTGCCTCTGTTTGCCGCGCTCCTCTACCAGCCGTCCGTCACCGAGAGCGCCCTCAAGTCGGCAGAAAGCGTCCTCTTCGTCACCGCGCATCCCGACGATGAATGCATGTTCTTTGCGCCGACCATCCTAGGCCTGCAGAGCCAAAGCCCACCGCCAGACATCCGCGTCCTCTCATTGTCGTTCGGGAACGCTGAGGGCCTTGGGGCGACTCGTCATGATGAATTCCACGCCAGTCTCGATATTCTAGGTATACCAGAGGGATATCGTTACATCCTTGACCATCCGTGCGTTGTTCTCTTAACACCGGTCGGCGTCTGCTAAAAAGCCCCAGCGACTTGCAGGACAACATCACGCTGAAATGGAACCCAGACGTGGTCTCGAACATGCTCAGCTTCTACGTCAAGCAATTCAATGTCACCACAGTCAGTCAACCGGACTTGCTGCCCATATACTCACCTCACAATTGCCTACAGCTGCTGTCATTCGACCACATCGGCGTGTCAGGCCACCTCAACCACAAAGGCATCTTCCACGGAATCCGACGCTACAAGCAGACGCACGACTCTTCCCCAAAGTTCTTCGCGCTCGTCTCCGTACCCGCGTTCACGAAATACATCGGCATCGTCGCGCCTCTACAAGCGAAATTTGACCTGTATGCCATGCAAGTCTTGCATGTCCTCGAGTGGTATGCGATGAAGGCGCTGCACGCCTTCGGGATAGCAGATGAGCCCACGGAGATACGTCTCGACGGAACGATGCCCGTGTACGTTGGCGGAGTCAACGAGTTCCTCACCGCGCACAAGGCGATGCGCGCGCATTGGACACAGATGGTGTGGTTCCGGTGGTTGTATGTGCTCTTCTCGCGGTATATGTGGGTCAACGAATGGCATGAGGTCAGGGCTTAGGTTCGTGGTCTTGGTCTCGAAGTTGACGAGCTCGCACTGATGAGTGCGAATACAGTTGACACATTCTCATGCTGTTGAGCTCTCGCTAGGATGTAGACACAATCGGCCTTTGACGCGTGTCTGTTCTTTACGCGGGTTGGCACTAATATCAAGAAGGCGAATAAAAGTCTTGTATTCTTCATCTGTCCTTCTGCGCTACTGCTCTCCGATTGGACGCGTCGTTCGCTGTCGACGTGAACGCTATCTCCAGCGAAGCGATTGGGCTACATATCTTGTACTACGCTGAAACTGCGAGTCCGGTACTTGACTCGGATCTCGCCACCGCTCAAAGTGTCGAGGAATGGTACGCTGTGACTCCCTTTGATATCACTGCAATCTGTGATTCGACAGCTCAGCGGTCAGCGCTTACTGAGTGCCAAGTCCAGCATGTTGACTTCATAATTTGCGGCCCGACCTGCGGGTCAAGCTGTGGCGCATTGCCCATTCATTCAGCAGCTTGACACGTCTTCCTGGATCCCGAACGTCGCACTGGCAGACCTTGTTTTTCGAGACACAGACTTCTTGCGTTTGAGGGATCTGCGCTATACCCGTCAGGTAGTAATATAGAAGTGGTACTAGTCTACAGTGACATTGTATGAAGTACATAAGACACGCGATGAATGCTCTCCGAAGAGAGCTGAGGTTCAAAAAATTGGTTCGAAGATCACACCGACGTCAAGGTCAATCAAGGCGGCCAACCGAGAATCGACACCGTCCGTGTGCCCCACAAAATGCCGACGCCAGTCAGAGACGTTCGTCGCACCCATCCCGAGCCTCCACCACGGCGCAACTACACCGCCCTCCCTCCGGCACCCCCTAAAAACGATGGAGCAACAATATGCGCAGCAGACAACGGCAGACGGCAGAGACAGGCAGGCCCGATTACGACGGGAAACAGCGGAAGGCAGGTACGCGCGACAGTCCATAGCAGGGACACTGACGGCCAGGTAACCATTGGAGAGGGTAGACCGACGCAGCTTCGACTCGTACATTTCGGAAGAGACCACGAGTCGTGTTCCGGCGTCCACGAAGGACACGCATGAGGGAGAGTCACTGGTGGCATCGCGTCCGTCTGTTGGAGTCCTCATATCATGGGAGTGCACAGACAGACGGTCGAGCCCCGTTCGCGAAAGAGGAACAAGTCCTGTGCGGGGCGAACATTGTGGGTAGGGGACAAGACGCGTTTGAGCAGATTCAGGGCTTCGCCCCTTTATATATCCCGATTACTATTTGCTGGTGCTTGGCTGTGGCGCACAAAATGTCTCATATTCCTTCCCTGATCTATCAGTAAAACCCAATGAAAATGCCGCAGTCTCCCGAAAAGCCTCAATTTCGTTAGTACATCAGTCTTGATATCATGTGTTCACTAAGTCGCTGCCTTTCCACCGCCGGTTAGATCGCGACCAATACCTTTCGCGATGTTCCACAAGCCATGGCGAGACTCCCACTGAATGAGAAAATTGATCAGCTTGATCAGCAACAGTAGCTCAACCACGTACAATGGGATATACGACGACAATGAAGGCGGCCAGGAACGTCCATATGAATGACAGCACGATCCACCAAGTGAATCCAGCCTGCAAGAAAGTCAGTTCCTCTCCAATAGAGGAACGCGAATGCATACCTTTGACCAAATCCTCGGAATGACCATCATACAAGGAACAAATACACAGAACCTGGAAGGACCATATGAGTACATGATGCGTCTTGTCGCCGAAGAACATCACTCACAGGCAGAACAGGCCGATTGTCAGCCACACTGATAGGACGAAATCCTTGTACAGTACCGCGTCCGAGACATCATTATGCATATGGATATCAGCACCCTTCTCCAGATTGACTTCGTGGCTGTTGACATCAGGGGCCACCTTCTCATTCTCAAAGTCGGCGTCGGAGACCTGTTGGTCGGCATCTTGGGGCTGGAAGGCGTTCATACGCCTGGTGACCTCGAAGTCAAAGTCCTCGGGCCAGATATAGGAGACTACGCCTGAAATGATCGCTGCGACGAAGAAGGATCCAGCATTTCCAGCGAGTTGTTCGTACGATCCACCGGTTGTCGCCACACTGACGACGCCCTGTACAGAAACATCTCAGCCGAGATCAAAGTGGGGCAGAATGAGTACGAACGCCGTATCCTTTGGCCGTCGCAAGCCAAGCCGCCACGCCACAAGCGAAGCCGATCCATAATCCGGCAACGCATCCCCATTTGTTGGCATGTTTGGAACGGATACAGAGACCTACGGGGACGACTCCGGATGACGCGAATACACCTATAGTCGGTGAGCGGCTGTTCGACTATCTAGACAGAGATCCTACCGGTGAATCCATCTTTAGAAGCGCGGTCTGAGTACATGTTGCAAGCTGGATGATTTTTGACGACTCACAAAGCCAGCCCAGTGAAATGCCTATTTCATAGAAGATGACACCAAGCACGCCCATGAAGACACCGAAGCCGACGACGCCAACATGCGAAACCCACAAGATCTGTTTGTCTGTAGCGTGGGGATTGATATAGCGCTTGTAGATATCGTATGTGATAATGGACGAGACTGCGACCAGTTCGGCGGAAGCCTATCGAAAGGGTCAGGAGAGCATATACAGGGCAAGGAAAAAGACGAACGTACGGCAGAAGTGACAGCCAAGAACAGTACGACCAGAAGGAGGATCGCACCAGATTTCCCGAGAAGAGCGGTCGCAGCAGCAGGTGCGGCTAGGGACCATTGAGCCGGTGAGAGTGCCATGTAAGGCGAGGAGCTGTCAGCGGACAGAGCTACGATTGCCAGACCAGCTGCAGTGGCGAAGGCGTATGGCACGGGCAGGAAAGCAAAACCGCCCAGAACATATCCCTTTACGGACGTGCTGGCCTTACTGGCCACCGCACGCTGCCAGTAGGTCTGGTCCATGTACACAGTGGCTGTAAGACAATTATATCAGGACTCAAGGCTGTTTCAAACAGCACATCTCATACCGAACCCAGAGACCATCACGATGATACCAAAAACGAGACCATTCTCGGACCGGAAGGACGTGTATGATCCGCCCGCGTTGCCAGTGATGGGATAGTTCGTCGCAGCAACTTGCAGAAGATCATAGACCTTGGAAGGGGAGCCCAAAAACTCGTTCGTGGCGAACGCGCTGAATGAGAAGGCGAGGATGATGGCAAAGATCAGGACGGTGTGAATATAGTCCGAGAAGAACGCTGGAAGTACATCAGTTGACTATTTCGAAGAGGATTTGAGGATACGGACTGGCACGAAGACCTCCCACTAGAGTGTAGATAACGACACCAATGGGGATCAAGAAGCAAGCAGCGATGGTATTCATCCCTGTCAACGAGGTGACAGTATCGCTTCCACCGGTGATAAGCTGAGAGGTCAAGCTGAAGAATAAAGTTCGGTAAGAAGCTGAACATTGACGAGGCGTTCAACGCATTCTTACATGATGTCTGGGAGAAGTCTCTATCAATAAAAGTGCCGAGGCGAAGATGAAAGTGCGAACTGACTCGTTCCCAGGCCAAAGAACATGAAGCTCAAGTGAGCAAAGGTGCCCCATCTGGCACCAATGACCTCCAGAAAAGTGTGGGCGCCAGGAGCATTTCGCTTTAGCTGTATTGCGTTCTGAGCGAAAGCCATCTGAACCAAATGTGAGTCAGAATGTTGCATCCTAGTAAAGCAGAAGCGTACTATCTGAGTAGCCGATCCAGCTCCATACCACCAAGGGCCCGCAAGACCATACGCCAAACATACGGTCGACGATTGGAGGAGTGTGGCGGCCCAAGTAGCAGCGGATACGATACCCGAAGCAATAAGACCAGGCTTCAGAGACCTACTCGCCGACGTGAACTCCTCAGACGATCCGCCAGCATGGTGCTCCGTGTATCTGTCGGTGACCTTGCTGACGAGCAGCATAAGAGCAGCGAACCCCATTCCCATGCCCAGGACGATACCATAGCCCACGCCGGCGGATAGCACTGGGGCGGAGGCGTCGATCTGAGCAACACTCATGGCTGCAGGTGGAAGAGCGTATTGACAAAGGCTGGTTATATATCAGGGCGACAGAAGTCTGAACACTGGACGTGATTGACGCGCGAATTGAGGGGGATGGAAACCTTATCAGTTTCGGCCGCGGCCATTGATAAGAGATGGCTTGGTTGAGCGAGTCAACGCTCGTCAACGTTGTCAGCATTAGAGAGCTTTGCGGGCGTTGGCCTGCGTTGGCAGGTGTCAAGACCGCGTATATTGTCCATAAGTACCACGGTGTGGCAAATCGGAGGCTGACAAGACTGACAATGTCGAAGATCTGAGCATTTTCTGCCAAACGCTCGGACAATGATTTGAGGTGTCCGGAAAAGCTGCCTTGAAATTGGCGTGCCTTTTTCCGAGAGTATGTTTGGTGGAAGACAGGTGGATGCAGGGTGGATGAGTGCAACACTTCATACAGCGCTAGCCAGGTTCAAGGCACGACGCGTGCCACGTGCTCGCTTGTCACAATCATCACTCTCTCACCGACGCCGACCATCAAACTCCATTCTGGACGCGATGGGCGAGCCAACATCACTGGAAGAGCTTATTGGGCGTGTACAACGCGGTGTTTTTGATGCCGCTTTGTTAAAGTTCTTCAACGATTCCCAGGAGACGTCCTCCGAGACAAAGCACAGGGCCAATGCCCACAAACTCCTGAAATACCACCAGCCCGTCTCCTACGAGGAGCGCTCTCATCTCAATCCAGAAGAGGCCCAGGAATTTGAAGAGATTGCTCTCCCTTACGAGAAAAAGTTTGACGATGCTTTCATGTTCCTCCTTCTGCAGTCATTTGTGTCGCCAAAGGAAAAGGGAAAAGGGAAAGGCAGGGAAGGAGAGACCACAAGAGAGTCGACTTCTAGGGTTATTGCTGGAGTCGCTGTTTACCTTGAAGTGATCCAGGAAGCAGGTACGTCCAGGCCACTTGCCTTACCGTCCTTTTCTCAATCCTTGCAGTGCCAGCATTCGATCCTGAAAGTATGGACATGGAACAAGACACATTTGCGAGCCGCTTCACGGATTATCTCGTGAAAATTCTGCAGAAGGGGCTTACCGCATCCTCAGGCTTCACGCGCCGGTGTGTTTCGCACACTATCTCTAGCATCATCCTCTCTTTGGGCACGATTGAGTGCGTTATTTCGGCTTGGTTGTGCATCTATCGATTCACAGTCAGACCCCCAGCGTAGATATATTCAGTGACTTGGGCAGGAAACTCCGCGATCGCCTCTGTGACAAGGATGCTCACATACGTGCTCATGCCGTGCGTGCCCTTTGCCAACGGTTCTGCGGTTCCATGGACGACGAGTTATCGGAAGAGCAAGACGATTTTGTTCAACCAGTCTTGGAGCTCTTGGAGACCGATCCTTCACCGTATGCTAGTTCTTGATCGCGTCAGATAGATCTGTCTAACTTGATCATTCTAGAGAAGTGAGAAAAACGATAATAACATACCTCCCCTTCTACGAGCAAGATGACATCCGAGACCAGTTTTTAACAAGACTGCGCGACATCGACGCTGGCGTTCGTCGCCACCTATTCGAGACACTCGCCAAAGTGAACGGGTCCATCACTGCGAAGCATCGGCTCGAGATTGTCGCTGCAGGCTGCGCCGACCGTAATCAGGCAGTTGTTCGCTCATGCAATCGCCTCATATTCAAGTGGTTCGAAAGCGCCAAGGAAACGTGCGTCAAAGCAGAAGACGGAGGAATATCACCGACAGTAGCGTACGCTGCTTTCCTGGATACCCTGGATCTCCACGGAAACCTTGAGGCAACAGCCTCAGCCCTCCGCAGCGTGATCAAAACTGAACTCAACGGAAAGGATTGGCAGGGACCACAGTTCGACGGTATGTTTCCCATGTACGGGTCAATTGCGAGCTGACTCCCGTTTTCAGAAGCCTTCTGGGACAATATTACCTGCCATGATGCATTCATAGCTCGAGTTCTTCTCGAGCATCTACACACCATCGAACACGACACCAAGTTCGAACACGACAGCAAGTTCGATGAATACGCCCCGTTACCAATGCATGTAGTTGGTTGTATCGACAGGCTATACCACAAGAGCAGTCAACACCCCCTCGATTCGACAGACACCGAAGACGACTACTTCATCATCCGCGAGCTTCTCAGGTTGGCCTTGCTGCTTGACTTTGTAGGCGAGAGCAACAGGAAGATGGCCGAAACCTTGAGTACGTTGAGTACGGAATTAATCTTGATCATGAGAATGATTGACATTGACTCCTTCTCAGAGACGGTGATGATCGACATCTATCTACCCGAAGACATCCCACCAGCATGCATGGCTATTCTGCCGAAATTGGTGGCAAGGGACCATGACCGTGTCCTCGAAATGGTCGAACTTATCACGGGTATCATGGACCCAGGCGAGGAGGACAAGGAGCCGGTAAGAGGATGTCAATGAGAGTTGGCGATGTTCCCACTCAATATTTGCCAGGACCCGGACGCGTCATTCGAAGCAGATCCCTCGTCGCCTATGAAGCCACCGCCTCGTAGAAAGCCAGTGGAGTCAATGGATGCTGTGGCGAAGGAGGCCGACGAAAGGATACAGGCGACGTGTCTGCGATTGACGAGAGCCCTGCTGAGGGACGTCAATGATGTGAGTCTTCGTAAATTCTTCTGGAATCTTTCGGTCGATGCTCAGGGATGGATGCAGACGCTCAACAACAATTCGTCGCTGGAGGGTCTTTTCCAGGATCTCATTGTGGGCAACTTGACGCACTACAAGCCTTCGATCAAGCAGCTTGCCTGGGAAAGTTTGGGGCTGATTTTCCTGATTGACAAAGCCCTCACGAAGCGCAGCTTTGCAATGATTCAAGAGGCCCTCGGAAAAGCGTCACACAGCTTGAAGCCCATACTATACCAGACACTGTTCGACATGCTGCTGAAATATCAGCGCGAATTACTTTTCGACAAGGACGAGGTAGCTAATGGCATTTTTCGGTTGGTCTCAAATGCTCAACGTGATATACCAGGAGTCCAAAGTCGTCAAGTATCTCTCTGATAAGATGGCTCAGGAAGATGATCCCGATGTGAGAGCAAATCTACATGTCGGAATGGCGAAGCTCCTTTTCTCAGGAGTGATTGATGATAAGATTGTCAGTCCTCTCTCAATCTCTTGTGCCCTTCCATGCTTAGTGTCCTTGCAGACCCTTGCCGTAATCTGTTGTTCATGGTTCGCTTCCGATACTGTAGGTAATGAAGCATTGCGCCAGCCCTTGGCGCTCTTCTTCCTGCGGTATAGTGAGTCATCTCCACAACACAAGTATAATGTTGTCGAGGTTAGTCTCCGATTTCAGTCATTATCAGCCACTCAGCCACTGTTTTTCAGATCTTCGCGCCCGTGTTTGCAGAGATGTACACAGTCCTCGAGAAGGCGGATGTTCCGCCTATGCGTATGGTCGACGTCTTCCTGGAATGGACCAATCCCACAGGTCTTCGGTTTGTCTTTCTCTGTTTCCGACAACCAGACCTCTCATGCTGATTTAGCTATGCATCCAATGCCTCCCAAGCGGAGAAAAAGCAGCTGCAGACTGACGCTCAGAACATTCAGATGGGTTTGGCACAAGAGTGTCTCAAGCTGCTCCTCAAGTTGGGAAAGAAGGACAAGTTGGGTAAGTCACTTACCACCGTTTGTGTGTCGTGTTGTATTTACAGCAATCAAGAATACAACGGCAAAGAGGAGAGGTCACTCTTCAATGCACAAAAGAAGGCTCTGTGCAAGTGTATATCCAACGTCCACAAACCGGAGACGTATGATCTCTATGAGGCACAAAAGCTCGTCCTTCTGATCAACGAAGTCGAATCGGTTGGTCACTCTTTGCCTACTGCAATCCCGGCCGACCTAGCATTTTCCAGCATAAATGCGCACCCGATGACATGTCGAGAAAGTGGATAGCGAAGTTCAAAACGCACTTATTGGACGTATATGGCGCGAATCTCGAGGGCACCCATCCCAAGGAGTGGCGGAAACTCGATCAGCTGACGGACATCTTCCAATTCTTGGACGAGATGTTCGGTGACGACGACGACGAGAACTTTACTCAGGCTGTCAACGACGTCGATCGAGTCGCTGATGACGAGGCAGAGGACGTCAAGCCGGACATCAAAACTCGAAAAAGGCGCAAACGGTACGCCTCTGTTCAAGGTTATATGCTTGTGGTTACTCAGTTGACACCTGTTAGGCGCCTCGGGTCTGGCAGTGACGGCGCTTCGAGCGAAACTGAACTCCAAACCTCCTCGGCACACAAGTACGCTTTTCTGACGAACGGCTCAGTGACGCACTCTTATGCTTATCAGGAAACGCCGAGTATCAACGCCCGTTGAAGAGCGGCCACGAACGAGAGCGAGGGGCAGGGTCATGTCATTACACGCCCTTTTGTAGCCATTGCATGCGTGCTGACTTCCCGTAGGCCTACCAGGACGCGGCGCTCGCCATCTGTGATAAGTATCAGCTCTGACACTGACGAAGAGCCGGTCGTTCCAGTGTAAGTGTCGGCCATGCTTTATCTGTCGAATGACCTACTCATAATCGTTCATACCAGCACGAACAGGGGGCCGAAATCACACCAGTCTCCGGAGACCATATCCAAGATCGAGAGGGAAACTGATGCCTTACTGGAACCTGGACCTATACATATACCTGAAGACACTCCGCCGCCCGAATTCCACGACGACTCCCTTTTCAGTGTCGATGACAGCAGTCCGGAGGAATACTCTGAAGATGAGGTGGAAGATCTTCTCGGTGAAGCATCCGACGATTGATTGTTCTTGGAGAACTTGTATCTGTATCATGAGTTACTATATCTAGCGTGTAAACTGTAATCCTTGTAGCTGTACGCATCTTGTTTATCCGCCTTTCTGGAGTCACATATTGCTGTTGAACCTGCGATGAATTGCTGCCCATACTACGCTCGTCAGGGTACATTGTCCCTCATCATCGAGGAGAAGGGATGGGCGCCATCCGTAGTCCCAATCAAAGACAAGGCGCGCTCTCACATGCGAAAGCGGACCATGCCATACGCATGGGCACTCCGGAACAAGTTACGGAGATCGAATTGAGTATGGAAGGCCGTCGGAACGAAGGCTCAAGAGTCATACATGATACAACTGCTGTAGAATTTGTTTGAGCGCTGTTCAGATCAACGTGTCCTTCTTCGGAAACCGTTGTCCCAGATCCACAAAGTCGGATCAGAGACTACTCAAGTACAAGGCGCGTTGTTCCTATTACAGTGAAGGTGGACACACAGGTACTTGAAACCATTTTGCTGTGCATATAAAGCAAAGAAGACCCAGATTCGACAACTTGCAGACACTCTTGACTTATGGCACCTACAATCTTCAATCAGGATTGGCACACCAAGGAAGACTTCAAAGAGGGTACAATTCTCGCGTGGCGTCTTGCCTTACACCTGAAACTCATCGAAACTCGATAGCTCTGGATTTGCTGTCCGACGAGCTGTCCGACGTCTCTTTGACAAAGAAACCGCTCGTTCTAATATCCTCTGGAGGATATATTGCCTTGACATACTTCGGGAATCGTGAGATGACCGAGGACATCGACTATGTCGTCGCATCAGATGACACTCCCGACGATGAAGCCCTCGCACATGCTATAAGAAATGTGCGCGCCACACTCTCCTGGAGCAACCACTGGATGAACAGCGCACTCTCCATAGTCATCCCCAGAAGCCGTGACAGCTGGGTGAAAGCGGCGATCGAGCAAAACATCGTCCTTTACGAGTCCGAAACCCTCAAGATTTACGCGGCCCAGTGGGAGTGGGCCATCGCTTCCAAAATGAAGCGAATGGGAACCTACAATCCTGCGGCAGACGTTATCGCTCGAGGAGGGTTTTACACTCAGAATGCACTCGACGCGGCGTACAATCAGAAGAGAAACGGGGATCTTTCAGATGTTTCCACTATGCTGCATCATCACCTAGAAAGTCGAGGATGGCTTGGGAAACTGAAGGGCTTGACGAGGGATGACATCTCCAGGTGGACTCCGGAGAACGAGGGCGCTCCCATATTTCAAAAAACATTCGAAGACGTGAAGGAGTTTTATGCCAAGAAATATGGAATAGAACCGTATCAGTAGTTTGACCCAAATGTGGCTTTTGTAAGAATGTGCGGAACCTATCCAGACATGAGGGCGAGATGTTGCAATGGGTGAGAAAGGGGGAAAGCAAGTGGCGATCAACCAAAATAGGCTTTCCCGACTCACCCGAATTCCCGACTGCCAGTCCAAAAGTAGTAATTACGTAGCATGTAAACTCGACCCTGAGGTTGCACTTGAGTCTTGATCACATACCACCAGCTGCCTTTTGGGCAAGTATGGGTCCACATGTTCGATGCTCGGTTGCTCACAGGAATCATAGGATGAGCCATCCTCAAATTGTTTACAACACCTTCTGGCGCTCCATCATTGGATTCGTCCACAAACTTCGAAAGTCGATCATCAGGTCCAAGTCTTACCGCAAACTCTATCGGAAATATGTTCGCATAACCTCTCCTTTGCGTCCGATCCTTTTCTGTAAATACCCGTGGCGTGCTCTTGTTCTTGTTCTGTGGCCATTTCCACGACATTACCCACTCCCTCCTCGTCTAAGTGTGACGCAAATCCACGACGAAGAGCATCTGGTAGTCTACAACCAGCGCGACGTGTATCATCTACGGCAGATGGACCTATGGGCCAGGCGTGACACTCCGCTTCGCTCTTTATATCGACTTTACGAGCTGGTCGTCCTCAATGCTCATGGAGCCTTGACCGCCGAGACGGAATACTTCTTCTACCACTCGGAACCGATGTGGCGCGTCGCTCATATTCCAGACCCTTGCGATCCTGATCCCGTCCGCTACACCATCTTAGCGTGTATAGCTCGGATGTTGGTCTTGTCTTGCAACGACAGAATATCCAAGGGCATTCTTCGGCATATGGATGAGCTTCATATGCTTCGCATGACAAGTGGCTTTCTACCAATGCCTACTGAAGACGAGCGATTGGCTGCAATGGAGTCACCGCCTACATGGGCACTCAACGTTCCACCATCGCCTACGTTGGTGTCTTTGTTCAAAGACGGTACCGACCCCGGCGAGATTCTCCACACGCCTCTTTTCAGAGAGCACAACATCATTGCCAGTGCTGGAAACATGTTCTTCCTTTGAGGTGCCGGCAGTTCAGACAAAACCTCGCCATCGGTCGACTTGATTCCACCTTCCTACCCACAGATACCTGTCGAGTGCTTTGACTATCCGTGGCGTGTTTATCTCACTAGGAACGTTGGGGCTTTGCTGTAGGAGATTCGAGTTATGCCGGATCCTCGAGCTCAATGAATAGCATTCTAGTCTTGGTGGCGGGAGATCACTGAAAACGACGTGACAGCGCTGAAGAAGCCCTGCCACAGACTTGCGGCTTTTGCGTAACTACAGTAATATGAGCATTGGGCATGCAGTCTTTCTTTTTGCAGCAGAATGAGTACTGATAACTGGTTATACTGATTCGATATATATGATAATATTAATGTACTTACTTACTGAGGCCAGCGTATGGTGTGGCGGTGCTGCCACATGGCACATTTCTGTGTCATGATCATCACTCATGTAACCTATTCCCCAACTTAATGGCCGCCAACTCGTTCTCTGCGGAGTCGTACTTTGCGACGCAGGGCACCCCGCCAGGCTTAGAGAAACAGGTTGAGATTGTGCGTGAATTTGTTGCCAAACAGGTCAAGCAGAATCGCAAGGTCGTTCTGGTGACGGTATGTACGGTCTCGCTGATCTGACCATCACTGATCTAGTTCACAAGCATAGAGTGGGGGCACGACTGTTCCGCTAGAGCTCAATGTGTGAGGAGAACTCGGTATAGACGTAGAAATGCTTATCTGTCCTGCAGTGTCCGATTCCTGGATAACTTCAGTGCTGGTATGTATAGATGACTAATTGCTTCGCTGCCTTGGCTCAGCGTTCTGTCAGGAACTCGTGGCGCGACTTCCGCGGAGTACTTTCTCCAGGCTGGTTATGCAGTCATCTTCATGCACCGGCAGTTCAGTCTCCAGCCGTTCAGCCGACATTACTCCCATTCTACGAACCCGTTCTTGGATCTCCTCGAAATCGACCCAGAACATCCGGAACGCATAGGCGTTACTCCAGAGAAGCGCACGCATTTGCTGGAGGTTCTCACTGCATACAAGTCCGTCCAGGCAGCGGGTACGCTACTCACGTTGACCTTCGTCACCGTGAACGAATACCTGTGGCTACTCCGCGCCGTCTCGCAGGAACTGTCTGTCATGAGGAGACGAGCCATGTATTACCTGGCTGCAGCCGTCAGTGACTTCTTCCTTCCTCGGCAAAAGATGGTATGTTTATTATCATCGCGTTGAATTACTCTTTCACGATCATCTCTAGTCTGAACACAAAATCCAATCCGGTAAAGGCAGTCTGCTCATAGAAATGGATCAAGTGCCGAAAATCCTCAAGTCCATGGTCGATGAGTGGACGCTCGATGGCTACATCGTTTCATTCAAGGTGGGGAACATGCCGTTTGTGTCACTTTACAGGTGCTAACATCATCGACAGCTGGAAACGGATCCCGCTCTTCTCATACCGAAGGCCCACGGGGCTCTCGAGCGATACGGACATCAAGTTGTCATCGGAAACGATCTACATCGTCGAAAATTCGAAGTGGTCTTCGTCTCAAGACAGACAGACGCCAAACCCACTTTTGAGGACTCTTGGCTCCGCATTGACCTTTCCACCCATCCGGACAAGGAAATCGAACAAGACATAATTGCAGAGCTTGTGAAACGACACGAGCGATGGATTGGCTCTCCGTCGTAGAGCATGTACTTGAGAGTGGAAGTAATCGAGGAATGTATATTAGACGCAGAACCCAACAGTACGTTCAAATCATACTCAAGTTGGCTGCATGGTTTGTATATGTACGAACATGATTCGCTGCTGCTGCTGCTTTGGCCGCTCGACAGTTCTCGGCCTCTGGGCAAACTTCCTCCTGCAGGGCCTCGAGTTCAAGCTCTTTGCAACTTCCTCTACCATTGCAATACAGGCTCTGTCGATCCTTCGTTGGTTTCGGCCTTTGGCTCATCATGTTTGCACCGACCGGTACTGGACATGATGAAAGGAGGACGCGATCAGGATGCCTATGGAGCACCAGGATATGTCGCTCATGCTGGAGAGGGTGTGAGCCTCAAAGAATCGAATACGATGGATATACTGGTGCAGCATATCGTGGCCAGACTGTTCGAGGCGACTGGCAAGTTGGAATGGGGAAAGTATACCGAACAAGCCGTGAGGAACTAGGAAGCAACAGCCCTCTTCATAGCAGGAAGTCAGAGGGTAAGACCTGTCGGTTTGAGTTTCTTGCTCGTATGTCAAGCCGCTGACGACGAGATCATAGTGGCTAGTGAAGTCAAATAATACGCAGCGAATGACTCACCAGAGTGTCACTGCGTTGCGATTCCTTACCTGGGTGTACCAGGATACGCGCTCTGAATACTAAGGTCACAGAGTGGGAAAGCAATATGATATGAGTGATAAGGTACAGGCTAGAATGGTAGTTTGGTCCTCTTGTTGCGTGGAATAGCCAAAGGATTCGGACGCAGTTTTTTGCGGTGCTGGAGAACACTTGAGTTGAGCTGAACGCGACGAGCAAGTCAAAGCGTACCTCCTTGAACCTGCGTATACGCTCGTCCATGTCGCGCAAGAGGATCTTCCTGTGGTTGAAACGCTTTCTCTTGAATCGCTCCCACTTGTGTCCCTTGAACATGCGCTTCTTGCTCGAGTACAGTCTCGTGCCGAGGTCCGCGCCCTTGACCTCCTTCTCCTTCGTGTCGCCGACCCACACCACACCCAGTTTCCACATATCCGCCTGACCCTGCGCGGCGGCCTGCACTGCGGAAACTGTAGGTTCAAGCAGCTTGGCCTTGGCGGCCTTTTCAATCTCGGACGCGCGCAGCTTGGGGCCCGGCGGGAGCATGTGGACCATGTCGGCGGCCTTGGCGGCCTTTATGAGCTCGGCCTGGCGACGGAGCGAGTACTTTGGCGGGGCCCAGCGGCCGCTCTTTGGGTTGAGGAAGGGCAGGAAGGGATTGCGGAGGTGGACGGCGCTGAGGTCGCTGTTGGCGGGGATGGGCAGGAAGCCGTAGCGCTTGTTGTGCATCTGGAGCCCATTGAGCTCGTGCAGTCTGAATTTCTTGACGGCGTTGAGCGCCGCCGACGTGGCCATCGTCGAGCGAAGGAGAGTGACGGCTGGGCTAGAAGAGACGCAATTTGATGTCCGCTTTCGGCTTTAGCGTCTTGCCCTCCTGCTTTTTCGTGCCTCGCCTTTCCTCCTGCTGCAGCCCTCTCTCCTCCTCACAAATGGCGTCTTTCCAGAAGAGAAATTCCGACAAGCCTTACAGCGTATTGTCCTCCAAACTGGCTCCCATTTTCCAAAGTGTTGAAGCTTTCCCAGCGACCCAGCGACGGGCAGTGGCTACACGACAAGGCGCCAGGCGCGACGCGGGCACGGATACCGACCACCACGAAGATGACCTCGCAACTGCTCGTCGAGAACCTACACTACGAAGTAACACCTGCGGACCTCACCGTGAGCGCGCCACCTACCCGTGCACCACAGCGCTTACATCGTGCCAGTCAATTTTCGGCCAAGTAGGCACGCTCGTCCGCGAGCCACATCTTAGGGTATGAACCTCCGAATCGCCCCGCGAATGCCAGCCAAGGACATCGCTCATACGCCCTCAAGTATGACCGCAGTGGTCGCTCTCAAGGAGTCGCTGTCGTCTCCTTCGAAACTTCTGCGGAGGCCACAAAAGCCAAGAAGCAGTTCGACGGTCTCCTGGCCAAAGGTGTGCAGGATTGCTTTACCGACCTGTTCAAACACTCAATGGCGTTGCTTAGACCAAGCAATGTCGATAAAGTATTTCGAACCTCAACCGCGTGGCCAACGATCCGTCAGCGCGCCCACGACTTCGTCGCTCCTCAACAGGATACAGAAACAGCCTCTCGCCGATAGACTGGGTGGTGATGATGCTCCATCGAAGAATGGAAAGGGAAATGGCCCGTATGTCCATTCATTGCGCTCCATCTGAAACACCATATCTCATATAATCCAGCGGTCCTGTGCGCTCCAAGCAAGGTCGTGGCGGCAAGGCCTCAAAGCCAAAACCTGCTCCCAAGAAGCCGAAGACGGCGGAAGAGTTGGACAAGGAGTTGGAGAGCTTCATGGGCGATGCAGAGCCCGCTCCCGCTACTGCTGCCGCGCCTGAGGCGGATGTCGATATGGCCTAATCTTGTATGCCCGGTTGTGATCTGTATTCTTAGTGACCTTACTTGCACGTATCTACTTTTGCTGTCTTCAGAATCTGACCAGATAATTATCAGTGGTTAATTTGACTTGTTCCTTGGAGGTGTGACGGTTTTGGGCCACTATACACCCCGGTAGGCATCTTCCGATGTTCTTGCTATCATGACACCAAATAGCCGCCTGGGATAGCAATGTTCTACTAATGGGTGTCGCAATGGACTGTCTCTCTGTCATCCCCTTGTGCCGTGGCGGAGCACAATTCGGTGAATGTCTCTCTGATGCTCCAGATCGATGTGTCTGTTCAACTTACAGTGAGTGCGCAGGCAGGCTACGAGGAACCTCCCTCTCTACGCTCATTTTCATGAGAACGCTCCCGACGGATCTGTCATGACAGGTAAGGCCAGCTGTGTTCTCAAATGCAATCTTGAGTAACCATTGCCTCTCTTCCCCAGCCAGTTCCCCGCTCAACGTTCATCCGAGTTGATGTACATAGTAGTCAAGGTCAGACCTCGCGGCGGAGATGCCTCGCATTCGTGTGCTGCGCCCATGAAGGTAAAGATCTCGAACTCATTCTAGGTGAGTGTGTCGCGGTGACGGCGGTCGTCGTTATTAGTCTCAACAGGGAGGGCAACAGAGTACTACACGAGTCAATGTTAGTGTCAGGTACTCAAGGATGAATTGCGCTTACGCTGATGTGCCAGAGCTTTTAGAGTCAAAGTCGACCATTTGCCCGCGCGCCGCCCTACGTATAGCTGCGCCTGAGTGCACTCACTGCCCAGTCAAAAATATGTCGGCCACTAGTATAATCTAGTATGATCTACACCTTCAAGGTGCATCAATTGCGTCGCTGCTGGAAAGTACCCTACACGCATTCAAATATCTGTTCGACAGCGGAAACTCACACAAGTGCTGGACTCGGAGCAAAGCTGAGAATATCTGACACCTGTGAGCATAAGTTGGAAAGTTCAAAGCTTCGTCACTAGTATCTGTAAAGTAGAGACTGCAATGGCTACGCAGCTCGATGCTTTGACCTCCAACTATACGCGCTTGTAGCCTGCCTATGTACACACTAGCCGACAATGCGCGGCATTATTCGCCAGGTCGAGCTCCAGCGCATCACATGATCGCGGTTCCTCTTGCGTTCGTCACGTCCGTCGTCCACCCCTCTGACTCAAACCACCACGTTCAATCTACACGTTTTTACTTGCGATACCTACCTAGTCCCGACTGACACACAAACACATCGATGGCTAATCAACAACCGGGCTGCTCGTCGAAACGAGCAGGACAGTCCGACCCATCGGCCCACGACTTGCTACAATATGCCACGACCAGCTGCGTCAAGTGCTGGATTCGCGACATCTTCGCACTTGAGCACCGTAAATTGTCAAGAGAACGTCGCATAATAAGCCACTGATGGTCATCTAGACAAGGCGAGTAACGATATCTACACTCTAGGGCGGGTGCCGTGCAGAAATGTGGAATTCGTTGGCTTGTGTGTGGGCGTGAACGATTACGCAGAGGAGCGGACGAAGATTACTGGTGTGTGACCATGGCACCGTGTTGTCTCATTACTGACCTGGTAATGATAGTTGACGATGGAACTGGTGTAATCGAATGCGTGTATCGTAATGAACCTCAATCACCTTCCAAGCGGAAAGAAACAGCGGTATTTGAGAAACCCAAGACACTTGCGCGTGTTGGTTGGCCTCTCCGTGTAACTGGAAAAGTCATAAATTGGTACGAGACCAAAGAGATTCGCATCACTACAATAGGTGAGTTGTCGTGCTTTAGTTCGTGGCGTTGCTGACGGAGATCAAGACAGAGTCGACTATAACGAGGAGCCCAGACATTGGAAGTCTGTGAGACATCTACATGACACGCAATACGATCTGAAGATACCTTTCGTTATCCCCCCTCCTGCTGCAAAGCCGCCATTGTCACCGAAGAAACCACGCTCACAACGAACCCCGACTTCTGACCCTGCGTTGCCTTCTCTGTCCTCGTCACTGCTTCCAACCCCTTCTGACCATGCCTCTCCCACCTTGCAGGTGAGTCTAACCTCTCTCCTTACTGTTGCAGCAGTTCATATCAGACCAGAAACTCCGCCATCCCTCCCGCCTCCATACCGCCCAGCTCGTAGACTCCATCTTCCGATCATACCTCCTGCACTACCTCACGCATCTGACCAGCGTACACGCCGACTCAAAACGCTCTAGACGGGGATGTACACTATCGTATCTTCGACGCGTGCCAGAACTATCCGATCTCGCCAAACGCGTCGTAAAAGCCAAGGCAAAGGAGAAGTACAAAGAACTGAAGAAGAAGGATCCGACCCAGAGGCGAATCAAGCTCGACGCGCACCAGATGTCGAAGAAGATGAAGAGCCTCTATCTGTGGGCCGTCCGCTTGCTCATGCAGGAGGGCAATATCGTGTTATGGGAGGGCGCGATGCACCCTGTTTCTGCCAGTGAACCGTCGATGCTGGAGCTCGACGACGGACCGTGGAAGACTCAGAGCACAGACATGACTGCAATGACTGCCTTGACGTCCATACAGGACGAAGAGGACGTCGTAATGTCTGATCCCGAACCCGACGAAGAAGGCTACGTATCGACGGTCGATTGTCTGGTTGACGTCCTCAGGGCAGAAGTTAGGACTATGCCTGATTTTCAGGACAGGAAGGTGGTCGAGACACAAGATATTGTGCAGTGGTTGGTGCGAGACGACCGGTGGCAATTCATTGGCAAGTGGCACGTCGAGGAGGCGTTGAGCTCGGTTGACACAGTCTATTACCATAAGGAGAGAGGAGGATGGCGGGCTTATGATGCTTGACTGTCATCCCAGTCTCTGGTTCTTGTTGCTTTACAGTACATACTCATCACCAATCTTCGATATATACATTGCTCAACGTACCATCCTTTTTACTCGTTTGTCGCAGTTGAAGTCGATGGGCAGCTATCGAATGAGCCGTATTGCTTCAAATATACATGCAGAGATATGTATAATGTAGTGATCATGGTTACTCCAGTAGAAGCTAAGTATTCAAGACAAAGGACAGTCGAGATATCGGTGTTCCAGCCCTTCACAGCTCTCTCAGCGCGCTGATGACTTCGCGTATATCCCTGCGATTCCACTGTCCGATCCACCCGTGCTGGGAATGTTTCTCGTCTCGCGAAGTGAAATAACCCTTATCATCATTCCGATTTGCGATCGTCTCGAGGCTCATGCCCTGAAGAATCAGAGCATCCGAAAAGGGCGAATTTGGTCGACTGAAGGGACCGTAGGGGAGTTCATCCAAACAGTCAGCGGGTTCCAATATCTCCGGCTCAGTCCCCAGGATGGACGCATCGAAGGGGGAGGGAGGCTCAGAAAAGACCATCATCGATACGGGACGGTAGGCAATAGAAGTCTCGTCCTGGTCGTCATCCACCCAAGTCTTGAACACCACCTCTGATACATTATCGGGTACCAATTCCGGGGTGAAGACATGTAGAGGACTCTCCTCGCCACCGAAGGATTTCTTCTCTTGGGCTGCAAGATCGTCTGTAGTACCCAGAGGCGCCCTTCTCTCTTCATCTGTTTTGGTGTATTGAGGCAAAGAGGACTCGTCAGAGGCTTGTGCAGAAGGACCCAGCGCCAGCGAAGGCTTAACGGTCCTTCCTGTCATGCGCAGTGACGTCGTACTCGAGGTTCTTTGGAATACGAAAGGTCCACCTTCAGCATACGGGTTCTCCCCAAAAGTTCTAGCCATCTTGAACGTGCCTGTCCGACGCAAGCGCGGGACCTCTGAAATCTCGGAAGACGAAACCGATGGAGGTCGTGATGTCGCCGATGTTCTATTACCTTCGACCGGAGATGCCGAAGAGGACGAGGGTAAAGGATCGTGGTACGCGGAATCCGCGAATGGCTGCGGAGGGGGAGGGACAGGCCTCGGTAGCGTGACGCTAATGGGCGCAAAATGAACGGAACTGATGTCTGAGGCACTGTCGCCTATGTACCCAGTCTCCGTGGTCGGGACGACGTCACTCTCGTCGCGTCCTTTGCCTTTGCGATCTGATTTGGCTTTCCATCTGATCGGCAACTTGAACTCTGGGGCATTGGCGGCTGATAGCTTGTTCTTGGACGAGGGATCGACCTGCCGAGGCTTCGAACCCGCTCCCCCACGTCCGCCGTACCTAATCGGTTTGGGTTTCTCTAACCCGGGTGGCTGACTTGGTGAAGAAGAGACCGTCGTCGTGGAAGCGAGACGTGATCGATTCGAGAGGGACGAGGACCCCGGTTCGGGTTGAGGTGGTGGAGGATATGTGTGCGCCTCGTTCAGAGAGGGCAAGGATGATTTATTCTTCAGTTTCAGCGAGGTCTTTGACTTCTTCGCCGAGATGGAGCGGAAGGATCCTGCCCCGCCCCTTCCTGCAATGCGCAAAACGGGCTTTCCGTCTTTCGAGGGGGTATGCGGGGCGATGATCGTGGTGGGGAACTCATCATGGGGAGGCGACACGGCAGGCGCGTCAAGCACTGAGGACGTGACACGATGCTTTTGCGGTCGGGATCCCAGTCCCCCGCGTCCAACAACGCGTACCACAGGCTTTGTCTGGCCGTTGCCTTCAACGGATTCTCCAGAAGAAATGCTAGGTAAAGAAAGGCTATGCCTGTGCCTGCCTTCTAGGGACGGGCAATCGGTGCCAATGAATGGATCAGCAACGACTTGCTCACCAGAAACAGTGACCAATGGTTCTGGGGGGCCACTGAATTCATCAGGTATACCAGGTATCGAGGAGTTTATACTACTCTGCGATGGATTGACGGCGAATGTCGCAGTACCTGCGCTCGAGGATGCTACCGCACTGGCCATGCTTAGTGCGAAGGGTTCGGAAGGAGCTTCAGGCTTATGGGGCCGTGTCTTGTCTGATATAGCGAGGGACCGGGATTCCAGTGTGGTTGAGATTCGCCTCATGAATGAATGGCGTGGAAAGGGAGGTTTAGATGGCTGAAAGATCAAAGATTTAGGAACCCATCCGCGGGAATGTAGATACAAAAGAAACCACCTTTGGCCTGGTGCTGGGACCCGCGTCGTTTACAACACAGTTCACTGCTTCGGGCAGCATAGTCACAGTGGGAGAGTGCTAAGAACGCCTGTCAACCTGGGACCAAGAATCATGATGGAGTAGTTAAATGGTTCCCGTACCTCTTCAGTTTCATCACTCGTGGTCGACCACTTGTTGATGCAGAGCTCGTACTGGGCAATGCGAAAAAACGCCGAGGACAAACATCAACGGATCGTGAGCCTGGTGTACGAGAGCCGGGTTAGACCAGCGAGTATCATCAACATCTTGATGTTGTGATTGAGATGCTCCTCCATACGGGGTTTGCTACGACTGTTGAGTAGCTGGCTACCTGACATTGCTGACAAGCATAAGCCAATCTAGAGTACAGTCCCCGATTGTAACTTTTCTGTTTCTTTCCAGCTTCCATGAATATCTATGGACAAAATGAGATGGAGAGGAAGAACTTAGCATACTCAAAATTCACCATATTCCACGAACATGCCTAGGACGAAGTACGTTACAGGTACCAAAGGGGCCCAATCATGATGAAATATAGGGCTCCAGCGGAGAACGGACAGCGACCAAGGATGTATGCAGCGTCTCATACGTGTACAGCGCAGCGCGCCGGCTGATCATTCGCAACATCAGTGATGGACCTCTCCTTGACTCAGCTATTACGACCAGCGCTGAGATGACCTGCTTGAAGACAGCTGTTTCGGAATGTTATCAGGTAACAAACACATGTGGCATCATGAAAAAATCTTCTGGTAGCTTCTAGCGTGCGGATGAATGCACGTAAAGCCCAACATTCAAGATGTGAGTCGTATGGAAGCTGTATGGAAGGGACCGTCAAGATAATAGCGGAATAAGATGGTTTTCGTTCTCCGCTCGAAAACTTTGCATTGCCGGAACATCGGACCGACAATCTCATTTGCCGCCACACATACTGGTGAGTCCGTAACTGCTGCTACATCAACGTCAAACCGGGCTGCTGCCCAACTATCAACGGGAAGGTCGGCCTTGGGTTGTATCTCGGGTAAGCTTTCCACCATCCTGCGCATTTCTGACTCAGACCTTGCCTTACTCACCTTCTCCAGTTTGTAGCCCTTGATTGCATGCAAACACAGTCCACCGGCCAATTATAATCAGCATTTGTCTGCTTGAATTTCCCGGTGTCTACGAGTCTCCCGAATGAAGGCCTTCCATGAGTCGTGGTCGTGGTGGAATCATTACACTGACTCAATCCGCGGTGCAGAGTTCATGTTGGCTTTGCACGCGCAGGACTGAATGTGTGCGGTGGAAGTAGTACTGCTTTTGCGCTCTCGGATGAACGCCCCAGCGTGCATGTGGGGTCGGATGCAAAAGCAGCGCCCGCCGGGATCCGGGACCATACATGAAGCGCATACATCTCCCGACGAGGCGTATGCTCGACATGTCAATCATCCGACGCTCAACGGACACTGACACCTCTTCCCCGACATCCCGAGCCCGTCCTTCGGTCACTCGGCTATTGTGATTGCCGAGCCGGTGGTTTGTAGGCTCTGGTGTAACGTGCTGAAATGGCTATGAACTCTGTGAGTGTCAAAACTCTCTCGAAGTTGAACATGTATCACCGATCAATAGGTTAGATGTCCAAATGGACATTGACTCGCTTCAGCGCGTTGGGCCTCCATCATCCTTGTTTTCGATCGCGTGTCCGTCTTGAGTGCGGATCGGAGATGAGAAATATCATACACACATTCGGTAAGTTCTCGACTTGAATGAACATGCCGAAAACTTTGTGCGAACCATGCTACACCTAGGTTCCTCGTATCGAACCTTTCAAGGAGTCACTTTGCCACGGTTTTGGCGATCGTCCATGGTGTTGGTGCGCTGTCGACATAGGTTCAATGTTTCTCATTTCAAACTTATTTTTTTTTCATCTATCGGGTCCTTGAGGAGCATGTCCGGTAAGTACCGCGGTACTTTTTGGAACCTGACAAGAGACTAGTGACGCGTGTGAACGTCGGGTAGGGCTCAACACCGCCATCCGAGTGTTCGATGTTGACTAACAAGACAACAAAATATAACAGCGTCTTACACCAGTGGCGTCATGCGCAACCAACCTCGGCTGCATACGCAAAGCCTGTTCATTCCCGATGCTCTATTTAAGATTCCGTACTGGCTGTTAACGTCTAATTTCGCATCAGTACCGTCCGTCCACACTACTTCCTGCCCTGACCAATTCACTTCTCTAAGTACACCATTTCATGTCTCGGTCACCATTGCCTCTTGGATCCATGGGTCTTCAAAGAGGACAGGCATGTATCTATTGTAGGCGCCGCAAGATGGTTAGTACCTGTTTTCCGACCATCCCCTTCGGTATGGCTCGTTCAACTCTGATCCTCAGCGATGCGACGGCGCTCGACCGATTTGTGGACAGTGTAGTCGCTCAAATAGGCCGGATGACTGTCAGTATACAGACCAGGGCGTTCGGTCGAGAATGGAGGTTTTAGAGGAGAGCATCGCGCGGGTTGAGGCGAGAATTTATGAGCTTGAGAATCCACATGCGTCAGAGAATGTTGGTTCTCCCGTACTACTCCACCAACCATACTTGCTTCCTGAGCCCAGTAAGGACTCTATTCAATTCAAATCTCTTTTTTCCTTTGTTGATGCTTCACATGCTACAGTTCCATTGTCGGACCCTAGTCCTCCTGACGGATGGTGGACGGAAGCGGAGCCACCGGCTTCGATGAGACCAGAGCTGTATGCAACACGACTGCGGCTCCTCGAGTCTTGTAGGCTGTCACTGACTTCAGCCCCATAGCATTGATAAATTTCTGACGTTCGCGTCAGAAATCGGATTTTTCCTAAACCCCGCCCGATTCAGATCAGCGGCTCTGAAGAATCAACCGATGGGCAACTTCAACCGTCCTATTCCTGCTCTCATGACTACTGTCTATCTCTGGGGCATATACTTCTCTGGCAAGCAGTCGATGCTAAAGCACCAAGGCGCCCTCCTCGGTCGTGCTCTGTCTCAAGTCTCAACGTCGCTCACGGGCTCCCATCCCCAGAGAGTGACGCAAAGCCTTCAGACCGAGGTCCTGCTTGCTTATTACTTCCTTTCCTACGGTCGTTTCGTTGCTGGCCGTTATCATATGTCTGCCGCAATATCGATAGGAATGGGCGCTGGGCTCAACAAGATTAGATCCAGTAGTCTAGAGGGAATCCCCATCACCGCCTTGCCCGTTACCCTAGATGCCATTGAGGAAGGTGAACGTGTCGACGGCTGCTGGACCGGTATATTCCTCGATAAAGCATGGGCTGTTGCTCTGGCCTCCGTCCCTCACTGCACCTGTCCAACACAAGTCGAGCACGCACAACTGGACACTCCTTGGCCCCTTGAACAAGAAGGTTACGAGAAGGTGACGTCTCGGAACTCTTCGCAACATGTTGTACCTCCTGATTTTTTTTCTAGGGTGGTTACCCTCGAAACAAAAGGACCACACACACAATTCAGAAGTTTCTCAAAGGTCTCAGTCCTATGACAGATGATACCTCGACGAAAGCTCTCTTGAGTAAAGCCGCTATTTTATGGGAGCGCGCTAACGATTTGGCTGGAACGTGGAATACAGGTGACTGTGATATCGCTGTCAATGATCCTGTACACGAACTCAGTCCCACCTCATCCCATTCAGACATGAGCAGCGAAGAGTCTGCGAAATTCCGGTCAGCCTTCTCCGAACTGGACAATCGTATCGAATCCGTGCGAAGGCTGCTGACCCCTCCATCCAAACTGGTAAATCGTACTCCGGCCAAGCTTCGTGCCCTTTTCCTTGCCCATAATATGATACCTGCCGCTGTCTTGGAACTTCATGGCAAATTTGCGAAAGACAATGCGCGGTCCAAGCAAAAGGTGTTGTCTGCGGCACAGACTATCTTCCGTATGGTCTCCACGACACATTTGGGTTCCACGACTCAATTCATCAATCCAATTATGGGGGTAAGTCGTGGTGTTCACGTCAACGGCCACTGTGGGCTTAGCTAAGAAACGACCCACAGACTATCTGGATATCAGCTAGCATATTTCTTTTCGAGGAATTAGACCGCCTACAGTCTGACAGATCTCCTTCTGGTCAACTGACAGCCGGCGAAAGCAGCCTCAGAACTTTAATCGAAGATGGTTCCAAAGACATGCAGCCTCTGGAACGAAGCTGCCCACTCATGAGTGAGTCGCCTGGACCAATCTTACAGCTTTGAGTCTGACGCATCGACAGAGTATCAGTTGAAACAAATACAGACAGCTTATGCCGAGGTCAGAGGCTAGCTAGTCGGTACTTCGGTATCTTGATGGAACGTACCACTATGTGATCGTTGATTGTCATGCCCATTTAGCCTTTTTTGTTGGGGTTAGGAATAGATTAGAATACAATATGTACGATCTGATGTAATTCGAATTCATTGAACGTTTCGCTCGACTTGAAGATTGAAGCTTGAAGGGCCAAGGCTCCGGACTCAAGCTTGAAGGTATGCCACGGACTCGGACTTTCGGTCCGACCAGCCATGATTAAAAAAGAGTCATGTATGATACACACTTTCGCTTGCAGCCATCACCTCTAAATTACAACAATCGCCAGTGTTATCCGATTTCGGTCCTGATTTCGTATTTCACGCTACTACGAATGCCACTGCCACTTCAAAGCTAAGCGTTTATCCAACCCGGCATCGTGACTCGAGCTTTAATGGTCTCTCACGTTCGAGGCCCAGTGCCTTGCCGATCGCGGAAGTAGTACTACAAATGCTGTACCTCGCAGTTTCAAAAAATTTCGATATAAACGGCCTTTTTCCTCCCTCTGTTGTACTGCTACTAGCTCGCTTCCCTTCGGTACGTCTCTCACTGGCGATGGACGAGGGTGCGCGGCGTTGACCTCGTTGACCAGAAAAATCATGGCCTACCCCGGTATCACAGACATCCCTCCCGAGCTCCTTGGGGAGATCTTCCACCAATGCTCTTGCTATTGTCCCGATGCGCCTGTCATTCTATCAATGGTCTGCGCGCAATTCCGCGCGGTCGTGCTCTGCACTCCTCGCGCTTGGACAAGCCTTCGGCTTTCCGTCAGTCAGGGAGGCGAACGCGAAGTAATCCGTAAGGCGGGCCACTGGCTGTCGCTCGCTGGTGTCTGCAACGTGGACTTGTACCTCGACATCGATGGTCAGACGACCTCCATTCCAGAGTCACACGCGTTCTTGGTCGCTTTTCTCCAACACAACACAGCTCGGATCGGATACCTGAATGTCCGCTCGCAGACGGAGAAAGCGGCGCACTCCTTCCTACACGCGTTATACTGCCCACTTCCCTTCTCTCCCTCCCCCGCTCGACTTCCGCTCAAAACCCTTCGCATTCAGATCACGGGCAACACTCCGAGTCTTCCGGCAGCGTCGGCTGACTCTTCCGTATTCCATTCCCTTGAACTGCTCCCTCAGTTAAAATCCCTCCAATTGACCAACCACAAGCTGCCGTCGATTTACACCCCCGATCTGCACAATCTACAAACCCTAAGTGTCGTGCGACCTCTGCGCGCCCCTCCTATCTGCCTGCCGCAACTGTTACAGATCGTTCAAGCGGCGCCATGCCTCGCTGAACTGGAGATCTCCGTCCGCGTCTCAGACAGCCCCGGCTTCGAGCTACCCTCGGAGCTTCATCTCCCCAACGTGAAAAGGCTCATCCTGCGGACGAATCGCGTACCTCTTCTTCTCGGAACATTCATCGCTCCGATGCTTGAAGAGCTTCGCATCAACGACCTTGACGGCAAGCGACTGGGAGCTTCTGCAGAACTCATTCAGTCCTTCCAACTTCTCAACCGCAAGCTCATGGCACACGGGCACCTTGATTGGTCGGTCAAGCTCGTCGAGGTCATGGGTGTCTCTATCCAATGGGATGACGGAGACGCACAGACATGGGAGTGGTGCCTTGGGCGGATGAAGCGGCTGGAGGACCTTTCCGTCACCTGTTGCGAGAGCGACTTCCACAAGTTGGTTAACTTCTTGACGCATGAATACGCGGACAGTACACCTTGTCCTGTACTTCGCAGCCTTCACCTCCACGGACTTCACAGCGAAAATGCCTCTGACATGGCCATTCTGAAGGAGGACAGACGTAACATGGATGTCATCTCTGATTGGGTTACAGACGAAGAATTTCCGCGCGCGGCATCGATGCCCCGCATAGGACGTGGGTTCGGATTTGGTTCCCGTTTCGCTGTTAGACGCGGCAACAGCCAGGCTGATGCTCCGGTCGAGAGGAAGGATACACACTTTGCACTAGTTCCGATGGAGAACTCTAGTTAGCTCTTGCCTCTGTGACACTGAATATTCATTACATGATGACCTACAACTCAGTGCAGCCGCAATGCTATAACACGCCTACGAGTATTCAATTAGTTTTGGCTTAGAGTTCACCCGTCCTTTAACGCTTCGATCGTCAGTGTCTAGACGGCTGCAACGTACAGTATAGGAATCTGGTTGACAGTTGTCTTCTCTTGGATCAGTGGCGGATGCTATGTACGCCCTAATATCGTTGTTAGGAACCGGAAGATCTTTGGAAAAGAGAAAAACCAGTCAGCCTTACGGAAGGAAGTTCTCACTTGATTGAAGTTGACAGTGATTCTAACACTGATACGCCCAACGGGCATGTTCAATTGAAACATCAAGTCGCGAAGATATGCGAAACACGGCCGATGATGTCGAGCCGAGTTGACAAGGAACCGTCAGTGGCAGCACACCTTGACCAACTGTTCCAATATTTAGATTAATCCCAAACGATCCAAGAGACAAGGAGCTGACATAACGGGAGAGGGAAACACAGGTAACCGTAGTCCATCGTCACCGAAGTGGAAAGATCTTCTCAACATGATCAGGAAGATTTACTGCTGACTGAGGGGAATCATGTTACTGAGTGTGTGAACCTTCCTTGATCTTCGTCTGCTCCCCAGCCGTGATAAACGATGTAGGAAACTCTGTTCCAGATGAGCTCAGTACCAGTACCTACATGTCATGATACCCGGAGAGACTCACGGAGTCAAGAGGGAACGAAGCATGTCACCCCAGCCGTCTCGTTATATTTCTTGAACACGTCGTCGTTGGCCCACCAGGCCATTGAATCGAGCTGATCGAAGTCAGTGCTAGGGAACCCCCAGAATATCTCTATGACACGCAAATGATTCACTTTCGGCCTCACAGGCAAGGAAACCGGGCACACAGGCAGTTGCAGGGATCTCAGGAGCCGCACGCCGAGTATACGACGAAAGTCTGAGCCCCATTGATTGATAAGAACCTATGGGCCCTCGTTCACAGCGTATCCGCTCGAAGCCCGGGCCCTGCGGTTATACGGTGGTTGCTCGATGTCAGGCTTCATGCCCATGGCCGTTCTTTATGTGACCATCGGGTAGTAAGGTGAATACAGAACAGTTGGCCTGGACATTTCTGCTATGTATCTAGATCATCTAGTCAGCGACGAATACAGGCGAGAGAACTTGTCGCGTACAAGTGTTGTATGGTGAATCCTTACCGGACCAAAGATAGTATGCGTCATTGAACTCGATTACCCGTGGGTCTGCGTAACACCGTGAATGATGGCTGTGTAGCCAGCTGCATGGGAAGCGTTGCAGTGAATCGGCGCACACGTACGATTGATATAGTAGGCTTTGAACGCGTCTCTCGAGGAGAGCAGTGGCGCTTGATAGCCAGATCAAAGTCACAAGGGCAGCCAGGACGCGGCTCGCTGTGTTGGAAAGCGTAGATGCGAGTGTTCTTGGCTCTGAAATCGGCGTTCTTTACTCGTAGCAAGTGGTATCCATGAGAGCACAGTGGAGTTGGAGACCCTGAGATGCAAGAGGACATCCGTATTGCCTCCTTGACCCTGCAGGAAGCTGAAGGTTGGGCGAATATGGGCGCTGAAAGGCGGAGGTGCGGATCGGAAGACTGAATGCTAGATAGTGCATAATGATGTGAGGTATATGCTGCACGTCTGCGAAAGGAGATATGCCAACTCAGCCCGTGTTCATTGAATTGACGCGACTTGATGGCGAAAGGCCGAGACAGTTTCTGCGAGAGGCGGTCTCGCTCTGAGGCGATGCCGAGGTGCCCTCCTGACTGTACTTTAATTTGCGGTATAGAGCTTGTCAGGTCAGGTCTAGAAGGCGGTGGGTGATTGAGAGATGGTGGTCAAGTGAAAGGCGGCCAAACACCCTGTTCCGCAACCGAGGTTAACACTCTACCACCACTTGTGACGTCGGACGCCTTGCTCTGGCAGCACCCTAAGGATGGCTCAGGACGGCCACACCGACCAGGCTCTGAATGGCACGACTACTCACGACAATGCTAAGCATCCGCGCCACGGCTCGGAGGCCGACGCCCAGGAGATGGTCATCTCGTCCCTCCGGGGCCAGATCCAGGATCTCTTCACGCAGGTCAACCAGCTCAACAACAAGCTCGTCAAGTCGTACGACCGCGTCTCCGACCTCGAGGACGACCTCCACGTCGCGTCAGCCAACCTCCGCTCATCCACCCTCAAAGTCTCCCAGCTCGAGCTCGAGCGCACCCAGCATCTGTCTGCCCTCAACAACGGCCTGCTCGTCGAGAAGACGCATGTCACAGCAGAGCTCAACCGGCTTATGGAGAAGGCGACGGAGGAGGCCGCGCAACGTGGACAGGCAGAGGAGGCCCGCATTGCCATCGAAAAAGACCTGGATGACCTCAGTGCCACACTGTTCAACCAGGCCAATACTATGGTTGCCGAGGCCCGCTACTCAAAGTCACTGAGCGAGCGCAAGGTGGAAGAGGCCGAGATTTCGCTCAAGGCAGCGGAGGAAGCGGTTGCCTCGATGCAGCAGCAGATGCAGGCTCTGTATGAGGAAAAGGAGGAAGCTGAGCGCATAGCAGACGAGATGAGGGAGACTATGGGCAAGGGTAAATGGGCAGAGCGTCGGAGCAGCCTTGTCCGACCGACGCGTCTCATCAGCTCCCATCTTCCGTACCAGGAATTCCTACTCTTTGTCGCCCACCTCCGCACTCTACACACTTCCACTCCAAATGCGCCGCCTGCCATGTCCACTCTGCTTCCCTTGCCGTTCATATCCCGGCTCTCCACGGAAGATTCGTCAGTATCAGCTTGACACGGATTTTGTGCTAACTGCTGATTACTGTCTCACAGAGAACCTACCGTCCGTCTTGACCTCGCGCCGTCGTTAAATTGGCTGTCGCGTCGCTCCGTTCTCTCGGCCATTCACAACGGGCAACTAACTATCGAACCTATCTCTTCCAGCCTCTTGTACCAGGAGGCATTTTACTCCAACAACGGCACCAGCAATAGCAATACTGTCGTTTGTGCCTTGTGCGGGGACCCTCTGTTCCCGTCATCGCCACCCCCACAGACCAATGCCGGCTCATGGTCCACATCGCTATTCAAATTTCCCGTGACCAATGGCTCGCAGCCCGTATCCCCGTCATTCCCAGCCCTCCCAGCCGGTGCCCCATCCCAGGTGTTCATATTCAAAGTCACATCTCCCACTGCCCTCCCGTCATCCAACATCAATCTTCCCAGTCTTCCCATATCTTTACAAAAGCAAGGATTCGCCTCATCCTCGGGAACATCAACCCCACAGCCTACCCATCATCACACCCACTCACAATCTGCATCTGCCGCGATATACCCGCTCTGCGCGAACGGGTGGTGTCTGACGCGTCTCCGCCAGACCTGCACGCTCTGGGCGTTTGTGCGCAGCTCTGTGGTGGAGAAGATATGGGAAGAGGAGATCCCGAACATACCGACTTCGCCGCCTGCTCATCCAACTGAGACTCCGGTAGGCCCGCCCAAAAAGCGTGGACTATGGGGTATGATCAATGAGCGTGCGTCCAGCTGGACGGAGGGCGAGGAGAAGAAGAAACAGCGCTTGGAGAAGGAGGAGATGGAGAAGGAGTTGGACAGGAAGCTGAAAGAGAAGGAGAAGGAGCTGTCGGAGAAGAAGGTGCTGCCTCCGCCTCCAACCCATCCTTCTGTGGCAGTCCAAGACTTGCCGAGTCTTGCTGCCCCAAAGCCATTGCTACCGCCTCCGCCTCCGCCGAGGAGGAGTGAAGCAAGACGGCTCCCGCCGCCCTTCGTCGCTAAACCGGATGAGAACACTCAACCGCCGGTGGATGACACGCCGCTTAAGCCGGACGACACGCCACCACATGCATCACACATACCTCTGCCCGAGTCGCGTCCAGAATCCCCTGCTGCGCCGCCGCCGCTTCCGAGGAGAGCTGCGTCGCGTCGGCCGCTCTCGATGGCGCTCACTGGGTCGCGTCCCGGGACTCCATTAGTCAAGGAGGAGCCTGTCGTTGCGAAAGATGAACCTGTCGTCGCGAAAGATGAACCTGTCGTCGCGAAAGAGGAACCTATTGTTGCCAAGGAGGAGACCGTCGAGCCAGTCGAAGACGATTCTGTTGAACCAGTGAAAGACGATCCCGTCGTTGTTGAACCGAAGGCCGAAGTGAACGGTAACGCAACGGAGGGGCCTGCAAAGGAAGAGGACTTCCCGGTTGTCCAAGATAAAGATCTGACTGTAAACGATTCGGACTCGGACGCAGACTCGATCGTCGTTGAGATGGAGGAACCCAAAGTTGAACCTGAAATTACCCGTCTTGAAGAACGGCCCTTGCCTCCTCCTCTAAAGCCCTCGACTGCTCCTCCACCTCTTCCTCGTCGAGCGCGGCCTGTACCGCCGCCTCCACCTATTGAGGACGCTGTTCCCGAGGAAGCGGAAAAGCTTGAGACGGAGGGAGGGGCAGAGAACGACGAACGGGACGGCTTTGACACTCCCCCAGAATTCGTCAACGGATTCGAGTCGCCCATCAAGGAGGACAAGCTCGAAGACGAAACGGACCGGGGGATGTACATCGGCGACGCGACGTGGGAGGAGCGGACGTGGAAGGACCTTGTTAAGATCAAGGAGGATCTGTTTTGGGCGCGTGTGGGTGGCTTGAGGTGAACGTGGAGGGACCATTCTTGTTACAATCTTTTCAGTCGGCACCAGGCACACTATCTGTATCGTACATACATTTTATTCTATTATTTGCATCACATCCGGTGCGTTGTAGTGAGTCATTTTCTACCGGTAATACTGGCCTCTAACAGTCATTATAGTTCTTACGATACACCTGTCCATCCATGACTATTTGGTCACATACTCACTCTCTCGACCCTCAACGGCATCCCCTTCCTCTCTACAAGTACCTCCGTGCCGTCTCTCTCTTCACGCCCAACGACCGATGGTCCTATGATCTGCGATAGGTTCCAAACTACACTCCTTGTCTCTTCAGCCATCGTGAAGCGAAAGTTGAGGAGGAGCTGGGATAAAAGGATCCTGAGTTCGACGAGGGCGAATTTGTAACCACTGCAACTATCAATCGACAGGTACCTCGATGGAAAGGAGCGCTTACTTACACACATGATCGTGGACCATTCAAGAACGATAACCTGCTCGTCAAGCTCGTCAGTTGTCCAGAATCTGTTGTCATACATGGATACTTACATTCCTGAATAGATCCCCACCCCTCCGACCGGCATGTCTGCTTGCATCCATCGTTGAGGACGCCAGACTTTCGCATCATCACCCCAGACACTCACAAGGCGGTTGTGGCCTGCGATGTTGATGAACAGTGTGGTGCCCTTTGGGATACTTATTGCTGTCGCCTTTTCAGACAAAGGATCTCGGTATGGTATGAGGCGTTCCTGAGTGCACGTCCGCCTGACAAACGGTACCGGTGGGTACAATCTCAGCGTCTCTTTGATCACCGAGTCCAACCAGCCGCCCTCTGTTTCCCAACCCTCATCCTGGATTTCGCTCCGAGTGAGGTCTTGTATATCTGCATGTCTGGCAAGCATGTAAAGGATACGCGACAGCGAAGAGGACGTGGTGTCCTGCGCGCCGAAGATGAGGACAGTCATCTGTCCTGTCAGCTCATCTTCTGTCATCTTCTCGTTGAGCGGGGCTTTGGCGTTGGCTCCCACTGGCGGAATAAGCACAGGTATCTCACAAGGACAGACACACTCACATAGGACACTTGTTATATCTCTCCTTTCTTCCTGCCCGTCCTTCGCCCCATCTTGCGAACATTTGCTGTGTAGGATGTCTCTAGCAGCCTCATGCATGACGTCGCTCATACCCACTACTCTCTTCACTGAATCCCCCGGACTCGGCGTGTGAAGAGCCACCCACCGACGGAACGAGGGCGATCCGATTCTGCCTAGGATGGGGGCGAATTGGCGGATCAGGGAGAGAGAAAAGAGGGTCGGTCTGTCGGGCGTCACTTCAATCGATTGCTCGACGCGACAAGAAGCAGACTCACATGAGCTCCTTGATGGCTGCTGTGTATGGATTGTTGTGGTGCGTCGTGAGTGGGTCGAAGCTGTAACCTAGCACGCTTTGCCCGACAGTTTCGAGCGCTACTCGAGATGCCCACTCGGACATGTCAAGGACGTCGCTATCCTGAAGGGCGCTTTCCATCGCGTTGACGAGCTGTCTGTGTGGTCAGCACTCTGGCCAGGCGATGGTTTGGGGCGTTACCCTCTGCGCCACACTATCGAACACAGGTACTAGTGCTTTGAGATGCGGTCCTGCTAAGACGGGCATAACAAGCTTTCGCTGGCGCTTGTGCTGTGGTCCTGCAAGCGGTGGTTGGTATCATTCAGATGAGGAGACCAGAGTTATCGAAGAACATGGTCTTCTGGATCGATACTAAAGCATACAATGTTGGAGGAGGAAACTCACCACTTGTTGACACCAATCCAGGACCAAAGATAACCTTATTCGTCTCTAGGAAAACGTCTGTCTCTTCAAACGCGTCGGCATCTCTACCGAGGATTGCGCTGAGCGCGAGAGGATCGGTGATGTACAACTGGGCATCCTGCGCAGAGTTGTAGTCAATCAGAGCACTTTTCGACGTCAGCGGGCATCTGGAAAGAAGACCGAGCATCACAGATATGAGACTCACTCCGAAAAAGCCCCACACCCTCACCATCTCCCCATACTGTTCAACGAGTTCGTGATGAAAGGGCAATCCTTTTGGGGTGAAGAGCTGCTTGAGATTGCCCATTGTCCAGGACTGAACCCGTGGACCAGGGAGGTGCGGGAAGTTAGATTTCCGCAGAAGTCGCGCGGCGATGAAGAGGAGAATCAGAATCAAGAACGGCAATAACATATGGGCACTTGACGACAGCGAGAGAGGATTGGGACGGACTGCATACTTGGCGTCATCGTACTTATAGCTTTTGCGATCGCTATATGCGCGGGAGGGGCCGTGTCCATTAGTGTTGCGAATTACTATACTTGCCGATAACGCAACATTCAAAGCAGCGAAGACGCCGATGCATCGCCATGGACGCTTGCTTGGAACCCAATCATATTGCTGTCCGTACTTGGCGCGCACCGTAATCTGGAACGCGTCGTGTGTCGGAATGATGTCCGATATTCAATGTAGGGATTGCGTAGGACGGGAACTCAGCGCTTAAGAGACGGAAAGACGAGGCCTCGGCCGGACCTACGTACTCACAACTGGAGTGCGAACAGGACATACAATGATAGAATATTCTACTTGAGTACGATAAGCACGGATGTTTGGTGTCATCAGGCAGCTTTTCCGAGGGTCGCTAAAATGACATATCAGAGTGGCCGCTGGTCGCTAACAGTACTTCTACTTCCCGCCGAAAGTATGACAATGGCAGATTTATGGCCGAGGTTGACTGTTGCGGAAAGGACGACAATGCCATGTCGATGCTGAGGTACATCTTGTCTAACTAGCCTCCTTCTCGTTCTCTTGCGCTGTTTACAGGTTTTTGGTTATGAGATCGAAATGAGCTCAAGATTCACATATGGTACCTGGGAAGACATGGTATGTCTGAAGGGTATGCCTGATGCCAAAATTTGTTGGCCACTATTGGAATTTGGGGGCCAGACTACTGGCAGCGCCCCACTAATATGCTCTTTTGCGTGCTGGTTGGATGAATAGACCCTGATGACGGGTTTTGGGACCGTTCATCGTCTCTTTTCTGCTCTACAAAAGTACTCGTCGCGATGGTCAGTCATTGCTTACTCACTCGTCATTGAGTGCGACTGAACAATCTGTTATCCTTTGCGGCTGTCTCGTCAAGAAGCCTCAGCCTCAGCGCCTTGGAGCGCCTCTTCTTGTCATATTCTGTCAATCGCCGCGCCATTCCACAGCTCTCGCTGTGATAATTCGCGATGCAAGTCAATAATTGCCGTAGTTTCCTTTCCACACTGGCCCATCACCTCTAGAAGCTTACCTGAATTCCCTTAGTAGGCCTGTTACAGGGCCTGTACGAGAAAGATCCACGATTCCTGATATATTATACGCGATAGCGTCTATATCCCGATGGGACCATCCTATACATGTATATATACAACAGCGGCCATGTCTGTGGAGGTGAGATGAGAAGGTAAGAGGCTAAAGATTGTGCTCCTACTAACCAAGCAATCCTTCAAACAATGTTCTCTGTCTTTTTGTCAGGCTCGCTTATCTTGGTTCGGTTGAGTTGCAGCTACAAAAAAATTTACACGGATTGGCTCACATCAGACTTAAACGTGCGGGGCGCAAGAGCCATGTCATCAGCCGATGAGTCCATGTGTACAACAGCGGTCCGTTGCACGTCTGTCTCCCCGAGTGTGAGCGACAAGACACAAGTATCAGATAAACATCGACGCACGGATTCCGTCTAAGGTCATTGTAGGCCCCGCCCGGTTCGAACGATAGTCGCTGTAGTCCGCAGACGAATCTCTCTTGGTCTTCCGGATGTTCAAGTTGTAAAGCAGAGTCAGCACATAGATGCGACCCAAAACAAAAGCGAAGGCAGCCTCGACTAAGGACGGTCAGCTTGTGTGATCGTCCACGAGAAAGAAAATACCCACCATTGCTCGAGTTGTTAATCAGGTAGGCCACCAAGACGCACCTTCGAAGCAAGTACCATCAGCGAGCAACCCAAGATACATTCTGAACTAACTCACAGAGCGATAATAGATGTAGCGGATCCAGTCTGCATCGCTGAACGCATGAGACGATGGATCAGACTGTGAACGCCAGGTTGGTCCAAACAACAAACCAGGAATGGAGAGAGACTCACTTTTCAGTGTGCTCGAAAGTCGTCTTCATATGATATAACTGCCAAATAAGGACCAGAGCAATGAGAATATCTGCATGTCCGTCAACCTTCTTCGATTACGGACGAGACTGCTAATGAACACCAACCTGTCACTGCGGTGGTCGTCATCCAGAGCGTCACGGGAATCCGGACCTTGGCCCGCTCATCGTAAGAGCGAAACATGCTGAGCGTAGTTGCTGTTCCTACGGAGCCTCCGAACTAGGAAAACAGATAAGTAACCTCACAATCCGTAGAGTAAAGGGAGATCGTACAGCGACGAGGACAAAGAAGGTTAGGATCGCTGACACCAACCAATTCTTGGTCAAGACATAGTATCTCCTGACAAGGAACGACTGCACAATGAAGGCAGTCACACCCATTGTCGATATGTACAATGACAGTGGCCAGTATTGTGACGTGAGGAATTCTTGGTCGCCTGGATATACTGATAAGCGACCGAACGTTGTTTCTTGGCATAGGGGCTACTGACCCCAATGCGTGATGGTATACTGCAGGGCATCTATCAGTATGTGGCAAGGGAGAAGAACAGGTCTCATGAACTCACCAAGTACACGTTGGCATAGATCGCAATCATAGAGACACCGTCGATTATCGTCGCCGCCAGGACGAATGCCTTGACTTGGAGAGAATCTCCTTTGAACGAGGTGAAGTAACGAATCGCTTCCCTTATGACAAGCATGTAGAGAAGAGACGAAATCCAACTGGCAATGAGGATGGAGCTGTGGCGTTCGTGAGGTTTAGAGAGCCGCGAGAGCGAATGGGACTGCACATACCCAAGGGGCTCATCATAGATGCCCATTGTGAGTGAACAAGAGAGACAGCGACGCAGTTGCGAGGAGAGGGTATTTTATGATCGTGCACTGGATATTTCCCCTGTCTATTGTAAGCTGCCTCCTATTACAAAGTCCACTGTAGACCAAATTTTTACATCCGAATTCGAGAAAATTTCGGACGGTGTCATCGTTACCATTGCGAGTGGACGTCAGACTCATAGGAGGAAAAGAGCCTGGGACAGGCCTGAGTCACCAGTAAGTATCTGCGAAAGAGACGGAGGAATCAGATGAGAATCATGAGATGTCAAGATACTCCCAATCGGTCTTTGGCAAACGGATGCGTGTTGCTCCCTGTTCCCGGCCTGAGGTTTGGTCGAGTCATGCAGGTCATTCTTGAGTGTTGCTGTGAGGACTATTGGTACGGAAAGTCAGAAAATGTACCAGTTCTCGACTGTTCTCGACCAGTGACAGTAGCGGACGTATCGGCTGTACGGACCCACTGTACCTGCACCTCAAATTCCCACAGATCCGGGCCGGATTTGTGGCCCGGTCACTGTGGCCAAGGCAGGCACAACATGGTCTCCTCAGGCCCTATCAGAAACTGCTAGAAAATGTACTACTCCTAAGGCGCACACAACTCAGAACTAACTATTTGTACGACGATAATTTCGAATCGCGTTCCCTGCCATGTTCACTGCATAAACCCAAGTACCAACTAAGTAGTACGCCAACAAATTGCTCAAAAGGTCAACAAAAGGTCGCGACATGTTTGATTGCTCTTTGTGAATCTTGACCTATCTGTGGCGTAGGGCCAAAACCTATAGTACTCGCTCGCAACAGCGAATTAGGGCGATGGATTAGGGTGTAGCATGAGGGACACATCAGAACAGCAGACTCCTGTTACTGTATGTACTTGGGGCTCGACTCGTTCGTTGCTCTGACACCGATCTCACTCTCAACTAGTTTGCGGTTAGGCTCGTTTAGGCTCCACGGAGCCTTATGATCCACTCAACATAAGTAACACGCCTCTATTTGATCTTATCTGGCACGTCCTACGGTCTCCTACGGTTCTACATCGCACGTCCTAGCAACTACAGACTCCGAGCGTCTATTACAGTAATCCGGGCCTGTGACGCACGATTGCAGCTGCTCGAGTCTTCTGATACTAATAGTAATATGTGATTATTGATAGTCAATCAAATCATGCAACTGGTGGCAGCGGACGGCTACCTATCCGAATCGTGAGCATGCGCATTGCGGCCTCAGAAGCAGGCGCCATCCCCATCGCAAGACTCGAAGACGTCAGCGTCATGATTGACTGGCATGTTGAAATCATAGCCCATCACGTCGTAAACGTGTTGACCTGTACATCAAAGTCAAATCAGTGCTTCTTAGAAGGGTATGATGAATGCAAATATACCAGCCAGGCGCGTCAGAGCCAGCAGAATTGCAAGCGCGGAGACAGAATTACTGGGCGGACTTAGAGTTGGTCATTCGTGAATTTGTCGAAGTTCGCCGAATTCGCTCGAGAAGACAAGTTCACCAACGAGAATTCCTGCGTACATGGTTCAGTTTGGACTGTGAAAGCAGGTAATCCATATTCCTACCATTGCCATGAGCACCGTGAGGATCCAGCTCTCCTCCATTGTTGCCTGCAGGAATGTTCAACTTGGTGAGATCCCTCGTTCCTGGAGGTTACGAGTAAGGATAGCCTTGAACTTGTCAGTGATTTGGAAGCATACTGTACCTGTATCTTGGACACAGAGTCGGGTGTCTTGACAAAGTGTGCCCTCTGTATGGCGCCGTCAGAACGAGACGAGTACCGTATCCTTCCTACATATATATGATCATCATGAGATTGGGAGGAAGTCGGGATGGTGGGGTGCGACCAACCTTAATACACCAAGCGACTTCGACCAGTGAAGGCGATGATCAGTCGGCGGCCAAAGCGCACTGAGGGTGCGAAGTTCGAACTGACCTCGGCGTTGCCGATTACAGATTCCGCTCCTGGCCAAGATAGATGATGGTAGATATATTTTACCGTGCATCTGGTGCCCACAGACAGCTGTCGACCGATGAGAGGAGAGGTTCAGCCATTCGCAGTAAGCACGAACAAGTCGTCCACGCCGTTCTCTGTCATGACAAGTGCAAGTAGGCAAGAGGTTCGTGCGGAGCGTACGGTACGCAATCTGGCACATCGAAGTTTGGCAACCAGCAGTGCCACACTTATTGTGGCCTGACTGTCCCTCTTCGATGGTTTTTGGAGCGGTGTCGGGAAGGTAGCTGGCACGGTATTGAGCCCAGGTGTTTCCTCAGAGTAGGCAAGTAGAATAAAGAAGCACACCGCGCAAAAAATATGGTCAAACGTCATGAAAAAGGTGTCGCCTTGAGAATCAAAGATGTCGTCCTGGGCATCGAAGAAAGAAAGACACCTTCATTTGCGGGATGGTGGGTTGAAGACGCATAACAGTTTTTTTCAGAGAGTTTCACTGTCGTGCTGGGCATCGAGGAGTCTTAAAACAGTGCGTCGCCCTCCAGGACTGCCCGGGTTGTTATAAGACCCGGCCGCCAAGGATGTCAAACATGAGTTTCAATATGTTGCGATGTCTGACAAAATCGCCACAGAGAGATTGATCAAAGTCGGATTGGGGGTAGCGCAGATCAGTGCTCAAGCGAAGCAGAAGGGGAGCTCAGATTCCTTTGGGCCGCCTGAGGGCAAGCATATTGAAGACTGATGGGCGTGTATCGGCTGGATCGGCCAATCTGAGTTTCAAATTTCTTCCTGACTTGACACTTGCCCGACACTCCACTGTGCAGAGACCGCCGTGTCCAAGACTGCGACTCAAACGGAAAATGAAACGGACACCACCGCCAATGCATCACGAATTCAGACTCGCGCCAGACAAGATACTAATCCATGGGCGGGCTGACGACTCGGACTTGAAGTGGTTATCCAAATATTCACTCCATGCGCTGAGACGCGCTGACCCGAGGTGGCGCTCAAAAGGCGCGCTTCCGGAACAACTGGAACCCCTGTTCTTTTCATCTCAAGACAATCTAGCCTGCCTTCGGACATAGTAATACAGTGGTAAGCGTTTTGAATAAGCGTTCCTCTATACTTCTGCTCAGTTGAGCGAATTGGCGATTTTACAGTTATCTTCTGTCGTACCGTCAAGTTGTTGACGTGTAATCTCGGGCAAACCTTGGCTGAGCGACAAGTATGCCCCGCAGGCCTTCAAAAGAACACCACTTTCGAACGGAAATGGCCAATAGACACACTAGCTGACAAGCCGCTGCCGTCGCGCACACATTCCCATGATACCTTTAATTCTTTGCCCCCACTCGGTTCATCGGTTCATGTAGCCGTTCGCATACACCAGGTGTCCTGAAATGGAGGATCCGTGACCTCTGGACGGATCTTGCGACGCGACTCCCAGTTTCCACTACCCCGCATTCACCTGGCATTTACGAATCGTTTCAGTCACGCGTGGCCCTTTTGAGACTAACGTCCATTCGGTTCTTTCCGATGGGGGCATATAAACTCAAGACACTGTTGTGTACCTGCGTTATCAGCCATGCTCACCACCCCCGTCTTTGCGTGGAGTCCCGCCACGATGATCATTGGACTTGTTCTCTTCTTCCTTCTCTTCCACATTCTGGTCTTCCTCTTCGATGCGCATCGTATTCGATACATTCCAGGTCCCTTACTTGCCAGGTTCTCCGACATATGGTTGGCATGGGTTGCCTATCATGGCCATCGCTCAGAGGTTGTCCACGAAATGCACCAAAGATATGGTTCGTGATGTCACTACTTCGACGCAGACCAGCTATACAACTATTGATAGGTCCATTCGTTCGACTTGCGCCAAATCACGTCTCGGTTGCAGTTCCTGACGCTCTCGGCATCGTATACGGTCATGGAAACGGCGCTCTCAAGTCTCCCTTCTACGATGCATTTGTATCTATCCAGCGAGGACTCTTTAACACCCGGAACCGTCAAGACCACTCTCGTAAACGGAAGATCATTTCCCACATTTTTTCCCAGAAGAGTGTACTCGAGTTCGAACCTCAAATTCGCACATACGTTGGACAACTCATTGACCAATGGAATCGTCTCTACGACCTTGGTGCCAAGGGACAGACCGGTCCAGAAGGTGAAGGCTGGTGTGGCCGTGGTGGCCGCTTGTGGCTTGATTCTCTGCCTTGTGGGTCTCCCGGTTCCCTCGCGTATCAGGTCAATACATATGCTGACGACTACTCTAAGGGGCCAATTACCTGGCTTTCGACATCGTAGGGGATCTAGCATTCGGCGCGCCATTCGGGATGATCATGGCTGCGAAAGACTCCGCCGTGATCCCGAAGGATAATGATGACGGCTTGAAGTCTTACGGAGGAGAAGCGACCTGCGAAGTAAGAGAAATACCGGCTGTCAAGATACTGAACGATCGTGGAGAATTCTCGATGACAATGGGGGTTCTGCCGGCTGCCTGGCGCCCCATTGCGCGTAAACTGCCCATGTTCGCTGTCGGCGGTCAAGCGGTCAAATCTTTGGCTGGCATTGCCATCATGGCAGTCTCTAAGCGCCTCGCTACGGCCACTGATCGAAATGACCTGTTAAGCAAACTGCAAGCGGGAAAGGATGAGAACGTAAGGACTGTATCCCCACTTTCACGACCTGGACATTGACGTACCCATACCCACACAGGGAAACCCCATGGGAGCGGGAGAGTTAACCGCCGAGGCACTTACACTTCTCATCGCAGGGTCTGACACCACCTCCAAGTCCGTTTATTAAGACCCATTCTCATGTTCGCCGGCTAATCCTGCTCCAGCTCTACATGCGCTATAATCTACTACCTTGCTCGGAACCAGCGCGTCCAGGAGAAACTACAGCGAGAGCTTGATGAAGGACTCGACGAGGCAGTTGCGACCGAGGCGCAGGTCAAACACCTACCGTACCTTGATGCGTGCATAAACGAAGGGCTACGATTACACTCAACCTCCGCTCTGGGACTTCCGCGCATTGCGCCCCGTGATGGATTGACTATCCTCGGCTGTCACTTTCCAGAGGGCACCATCGTCAGCGTACCCAGTTTCACTGTTCACCGCGATCCGACGATATGGGGAGACGACGTGGAAGAGTATCGGCCAGAGCGGTGGTTTGAGCGCGACGCGTCGGACATCCAGAAGACGTTCAATCCGTTCTCTATGGGTCCACGGTACGTTATCTCCACTTCATGCACCTATACGACACTAAGCCGTTCCTTTCACTAATAGCGCATGTGTCGGCCGCAATCTCGCCACTTTAGAGCTTCAGATAATTGTAGCGTCAATTTTGCACCGCTTCCATTTCGTATTGGAAGATCCGAATGCCCCGGTATGTCCACTTCTACGCATTCATTGCCTGTGAGTTCCGGTTTTGACTCTATATTTCTAGTTACCGACGCGGGAGGGCTTCTTGAGAAAACCTTTGAAATGTCGTGTGGGCATCAAACGACGCGAGCTGATATGATGACCGCGACGCGGTACGATTGATCCAGAATGTATGTAGCCAAGACATCTCTGAACTTGTATGAATGCCCTTCTTTTCCGTCAGCCGCTGTCAGTAAGGCACACAGTGAAAAGGACAGATGACTTGCGTGTGTCTGGGAATAGTCCGCTCATACTCGTCTGTTTCACACACAAAAATGGCTGGCCGCCCTTTGCGCAGTTCTGGTTCTCAGTACCTATGACATGGTCTGCCATGGCTCTCTCTGGTCTCTACTCTCTGCGTACTCTGCCTCGAGAGATGCAGAATCAAGATAATAGCGGCTTCTCGAATGCTGCAGCATCGCCTCCACTCGTGTTAGCCTTCCTGTCGATAGGCCTTTTCGGCGCGGGTGTAATTGGCGTTTTCGCGTGGAGACGACTCTGGGCTAACGAGGCACAGAGAGGGCAGCAAATGCAGCTCAGCGATAAGGACGGTTTATGGCAAAATGACACACCGAAGTTGTGGGATATGTGGACGGGCAGGGTTAATGGCCCTGACGCTCTGCGATGGGATAATATATTGGTCAGTCTCCCACTCATGAAGATTGTAATCGTCACATTGACATCAGCCATTGCAGCCATTGTCCGTAATTCCGACGAGTGTCGGTCTTCCTGCATCTGCATGCCACCGCGCGTCTGGAGACTCTCCCCAGGAGGGTGTGCCGCATGACAGTGTGGAAAAGGAAGAGGTCAGCGAGAAGGTGCAGGTGGTTGTCGCCATTGCTCTACCCACTCTGGTCGACGAGAACTACCGATCGTCATGCTCATCGCACGAAGATAAGACTCTCGAATACGCTCTTGGTATTCATACGGCACAAAGGTGAAAAGGACCATGGCTATTGCCGTCTATCTACTAGCCGTCGAATTCGAAGGACCGGACAACTATATCGATAGCATATGTACATTTATCATTACATACTTACCTCGGAGGCTGACTGAGCTACAGAACATTGTCGACCGCGGAGATTCATTGGAACAGAACTGGAGTTTGAACGTAGCGTGTGTAAGATGGAAAAGCGAGAGAGAGAGCCCAAAGAGTTCGAGCCATCACACGCACGATCACACGTACAAACTATCTAGCCACGATCCTCCAGGCCCATAACAAATGAGGACAGGACCATGACCTCAATTTCTGGACCTGCTACTTTCAGTGCCATGAAGAGTAGTACATAACGAGGTGGAATGTCGGACAGCTTCGCGGCGACGCCTGAATTTGAGCCTGTCCGAGTCGGCCCCTGATCGTCAAACCGGTGCCAGTATCAATGTCATCTTGGTAGTCCCTTTCTTCTCTCCACCATGACACACACACCCTACCAGTCAGAGTACGAAGCAGAAAGCGTTGCTGTGTCGTCCCAGCCCTCATTGGTTCGACTGAACTATCAGAACGAACTGAATACCAGCTATCATGGCTATCATGACGCCAGCAGGCTCCAAATTTTGTATGGCTGATCACTCACATCTCTATAGGCTCCCCCAGGGCTCCCTTTCGTCATTCCACTCCGCACCTTCATATGGTATGCAATTTGACTATGAGGTCAAAGCCTCCAGCCAACTCAGACTGCCACCACCATGGACTCGCTGCCCCCACTGCCAGACTCTCGCTCCCCGTCACGCTCAGCATCGCCTGCTGAGACACCCTCTGAATCGCGCGCTGATTCACTTTCGAGGCAGGCTGAGTCTCGCTCAGCATCGGGAGATGAACTGCCTCCAGATCTGCCTGCTGGACAAACGCCTTCAGATTCGCGTGCTAGAACACCTGTAGAACCGCGTGCCAAGACACCTCTAGTCTCAGCATCGCGTACACAATCACTCTCAGCATCACGTTCTCCCTCAATAGCCTCCCGCGCTTCGTCCACCTCGAACTCGCGTCGCCGACCAGCATCGAACCAGCGCCGCTCGCGCCGACCAAGCGCCTCCCCGAGCCCGTACCTATCCTTCCCTAACCCACACTCACACCCAAATCCATCCTCCCCATCCATCGCTCCCGAGACGCTCGAAGAGCTCGCCGTCCTCACCCAGCAGCTGAACGAACTCTCTCCCCCCGAGCTCGCAGAACTCGAAGCGGAGATTGACGACATGGAGAAGAACGGCGAGGCGCCGCCTGGGGCGTCCGAGGCAGTGTTGCAGGAGGTCCAGGATCGCGAACAGGCGCAGGCTCCGAGTTCAAACAAACGCAAGCGGAGGGGGAAGAGTCGTATGCCTGTTTATGAGGAAGAGGAAGACGAGCAGGATTTTTGGCCACAACCGATGGCTCTTCAGCAATATGCCCCGCCCTTGCCAGTGCCTGGCGGCGATGGGGGGAAAAGCGAGTCTCTCAAGCTGTGCCTTGAGTTGAACTTGAGCGTTGAGGTCACTATCAAGGCGAAGGTGCATGGAGACGTGACGCTGACTCTGATGTGGGTGTTTCATCAACTTGGTGTTGTTAGCTTGTATCTCATGCTTGTTCACAGAAATTGAACGCCCATCTACTTGTTATAGCATCCAGGTCAAGTATTGTATATAAACTTGGACATCATCGAAGGTGCCTTATAGTGCTAGGTATTGGACTTTGTTTAAGTTATCCTCAGTGCAATAATGAATATCTAATTGTCTATGTCGAGTGTCTACTTGAGTGTGGCGCGGTTCTTTTCAGAACTCTACGGTATGAAACATGCAGTCTACAATATATTAGATGTGTGCTTACAGGTATAGTACGCGAATAGATAGTCAGTGTGACAGCAATCACTACATTGTTCACCCGCCTCATCGCACAGTGGCAAAACGATCCGGGTCGGGAGCATCGTCCACATTCGAAGTGGACTTCTTGAGCTCACTGTGAGCCCGGATCTTCAATCTTGGACGCAATATCGAGGACAGAGTTCTTGAGGACGCTGAGCTTGGTGGTAGTCCAGGCTTCAACTGGGACATGGTGGGAGCCAAATGCTTGCTCGCATGCTTCTTGTACCGCGTAATCCAATCTTCCTTCCCCGCCATGGACTTGTCCAACCACTGCAACCGGCGAAAGACCCGCTCCATATCGTGCCCATTGTAGTAGTTATGGCCACCCCTAGGATGCTCGATGGGCATACCAGCGAACGGCGCCGGATCTTCGAAGAAGAGGGAGAACTCGCATTCCGACGCAGGGACGTTGTACAGCCGACCGCGTATGAAGTACATCGGCGTCAAAGTGAAATGGCGGTAGCCCAACGACAAGGGCGGGAGCGACGGCACGCCATCGTTGTACGCCTTGACGCAGTACTCGATGAACTCAGCCTTTTGACGGAAAGATGCAGCAAGCTCGCGCCAGTATTCGACGAATGATGCGTCTCCTACGCGTGGGGCGCCAAAGGAGACGAGCTTGAGGCGTCGACAGGTGGTGGGAAGGGTAATCTTGCCAAGGAAGACGTCCATGCACAGGAGATACGAGACGGCGCCTCCCATGCTGTGGCCTGTGATAACCAGCTCCTCCGCATCTGGGTGCTCCTCGAATCCTTTCGCTATTCCAGCGTAGACCTGATCGCGCACGCCCTTGTATAGTGCCCAAAATCCCGAGTGGACGACGCCGCGACCGGAGCGATGGCGATGGTAGAGCGTGCGGAGATCCTGCACAGCCTGGGACGCAGTTATCGTTCCCGAGGTGGCGGCGATGAGCTGTTTGGACTGCGGACGGTACGCAACGTAAGAGTGTAGATGGGACAGGCGGCCAAAGTACTCTGCGACCCAAACGGAGCCGCGAAGAGTTTCGTAGCCTTCCAGAGGGAAGTTGGGCTGGATCATGCTCTCTAGGTTGTCAAAGATGAAGGACACGGGAACGATGTTGTTCGATGCTATCTCTGCGTATTGGCCTGCGTACATGGTCAATATGAATCGGGATCATATAGTGAACAGTGAAAAGATACCTATTTCAGCCAGCTCGAGCTCGACAGCCACCGGTGCCAGATCCTTTTGAGTCAGGGTGTAAGAAGAATAGGTTGCGACGAGTTTGGCGATTAATCGAAAGTTAGTAGCCCGCTCAGCCTTGTAGACGGCACGCTGGGCGTCGGTGAGGACGGCCTTAGGCGCTTTGACTCTCGACATGGCGAACGGGCGGGAAGGAACATGTATGGTGGTGGTAACAAGGCAGGATAGCCGTGCCGCTCAGTACGAAGCAGGAATGACAATCTGGCTTTGGTCTTGTTTCAAGACGCTTACTTGGCAATGCTGCAGGACCTGTTGATCCCGAATCTTTGTGGTCTGTTTGAGATGTTGGTCTGTTTCGTATAAAGTACTGTACAAGTAAATTCTGATAGCAATAATGATATGCATAATGTACACCGAGCGTCTAATTTAGGTGAGGCGTGAATTCTAGAGTGAAACCATGCAGTCTACATGACATGCGTCTTCACAAGTGAAGTACACGTATAGGGAGTCCGTGTGACAGCGTTGTATACAGCAGTCTCATCGCGCAGTGGCAAAACGGTCCGGGTGGAGAGCATCGTCCACACTCGAAGTGGATTTCTTGAGCTCACTGTGAGCCCGGGCTCTCAGCTTTGGACGCAGTATAGAAGAGAGAGTCCTCGAGGATGCCGAGCTTGGTGGTAGTCCAGGCTTCAACTGAGCAATGGTGGGAGCCAGATGCTTGCTCGCATGCTTCTTGTACCGCGTAATCCAATCTTCCTTCCCCGCCATGGACTTGTCCAACCACTGCAACCGGCGCAGCACCCGCTCCATGTCGTGCCCATTGTAGTAATTATGGCCACCCCTCGGATGCTCGATGGGCATACCAGCGAACGGCGTCGGATCCTCGAAGAAGAGGGAGAACTCGCATTCCGACGCAGGGACGCTGTACAGCCGACCGCGTATGAAGTAGAGCGGCGTCTCGGTACAATGGCGGTAGCCCAAGGATAGCGGCGGGAGCGACGGCACGCCATCGTTGTATGCCTTGACGCAGTACTCGGCGAAGTCAGCCTTCTCGCGAAAGGATGCGACCAGTTCACGCCAGTATTCGACGAAAGGGGCGTCCCCTACGCGTGGAGCGCCAAAGGAGACGAGCTTGAGCCGTCGGCAGGTGGCGGGAAGGTGGATCTTGCCTAGGAAGACGTCCATGCACAGAAGATACGAGACGGCGCCTCCCATACTGTGGCCTGTGATGACAAGCTCCTCGGCATCTGGGTGTTCGTCAAATCCTTTCGCTATTCCAGCGTAGACCTGTTCGCGCACGCCCTTGTAAAGTGCCCAGAATCCCGAGTGGACGACGCCGCGACCGGAGCGATGGCGATGATAAAGCGTGCGGAGGTCCTGCATAGCCTGCGAGACAGAGGATGTTCCCGAGGTGGCGGCGATTAGCTGCTTGGAATGCGGACGGTACGCGACGTAGGAGTGCAGATGCGACACACGCCCAAAGTACTCGGCGACCCAGATGGACCCGCGCAGAGTTTCATAGCCTTCCAGAGGAAAGTTGGGCTGAATCATGCTCTCTAGGTTGTCAAAGATGAAGGACACGGGCACGATGTTGTTGGATGCGATCTCCGCGTATTGGCCTGTGTATCGTGCTTAGCTTCCAGTCGCACTGATAATTTGCAGATTTACCCATTTCAGCCAGCTCGAGCTTGACATCCAGCGGTGCCAGGTCCTTTTGGGTCAAGGTGTACGAGGAATACGATGCGACGATTTTGGCTACCTTCCGGAAATTCGGAAGCTTTTCGGAACGATATATGGCGCGCTGGGCGTCGGTGAGGACGGCTTTAGGCGCTTTGACTTTGGACATGGCGAGCGGGCGGGAACAAACATGCGAAGAGCGACGGTGGTGGTGAAAAGGCAGGATGGCCGTGCCGCCCAGTCAGCCTGGCTGACAATTCGGGTTCCACTCAGCCGTCCATCTTGTTTCATGACGCTCACTTGATCACTGCAGCAATGGACTTGTTTCGCCAGAGCTCTAAGCTGTGACCGCGACGGCTGCGAGGTTTGCATTCTGCAGGCTGCTCGTTGTTTATCTTCACCTGCACGTCGTCGACACACAGCACACGACTCCTCGAGCAACCCACGTCTTTGTCCCCGCAATGCGCCGCTCCGATGATCCCCAAAAGCTCATGTATTCCCTAGAGCAGGAAGAGAACTTCCGCTGGATAGCCAAGCTAATTGCCTCGCGCTCCTCGCGTGTCCTCAGTGTGAATGACCTCGCCCCACCGGACATTGAATCCGAGTTTGAGGAGATAGGTGCGGTCGCACTCATTCAACTAACCTCCATCAGCTCAATGTCCACACAGGGCAGTTTGCTGAAATTGCATCCAACAACACTGTTCCAATATCCTTTATACTCGACAATATCGACCAGCTTGTCGAGCCGCGCTTTCCTCTCGAAGACTACCGCGCCCTCAAAGGCTCCATCCTCATCGCAGACTTCTTTGGCCGTGTTGCCGACCTCCACGCATACGCTGCCTACCGCCCGTCTACCAAGCAGCTCATTGTAGCCATTTCCGGCACGACCGGGCCTGCGCAAGCCCTCCAGGACCTCCGATTCATCTTCACTCCACACCCCTCTGGCCGAGGGCGCGTGCATACCGGATTCTGGGCTCTCTACAACGGACTCAAGGACCTGCTACTCGATGCCATTTCCACAGGGCTCCAGCAACACGACGTGCAGGAGCTCGTGCTGACAGGACACAGCATGGGCGGCGCTATTTCCTACCTTCTTGCTCTCGACCTCATCACCGGGACGCTTGACTTACCCAGTCACCTCAAGGTAGTCTCATATGGCTCACCGCGCACCGGAGACCGGAAGTTTGTCAGATACTGGCGGGAATCCGCAGCGTCCTTCCGGCAGACGCGCTCGCTGACCGAGCTCTGCGTGAAAGGGTACAACGATGGTGTCCACGCGCTGCCGCCGCACTTTCTCGGGTATCGCCACATTACAGAGGATTGTTTTTATTTGGTGCATGGACGCCTTTTCCGCGTCCCATCTTCCGAATGCGAGGCATCGCTGTTCGAGGTGCCCCCGAGTGCGGACAGACCTCTGCATCCGAGAGGGGGACACAACTACTACAATGGCCACGATATGGAGAAGGTCCTTCGGCGCCTCAAGCTGGTCAAGGTCAACTCCAGAAATTGGATTGAGGTTTACTTGGCTGCGGATGGTGAGTGAATGGTTGCGTCTGCAGAATGGAAAGCTAACGTTGGTAGAGGCTTTCCAAAAAGCCGTCGATAAGCTGTTTCGTTCGCATAACAGTCGCATGCTCATCGCGTTGATGTTGGTGGCCCTCGTTGCCTTCCTATATCGAATCTATAGGTGAAGGTCTGGTATTCTGCGAGCAAGCTCACTCGGTTCGACGGTGTAGAAATTGAGATTAGCGCCTTTGCGATCCAGAAGCGGGCGACGAGCGACGACCTATACGCTGCCGTTCGTATCGACCGAGCACATCACACCTCCATGGAGGCTATAGGGAGCGTTGTATCCACTGGCAGTGGTGGTAAGTAACTACCTAGGCAGACAGACACTTCCCCAATGAAGAGGTCCCGGTCCTTCCTAGCCGCAGTATACAGACACTACATAGATCGGACCCACATATACACTGTTGTACATTACTAGGATTACATGCATCGTTCAGCATTCATCGCCGGCCTTCGACCATGATGATGTGATAGCCAAAGTTGGTCTTTACAAGTCCAGACGTGATCGGTTTGTCGACAGTAGAGGGCGTCAATGCAAATGCGGCATCTTGGAATGCGCCGACCTATATTATTGACGCATGGGTGAGCCTATGAAGGACGACATGAAGTACATAGGACGTACCATGCTTCCCCTCGTCTGCCATCCAAGACTGCCACCAGCTGACGATCGAGGTTAGGTAAGACACTCATCTACAATCGTGCACCCACCTTTGGCCTTGTCCTCAGAGTACTCCTGCGCGACCTTGTTGAACGCGATGCCTTCCTGCACGCGAGTTGCTTTCAGACTCAACACCGTAGGGTGTCAATCATACCTGGATCTTCGTCAACGCCTCAGTAGCCTTCGAGTGCTTCTCGCACAGAATATGCCGCACGTTGATGGCGGTGGCGGCTTTCAGTCCGCCTTTGCCCTGTACGTCAAGTTGAATCACATCGTGCTATAGTAGGATGGGCGTAGGTAAAGCTCACCTTCGACTTTCCCGAGTCCTCCGCGTCATCAGAGCCAGATTTCGACTTTTTGTCGTTCTTGTTGGTGGTTGCGGCAGCCTTCTTCGCCATCCGAGTCGCGAGCCGTCGACGAGTCGATGATCGACGTTGTGGATAGGAATGGCTTGGATGTAGGGTTAGGGTTGCCCGCTTTATGGATTGGACTGGAATCACTGGATACTGGACTCAAACACACTGCGCGTAAGTGGCTTGTTAGCCGGCTATAGATTTGCGGAAGCAATTACATGTCTTTATCATTACAACAATCAGGTCTCTCCTATATCTAGCTGCGACTAATATACCGTCTTGAAACAGAAGATCTTATGACCGTCGCTCCCGTCTTCTGGTTTCCAGTGTCCTTTCTGGTGCTCAGGCGAACACTGAGTATGAAAGGACGTGGGATCAGTCCTCAGTGCTGCGAATCAGACAATGAACTTACATAGCGAACGGTGCGGCACCTGTAGGTAAGAACATATGAGGACAATCATGGTGTTCATGAATCTGACCGTGAAACTTACCGAGCACACGCTTTGAGATCTTCCGTCTTCCTACATCCCGGGTACGCGCAATTGTCCCAGTTCTTCAAGAACCCTCTCATGCCCTTGATTTCGTTCTTGAACTCTGGATCCTTGAAAATGGACTGCATGCGCGTGCACACCGTGCCCAACAACGTCCCTCGATATCTCGGCCCCCATTTCTTCATCCATGGCAGCAGCTTTGCCTTCAACCCATTCTCCTTCGTAAACAACGTATTCACCGACTTGCGATAGATGGTACACAGCGTCGTGAGCAGCTGGATCGCGTCGGCGAGCGTGTCGCTGTATGGCGGCTCTGAGAAGTCGCGCTTGGGGTGAAGAATGCGCTCGTCCCACTTGGGCGCCATCGCAATGATGCGTTCGGATAGCACAATGGGCAGTTGCTTGCCTAGCTCGGCGTCGCTGCGGAAGAAGTGGAAGAAGTAGGGCACGTGTTGGACGGCGACTAGCATGGCGAGGTATGCGTTGTGGAGGCGCATGTCCTCGACGAGGCCTTGGGGCATGGCCGGATGAGTCATGGGAGGGAGATCAATGAATGTCTGGACAGTCTTGGGGAGATATAGAGCGCAGAATTGAGACCAGTGAGGATCCTGTTTTGCCTGTGTTTCCTGGCCGTTACGACCGATCTATGCACATCTCCAGCGTTTGGCTCAGGATTGTCGTGGTGGTGGCCTACATATATCGTAATCTGGTTCATCTTGTTGAGCTCGTCCAGTCCTGTTCCCTGAGAGACATTGAAGCCTGCCGGCAGGTGATGAGAGCAAATGCGACGAATCCGCGCCTAGACTTGCCGAGGACTGTCGCAAATTCCTCTGCAGTGATTGTGTTGGGACAAGTCTTGTATAAGTATGCTTTCTGAGCCGCTTTCTGGCTGTCAGTATATGTCGAGGTCATGGCTGCAATGAAGCAAAGGTGCTGCCGGCTCGGCACGACCTGAATGTCCACGATCAATCATCAAGTAAGTGTAAACAACGCGGCTCTCCTGCGGCTCTCACTGTCACCGATAGGACACCAGTACCAGGAGTGCCCTATGGCTCTGCCTGAACTTCCTTATGATGCTTGGAGGGCGGTAGCCTCACATATCTCGGAAGAGGATCTGATAGGACTCTACTCTGTCAACTCAGCCTTTCTGCACGAATATCTCCCTGTGAGGTACAACACGCTTCATCTGGCTCCCTGCGGCTACAGCGCAGGCTTGGTCAAACGCTACGGGTAGCTTTTCTATAGATCCGCTGTCATTCCCTCATGCAACTGTTGATAGAGAGCCAGACGTCTGCCATCTAGTCCGCAGAATCGACATAGATTATCGCATTCAAGTTCAGTCTTTCCAGAACTGGTCCACCATAAGTCAACTAGTGCTACAAGTTTCCGAGGTATGATTTTTCCGACTCTGGGATGGCAAAGAGAGGTAGCTGATCTTCAACACAGCTCGCAAGCGAGCAAAACGTCGTCCTAGAGACGATTGTACGACACCTGCTCTATGTTCGCGAAATCTCGATCCATTGGGGTGGCCCGCACGCACCGGAGTTTCACTCCAACTCAGACTCTGCCTACCCGATCTTTGTCATGCTCTGGGAGCATCTGGCCAATACCTTGACATCACTCACGATGGATGTGAACATTAGACAGATGAGGTCGATTATTCCGCTTGATCGAGACATACGCTTCCCTCGCCTGGAGAAATTTCACTTCCGCCTACGTTCCTCAAGGGACCCTCTTCCGCAGATGTTCAATTTTGAGTATCTATCACACAGCAGCGCTCTTCATGACTTGTCGGTCGACGCCTTGGGTCTTGACATGACTGCGTTGTTCGAGGCATTGCCTCTACGCATGTCCCTGCGCAAATTCAACATGACTTACGCTACCTGTAACGGCGTCCTTTTGTCGAAGCTTCTTTCGACTCACTTCTACACCTTCACTGTACTCATAATAAATGACCAGGTGGACTTTTTCCTTGCCGACTGGATCAACGGAAAGCTAGCCATTCGCCCCTCTGTGTCGATCTCCCCGAAGCTAGAGGTTCTGTGGCTCAAATCAGGTACACATGATGACTGGGCTTTTCCTGCATGGGGCCCAGAATTCGAAGATCTGATACATTCAGCGACGAGCTCCTTGACAGAGCTTCGTCTGTGGCTGGGTCTCATGTCCTACAATGACCTACTGTCTCTCGTGACGTTGTTTCCAAAGGGATGTCCTTTACGGGCCTTTGAAACGAACGTTCAGGCCTTGGGACCAGATATATTCGACCTGCTTGCAACATCATTCCCACGTCTCGAATACCTCTTCTTAGCACATCTGTCGATACACGGAGGGGCGGACCGCAGTGAAGGCGTCGCAGCATCAGAACTCGTGAGTTCATATCCTGTCTAACTCGTCAGGGACTTCACAATGATCGCAGGAAATATTCGAACAGGAAATGGGCCGTCGGTATTACTCCGGCTGGACTCTGAACTGCTTTGTTAACCACAGTCTTCGCGTTGATGACGAGACTGGCATACTAGTCAGTATCGAAGTGTTCCAGGCAGAGAGTGACCGTATCAAGGCAGCAGTACAGAAAGCCTGCCCTCTTGTACTTCAGGAAGAGTAGGTGTATGGTCTCCATGCTACGTCACAAATCATCTGTATAGTACTACTCCATACGACCAAGATCGAAACTCGGACTGAACTGTACGTTTCCCACGGAAACAAGTCAATAAGTGACAATGCACGCGTGGATCTTCTGACCTGCATCAGGAAAAAACCAAGAGTATATGGCGACCTACGGCGATCTCCGTAGGCTTGATAGGCCCGTCGACAGGTACCCCCCTTGATAGGTTGCCGTAGGCTCACGCCAGTGCTACCGTATGCCTACTGTAGACTGCTGTAGACACAGTAGACACCTGCCAAAACATGGTAGAAGCCATCCAAATACCAAATATATCGTTGCTGACGTCGAAACACACTAAGAAAAGCATAGAACAAGCAAATGATATTGGGTAAACTACAATGCACAAGTATAATGACGACAACGGAACACATCAGTCACCAGTTTCCCGAATCAGCTACCCCGATGTTGTCGATTTTTGGTCCTCGGCGTCGTTGCGATTGCTGGGACCCGACCTGTCAGCTCCTCGACTGCGGCCCTCCTCGAAATCGACTATCCTCAACTTGATTGTTCTCGGGTGTCCGTCCTCGCCGTCGCCGGTGCTGATTGTCCTCGTCCTTGTGAGTGCTCGTGCTCGTCGTCACGCCGTTGCAGATGCTCGTTGCCCTCGTCCTTGCCACGCTTTTGTAAGTACTCGTGGGGTAGTTGTCATCGTTGTCTTGATGTCGCAAGTGCCCGTGCTCGTCGTCCCGCCGTCAAAGTCGTCCTCGTCATCGCGGATGCTCGTGTGAGCCCTAGTTCTCGTCGTTGGTACTCGTCCTCGTCCTCGGTTCTCGTTGTCCTTGTCGTCGTCGTTCTGAGTATGTCATCGTTGCGTTCTTGGTCGTGGTTTGGCGTTTTGGCGTCTCGCTCCTCGTCAATCGAGTAATTGTCTGTGTCGTAATCCAGATAGAGAGAAATGTTGCGCTGGCAGCTCAGCACCGTTCGTCCTGGTCGTTGCGGTCGCGGGCTTTGTCCTCGTCCTCGTCCTTGTCGTCTGTCAAGAATTTGGCCCATCGGTCGTCCTCCGTTCGCTGATGCCGTCAGTCCAGCGGTTGTCTGCTCGCCGGGTGTACTTTGCCAGCTGTCGCTTACGGCCTGACCAAATCCTAGCGCGTCGAAGGAGGGAAGAGAGAGGTGAAAAAATGCGGAGTTTCAAATCGCCATGCTGCGTGTCTATGTGCACGGACCATATGCGCCGGTGCCGAAGAGGGCCGATCGTTCTCGATGGACTTGTCATTTTAATTTGCTTTCCGGCCCGCGCAATGGCAGACCGACATGGCGCGCTGGTCCTCACGCCCGCCGCCCGCTGCCTGGTACCCTTTCGCCAATTGTGCTCGATATTGCGATATCTGAGATGACATTACCACATCCCTATCTCCCAAATATTATACTTGTACTTGCTGGACGGTCCCTCTGGTAGTTGAGAGTAATTCATGCCTCTCTTGCACAGAATGGCACTTGCCATCTCCGGCAGCATCCCTCACCATCTCTGGCAGCATTCACTGCCATCTCTTGCCAGTTTTCGTGAAAGTGTTTGCTGAGATCGAGGAGGCCTATGCATATGCAGCCCTGATCGAGGTACGTATCAGGAGGCCACCGTAGACGTCACTCAAGTCTCCATAGGACGCGTAGGTGTACGTAGGATTGGCACGGACCTACGAACGATTTGACTTTTTCCTGATGTGCTGTGCTTCGCAACAAATGGGCCATTAGCTCAGCTATATACCTCATCATCACGTCCGGAGCTCTCCATGAGGGCGACTGATAGCCAAACTTCTAAGGTGACTCGACTTGTAGTATGTTCGGAGAGCCGACGACTACGAGAGAACGCGACGAGGATGCAGGCCATACGCTCGTGACCGCGTCCAAACCTCAAGGTTGCTCCAACTTGCCACTCTTTGCGATGTGATCTGCACAGCACACGCAGCTATGCCAGCTATGCTGGCAACGGTCTCCATCTGTACCTATTTCTTGTCTCCGTGAGACCTTCTTCGTATACATTCGACTGTCTCTCACTCAGTGACATGCGCCACAATATCGGGTTTCTCGCTACGGCCAACAGTATATTCATTATGCACTAACAAGCAGTATCCCATTCCGTAGAATAGCTTCCACCCAGCTTCGATGTCAATTCCGAGGTCATTATGAATCTTGAGAACTATACAGCAATATGACGATACGGTGATCTCACTCTACTCGTTCCAAGCCGAAGCTCGAGACGGTACATACCGAGTTGCAAGAGTCAGCCACTCCAGATTCACCGTGACGCTCTTACGTCTCCAGCCTGCACGCCCCACTGCAATCGGACTCCGGAGCTGCCAGTGTTCCATCGCTTGCGCCATGTACAGTCATCGTTGCCATACCATGGTCGTCTCTGAAGCCTCACACTGCAGGCGAATTGACGACCGTGTACACTAATATCCACACCCTCAAGGCACTACTCCCCTGTCAATCACAGCGGTTAGCGGCGCTGTGCAGATCAAGTCGATAAGAAGATCGGTCTGTACCTCTGTCGCTCGGACGCCATAGTGGTACCCAGATATGAACGCGCGATGTCGCGGCTCCGAGACAGTTGGGACATGCATACGTTTCACCCCTTTTCCAAGTAACGCCTGCCAGAGAGTGTGTGTGGAGATGACTTCGTCTACAACGGCGCTCTCCAACAACCGTGCCAGTGACGCAAGGCACCCGATTTAACGGAGGCTAGTGCTTTAGTTGGTTTTGTGGATGGATTGTGGCAGTAAAGCCCGTGCAAAGCGACTCTGGAAGACGGGAACTATCGGTGTTGAACCCGATTCCCCAGGACCTTATGCTAGAGATCTGTGTTACAGATATGCGTGTGAATCCCATGTACACGCCAGTGGGTCAATTCATAGCATTTCTCGCTGCCCAAAAATAAGTATCTATATAAACTATGTACGAATAAACGAACACGTCGCCCAACATACTATAATTACAGGTGTCTTGTGCGGCACCAGACCGCCATGTGTTCTAGTTTCACTTCGAGGGTGTAGTACTGACTTGGCGAGAGTAGTCTGTGTAGAGTTAAATACTGCAGCGGAGGAGCCCGCGACGTAAACAAGAATAAGGATATGGATAAGAATGAAAATAGTCTAGACAATGGAATCATAGTGCAGTGGTCGTGCGAGAATACCTCACATTGCATGTTCCTGGAGGTGGTCGACACTGGAGAATATCGTTCCAATTGGGGCTTGGTAAGGGAGCAATATGACCCGACTGGTCAACGATATCATGCTGAAATCCAAGGACAAACATCGCCGTGATGAGTTTCAACTCAACTTTCGCCAGACGTGTGCCGAGGCATGTCGTTTTCCCTGTTGAGAGAATGTGATCAGTCGAAGAAGATGCATCGTACAAAACGAGCTCACCTCCGCCCCATCCTACGTACCCAAATTGCGCCTTGGTCTGAGGCCGGGAAGGATCGAATTTCCATGGGTCGGGATAGATGGCTGCATTGAGGTGGACGTCACTGAAGGGATAGACAACGTATGCACCGGTGGGCACGAGTTTCCCGTTGATGTAAGTCTCCGGTCCAATGTTGCGACGCATTGCCGTGTGAGGCTGAGCGATGCGAAGCGTCTCCCGTATGACCGAGTCAAGCATGGGCATGGAAGATTCCCAAGCCTCCAAAGAAATTGTGCTCAATCGTTTGGAGAGGGAAGTATTTTCGTCGCCTGGCATCGTATGAACGGAAAGCAGGGCTTCGACTTCTACCTCCACCTGAGCTCGCCATTCCTGATGTGCACCAAGGAACGCAAAGAGCCAGCATGCTAGGGGATTTGATTAGAATCAGGACATCCACCCGCGTGTGACGAGCGTATTCACCGGTAGTCCCTGTAGCTCGAGCCCCGGCAACGAGTAATCCAAGCATGAACTATATGGCGCGACATGTAAGTGACCCGGAGAGAGCATACGGACAGAGGTCTACTTACACCAACGACCACAAGTTTCTCATCCTTGAAATCGAGAAGCATCTGGAGGGCATCGTCACGACCAATGCCGCTTTCTTCGCGTCGTTTGATGGCACCGGTGATAATGTCGTAAATCTCTTTGGTGGCCCAGAGCTTTTTGAGCATCGCTGGAGTCGGAAGCCATGGAAGGAGGACTGTCGCTGGAGTCGTTCCAGTATCCAGTTTGTCATATAGCTTTTTGAGACGAGCGACGATGACGGGATCATCAGCAAGTTCGCAGCAGGACAAACTGCGGACGGTCGTCTGGAAAGTGAGCTGTTGAATGTAGATGAGATCAATGTTTGAGGCATCAGAAGGAATGACTGACTTCGTAGATCTTGTCGAATGGATCAAACACTCCGGAGTGTCCCCAGTCGGCCATCATTCTCCGAGAATCGTCCAGCAACGTCGGGATCACTTTGATTCATTGCATGTCAGCTCTAAGGCAGATAATGGGTAGCGAGGCACCCGTACATTGCGTGAGAGGTTCGTTTCGTTGCACTGCCGCAAGTCGCTTATGAATTAACGCGATCCTTTTGCTTTGCAGGTCGGATGTGACCCCCTTGACCATAGGAAGCTAAATTAAGTCCGTGAGGCCAATGCCAGGAGGCTGAAGACGTGTAGCAACACTACTTACGGCTCCGGATAGAATTTTGAAGCCCTCCGTCAGATCAAAATGTTTGGCGGTAAAGAACTCGGCTCGTGCAGATTCTCCGGACACGATGATAACGTTGTTCTGAATAAGTTGTGTCAGCGCCGGCCAACGATTGAGAAGGCGAAGAACGTACGCTTAGTAGCTTGAATTGAAAGATATTCTGTCCGGTGACGCGAAAGCCCCAGTTCAAGAAGTCGAAACGTTGGCGAAAGAAAGGAACAATGGCGAAGAAAGAACTGCCAGGAAGAGTTGCTGGTGCATCCTCCTTTTTGAGATCGTCTTCGGCATATGAAGAAGCAACCATGATGATGAGAAGGAGCACCACGATGGAGGTGGCAATCTGCGTCGCAACACCTGCGGACAGCAGTGCGACACTGGCGGCTTGCAGGCCAACGGAGTACGGCATACTCGTTGACGGAGAGCAGAGGCAGCTGACGAAAGGTAATTGGGAAGAACACAGAAAGAAGTGAAAAGGCGCACCTGACATTATATACTCAGACGCGAGCCGCGGATTGACAGGAAAATCATATCGAAGATTTCGGCCCCCAAGACGGGGTCCTGGGTGCAGCTAGGAAGCCATCAGACCAAACGCGGAGCGAAAGTACAGCCAATTTCTCGTGAGATCGACTTCCGGAGATGATTTTGGTGTGCCGTTTCGAGTCGCTAGCTGTATATGCTAATTATGTACCATGAGCAAAGTAAGATGTAGGTATGTAGTCATGGACCAACAAACCGGCTGGCTTCTCTGGGGTCGGTTCCGAGATGGCACAGTCGTCCATACTGGGCTCGTTTCTAGATTCCTGCTCGTGAACAGCGTGCCTTGGCACAAGCGGGTAACACGTTGCGGGCGAGCTATTGATAGTCATGTTGACCTCGTCGCTCGCCGAATGTTTATGACCTCACTCTTTTCGGTTGTCCAAGTTAATCTACCGCGAGTCTACACCTTGGCATTGCCCAGCGGCGGAAGATGACGCGGGTAGTTCTCCGAGTCCTGCTGCGCAGAATCCTGTGTTGTCGTTATTATCTTTGAGGTCTTCCCGGCCGTGCTCTGAAACAGAACAAGGGATGTCGAAAAAGGAAAGCACGTATCATATCCCCGAGTGACTTTGAGCAGGAGGCATGCGAAAAAAGCACTAAGTAGTACTTGATCGGGCGGTGATGGTCGGGAATAGAAGATTTCAAGCCCAAAAAGGAAGCAAGCAAGTATTATTGAGAGCTGAAATGGAAGCATTGCTGTGACTGTCCACGGCATACCGCACGAAAGACTGTGACAAAAAGTCAATTCTCTAGAGGTACGGACGCCGATACGAGGTCAACGTCCTGAATGATCCCGCGTTTAATTTGTGCACACGGAATGTACAGACGCGTATGTTCCTCGAAGCGGCACCGAGATCTCACATTTCTTCCGATTAATCGACGCTCGACAGCTTCATCAGGGACCTGCAACATGACAACCACGCAAAGTGGATGAAAGGTACGTCAACTGATATCAACACTCGTTGTGAATTGAGTTCTATAAGCGGTAAATAACCTCTGATCGACTTCTACGTCTACTTAGTACTCGTTGGATATCCGATATAACAGTCAACGGAAAGCAACGCGTTCAGGAGCGGCTAAAACTGACTTCCCTGTGTAGCTCAGATAGCGCAGTCCCCCTCGGAGTGCCAGAAATTGAGGGCGGTCGATAGGCTCGAAAGATGCGCCAGCGCGGCCATCACAACGCAAACATGGAAAATTTGGTGGGATGAAAGGAAGTAGTCGAACCTTCCCGGTGCGAGACGCTCTGGAATGCGATTCGCACTGATGAAACTCAACATGAGACCAGAAATTTTACGGGTACGGACTATACGTACTATAGCAGAGCACCGGCAATGTACAGACCCCCGGATAATAGCAACCAATGGGTCCCCAGTGAACGCAGCCTCTCAATTCCGTGAGTGTATAGCAAGTGGCACACAGGTACCACGCCGGTAAGACCCAGACCGATAAAAATGGATGTTCGAAGACCGCGATGTGTGGGTTTGGCGTACTCGGGCTGTAGAACAACAAACGCAGAGCCTGGTGAACCAGGTCAGAATTAGTCCTAAATCACCTCACTCCGAGCTGAGCGCACCCATTCCCGCCAACGTAAGTACAGAGATGTACGTGAGCTGGAACTGCGGATGGCAGAAAAACCCATAGTACACACTACCGTACATGGAACCAAGGATGAGGGCTATGATCCCGGAGTAGTCAAAAGCAACACATCGTGTGGCCACCTACACATAAAGAGTTAGTACAGGGCTTTCGGCATGTATCTGTGGCCGCACCGCTTGAGAATGACATGTAGACGTGTGAAAGAAGGCACTACAAGCCAGACAAAACATCGCAGTGAAGAGGAACACGGAGAAGACCAAGACATCTGCCCATGAGGAAGTCGGATAGCTTTCAAAGTGACGGGGATACAGTGTAACGAGAAGATACAAAAATAGGACCGCGCCCCAGAGATGACTGTGGATGTTTACTGGATGACAGACAGATGATCAAAATCTGGTGGCGCAAGGTCGAGGAAGTGTACCGGTTTCATTATGCAGATCTGGGCCAAGATCATCACTAAGTCACAATGCCGCCTCGCATATGACAATTGCAGACGCACAACTGAATACGGAGGCAAACGTTCCTTTCCAGTGATTTTGCACCCTACAAAGCATCAGAGTAAGTTGAATGTCAGCGTTGTCATGTGGAGAAGCACCTTCGGTACCCGCTCACGATATATTCGTTGTCCCGTAGGAAATCCGGAAAGTCCGCATCATTCCAGTGCATCGTTTTCGACACCAGGCCGCGCAAGTCCACGCTTTCTCCGAGGACGTTCTTGGCGTCGGGCAGCCGCTGTCGCAAGGGTTTTCGCTCTTCCATGTCGTGTCGGACGCGAGGGAGGAGACTCAGACAAGCGTTCAACTTCCAGGGTGACGAATGATCTTCCCCAAAAACGCTACACGTGATTTGCCGTGGCTCAATGTCAGGAACTCAGGGTCCCGTTGCCCACTCTTGACGCGCCTCGACGCGCCCATTATGCATAGAATGACTTTCTCAATCGACACTCAAGCCTCCCACGAGCCTCGCACTTTGATTCAGAGGTCAGCTACAAACCCTCTCCAGACCTGGACGACGCACAAACGTTATCCGGAATAATGCGGTCCTCGTGGCCTAGTATTCGACCGCCGAGTTGTGCACGAACGCACCCGCGACGGATTGACTCGGCCTCGCGAATCCAATGATCCAATCTGCCAGACAAAGTTCGCGTTAAGCTCGACGCAAAGCTAGAAGTCCCCGTCCGCTGTCAGGTTTCGGGTCCGTCCTGCTTAGTTAGTGCAATGGAACTCAGCAACCTTTCTAGTGTTCGTATTACAAGTTTACCTGCCGGACATTTCGTTCGTCTCCAATGGAGCTTGAGAAAGTTCTATGTGCTTTGTCCATGGGGTTCAGCAAAAAGACAGCTTCGCTGTTGGCTGAATACAGTACAGTAATAGTAAAAGCCGGGGCGGCTCTAGTATAATACAATAGGCAACATGTCGTAGAAGTTTTTAGAAGAGTCCTATTCGTGAATCCGTCGTTCATCGTTACACCCGTTCGCCTCTCTTACATGTGGAATTCCATCGGGCATTGGTATTGAGGTAATAATCAGTCCCTAATCAACCGCTAAGAACTCTATCAAAAAAATGAAAGAATAAGGAGAACGACTTACAATAGAGAGAGCGTCACATCGCCGTGCACTTTGGCTTTGATGGTGACCTCGACGTCCAAGTTGAGGTCTAGCCTCAATTTGAGAGTGTCGGACTTGCCGCCGCCAGCGTCCTGCTGTGGCTGCATTTGCTGCATTTGCTGCATCTGTTGCTGCTGCCCGCCGCCGGAATGCAACATGCCGCCTAGTGCGCTGTGTTGGCGACGTCGGCGGGGCTCCGCAACTTGGCGGTCATTGCGGGTCTGACCGACCGGGAGGCTGCGGCGCTCGTCCTCGCTCGCGGAGACGCTGCGTGGTGTGCGAGAACGACCACGGCCGCTTCGCTGAACCATTGGGGAGGGGGATCGACTGTCAGACATAATGTGATGTGTGGTTCGAATGGGTGTTTGTTTGAATGTATGAGAGGAAAGGAGCCCACACTCGTTTCCGCAGGTTATAGGTGAACTTGAGGTCGGTGGCGCCTGACATCACTGCGGAGGAACTTTCAACGTCATCCCTTGCTGTCTCTTGAGTTAGTTTCCACTCCCATCAAAACGACGTATGAAATGCTTGGATGACGAGAGTCATAACGCACAGTCTCCAAGGCAAGGGCGAAGGAGTGTTTTGGGAAAGGGCAGAAGCGATACACATGGCGCGGGGCGCTCCGCGTCCGTGGTACAGTTCAATCATTAAGAACTTACACTGGTACCCGCAAGTGCAGCCTTGCTATAGACCACTGGCGCTCGGCCATTGGCCAGCAGGCAATGGAGCCATGATGCGCCTTGAACAATGTCGATGCCTACGGCTAGACAGGGCAAAGACCAAGTATGGATACAGTTGTTATCTCGCCAAGCGCACATGTTCTCGTGGCTTACCTGGAGTGTCAAGAATCAATCTGGAGCTACGGCTTTGTAGAGGCAAATACAGTGCTTCCACTTCCAGTGTCCAAATTGTCATACGATCGTCGATGAACCGGTTCAGTACAGGCAATTAACCTCAGGCAGGAATCGACCGATTCAAAAATTGAACTTGTGTTGAGTATCCCCAAAGAGACACGACTATCCCGACGGACCTACGCAAACTCTGAGTGTGGAGATGGCGCGACGAAGGCCGACCGAGAGAATGAATCCACGGCGGTAATTCATTGACTCTTGAGTCCTTCACTTTCCGTGTAGCTTAGGTGTACCAGGTGTTGTATTGCTGTGCTTTCCACTGACCGTCCACCGACCTTGACACGCTGTGCAAGGAGTGGTGGGTGACTGGGGGTCGCTTTCGAAAACAGCGGACGACAAGACGCGACTGCCTTCATCAGCCGCAGGCAAAACGCGGCGCTTCCGAGTGAGCTGCCTGGCGACATAAGTGCTATACTGTATTAGTACATTGAAATGAGGAACCGAAAGTTCGTGATGCTGTCGATGTTGGTAATAGTGATTTAGCGATGCCGGCAACTCTGAGAGGGCGGTTAGGCTAGACAGTGATGACTGTGGTTGCATGAAGCCCTGGAGACAAAGTGATACTACTCACCGTTCGTGACAGCAGTCATGTCGCATTTCTGACGGAAAAACGTCAAGATACAAATAATCATGATGCGGCAAACGGTGGTCAGTCATTCAGCGATAGCCTAGAGACACAGAAGAGACGCGTTGCTGGATGCACAACATCTAGTCGCGTAATGGGCACAAGGTCGGATTGTCGATGTGGTCAATGAGCAAGGAGCACTCGGATGATCGGGACCGAAAAGCGACTTGGTCATCGACCATCACAACGATGGCGAAAGGCATTGTAGCGCCCTTAACCGCCTACCCACCTGCGTCTGCCCGCAAGGCGCTTCCTGCATCGCAACTGGTGACCCTTTACCAGACGATCTCCGCTTGCCTGGCCGATGTCATTTCGCTTCCTCCGGCCAAACGCGACACCGACGCCTCACGCAGGTTTGTCGCCTCGTACGCACAGGATGCAGCGCTGCAACATCTCCAAGGCCTCATATGGGGCACTCAGTCCAATCTCTCTAAACCCGAGATATCAATTCGCCAGCGGGTTCTAACATTGACCGAGAAACTCGTCGTGTCACCACCGGGCCTTGACTTGCAGACGTTGCTGGACCTGGCCATCACTTATTCTTCATCACGTCCTTCACATATCCGTCATATTGTCGAAACAGCCATCGAAAGTGTCCCATCCATTCTGGCCACCATCAGAAGCGAATTGGTACCTGCCTTTACCCTTCTCATCGGAGAATCTGTGGGCCTGTACGGAGTCCGCAAGTCATCACACTGTATCCTGTCTTTCTTGAAGGCAGCGCCACCAGACGTCGTACGGGCGTTCGCTGCCAAAGATTTCCTTGTTGCCTTGGCCAAATGCTACGATCAAGTCCTGACTTCCGTTGCTCAGTCGTACGGGGGAACCCGAGGCTTGCAGAACCCAAATGGAAGGCAATTGGATGACTGGGAAAGAATCTGGGTAGAGACGAAAGTCGATCTCTTGGACGCTTTCCACATCATCTTGTCACGCATGCTGCACGATTTGGCCAGCGTCTCCGGGCAAGTGCTAGGCATTCAGGCAGAACGTACCTTCGATACGGTCTTCGCTCTTCTCGAACTGATTCCTTCCTCCTCCTCCTCCAACACCCCCTTCCTCGACCGCTCCCTTCTCGCCGATTACCAGCAGTCCTACGATCTTTCCAAAACCTTGGCGTCTGCTTTGAAGAACGCCAAGGAGAAGGATGTCCGCCTCGACCTTCTTGAAAGTAGCTTGAAAGCTTTTGAGGACGACTCGAGTTCTCAGAAGGATCCAGGCGTGCTGAAGCTCATCATCAAATCTTCTGGCTTCCCGCTGGGTATCGACAACTTGGGGCGAGGCCCATCTGCCAAGGCCAAAGGAAAGGCTCCGGCGCCAGCACCTCCTCCGCTTATCGAAGAAGCTCGTGATCCTGACATTGATCTCAAGGTCTCTCAAGTGCTTGATATCTTTCCAGATCACTCCCCATCCTACATCAGCGCTCTTCTTTCGCACTCGTCCTACCCATTCCGAGGCAATGCTGAAAAAGTTATCGAGGCGTTGCTAGAAGGAACCGCGCCAACTGAAGATGAGCTCCACGTTCTTCCAAAGCCCCAAGTAGAGGAGGCGCGTCCTATTGAGAGACGAAACATATTTGACGATGAGGCCATCGATACATCGAAGCTGCATGTTGGGAAGAAGAGGTAGTACCATACACTATTTGTCACCTGAGCCTGTGCTGACTACTGTTTCAGCGACGATGCTGCTGTTCTTCGTGACCGTACCTTCATCGAGCAGATGAAAGCCGACATCCTTCGGCGCGCCGAGGCCATATCGGACGATGAAGAAGAAGGCGATGCTGGCGATGGGCGCATCGTGGCCTTCGACGAGGAAGCTGATCTCGAAAGAGTGAAGGTCGGTGGCGACGGAGAGCAAAGCGATGAGGATGATGAAGAAGACGACACGCCAGCACCACCCCCGTCTTCTGAAACGATCCTCGAGCTAGCCTACATTCGCGATCCCAAGTTGTTCGATAGGGATGCAAACACCAGACGAAGTAAAGCACGAGCCGAGCTCAAGACTCAGACCAGTGTGTCTCATCATCCGATTTACTCTTTGTTGCTTCTGACTCACATCACAGGCTGGACGGACGAACAGATTGAAGGATGGCGCATTATGTTGGAGCGAAACGTGAGGATTTCAACTCGAATTGTTTGCCTAATGTATCTGACAAGCGCATAGCCCAAGAAAGACAAGATACTACAAAAACATGAATTCTCCGGGAATCAAAAAGCGATACTTGACGTTCCACAAGCCGGCCCTTCTCGGGGAGGCGGTGGTGGAAGGGGACGAGGTGGTGGTGGCGCTGGAGGCCGAGGGCGGGGTGGACGAGGCCGAGGTGGTACCAATGGAGGAGGCGGTGGTGGGGAAGCCAGAGATCGCGCATTCAAGGACAAGAACAAAGCCAGTAGAGGTAACCACAACCGAAAGCGGGGGCATGACAAGAAGATGGCTAGGGCAGGACCGCCACCCACGTAGGCAAGAACGTCACGTCTCAATACAGCGCTTTCTCCCGTCCACCCCTTTTGTGAAGGGTCCCACCCGCTGGCGGCGCTGGAGCTTATCGTTGCCAATTTCGACACTTGCTGCGATGACGCATCATGCACTTCAAGCGGTCGTCATTTTGCTCCGACAGTCATGCTCCGAACTCCAGCACATCTGACTATAACACGTTAGCACTGGGTTGAGTGTATCCATAATCCTCGCTCATGTCCGAATCTCGCTCCCCGTCGTCGCAACGCTATGCCAATCGCAACCGACGTCGTTCGCGTGCGCCCCAGAAAAGCCTGAGCACATATAGCGAGACTGAGTCGGATAATCACTATGACGACTACAAGCCGCAGCAGCAGGGGATGCAGATGCCCCCACCGCTGCCCAAACCGGGCGCAGGAGCAGGGCAAGATGAGGGAAACGAGAGTTTGAAGCTTAGGCTGGATCTCAACCTGGATGTGGAGGTCACTATAAAGGCAAAAGTGCACGGAGATGTGACTCTTTCACTCCTGTGAGTATAAAATATCCTACTTCGTTGGCGGGTCGCTGACTTGCTGCCAGTGGCTGATTTCCTTGGACCACATCTACCAAAGCCTGTTTGGTCTTTGAACCAAACCAGCTAAGACAGCGCTACGCCGACCATCGCCCCCTCACGAACTACAATGCTATGCTTTTGATTTCGTATCTCGGAGTATACCCAACGCCGCTTTGCGGCAAAGTCATTACTTAGCAATACATCACCATTCGAGACAACATCCAGCGACAGCAATATTCAATCTTACGCATCACTCATGATGCAAGGTCAATGACAATGGTGACACACTGAGTACCTGCATGATTTCGAGGCCTTGGTATTCACAACGTAACGACGAGTCCGGCTGACAAACAGTGCTTCGGACAGTGGACTTCATGTGAGTACAGTGAGTATCTGCCTGATACTTAGCTCTCACAACTCGGCAGTTCCGTCGGGACTCAATAGAACTTCCTTCCTTCCTTCCTTCTTCACATATCAGGTCGTGGACCTGACGCGGCACACAGAATTCTTTGCACGGTGCTAGAGCACCGTTTCGGGCCATCTGACTCTCCGCGTTGCCTCACAGGGTGTTGTTAAGAATCAAGCGTTATTCAATTGTGCTGCAGAGTGCGGTAATAGAGTGGTACGACTTCGACTCGAAGTTGAGGTCATCAGATTGCACTGGTACTGAATTGACCTGCAGTTGTCGCACACTATTGATACCACCAGACGGTACCGGTGTACATGCCTACCTGCCTTCCTACAGCACAGAATCAGCTGCGCCGCTGGAGAAAGCTTACGAAGCAAAGTTCTATGAAGCAAGCCTGTCTTGAATAGGGACTTGCTCAGGCACGAAGTCGTCTCGGTTAAGTACTATGATTATCCGGAAAGACTCAGTACGAGTCATCGTACCCGGGCATCCCTGATAAATACGCGTTCTACGCGCGTTGGTACGCGTCAGATAAGAATTTTGTGTTACTATAAGGCATTCTTGTTGAGCTATTCAGGTCTTTATAGCTCTGGGATGCCTCCTCCTACGAGTCCTACCCACACTCTCCCTCCTCCAGAGTACTCTTCCGCGCCCCACTTTGGCGAAGCCCGGCTGGAACACAGTCCTTCCAGACGACAGCGCCTTCCCACAGACACATGGCTCAAGACCGATGGCAACGTAACTGTCGCACTCTCTGAACAAGAGAAAGACTCCAATATCCCGCGATACGGACGTCGCGGGCGCATCCAGGGCGCGCTCCTCTTGGATAATCGCGAAGTCGTTGCGGCTGTCAGTATCAAGGTCCGCTCTATTTCACGGCCTCCAGTGCGCTCTTCTCAAACAAACTTTGTTTGCGTAGCTCTCGGGAAGGATGATCTTGTCTGACGGGGAGAGTGAGCGGACAGTGGAGACAGTGGAGACCGAGCAATGCTTGTGGAATGGTGCCTCGGAGCACTGGCAGCAGATGTGTCCTGGCGCGATACCCTTTTCGCTGAGGTTCCCCGATACGTATGTGGATCCAAGTCGAAGTGAAGCCTACCCTCTTCCTCCGTCGTACAAAGCAGCCCACCTCGGCGTACTGGTACTGTACACGCTCCTTGTGGAGGTCACGGATCGCAGAAAGCCCGCGTTGGGGTTCATTTCGAGAAATCGCGTGTAAGTGATGTTTCAATTTTGTCTTGTGTTTAAATTGAGTGATTGATCATGGATCTCAGGGTACGCATTCCGCTGATATACTCCCCGCGTGCACGTCCTTCCCAACCCCTTCTGCACCGACCGGCGTTTCTGTACAGCGTCAAGGCATCGCCCGAGGAGTGGAGGCAGAACTTGGTGGAGGTGAGGATGAAGGGTGACTCGAACCTCACACCGATAATGTGTAACGTGGGTGTATTTTCAGTACAATCCGTAAACATGACTCAGATTCTACAGGTATTCATCCCCGCTGTCCAGACTTTCTCCGTCTCTGACACGATCCCATTCCACATCCAATTGACGGCTCCGGTTCAATCCCTCCAGGCGTTCTTCTCCTCTGAGTCACTTCCTTCTGCCGCACTTCCTTCTGCCGCACTTCCTTCTGCCGCACCTCCTTCCTCATCCTCGACATCACCTCCATATTCTCCCAGAGATACGGACTCAGAAGCACCCCCTTATTTAACTGTCAGCCTCCTCCGCCAGGTTTCCGTCAAACTACAAGATGATGGAAAGAACGCAACACGGAATAGCATCATTGGGACGTCCTCTCTGCGCCCCGTGCCTCCCCCAGCAACGTCCTCTCCACCGAGGAGAGAGGTACACATTGACTGGGAGGGCGAGGTAAGGTGCTACCAGGATGTCAAGGTCGGAGGGTTCTCTGTGGCCGGCGTTCTTGTCAAGGTGCGTGATTCTCATATCAGGACGGTCTGAATTGGCGATGTCCTTTCGTTCCTGCTAACTACTCATGCGTTGCCGTATGCTTGTAGGATTATATTCTGGTCGAGCTCAAGCCGCCAGATACTGGCTCTGGCTCTGGTTCACAGTTCTTGCCCACGCGAAACGCGATTGGGGTGTTGATCGTGACCGATCCATGGACAGACGATGCAGCGTAGGGCCCAAGAGCAGACGGGTTTTAGAGGAAGAGGTGCAATTGATCTGTCTTCTTTCCCCTCTGAATTTTGAGAGCGTTGTGTTTCTCAGGTGAGCGGACACACTTCGCGGCAGCGAAAGGGGGTGCCTGTGCAAACCGAAGGTCACCCCATATGTGCCAGTGGTGGATAGAAGGAGTACAAAAATAGTCATCATTGACATCAAGCGCAGATTTCTTTACACCATCTAACTACGTGGTCAATGCGGCTGCGTATTCGGCAGATAGACATTTGAGTATAAATCACGTACGTCTTTCCTCCCTTCCCATGAAAACCTCCCCCGAGAGAAATTGTATACTATCGTCCAATATGCCCCACGGTACTGCCCCTCCGCCAGAATACTCCTCTATACCGCACATTGGCGAAACCCAGTTGGAACATGGTTCTTCCCGGCGACAGCGCCCTCCTTCACAAACATTGCTCAAAACTGCGAGCAACATCACTATAGCATTCTCGAACCAAGAAAACGACACTCGTATCCCTCGATATGGCCGGGGCGGACGCATCGAGGGCGTTCTGCTCTTGGACAATCAAGAGTTTGTTGCGGCACTTCGCGTCAAGGTAAGGACACTTCGTATCGTACACCTGTTACAGAATTTGACCGTCGTGTGCATACTTAGCTGCTGGGATGGTTCACACTGATGGACAGGGAGCACCAGCGGACAATAGATACTGTGGAAACTGAGCAGCTTCTGTGGCCTGGTGGTGATGACGCCTCCGAGTCGAGGGTGTGCCCGAATGCCCTCCCATTCTTGTTGAGTTTGCCCGAGATGTACATGGCAACTGGGCCGGACTCGCAGGCTCACCCGCTCCCGCCGTCGTTCAATGCATCGTACAAGGCAGCTCATCTCGGCGCAATAGTGCAGTATATGGTGATTGTCGAGGTCACGGACCGTAGGAAACCTGCCTTGGGGTTCATATCGCGAGATCGGGTGTAGGTGCTCCTGCCAGTACCACCAAATGGTTGATTAACAAGATGTCGTAGCGTGCGCTTCCCCCTGACCTACTGCCCCCGTTCACGGCCGTCTCAGCCACCCATGTATCGCCCAGATTTATTGTTGAGTGTCAAGATCTCACCGGAAGAGTGGATGCAGAGTTTGGTAGAGGTCAAGACAAGGAGCGAATCGACTCTCGAGTCGATTAGCTGTAACGTAACACAGAAGCTAGGATCCATTTTGGGTCCGTATTTCAGTCTGTGGCGGACATTAACCTCGATGCTTTCTAGATCTTTATCCCCGCCGTCCAAACCTTCGCGGTCTCCGATGCAATCCCGTTTCACCTCCAACTAACAGGCTCAATGCAGTCCATTCGGGCATTCTTTCCCTCTAGCTCTCAAAATTCACCTCCTTCCTCCAGTCAGGTCTCTTCACCAGCGTTCGCCGTCAAAGATGCAACTTCATACCTGTCCGTCAGCGTTCTTCGTCAGATTACCGTCGACGGACGCGGAGACGGGAATACTTCGACATGGAGTAGTGTAATTGGGACATCCACTTTGCGCCCTGTGCCACCGCCTGTGACCGCCACTGCAAGTGGTGAAGTCCATATTGACTGGGAGGGCGAAGCAAGGTGCTTTGAAGATGTCACGGTCGGAGGGTTCACAACGTCGGGACTCGCCGTCAAGGTGCGCAATACTATTTGCGCGCTGGGAACGGGATCCAAGTTGCTGCATACTCATGCACGTTACCTCTAGGACTTCCTCAATGTTGAACTGAAGCCCCCAGACTCTGCGCCATTCTTGCGTACGAGAAACGCCGTTGCTGTGCTGATTGTGATGGACCCCTGGACGGATGATGTAGCGTACTAGACATGGACTGCCAGTGTTGTAGGGGGAATTGGCGTGTTGTCAGGAATGGGTGGACGGCTGGTTCAAAGCTTGATTGTTGCGCCCTGTACAGACGTGTTCCTGTACACAAGCTGGCATACTGAAGTCTTTGCATACGATCAAATGAAAGATTTACGACGTTGAAGACAAGCTTTAGCTGCTCAGCAATGGATTATGGTTGACCAGATTGGTCCGAAAGAAATCTTACGAAAGCGTACTGCTCGCATACTATGAGCTTTGCCTATGTTGCTCTTGAGCAAGGAGTTGCGCCGTAGTCGCAGGTTGGAGGACGATTTGCTGCCCACGCCCGTCGATTTGTCTTCATTGACTTTGCTCGCTCTGGAATATCCCTTAGATCAGGCGCCCTTACGCTCCGATCTCTACCAGCTTTAAGACGATGTAACCGTTCATCGAAATCCGTTTGTAGGAGATGTTATGTTACTTGGCCAAGCCATAAAGCAACACCTCCTCAAGCTAGGGACCTCTTCGACCCCATGCGGGGTAGAGCGGGGTCAGTTCCTACGGTAGCAGAGGCCCTGGTCCAATTGCGCCGCATTCAATAAGACAGAAACCTCTCAGCTGTACTAAGTACTGATAGTGGTCCGCTATCTTATTCGGCCGGCCTTGTTCACAAACCGTTGAGTGAATTGCTGAGGTACGAAGTGATTCGATCAAACGTTAGTTTGTGTCTCTGCTCCTAAAATGTCCGCTTGCCATTATGTTTCCGGACCACGTCAGCTCCCTTTATCTTTGTTTGTCTGAGGCTTGCGCCCGTATAATAATTGTTCATACATTTCCCTATGGAAGGAAGAAAAAGGCTCAAAAAAGTTGAAAGGAACGCATTGGAGATGGCGAAAGAAAAATTGGAGTGGTACATACGCTTAACCGGTGAGATATTGGACTGAGAGCGGTTCCAATGGATACTTGTATGTAGCCGTCGGAAATAATTGGGAGAAGACGCGGGCGGGCTACGGTTTGTGACACGCCGCTTGTCGGCCCATACCCGCGTCATAGTGTTTGTTCAATAAGCATATTTACAATTGTCTGTACATACTAAGTCCCTACTTAGTAGTCATGCCATATGACTACTTGCTCGAACGCGCGGCTCATGCCGTTTTCACCACTTTAATATCACGAGCTACTTACCCTAATACCCTGACTGATCACCTCCCATCACCATGTCGAGCAACGAAGACGACGACAGCGAGATCCAGAGCAAACGGCGCAGAGTCCAGCGCGCATGCGACGTCTGCCGTCGCAAAAAGAGTGCGTTCCAGCCACTGTTAGGATCGTGCTGAAGCCTGACACGCGTTGTGCACGTAGTCAAATGCAAGTATGCTGTCAGTCCGAATGGACGGTACCAATTTATTGTGCAGGCGACGGCGTCCAGACGCCTGGAAGCAAGTGCTCGAATTGCACCGTGTACCACTCCGACTGCACGTTCGTCGAGGTGCCGAGGGTGAGGCCCTTGCAATCTCGTCCGACATGGAAGTAATTCGCAGCGTCTTGTAGAAATATGGACCGCCGAAAGGGTGCGTCGTCAACATGCTCTAGCTCATTCTTCAACTCAGGGAATGTCACGGCAGATACGTCGAAAGCCTGGAGGCTCGCATTGAGAAGATGGATCAGATGCTGCATCGGGTTCGTACTAGCGGCCTGCCTCCCAGGCCATCCCAATCGCTCACGAAAATCGCCCAGCTGATGCCCGAGGCGGATTTCACCAAAGAATTCGGCAGCCGCTTCAGCAAGGAGCCGTGGCTCGTCGAGCCCACCAACGCCAACGTGCCCGACATCATGCGCGTCGTCAAAGCCGCGGGGCATGCCGGCTGCGAACCCCCAAGCAAGCGCTCGGACGCCTCCTTCAACTCGGCGGAGGAGGAGCTGCTCGAGGAGGAGCTGCAGCACCTGACGCTCGTCGACAGCCTCTACCAGACGCGCGTCCCGGACGGGAATGGGTTCAGGTTCTTCGGCAAGTCGAGCGAGGCGCAGCTCCTCAAGACCGCGCTGGATCTCAAGAGCGGGTATCTGGACGCCGACCGCGGCGCGGATGTACCTCCGCCCCAGATCAGGATGCCGCCCTCCAGCAGGCCCGAGTTTTGGAACTTGCTTCCGGTAAGTGATTTAGTGTTCTGAGCTAATCTCGTTTGCTAATGTAGAGCCATACATAGTGGGAGCACGACGACGGCGAGGGCTCCGAGCCTGCGTACCCCGCATACACCTTCCCCGACGACGACCTGCTGCACGACCTCACCGAGCTCTACTTTACGCGTCTCAACATCTTCATGCCCCTCCTCCATCGGCCCACATTCTCGCGCGCCGTCGCAGCAGGGCTCCACCACACGGACGCCCAGTTCGCCTCCGTGGTCCTCCTCGTGTGCGCGTGCGCGTCGCGCTACTCGGACGACGATCGCGTGCTGCTGGATGACGAGATGCACACCACGACGACGACGTCGCGGCACTCCAGCGGCTGGAAGTGGTTCAAGCAGGTGCAGGTCGTGCGCAAGTCGCTCATGATCATGGCCACAGCGACGTTGTACGATCTGCAGGTCTTCGTGGTGGGTGGTATTCCCATTCGAGTTTCCACTCTTTCCCTGAAGCGTGTTAGTAGCTATACACGGAGTTCCTGTCGGGATCTTCGGCGCCTCAGGCATCGTGGACCATGGTCGGCGTGGGCATTCGGTTGGCGCAAGACGTCGGCGCCCATAGACGAAAGCAAAACAACATGAAGAATTCAGTGGACAATGAGCTCTGGAAGAGAGCGTTCTGGTACGGTCTACATCTCGAATATGATTCTGTGTGTCCTCATCGTAAATCTCAGGATCCTGGTCGTCATGGACCGGGTGAGTTCCTCCACACTGGGGCGACCGTGTGCAATACATGACGAAGAGTACATTAATACCGAGTCGGACTGTGCATGATTGTTAACCCTTGTGCAGTATCGATATCAGCTTTCCTGCGGAATGCGACGACGAGTACTGGGAGACTGAAGATCCCGACCAGGCATTCAAGCAGCCTCCGGGGACAGTGTCCTATGTCACGTACTTCAACACTTACCTTCGCCTGAATCAGCTCTTGGCGTTCTGTCTCAGGAGTATTGTCAGTTCAGTTCAATCTGGTTTTGACTCCGCCAAACTAATTTTTTTTGGGGGGGCACAGTACGTCCTGAACAAGAGCAAGATCCTCCTAGGCCTCGCGGGCAGCCAATGGGAACAGCAAACCGTCGTCGAGCTCGACTCTGCGCTGAACCGATGGGTCGATTCCATTCCTGATCATCGTGAGTATCTTTTCCCTCCTCTCCCTTCTTCCTTCCTCCCCTCTTTCCTTCCTCCTTCCTTCCTTCCCTCCCTTCCTCCTTTCTCTTGTGTACTTGTACTAACCCTGCTCCAGTACGCTGGGACCCCACCCGCACAAACCCCCTGCACTTTGACCAGTCCGCACAGCTGTACATCTCGTACTACCACCTCCAGATCCTCATCCACCGGCCCTTCATCCCCTCCCGTACGCGCACCAAAAACGCCGGGCCCGGGTCCTTCCCGTCCCTCGCGATATGCACCAACGCGGCGCGCTCGTGCTCGCACGTCGTGGATATACATTCGAGGCGCAGCGTCGCGATGCCGCATAGTAGTGTACGTTCACTCAGGTATTGGTGTTGGGTATTGACTGATGGGGTGGGTGCGTACGTAGATGCCGGTGTTCACGGCGGGGATCGTGCTCCTGTTCAACATCTGGGGCGCCCGCTCCGGATCCGGATCTGGGCTGTCGATGGACCCGGATAAGGAGATGGGCGACGTGCATAAGTGCATGAGGATGTTGAAGGGGCTGGAGTCGAGGTTAGTCGCGTGAAGGAAAGGACCTGACCTTGTGTTAACTCAATGATAGGTGGCACATTGCTGGTCGATTATGGTATGCGCGCGTGTTCTAGGTCCCTAGTAGTCGCCGTTGACAACGTTACAGGGACGTCTTATTCGAACTGGCATCCGTCGGGGACCTGCCCCTGCCCAAGTGGACTAACAACAAGCGGGGGAGGGACGCGGACGCGGACAGGCCGACGGTGCCGCCAAACCCACAACAACAGCAGGCGTCCGACTTCACACTGCCGATGTACACCAACGATTTGGGGCGCATTCCCCTACACGAGCAGGGCCTGGGCCTGGGGTGGGACGCGGACTTTGGCTTCTTGGACCTGGACATGCCTTCTTATGACAGTGGCTATGGGACTGGGACGGGGACGATGGATGATACGATCGCGATGTGGTCTAGCGCGCCGAGCGGGTTCGAGTGAGTGTTCCTTGCCTCTCTTTGTTTGTGATGAATGTTCAGGGTGTGTGTGGTGTAGGCTGGACGATTGGGGCACGTATTTGAGTAATTGGCATGGAGCTGGTGGTGGGGGTGGGTAGGATGAGATCCGTTACTAGAGTACATACATAGATTACTTGGCGGACATGAATGGTGTGATTTTAACAGACAGTCAGAGTGATGCTTGAGAGGGCGGACAAATGCTGCTCTTCAGTGGACAGCGTAAATTATCAGGCGGTCACTTTTGCTTCAGGGAGGTGGTTGAGCAATACAGTGCAAACTTTGCCCCGGGCCCTACACAAACAAGTGGGTGAGCTCCAACAACAACAACAACAACAACACACCTGGCGTGGAGGGCGGGCTTCTTGGATGATTGGATGGATACGGCGGGTTTGAGTGCGTGGATGAGTGTTCTGTTCCTTCCCTTTCCTTCCCCTTTCCTCTCTTTTTCTGTGGTGTCGAGGGCCCGTACTTATACGCCTCTCCCACTTTCCACTTCCCACTTCCCTCTTTCCTAACAGCGCCCGGGTAGGTGAGGTATCGTGACAAGCCGCCCCCCTCTGAGAAAAGGGTGGGGGGGGGAGGGGGGGCAAAGAGTACCGTGCTTGGAGTCAGGCCTGTGTGAAGATGAAGCTCCAGGGGGAAGTAAGCACCTTGACACCCCAGGGGACAGTCGGCCGGGGCCCGGGACAAAAGGATAAGGGGGAGGGGTGGCAGTCAGGTCACGACACAGATCTCAATAAACAACTCTCTACTGTTGAATCCTGTTGCACAATGCAATCTGCGTATTTCAATTTTTCAACAGTAGCAGGGTCCAGGCGCCAAGACGACTGGTGGAGAAAAAATAAGACTCCTAGCGACACACTGCCCATTGGCTGGATTGAACAACCGACCTCACCATTACGAGTGGCGCGCTCTACCACTGAGCTAAACGGGCGATGTCTTGGGTTGGTGCTGATGTGTCATAGGCCGTCGCCAGGGACAAAGACAAAGAGGTAGGTGGGAACAGGCATGGGACGAAAGGGTAGAAAGCAGCACGGGCATCCATCCAATCCACCCGCTGGCATGGGATGTGCAGGGCCAAGACAGCTGGCCTGCTTCCCAGCAGCGTGGTGGGTCTGCGGGCTTCCTTTTCAATAGTAGGACAAGTTGTGGTACTCTTTGAAGCACACAGGGCACGGAGATGAGCATCACTGTAGTTAATCGGAGAACGACCGTACATAGAGCGAACTTCAACCGGATCGCGCCCATCTGTTGTGGACAAGCGTGGGAGTCCGATGCGGGGGCGGGGTAGATGTGATCCTGGCGTAACAGCAACGGTCACCAACCACCTTTGCTCTCCGATGGCAGACGTGAGCGACGCGGCGATCAGCGAGGCCTACCAGGACGTCCGCAACGACAAGTCTGCCACCACCTGGCTGCTGCTCGACTACGAGGTGAGGTGCCCCCTCCCCCTCCCTCCCCGCCCCTCCGCTCACCCACCCCCCCCCCCCCCCCCAGTCCGACCGCTCCGACGTGCTCCACCTAACCGCCACGGGGACCGGCGGGCTCGCGGAGTTTGTGACGCACCTGCAGGACGGGCGCGCGAGCTTCGGCTACGTGCGCGTGAGCTACGCCAACGACAAGGAGTCCACGCGCGAAAAGTTCGTGCTCGTCGTCTGGATCTCGCCCTCCTGCAAGGTCATGCGCAAGGCCAAGATCAGCGTCCACAGTGCGGATGTCAAGCATGCGCTTAGGGTGTTCAGCATCGAGGTCCCGGCGACGGACAAGTACGTGTTGTCCATCTATCCATCCATTCATCTATCCTAATCGGCTTGACTGTAGGAGCGACCTAGACGAAGACGCCATCGTGGTCAAGCTGAGAAAGGCAGGCGGCGCGAGTTATGATGGGGTCTGACTGCGCTTAGAACACAATCCAATGTATCAATCCACGCGCCGAATCCTACATAACACTTCTCTTTCCTTCTCTCCATTCTTGCCTTCCTCCCTAGCCAGGTGACCTAGCCTACAGGTATGAGCGAGCGTCGATACTGTAGGCTAGGTAAATCGGCATCAATAAAAGGCGTGAACATCTTTTGGCTGTGTTTGGCACGGTCGGATCAGTCGGTCCGTAAGCTATTATACCATATATGGAAGGCGAAATTTGCGCCTCCTCCTGCAAGATCTTATTTCGACATTGGTAACCCTCTACACGCTCTTTTCATGCTTAAAACATAATTTCATTATAACCTAATCATGCCTTCACCTTTGGCGGCGTTAAACGCGTCTCAGGTGACGGCCACTCAGACTAATATACTGGACGCGTCCTTGGTCTCTTTATGTGACCAGATGCGCATCCTTCCGACAGATCTTGTTCCGTGGGACTACATTAACGGCCTTGATTCAGGCCCAAAGCTAGTTGCCTTGCGCTTCTGCCTGTTGGTCTGGGAAAGATCATCATATACCGAGGTTCCTCGTCAGAATCAACTCGAGGTTGCACTTGCTATCTATGCCCGTACAGGCGATGTGCTTGCTATTGCCGGGACTGGATCAGGAAAAACACTGATGATGGTGCTTCTGCTTCTCACGGAGCGTGCACCCTCTATTGCTGTTACGATATCCCCATTACAGCGACTGCAGATCACGCAGGTACTTGCAGGACCCATGTTTATCCCTATAAGAGCTTGAATACAAAATCCTGACATTTTTTTGAAATTTTTGAGTGAGGTAGGATCAAAATCCTGACATTTCTTGACCATTGTTGAAGCAGGTAAGATCAAAATCCTGACAATTACAGTCCCAGCGGGGCCTGATGCGCCAAATTTGGAGTAAAAAAACCACGTGACCAATCTCGGCAGCTCTGCCGAGCGAAAAATTTGGCTCAAAACCCCAGGTAAGTCCGATTTTGGCGATGTTGGATACAAAATCCTGACAATGCAGGCGCGCGCAGCGCCAGCAAAAATCCTGACAATTTGGTCTGAAAGAGGGAAATTGGTATCCAACCTCTGACAAGATAAACATGGGTCCTGTACTTGCATTATATTGTGTCACAGTCCTCGGCGTCTGATTGATGAGATTACAGGCGCAGGTCTTCAATGATAGATATGGGATTCCCACAATCTGTATCAATGACGATACACCGCGGAATGCAGCGTATTGGACTGTACGTCTACTTGCGCGTCTCATTTGTAACCCGCAACTCAGCCCATTCCGAAGAAGAATGTCTTTAACCTTTTGACGCAATCTCCAGGAAAAGCGTGCCATCTCATTGTGACAACCGAACAGTGCTTCACGAATCCGCAGGGACATCTTCCACGCATGGGCCAATATCTTCGTAATCCAGCCTTCCGGAAGTACGTGCGATACATCTTTGTAGATGAGATCCACACGGCACACTATGCGGGTACTGGTCGATATGGCCTTCCCGCCTTTCGACCAACTTGGGGCAGACTGAGTGAAATCAAGGCTCTGTTCCCGTCCTCGGTTCCCTGGCTTGGCATGACAGCGACCTGTCCTCCGCACGTAGAAGCCAGTATTCGGAAGCTCGGTATCTTGAGTGCAGACCATCAAACCTTTCGCATCACCGTGAACCGCCCAAATACTATCTATGCCATGCACCAAGTCAAGGGGTCAGTAGATGATATCGGCAACTATCGATGTCTTCTGCGCGATATAGACCCTATGACACAGCCTCGGGTTCTAGTATTCTGTCGAACAAAGGATCAGACCAGAGCACTTGCGAAGGCTCTGACACAGTTCCTTCCTGCGGATCTTCGCCAGAAAGGGATCATTCGACACTATCACAGCAAAATGTCCAAGGGATATCTTCGTCGCACCCACAAGGCTTTTACCGATCCGGATGGTGCTTGCCGTATCCTCTTTTCAACATCTGGCGAGTCTACTGTAAGCATCCGTCGCTTACAGTGGCAAACCCATTCATAATCAACCTAGGGCGTTGATTTCCGTGACGTTGCCGTCGTGGTGAATAACGACATACCTGTCGATATACCCTACAGTGCTCAGTGTGGTGGGCGAGCTGTTCGCACTGCCGACAAGATTGGGCTGTATGTCATCTTTTATGAGGCGTGGGCAGCCGATGCGGACAGAATCTGCTCGGAGGACTTTGCGAATGAGTTTGGAGACGATCCTGACCGTCCCCGAGCTGTGCTTACCGAGAAGTCCACCAAACAAGAGCGTGCTGGGTTTGCTCCTATCAGGTTGATCCAGCTCATCGCCGTGAGCTTTTGTATTCGGCGTTGTCACCACACAGAAAGTCTTCACTTGACAGAGTACAAAAGTAATCATCAAGAATAATCATCACTTTCCAAATTTAGACATGAACGCTCTATTAATAGAACCGACTCAGGAATGATTCAGCACGACTCACAATGACTCACTCTGAGTCAACACAAGCCAAGCCATCTCAACTGACTCAGAATGAGTCAGACTGAGTCGAAACGAGTCATACATAGTCAGAAACAGTCAATTGTAGTCAGTAGAAAGTTATTTATAGCCTGTACCAAAAGAATATAAATAGGGAGCAGCTCGGCCCCAAAAGGCAAGCACCCCGAGTTTCACACTATCTGCTTAACAGCCATCAGACAGCTCTGAGACCTTCGAACCCGCTCTCAAGCCTAAGCAAGCAGCACATCGCTAACTAAGTTAGGTACTTCTTTCACACGCAACAAGACAAGTAATAAGGATTGGTGCCTAGGAGTTACACGAAGTAGCAGACTAGCCCACAAGCAAGACAAGCAAGCAAGAATTAGGTGCCTAGGAGTTATACGACATAACAGACTAGCCCTCAAGCAAGACAAGTATTAGAATTAGGTGCCTAGGAGTTACACGACGTAGCAGACTAGCCCTCAAGCAAGACAAGCAAGCAAGACAAGTATATTCAGGTGCCTAGGAGCTCTTATTCAAAGCAGCAGACTAGCCCTCAAGCACGTTTACCACCTTCCACCAGCCACACAGCTATCTCGATAGCTTTCTACCACTGAACTCGTTCCGGTAGAGGAATCGTGTCAAACACTTCCGTACCGTGACATTAATTTGGAGCCCACCGCGAGGGGGTATAATCACCCTTTTGCACAATTAGCTGTTATATGCAGCAAAGTATATCAGAATTTCCATCAAGATCAGGAACGCCTACCTCTTCAGGAATATCGACATCCGAAGAACGATATCAACCGCCTATCGACCTACGCGAGCTACAGAAACAAATCACTGCCTTAGAAACTCCGCCTGTTACCCTCTATTCTACCAACTCTCAGCCGAATCAAGCAAGTAGCAGTTCATCTACCAATTACACCAGAATTCCATCATCCATCATGGCACAGCCACTCCGTACACCCGCGGATATCCCCATGGGGAATACTCGTGATGCAATCAAGACATTCAAAGGCAAACCCCGAGATCTCAAGCCTTTCTTCAAACGACTCGAGCGCCTATTCCAACGCTATGCAGTAACAACCAATCGGGACAAAGTCGAAGTAATGATCGAATACATGTCACCCAAGGTTGTAAAGTTTTTGGAAGGATGCACCAACTACCGAACACCAAATTATACTCTCTTGAAAGAGGATATATTGGAATACTATGATGTTGATAAGATAAACAATTACTATCAGCCAAAGCACCTTAAGAGGCTTACGAACCACTGGCGACGGAAATCCATGTACAAACTAGACCAGTGGAAGAGATATAGACGGGAATTTGTAACAATTGCAGGATGGCTACAAGGCCAGGGCAAACTTACAAACGACGATTTCAATGCATATTTCTGGCATGGAATTCACAAGAAGTTGCGCAAAGATATAGAAAAAATCCATATTTCCAGGGACCCAAACACTAGCCTGGCCCAAGCTTTTGATCATGATATGGTCAACCAAATCGCACAAACCATCTTGGAACGAAACAGATTTGAAAATAATCTAGCGGACTCAGATTCCGAAACAGAGTCGGAAGAGTCAAACGGACCATACAAATCTGACACCAATCAGTCAGACAGTGACTCCGACTCTTCGGAAGAGGAGACATTGCCCAGAAAACCAACAAAGCAAAAGCATCATACAAAGGAAAAAGATGCCAAAGCCAAAGGGGATTATTCAAGTCAATCAAAGGTTGAAGGGTTGGAAGACATTATCCACAAAATGGGAAAGTTATCATTGGACGACCCTCAGTACACTATTCATTACGCCTCGCTCTATTACCAAGCACTGCAAAGAAATCCAAACGCTGTGCGTATGTTCGCAGCCCCAATTATGCCGACAGTCACTAAAAAGATTTCCAGTGACCCCATCGAGAATAGTCGCGGATACTCACCGGGAGTGCAACCAGGATATCGGCCGTCACCTCAACAGAACGGGTCCAGGAGCCCATACTGTTATGGCTGTAACGACCCAACACACACAATTCGAAATTGTCCTATCATTCGTGAAATGCTTAACAACAAGGCTCTGGCCCAGAAACCGGATGGGCGGATTGTGATGAGCGATGGGGGACCAATCATGCGGTACAATGGAGAAACCATTGCACAAGCTGCTCAAAGACAGCTAAACAATAATAAGGGGCAAAAGCAGTCAGCCACTACCGCGTATGTGCGAGAGGCTGGGCACACACCATATGACGCAAGCTTTATTGAGATATCTGTTCCGGATGATGAAGAAAGCCAGATATTCCTGGGAACTAAACCGGAGGCTGAAAGCGATGATTCTGAAGATTCAGAGGAGTACCCAGCTTATTGGGTAAGCAATAAAGGACATGCCTATAGCGCAGAACGGCCAAAGCGGACCACGACCAGGAGTGCGCGAGCACGCGCTATGGAGGACCAGTTTAAACCTCCTAAAGCGTCTACGAGTCAAAAGGCAAAGGAAAAGAGACAAGATGCACCGAGTCTAGATGCCACACGAAAAGAAAACCCAGTAGTAATCAAGGCGCCCTCCCAGTTTCCGGAACCTAAACCGATAGACGCACGACTACCTGTGAGATTAGACCAAAGCAGGAACCGAGCCATGGACATTGACCTACCTGCGCAAGTCAAGCCAGGAAACCTGCCGGCAATGGAAAAGGAAGCCAAGCTCGCACCCAAACTCACTAACTTGGAAAAGAAACCTAAAGCAGGAAAGAGAGTGTCAGAAATCAGCAAAATGACAGACAAAGCAGACCTCATGAAAGTAATCCTCAACACAGACATCACATTGAAGATGTTTGAGTTGTTAGGCGCCTCGCACGACATAAGTGAGGCCCTGGCTGAGCTGCTTAAACGAAGAAATCACAAGGAGGACGCAGAAGACCATCGATACGAAGAAATTCCTGTGCTCCTGCAAGTCGAAGAGGTGTTTGACCGCGGAGTCCTGATCACCATTCCGCTGACAGCAAATGGTGAAACTGTCAATGCTATAGTGGACACAGGGTCACAATTAAACATCATTAAGAGGTCGGCGGCTGAAAACTTAGGGCTAATGATAGATGAGACGGTAGTAACGACCATGAGAGATGCAAGTGGCAGGAACACACAGATGCGAGGTTTTGTCCGGGAAGCGGAGCTCTCGCAGGGATCGGGACAAGTCAAAACGAAAGCTAACCTATTTGTCGGGTTAGAGTCTTTTCCGTTCGACCTCTTGCTAGGCCGGCCCTGGCAGAGAGGCAATTTGATTTGTATCGACGAACGCAACGAAGGAACATATCTGTTGTACAAAGACTTACAAGATCCTACCGGAACCAGGAGACACGTCTTCCGCGCGCTTGGGGTCCCCAAACCTTCCGAGTACAGACTCATGCGGATGGCTGCCGAGGATGAGTCCAACAACGGTCTGAAAGACTTGGCCGAGGGGACGTACGTCGTCTACGACTCATCTGACCATAAGATAACGAGTCAATCTGACGACAAGTCAATAGAAAGGTGCGGGCAAGAGTCAACGAATGACTTACGCGTCGCAGAAACGAAAGCATCGCAGACAGCCGAAGAGGATGTAAGCAACGCCGAAAGCATGCAAGGCTTATGCAAGCTAGCGGAGAGCACATTAAGTGACAATCTGGACTCAAAAAGGAATAAAGAAGAAGGCATCGGGAGTCTGTTTTGCGGGGGCTTACTTCTGATAATAATCCAGCTGTTGAGAAGAATCATAGTCCATGGAGCCGAGCGCTTGAGGACGCAAGCGCGGCACGGCGAAAGATGGTTTAAAAGAAAGGAGAGGTTGGCAGGCGATGCCAAAAACTTCATCCTAGCAGCACAAACGTCATTGATCAGAAACTCGGCCATGTCCGGCCCGGCGCGCGAGCTGAGGGCTAACACCCACACTCATCAGCTTCGAGAGCATGCCGACAATACAATCATCACCGAGACATATCCCTCGGAAGCAGTAATTCTCCCAGTCGCCAGCTCTAGTGAACAATGCAAGACCGTTTACTTCCCGCAGTACCCGCTCGAGGGACCGACGTTCGGGCACGAGCGCACCACCGGAGAACACCTATACCGCCTCGCCGCAATCCATCACCATCTTGAGCGTTCGACGTTTCAACGCTTCAAAGAGAGCATGTTCGGCGTCAACCAGTCCACACCGATACGACCGGCAGAGCTACCATCATGCTATCAACCATTCCAGATATTCGGCGAACACACCATCCATTTTCCATCCGAGCGCGTAAACGAATGTACCTATGAGTCGGGCGTGCTCCTCGGAGGAGCAATAGTTCGGGGGGCTTGTCCACCTTTTCAAGGATACGTCTATTACCGCCTGGCCCGGGGACTTCTCTCCTTCCACGACAAAGGTGTGGTTGAGGAACGATACGAGACGGGAATGGAGGGATCAGCTAGCTGGAAGACGCGCCTGAGATCTTATGTACCACAAACTATGGAGGCGGGAGGTAAGTCGTCTACTGGATACAAACAAACCCTAGCTAATCGCGGAACAGGCACCATAACCGGTCTCAGGGAGTCCTGCGAGAGACTGCCATGGGATCCAGAACCGACCAAGCCTGTCGTCGTCGAGCTGGCAAATGGATTGCAGCAATCCATTGGGGGTTCCGTGTTTCCATACACATCATTGGACGAGTCCTCGCCGTTACGCGAAGAAGAACTTCACGAGATACGAACTGCTACTATGCGCGTACAATCAGCCTATGCACGCGCAGGAGCGGAGATTAGCACCGACGAGCTCATAGCCGAGACTGACTATCCATGCTTCCACGCCTTCGAAGCGCGGGGGATCGGAGCTGTCTACGCGCCATACAGCCAAGAACACGCGTCAACCATCTCTGGTGTAATTTTTGGAGCTCAGTACCGCTGTGCAGGAGGGCAGATCATGACCGGGTTACTGTTCTGGACAATCATGCCCCTCCTTCCGAACCTCCGGCCCGCGATGTGGGATATCGACTGGGAATACAAGAACGAGGCCACTGACGAGGACGGAACACCACCACCGTTGTCCCCAGCCTCTACCGCCGACCAGCCCGAAGATGACCCCTGGGACTCGTCGCAGGAAGATAATAATGAGGATGGCGAGGAAGACGAACGACGGAAGAAGTATCGGCGCAGGAAGCGACGAGGCAAACTACCAGCAAAACCGTACGAAGCGCCACGACGCGAAGGGCTTCTAAACCTATTTGGCATTGTGCCAGCAGGCAAAGTGGCGGAAGTCATTTTCTTAGCAAAAACAGAGCTGCTGAAGTGGGGTGAACCCGGACTTCGAAACCACGCTAGAGGCGTATCTGCTACAGGCGTGTATACCATCCAGTCTCGTGTCGCCCTACAGCTGCCGGCGCGCGAAAGGATGGAGGAAACAATCAGGAACATGGTACTCCTTGACGCTCAAATCTCAGGACCTGACCGCGAGCCGCATATTGCCCATGCCCTATGCTATCAAATTGATGCGTTCACGTACGGAACACTCGCCGCAGACTTGATGAATGCGGGGTTTCATGTGTCATCCAAGCCATTCTCTACAGCCGGAAACGACGCACCTAGCGGACCTCCGCAGTATATTCCGGCACCGTCGCGACGGCCAAACTCGGTTGTCGAGCCGCCCACTGTGGACCCAGAGAAACTTGAAGACTTACTTGCCTCGTTGTGCGGGCATTATCGAGCCAGCAAGAAGCTTCCTCAAACGGCGGACAATGAGGCTCGTACCCATTCCATCTCAATCCAAGGGAGAGTCTGGACGGCGCTCGAGGCGGTTAGTCTTGGAGAGAACGGCATTCTTCGTACGGGCGTACTCCTGGACGCGATTGTAACCAATGGCACAGAACCTGGGCTCCTAGGGCCTGCATTCATTGCCCTAGTTTACGGATGCGAGCCGAGCCCGGAAAAAGTGCATCAACACGGGATATTAACGAACTCAGACCTTGGAAAGAACGAGAATCAAGAAAGGTTCGCGAAGCGAACCACGGGTGATCAGGGGAATTTTGTGCGAATCAAAGTAGGCAGTGAGCGATGGGTGACGGAGGATGTTTATCCCTCGTTACTCAAAGGGACCATTGACGAGGATGGAGTCCCCCGATACGCGCCAACAGATCCGGTCGAGGAAGGATACAGAGGAGTAACCTTCGAGCGAGGGCAACCTAATTTCCACGAAGGGCATTATCCGAGAACTCCCCAATATTTCCGACCCCTTCCTTCTTACCTGAACTGGTTCTATCTGGCGAAACCGCCTTTCGACCGACGATCGCTCAAGTTACATCGTTCGGCAACGTATGACACGCGTCTTCACATTCAGACTCCTGGAAGGGCAACACGTCAATCGACGATAGCCCCTGACTATACAGTCATTGACCCGCTCCGTAAGATTTCGCCATTGACAAAAAGATCTGTTCTGACCAAAAATCTAGAACGGGTTCTCAACCCTCCTTGCAGTGCAGAATGGGAGGCAATCGCTGCGACTTTCATGGAGACTTATCCTGAGCCGCATGCCATGCTGCAGCCTGATTACGAGGAGAAAGACTTGCTGTGTATGTGGGCCACCATGTGCAGCGTATTCCGGCGTTTCCGCCACATTCATGACGACTCCCTTCTCAATTCGTTAATGCCACCTACGCGCTTTGATCCTCAATTAATGCATGTTTTGCGAACATCATGCCGCGACGCCCTTGCACTTCCACCCCTCCAAATGGGCCACCTTTGCGTTCAACAAATGCTGCTGCCTGGTGTCATAATTTATCAATATCACGATTTTGGAGTCGACATCTCGAAAATGGGAACACTACAGCTTTGGATAGTCGACGATAGACAGTTACCGGGATATGCCGACCCTCGGCACCAGAACCCAACCTTTGATGATGACTATCCGGAGGATGCTTTCAACAGCTACTGGCAGACAATCGACGGCGTAGACGAGGACGGACTCACTCAGGAGCAGTATTATGAGTTTGCCGTCCAGGCGTATGGTGATGCACGTCGGTCTATTGATTTGGAGAACCGGCATCTGTCAACCTACGGTCGAGTTCCCGAACCACCTCCTGTACCCAAGGTCAAAGGACTGGACACGCCAGCGTCTCTCTACGACCCACCGCGACATCAGCTTCGCAAACCCGGTGTCCAACCCGTACCCCGTCTGGTACCAGAATTCTCTTCCAAGTTCTTCGAAGCCATACTAGCAAGTGCCCAATCGGCAGAACAAATTGCTAGCGCGAGGCGTCGGGCTGCTACGGAACCTAACAGAGCGCATCGATACGACCTCGATTGCGACTACACATTCAAGCTGCCGGGACATCAAGTCGGGGGGACAGGAATCGAGATGGGGGTAGCAGTCGAAGCGTTGCTACTGCAAGACGACGATCCCTATGCAACAGAAGTACATTGTTTCTATGCTTTTACTCCAGACGCGCCATCATCCAGGATCGAACAGCTACGGGGCGAGCTAGAGTACCCAGAGGAACCCTCTACGGACGCCACTGATGAAACGGCTCAATCTTTGCCAAGTGCTGAGCCCGGCATTCTGCCGTGCATGGTTTACAGCCAACAAAACAATGACACCGCACAGGCGACTACAAGCCCGAATGACGGTGCAGGGGACCCAGCCGCTGTATTCCCCATGCTGTTTGCGCCAGTCCAGATCGAATCAAGCAAGAACCCGATAGCTGAAGCAAAGGGACAAGGTAAGGGGAAACCAACCATGCGTAGTCCCGGTGCTCACACGTTCTCGGTAGACGTGAGCCGAATCAAAATCACGAATGACATTCGAGATGTTGTCGAAGGCTCAGACCTGCTGAGACGAGAAGCCTTGGGACAACAGATTCTTGCCAATGTAATCGACAGTGCAAAAAGGAAATGTCAGTCGCCGAAACCAATACACGCCCCAAAACGAATCTGCACTAATGACCTTGACGTAGTCATGCACAGTTCTCCTGCCACTGACAATGAAACCGGAGAAATGCTTCTGGTCGACGACTCGTCCGATAATGACGAAACCTGCGGAAGCTGCTCGCCAATATCCTCACAAGCCATCTCCGAGTATTCAAGAGACTTGAACGCACTCGACTATCAAAGTGTGGCTAACGTCCACATTGTCATGGAAGACCATCCTATGCGGGAGAAACACTACGCTCTCCCAACCCGTCAGGTCGAAGACGACGGGTATAACTATTACGATTCCTTCATTATTCAGTCTCACGACGATACCCTCCTTGAGGCCACTGAGAAGACCGAGGAGTTTGCTGACAACGTGTCCACGAAGTCAGTCAGGTTTCAATACGGCAACATTCTACCGCGCCACAAGGAGATCAGGATCTTTCGGGACGCTCAGGACAACCATCCGTTACGGTTCCACGGGAACGGGTTTTTGAATCCGGACATAGTGAACTGTTTCGTTTGGACAAACAGCATGGACCGGCAGGTGGGAATATCATTCCGCCTGGCCGCCGAATTTCTTTTTACAGCCACGCTCCACCTCGATGACTGGCCACGGTCGCACGACACATTTACGGAGATCAACAGGAGAAGAATCGTCAATGGCATCGAGGAAGCCACCTCTGCCGTCTTTTTGGATCTAGCCAGCCGCACCATAGACGAAATTCCGGGGCTCCACACCAACGATGTTACTATCTTCGCAGACCTTCTCACATACGGGCGAGGAGACATGACTCTTGCCATTGAAGAACCGTTCTCCAGGAGATGCAAGGACGTCTTGCTTGCAGCGCTCTATCCGGAACGAGTGGAAACGCTCCGGAACCCAGATACCTCCGCGCTACAGAAGTACCTCAAGCTGGAATACGCCACGTCCCTGGAAATACGCATTTCACCATGGGCACGCAGGGTCTCGGCATTAAGATATGGCCGACACTATCTTGTCCAAGGTATGAATAGACTCGCTCGATACCTCCTCACACTACCGTGGCGAGATGTAATCGATGGATTTCCGTGTTCTGACGACACCCGGCACTACTTTTACCAACACTGCCTTTACTTTCGACTTCTTGATAACGCGCCTTTTGCAGAACAGGGGTTTCATACAATTTGCCTTCATGGGAGCCGAATCCGGGAAGGACGAATGGAGGCACGTGCGCCCCTCATCCCGCAGAATTCATTGCTTTCATGGCAAGATGATGAATTTCTTCATCATGCTGCGCTCACACTCGAAGCAGGAGGTCGCGAACAGCTGGCAAACACCATCCGGACTATTCGCAATCAACGAGTTATGCTTCCGGACGAAGTCTACCGACTCTTGGAACATGGTTACCTCGACACCTTGGACTCCTTCGACGACTCCGGCTATAAACGAAGTTATATGGCCAACAAGTTGTGAAGTAAGCCATTCGCCCGTGTACAAAAACAGAACGATGCTGATGAAAATCAGGATTACGCGTCGCAATATTTTTTCCTATCTGTCATTCCTGTACTTCTACACGGCTGAATGCGCCCTCTGTCGTGCATACGCCTATGTCAACCCAACTCCATACGCCAAACATTCTTCGTGCCGACCGCTTCAACAGCATGGCCTTACTCAGCTAACGGACTCAAAATCATGTACATCATACGTATCGCGTCGTAACACCCCAGCTCAGCATCAAATGTACTACCATCTACCTACGTCTCTACACACAACTCTATCCATCGCGTTCAGCACTATGGTGCTTGTAATACTTATTTCAAGCAAATTGTTTACATTGTACCAGAAGCACCGTACAAAAAGCAACAGACAAGGTAAATCAAAGGTTACAAAACACTTTGATTTAAAAAGGGCCGACGAAGGGGAACTAGTGAGTCTTGCATTCATCACAGACACAATACAACTAGACACAGTCACCTACTTCACGGACACGTACCAATTCGAAGAATCAGACCTTCTGATTTGCTGCACAAATAATGATCCGTATCCACACCAGGACGTTTTTACCATGTACAAAAAGGTGGACAAGAAGGTGAAACCTGTATCAGGAACCTTTCCTGAAGAAGCCAGGGTAACAAGAAGGATTCCCACGGACCCATTACTGACCCTGGAAGTATTACCCATGCACCCGCCAGAATTCAAACCTTCAAAGAGGTTAACTAAGGAAAGAATGGACGAATTGTGTGTCAATAAAGACAATTTCCTTCTACCAGAAGAGGAAAAGTTGTTCAAACACATTCTAAAACTGCATGAAAAGACTCTCCCATACGAAGAAAAGGATAGAGGAACACTCAGTCGAGAATACTTCTCAGACTACATAATGGCCACCATCCCTCATGTACCCTGGGAATATAGAAATATTCCAATACCTCCAGGAATTCGAGATAAAGTAGTGGAATTGCTTAAAGGCAAAATTGCAGCTGGAGTGTACGAACCAAGCCAATCCTCTTACAGATGCAGATGGTTCTGTGTGCTAAAGAAGAATGGAACACTTCGCATAATTCATGATCTTCAGCCATTAAACAAAGTATCAATACGAGATGCAGGACAGCTACCCATTATTGATGACTTTGTTGAGCCTTTTGGAGGAAGTCAGTGCTTCACCGTTTTTGACTTGTATTGGGGATTTGATGCACGCCTAGTGCATTTCAAATCACGAGACTTGACAGCCTTTTATACACCCTTGGGACTATTGAGGCTCACAGCACTACCTATGGGATACACCAATTCACCAGCAGAATTTCAGAACTGCATGACCTTCATAATTCAACCAGAAATTCCAGAATCTGCAAACATCTTCATTGATGACCTGGGAATTAAAGGCCCCAAAACGGCATACCTTGATCTTACAGGACAGCCTGAGAGACTCAAAGAAAACCCAGGCATCAGACGTTTTATCTGGGAACATGCACAGGATGTACACCGAGTAATGCACCGAGTACAGTGTGCCGGTGCCACCTTTTCACCTAAAAAGGTACAAATCTGTCGACCCGAAGCTATTATAGTAGGTCAGACTTGCAGCGCAAAAGGACGGACACCTGATCAGGAACATGTCAAGAAAATTCTCAGTTGGCCTATACCATTAAATGTAACGGAGATACGAGGATTCCTAGGATTATGTGGAACAGTCAGGATCTGGATAGAGAACTATTCCCTCCTAGCACGACCACTTACCGAGTTAACTCGAGCAAACCGGGAATTTGAATGGACAGACGTCAGAAACCAAGCATTCCAAATACTTAAGGAGAAAGTTTCCTCCGTTCCAGCGCTACGTGCAATAGACTATAAATCCAGTAATCCAATAATACTTTCAGTGGACACAAGTTTCATAGCAGTGGGAATGATTCTATCACAGAAAGATGACCGGGGAGTACGCCGGCCAGCTAGATATGGGTCACTACCATTAAACACCACTGAAAGTAAGTACTCACAACCAAAACTGGAGTTATATGGGCTATATCGAGCCTTGAGACACTGGAGAATATACCTAATCGGCGCACCAGCTCTTGTAGTTGAAATGGATGCCAAGTATATTAAAGGAATGCTCAATGAGCCTGATCTGCAACCAACTGCAGTCATTAATCGATGGATACAGGGAATATTAATGTTCGATTTCCAGTTGGAACACATACCAGCCACCAGGTTCAAAGGACCAGATGGGCTGTCACGCCGAAGACCAGCACCAGGAGAAGAGCCCGACGAGTTCCAACATGAAGATGACGAATGGCTGGATAATATAGCTCTGATGTCGCTCATTCCTAACCCAGTCATATATCAGCTCGGAAATGACCAACTAGACGCGCAGCTTGAAGCCGCTCAGATACCCAACGAAGGAACCGGAATACGCAGACAGACAACTGTGGACAAAGAGCTGAGTCAGATATTCAAATATCTGACTAGTGAAGAAAGCTCCCAGTTGCAAATAAGTCAAGCTTTCCCAACCATACAAGCCAGAAAGCGTTTCATTAAAAAGACACTGCAATTCTTTGTAAAAAATAGACGAATGTATAAACGAAATGGACAAAACCAACCTCTTAAAGTGATCTTTGATCCAAAATCACGACCAACAATCTTGGAATGGGCTCATGATAAACTAGGACACCGTGGGATTCATACCGTAATGGAGCTTTTGCGACAAAGATTTTACTGGCCATACATGCAAAAAGATGTGCACGACTACATTGCCTCCTGTCATGAATGCCAGATTAGAAACCTGATAAAAGTTCAAATTCCACCTACGATTTCCCGACCAACTCACATCATGCAAAAGGTGTTCCTAGACGTCATGTTCATGCCACCAAGTGCAGGATATATCGCCATAGTGGCTATAAAAGATGACTTAACTGGAGCCACGGAGGCACGAGCATTACGACAAGTCAAAGCAGAGGCCATAGCCAAGTTCCTGGAAGAAGACGTCTATTGCCGATATGGAGTAATTGGTAAAGTAATCACAGACAATGGTGCCGAAGTCCAAGGAGCATTTCGGCAACTAACGGCCCGCTTAGGAATTCCTCATGTGACCATAACCCCGTACAACAAACACGCTAATGGACAAGTAGAGCGAGGACACTATATATTAAGAGAGGCCATTATACGATCATGCGACAAGGATGCCACAACTGGGGCACCCAAACAATGGCACACTAAGCTTCGAATGGCTCTATTTGCAGACCGCGTCACGGTCAACTCGGCAACGGGGTATTCACCATACTACCTCTTACACGGGGTAGAACCGGTATTACCCGTAGACCTTCTAGACTTCACGTGCTCTGACATCATCTTTCCGACCGATCTCTCTACCACCGAGCTCCTGGAAAAACGTATTCAGCAGCTAGAAAGAAGAGAAGAAAATATATCCAAGGCCGTTCAAACACTTCAGAAGAGCCGACTACGAAATCGCGAACAGTTCAATAAAAGATATTGGCACTGTTTACAAAAACAGCAATACGAACCCGGAGATCTGGTACTGGTCAGGGACGTTCGATACACGACATCTTACCAAGTCAACAAGAAGACAAACCCGAGGTACTTAGGGCCGTATGTGGTTCGCTATCGATCCCAAAGGGGAAATTACCGACTAGCCGAAATTGATGGAACCGAATTTCAGGACCTTATTGCAGGCTTCCGCATAATACCGTATGTCACTCGACGTGAGGGACTGATAAGGCTTTTGGAGGACGGACTAGAACATGTCTCCATCAGAAATCAGACGCCCGAGGAAACTGATGACGAAAGCAATATAAGCGCTGAAGATGAGTAATCAATACACTTGTAACTCATCAAGAGCCGCCATGTCAAAATTCGAGTTCTCCTACAAATACGAACCGTCAGTCAGTCGTTCCTCAGACCATAATTCACACATTAATGTAACAATAAGAACCGACCTCTTCAGTCGCACACAACTAGGACCTATTGATGGGCCTGTGCACGCCTTCTGGATCGGCGGAAATGCCGAAATCATCTATAATCCACACAAGCCCAACGACATAGTCATCCACGAAGTCTTCAAGGGGGACATTGAGCTTGCCGAAGAACAGCTCCGCAGTTTTTTCCTTCCCAGTATTGTGTATACCCAACCAGTGCTTGCGCCACTGCCGCGACTGAACGCACGCTATATCACCACGGACTATGTTTACGACAGGATACTAGGGGAGCTCCTCCTAGGATGCACCGCCGCAACCCATGGGTTGCGCACCAACCTACTTTGCTTCAGCAACCGTCTCGGAAACTTCATCATTACACACATCGATCACCGACGAAACGAAGGCGTCCGCTATGCCTATATCCAGTGTCTGGAAGACACTCTTCAGTTCGCCTATCATTCCTTCCAGCGAATCGTCATCGCCAATGAGCATTTGGAGCTGTTTGTAGGGATGGAGCCAGATGCGAGAGTCACACCAAACCCCAAAAGATGGATGAAGGTTTCGGCGAAGCACGATGCGGATCTCGATAAACTATTCATGGAAAAACGAGTTAAAATTACGTAGAACGTTACGCGCCCTGTATCTAGCAAGTCAAAATGACTTGGGAAATTCATCATCGCACCACCATCATGCCCATTACCAGCACCATGTTCCGACGCCTCCTGCGCATTATAAACAGGCAAACAACGGAAACAACTGAGGAAATTACCACGGAAGAGCCTCGAGAACCAAACGAGGTATGCGCCTTCCCAACGACATCCACTCGCTTGACAAGAATGATCATAGCAACCGTCGAACCCTCCCTCATACGAAGAGGCATTTATCTATCCACACCAGCGATGGGTGCTTCCCCGACCCCCTAGATTCCCCACAGCCGCGCGTCTACATGAATCTAGCCGCTTCGTTCTGCCAGAGTTATCACCTGAGATGGCGCAAACACTCTCAGAACTTGCACCCATGCTTCGAGTCACTGCCAGCACAGACCATCTCGTCAGCCCATTCAATGACGAACTTGTGAACGGCACACGCCTATATGCACATTATGCTCGAAACGAGTCCACTAGGTCCCTTGCGACAGACACTGCCACTGCTTCAACAAATGGTATCATCTCCTCCTCTTTCTCTCGACAAGAGATTGAGACCATCATAGGGCATGCTGTCCCTTATATTTCTGTGACCAGCGGACCCCCTTCTTACATTGGAATAGAGCGTCTGCACACGGAAATCACCTACGAAGTCGAAATGGCCTACCTAGCCTATCTTCCCAATCGCCAGTTATTCCTGACTATTGTCTATTCAAAACACGCCATCGGACCCTGGTTCTATGGGCATAGCGGCACCAGGATGGGCAATTTCAGGATTGACGGATTCTATCAGGATCGCGAAGGGATCGCTATACTCATGTGCAGTAGCTGCAACGTCGCTGATGAACCTACCACCACAACACATCCTCGACTCCTCGCAGTTCCCTACCAGTTCCTTTGTCCCCGATATCAGCGACAGATGAGACAAAGGCAGGTCAATCCTGCCGTCTGGCAGCAAGCCCCATCATATTCGTGGGAAGCTATAGACAAGCAAGCAGAGGCAGGAAAAGGAACTTGGTGGAGTACAGCTACACGGGAGTTGATCAGGTCGCACGAAAGTTGAATAACTATTGTTGATTTATTCTTGATATTTGTACTTTGTATTCTGTCAAAATAATGATCGAGGACGATCAAATTTATTCGTGCCCCGCGAATGTCACCACACAGAAAGTCTTCACTTGACAGAGTACAAAAGTAATCATCAAGAATAATCATCACTTTCCAAATTTAGACATGAACGCTCTATTAATAGAACCGACTCAGGAATGATTCAGCACGACTCACAATGACTCACTCTGAGTCAACACAAGCCAAGCCATCTCAACTGACTCAGAATGAGTCAGACTGAGTCGAAACGAGTCATACATAGTCAGAAACAGTCAATTGTAGTCAGTAGAAAGTTATTTATAGCCTGTACCAAAAGAATATAAATAGGGAGCAGCTCGGCCCCAAAAGGCAAGCACCCCGAGTTTCACACTATCTGCTTAACAGCCATCAGACAGCTCTGAGACCTTCGAACCCGCTCTCAAGCCTAAGCAAGCAGCACATCGCTAACTAAGTTAGGTACTTCTTTCACACGCAACAAGACAAGTAATAAGGATTGGTGCCTAGGAGTTACACGAAGTAGCAGACTAGCCCACAAGCAAGACAAGCAAGCAAGAATTAGGTGCCTAGGAGTTATACGACATAACAGACTAGCCCTCAAGCAAGACAAGTATTAGAATTAGGTGCCTAGGAGTTACACGACGTAGCAGACTAGCCCTCAAGCAAGACAAGCAAGCAAGACAAGTATATTCAGGTGCCTAGGAGCTCTTATTCAAAGCAGCAGACTAGCCCTCAAGCACGTTTACCACCTTCCACCAGCCACACAGCTATCTCGATAGCTTTCTACCACTGAACTCGTTCCGGTAGAGGAATCGTGTCAAACACTTCCGTACCGTGACAGCGTTTCTTGCGTGATTACTTCCATGATACGTCCGACGATGGTACGGGTCATTTTTCATGATAGTCATGTCACTCTGACATCCTATTGTAGCATTGAAGTACAACGGTCGCTTCTGCTGTGACCGTCACCATGATGGCTTCAATCTTGGGGATTTCCTTCCAGGTCCACTCGATTCATCACCTATCGAGGTGGATCTGCCGCCCGCTGTTGCTACTCGCTTTCAATATCGTCCGACCGCTTCACAGGAGAAGCTCACACCGCTTCTCAAGGCATGGCGCCGCAAGGAGTATCTTAACGATGAGTTGCGCGCCGTCTGCCCGGAATATCTGATCCTCACCGATCAGGACTTAAAATCTGTTGTACAACTGCGTCCAGATTCAGATGCTCTTGCATCACCGTCTACACTGGCATCTCATCTTATGCAGACGGCTGACTGGGAGCACACATGGGCTCAACCATTACACTCCTTTCTAGTCGAGTTCAATGCAACTCACCCAGCAACACTCAAGCGGCCTCGCAGTTACGCCGCACCTGCATCCAAGGCAAAGCGAACCAAGATCACCGTGAATGAAGATGTCCTACCTCGGCTGACCATTCGTGTTCGGCCACTACAGGAACTCACAAACTCGCCTTCTCGTCGTCGTTGACTGTACAGTATACAGTACACGGTACTTACATATAATAGCTAATAGTTTAATCATCATCACAGTTGTCATTGTCAAAGGAGAACTGAGCTGCCTCAAGCTCGTTGACCTCTTCTTCGACTGCATCGAAGCCAGTACCATTGACAAATGCACGCATCTTTTTGTTGAAGGTCCGGAGCGTCGAGGATGCCAGCTTAGCGAGACCAACGGCAAGGAGGTCCGATGCTGCTTTGGCTCCCAAGTTTTCCGCTCGATGGTCCAGAACCTTCTGTATCTTCAACTCTTGTACTGTATCCGCAACTTTCCAAACAAGAGATGAAACATCGGCGGGTGTCTTGGTCGTGTTCTTGTATGATGTGTCCATCATGCTCCCGAAGTGTTTCTTGACGGCCTGTAGCTCGACAATAGCTGCCGAGACTTCACCAAGTCGATCCCATGAACCGTAGATGCCCTTTGATGAGAACAACTCCTTCAGGTACCCAATGAGATGCTCGGTGTTCAAGTCAATTGGCATGAAATGCCCCGGTAGGCCGGATACTGTCATCAGGAAGTTATCGCGCATTATATCACTGTGGACATAGAGTTAGCACCAAGGCAAGGCAAGCCCAGATCTGGCTAAGTGACTTACGCGAACTCGGGCGTCCAGACACGCTTGAAGTTGTGAAGCAAATGAAGGATCTCAGTGCAGTAGTTATTGGAGCCACCGCCACGGAAGATCGCAGCGATATTGGGTAGGATGTCCTCGATACGTCCGAAATCGCCGCTTGACACTGCATTCGTGAGCTCGCACAGGTACAAGAGATCGCGTAGGAGGAGACGCGTGTTTTGATTTATCACGTCGTTTGCGGGATCCCTCTCGGTTGGATCACTGTGATCCAGTGGTTCCGGGATCGGTGTTGCAAACTCATCGAGAATTTCGGCTGCAATCTTCAACAAGGATTCAGCTGACGGCTTCGATGAGGCGAACTCTGCCAATGACGCGTGTCCGCACTTCTGGCGCCAGGCATCCATTAGAAGGCCATCACGGATCTGGCCCAGTGCAGCCATGAGAGTATGGTAGTCTGGTTTCTCTCCTGCCAGACGTTTCTTGTTCAAGACAAGAAAATAGTGTGCCAGCGAACCGTGTTGGGAGTGCGTGAATCGATGTCTATGCAGAAGGCACCAAGCCAAGTTCATGATGAGATGAAATAGACCGATTCCGAGCTGAAAGACCATACGCGTCTCCCATGCTGAGATGTCGCCTTCGCGCTCTGCCTGAGCACCGCGAATACGAGCACAGGTAAGCTGATCCGGAAAAATGGGGATTGCCATCTCGGAGAGATCGCCAGAATCACGTTCGAGCTGGTTGATATACACTTCATCATGGAACAAGAGGTTTCCGTCGATAGATGCCTCCTCGATGGTCGACACTTTCAGAGGGTAGAAGCGTTTGATGGAATGGAAAGGAAGGGGTCGTCGGGGGATGTATTGAAGCTTGGGATGTGATGTGTATGCATCGGTCTGTGAAAAGGGCGGAGAATGTTGAAGCAGCGTCCTCACGATCGTGACATGGCTTTGAGCCATGTAGCTACGTTGAGTTTCGCGCTGAGGCTTTATCTCGGCAAAGGTGAGATCCGTGGCGCCCTTGAGACGATCCAATATTGGTTGTAGTAGAAGATGTGAGGCTTGTCGAACACCCCAAAGCTCGTACAATACGGGAAAGGTGCCTGATTGAACTTTCGGCATTGACCCCGGAACCTGTTCGACGAAGATAGAGGAGCTGAAGTTGATGTTGTCATACGTGAACATATGAGGTCGAAGTGAGACGGCTTTCCCTAACTGAATAGCACGGGCAGCGAGAGCGGAGATGGTATTCAGGGCAGTAGGGAACGACATTGACAGGGCAGAGTGATTGAGGACCTCTATCATCCTCTTTGAGCTGCCAGTGGCCCAAGCAAAGACGGTGAACATGAACTGATACATAGAGCATGTATTCGAGCGAACGTGAAACGCTTGGGCTGTCAATATGTTCCGAGCCTGCAACGAGACATCAGAGACGTATACGACTAGCCGATCTGTTAACTGACCAACATTGCATAGTGTTCCTTGTTTATTGATGAGTATGAGCCCGTCGTTGCTGCAGTCAGCGTTGCATACCACCACGGCATGGCTTCAGATCCAGCTATCGGGACTTCGTCGCCTGCATCGCCAGGTCGAGATCCAAAAATGGAGTTGACGTTCCAGGTGGAAAGAAAGTCGGCGGTCACATCGGAGACGTTGATACGCATGCTCTCCATCCTAGCCTCAAACTCTTCCTTGATCTGCGCACAAACATACTCTAGCGCAAATGGAGCCATCCATGTCTGAACCCTCTCCTTGGCCCACCACCACATGAGCGTTAAAATGTATATCAGATACACACCGTCGGGACGGTAGAAACCGTTCTGTGTCCTATCGAATTGTGCATTTCGGCGGTCCATGATCGTGTAGAAGAATTCTCCGGGTCCGATACCAATCTCTTTGAGTGCATCTAAAGCTCTCTGCGCCTTCGACTGGACACCTGGGGTCGAGACGGCATAAGGGAACTTGCGCCCGTCGCGAACTTGTGAAAGGGACGCCAGTTTTGGTATACTAGAGGACGCGGGCTTGGAGGGAGGGTCTGGCTCGAAAAACACACTCTCCAGACCAGTCTGATCGATATCCATGTCAAAACGGGGGCTTGTCGGATTCGGTGATGGAGATGGAGGTGCATCTACTACATCAGTGATGGGCGGCGGGGATGCTTGAGACGACGCGCCCGGAGCATCGATCTGCATGGGGGAGGGTGACCGAATCCATCCAGGATGAATGATCCCATGCGCGCCGACGCGCGACGGTGTGTCCACAGTGTGTAAGACTGACTTGGGTTGCCGTCCTCGAGGGGTTCTGCCCGAGAAAGAGAAAACGTGTTGTCCGACAGATTCAGGCGCGATCTGTCGCAGATTTGGTGTAGAATATGATTTATTGAGAATTCTGAGCCCAGATGGCCGCGAGGACGAAGGGGTTCCCATCCAGGTTGACGTCCTGCTGGTCAGAGGAGAGGCATCGGATTTCGCCTTCCATATATGGTATAATAGCTCACGGACCGACTGATCCGACCGTGCCAAACACAGCCAAAAGATGTTCACGCCTTTTATTGATGCCGATTTACCTAGCCTACAGTATCGACGCTCGCTCATACCTGTAGGCTAGGTCACCTGGCTACTTCCTCCCCTCTCTTTCACATACACGCTCAACACCCACTCCATGCATCGCCCGTTTAGCTCAGTGGTAGAGCGCGCCACTCGTAATGGTGAGGTCGGTTGTTCAATCCAGCCAATGGGCATATTCAATGTGCCATAAAATTTTTTTTGCAGAGGTATCTCGACACTACCGCTTCTTAGATTTTTACACCTTGTGAAATCTGTAGGGCCGTGGGGTAAACCTAATACTCGACACAACTATGTTGTCCCCGCTTAGCGCTAGAGCCACACGATTGGAATTTGATACCCTAATTACCTCTCACAAGTGCGGCTCTACTACAGATTGACACTGCACCCCGACCCTGGTCCCTCTTTCACCCTCGAGTGTGGCTCTTCACAGGCTCACATCTATTATGCATACCAAAACTCAAAGCCTTCCCACTCCAGTAACCTCTTTCACGGGAAGGGGTGCAAACCTGGGAATGCTCCACCCGGGAGGGGGACACACGGCAGAAGAGGTGAAAGTGTAGGTTGGGTGATAATCGATAATCCCTGACGTGTCCCCGCAACACGGGCCCGGTTCGACCTGCAGGCAAAACATGGCCATCTCCTCACCGCTAGAAGCTGAACTTCGAGGCACAAGGAGTTGGGCCACTGGCATCAAAGCAATGAGGCCAAGGACGGGCGGTTTCCTCTATGAGCGCTGAGCTCCCGCGCGTGTCAATCCTACGGGTCCCGCAAGTCCAACACTGGCGAAAGAGAGTCTGCAGGTCCGATGTAAGCTATGCGTTGACGCCCCATGCTTACTCCCCCGAGCCCCGGAGCTTGCTCTTCCCGCAGGCTACGATTGGGGGGTGGACGGTACTCTTTGCACCGGTGAGGCGGTTCGCCACAATACACGATCCACACACTCAAATAGGGACGGGATCGCGAGGAAGGAGGAAAGAGGAAAGAGGAAAGTAGGGAGAGACTTAGTCCGCCAAGAGTCATCTCTACTGCCCCTCCATGCCAAGAGTTTCGCAACAGGAAAGGAGGGACGGCAAGTCCAAGGAGTCTGCTTCATCCCACAATGAGCTGCGAGTATTCTTGCGTCATTCGCAAGACATTGCACCCTTTCGTATGGGCCTTCCTCGCTGGCTTGGGAAGGGGGCGGGTATGGTCATTGGTCTGGTACCTCTCCGGGGGTGAATGCATACGGAATGGGGGACAATGCATACGGACTGGGGGACAAAAGGCCCTCGCCGGGGAACTCAGTCGCTTCCGTTACCCGTCATTTGCATGGGTACGTTTTGCAGGCTGCACAGAAAGAGTCCTTGTCATCCCGCCTGCGCCCTTGACTGGAAAGGAACATGGAGGTAATCAGTTTCCTCGCGAGGACCTGCAACACCGCAGCTCAAACACAAGTTCAAGATGCCTCACCACCAATGCAGCGCCGCCGCGCTGGGAGTACCAGCTTCAAACAGGAAGGAGTATGCGTGTATTCTTGCATACACGACGCGTTCTGTAAGCAGAGGCTGAATTCCAGGGCACGGCCCTCAAGAGACAAGGGTTTCATCCTGGTCATTTATACGACCAGTGTGAGCTACGCGCCGAGTCCCGCGACCAAGTTCGCCGTCAATACAGCAATGGTGTGGATGGTCTGTGGAAGGCGCGCATGCTATGATACACGACTCTGCGACCTGCATACAAATCCGTTACACGACTACAGCTTCTTGCCTCCCTGCACAAGGAGCGATTAGAAATGAAGATGCATTGCCAAGTTTTTTGTGTCTCTTCCCCACAGCACACAGCATACATACACGACTCCCGGATATCGTACACCTATCACACACACACACACACTTAGCGACGCGTCCCCAAACCCAAAAAGCATGTACACGCACTAAGTTAGTCCAACTTGGCGGCGTCGTCAAAGTTGTCGACGAGGTCGGGGACGTCGTCGTCGTCGTCTTCGTCCTCTTTCGACGCCTGCTGCGCCTGGGGCTGGATGGCCTGGTAGCTCTCGGCCAATACGTCCCACCCACACGGACGGAATCGGGATCGGTCGCCTGTTGGCCTCCCTTGGCCAGGAAGGAGGAAGGAGGAAAGTGGGAGAGACTTTCCTAATTCATCATTGAGGGAGGGACGGCAAATCCAAGCAATGGTGAATGAGAGTCTGCAGGTCGGCGTAGCCCCAGCAGCAGTCCAGCTCCATCCACAGGAATGAGATGCGCTTCATTCGCGATCGGCATACTGTACCAACGTTCCGTCGTGAAACCAGACGCAGACGCTGGACTCCGAGAATTGCAGAAGAGTCCGGCCACAGCCAGAAACTGAGAAGATCCCAACACCTATCAGCGCAATAGAGACATTTACAAGACGAGAGAGAATCCAAGCACAAACGAAGACGCAAGCAGTGCACCCTTGCTTGTGCCTGTTTACCATCTGCTTCAGAGCGCGCGTCCGAACCTTATTTCCCTCCCCCCAAAGCGCCCTATCCACACTAATCGTCCCGCTCCCGCTCTCGTACGTTGCCCCCGCCCGCCGGATCACGCCCGCGTAACTGAACTTGGGTTAAAAATCTAGGCCGGACGACCCCTCACGAACCCCCAACAAAAAAACTAGATAAAACGATGGACCCAGCAAAGTTGGCAAAACTGCAGGCGGCGGCGGCGGCGAACCGGATTGGTGCGTTGCGGTTTCAGCTTTGCTCGTTGTCAATCCCCGAAGTGCTTCTTTGCGATACTTTGGTGTAAACAAATCTATGAAAGGCGGATTGCGCCACATCCACATCGATCCCCCGATCCTCTCATTTCACATGTCCCCATCCACAGTACTAACCGACTCGTCTTTATCCAGGTGGTAAAGGCACCGTGCGCCGGAAAGTCGTGCGGCGGACAAAGCCCGCCGCGGCGCAAGACGACAAGAAGCTGCAGGGCGCGCTGAAGAAGCTCAACGTCCAGCCCATCGCCGGCGTCGAGGAGGTGAACATGTTCCAGGAGGACGGCAACGTGCTGCACTTTGTCGCACCGAAGGGTCAGTCGCTCCCTGTACCCACTTCCAAGTCTTATCCCCTCATCCCCCTTGTATTTGTAGTGCACGCCTCGCTGAGCGCAAACACGCTCGCGATCTACGGCGCCGCGCAGCAGAAGGAGCTCACGGAGCTCGTCCCGGGCATCCTGAACCAGCTCGGCCCCGACTCCCTCGCGTCCCTCCGCAAGCTCGCCGAGAGCTACCAGGCCATCCAGCCCCAGGCGCAGCAGGCGTCGAAAGAGGACGAAGACGACGACGACGACGTCCCCGACCTCGTCGACAACTTTGATGACGCCGCCAAGTTGGACTAACTTAGTGCGTGTACATGCTTTTTGCTAGGAGGGGGACGCGTCGCTAAGTGTGTCTGTGTGTTAGGTGTACGATATCCGGGAGTGTGCGAGTGTATGTATGCTGTGCTGTGTGCTGTGGGAAAGAGACGCAAAAAACTTGGCAATGCATCTTCATTTCTATCGTTCCTTGTGCAATTGATGGATGGGAGGTAAGAAGCTGTGGCATTGGCAGTCGTGTAACGGATTGTATGCAGTTGACCGCGGGGTCAGTCGAATGCGCGTATGAGTTGAGGCGTAAGTCATCATCATCCGGTACTAACATTTTCTCGGCCAGAGATTCAGACGAAAGACAGTACAAGCCTCGGCATACTCCTCATGAAATTTGGATATACACGCATAGGAAGGAGAATGACAAGACCCTCGGTACTGCGTTTGACTTTGGGCAAATGGTGTGGTGCATATTGGGATTGTAGTAAGGCCATCATCCTCGAGACCCAGCCCGGGTGCAGAGTCCGTACTCTACTTTCAGATGCAGTCCAACGCCACACGCCACTGTCATATCCCCGACTGGAATGCATACACGGCCCTCTACCCTCAATCCCACGCAGGTCACTCATCGCGCAATACTCACCTCAGAAGAATGTTGTTTTGAACAATGCCGCAAGCCACCCACCATGCCTGCGCGAAGCGAAGCAATACAGACGCCGCGCCCGTAGATCCAGAGAAACAAAAACTTGGAGATCGTCTCAGTGGACGCGAACGCGCGGGTCGTTCCCTTGACCAGGCTGTTTCGGCAGGCGAGTGACGCGACTCAGCCAGAGTTGAGCTCAGCTGGATCTTTGCCGAGCACATTGAAGCAATGTACGCTCCGAGTGCGACGATGATGAGCCGATCCGACAAGCGAAACCCCTACTGGAACCTGCAAGAGGCGAACGGCGCTATCCGTGGCGCCGACCCCCGACAAGCGCCTAAGCAACAACATATCGGTAGCAAGGCCATCATTCTCGAGAACCAGCCCGGGTGCAGAGTCCGAGTCCGTCACTACTCATGCTTTCAGATGCAGTCCAACGCCACACGCCACTGTCGTCATCTCCCCGAGTGAAATGTATACACTTCACTTATATATACCGGCTCTCCACCCTCAGGTCAACTTCGCAGGAAACCAATGCCGCAAGCTTTTCCAATCCCACCGACCATGCCCGCGCGCAGCGTTGCAGACGCCGCAGCTACGGACGGACCCGTAGATTCAGAGAAACAAAAAGTCGACAACGCCCTCGCAGATCGTCTCAGTGGACTCATCGAGGACGCGAACGCGCGGGTCGTTCCAATAACCAAGCTAATTGGGCAGGCGAGTGAATCATAACGCCACCGCGTCGATAATGACTTTGGCATAACTCAGCACATCGAAGCAATGTACGCTCGTCCAGAGGACGAGCGCGACGAGGATGAGCTGATCCGACAGGTGAAACCCCTACTCGAACACGCCGAGCCTATCCTGCACGAGACGAACGGCGCCATCCGTGGCGCCGACCCCGACAAGCGTCTAAGCAACAAAGCCACCCGCCATGCAAAGAGCCACGTCGCGACCCCGCAGGAACAGAGGCTCGCGGCAGCTATCCGGGTTGTCAGTCACTGGCAAGATCCAACTTCTCGACTCCGCTTTTTCTGATGAGTTTTGCAGCTCGTGGAAGAAGTCGGCGGGACGATCGAATGGGCAAAGGACAAGCTCGAGGCGTTCCCGAAGGCGAAGCGGGACCTTGGCCCGCTCTTCGACGCGCTCGGGGCGCCGTTGACACAGATCGTCGGAGGCGTGGCGATGCTCCTCGCGGGCGTCCTAAACCTTGTGGGGAACCTCCTCAACGGACTTGGGCTGGGTAATTTATTGAAAGCTATCGTTGAAGGTTTGGTGAGTCGTTTCGCCTATCATTGAAGGGGAGGGAGTTGACGTGTTCTTGTGCTGCTAGGGCCTCGATAAGATCTATGGGAGTCTTGGGTTGGGGAAGATGTTCAGTTTCTGAACCTTTACGCGTCAAGTGGAGTGGAGTGTCGACATGTAGCCCAATATAAGATTGTAACAATATTCGTCGTGTATGATGGACTTGACAATGAGACCACGAGCTTGACGCTACGGATTGTCAATCTCACCACCAAGAACTTGAGGAAGCAACACGTCAAGCTCTCTTCTCGGGACAACATGACTCGTGTTCCTCCAGACCATCGCTACAAAGTACACATTCTGCTACATGTTTTACTTTATACACAGATACACTATACAGGCAGATATATCGATACATCGTCCATAAATTTCGACACCCTGTGTGTTCAATACGTGAATATCTTCCCGAGCCCAAGACTTCCGTAGATCTTGTCGAGGCCCTAACGAAGCGTTAAAATCTGCATTCGTTCCAGAGAATGCACTCACCAGTGCTGTGACAAGGCCCTTCAAGAGTCCACCCAGTCCCAGACCGTTGAGCAGGTTACCCACAAGGTTCAAGACTCCTGCCAGGAGGAGTCCGACACCTCCAACAATCTGGGTCAGCGGTTGCGACATCGCCTCGAGGAGAGGGCCCAAGTCCCTCTTTGCCTTGGGGAACGAATCAAGCTTATTCTTCGCCCACTCAATGGTACCGCCGACTTCTTCGACGAGCTGATATAAGTCTCAGAATAGACATCAACATCGAGATGGGAACTATGCACGTACCACGCGGAGAGCCTCTGCTAGCCTTTGCTCATGCGGCGTTGCCTTATGGGCCTTCACATGACGGGTAGCCTTCTTGCTCAACCGCTTGTCGGGATCAGCGCCGCGTACGGCACCGTGAGTCTCGTTCAAGATCGTCTCGGCCTGTTCCATCAGAGGCTTGACCTGTTTCACAAGTTCGTCTTCATTGCGCTCCTCGTCCGGGCGCGAGAACATCGCCTCTATGTGCTATGCAACAAGTCAGGGAAGGAGGATAGAGAAAGGACGACTGATAATTCACCTGCCGGATCATCTTGGTCAGTGGTACGACCCGTTCGTTGGCTTCCTCGATGATGGAACTGAGGCGGTCGGCCAGCTCATTGTCGACCTTCTGCTTTTCTGGATCCTCGGCACCTTCGGTCGAAGTGGCGTCGGTATCGCCGAAGGCACTTTGCATGAAACGGCGGTCGGGGGCCATGTGAGGCGCGTCTCCGACAACGTTGGTTTGCGACATGATATCGTTTTAGTTTTAATGCAAGTTCGAAGGACTTGGTAGGGCGCGATTGAGAGTAATAGTTACCGAGAACAGTACGGCTATAAGTAGGTCGGGAAGTGCACCGTTTGCTGTAGATGACAATAGTATGACGGTTCAGTTGCCAGTGATGCAAAGTGGCGGTGGAGTTACTGCGAGAAACTGGTGAAGTTGCTCTGTGGAGATATGGTATGCATTGTATGCCGAGAGGTTCCCACCTGGGAGAGTCTGCTGGTCATTTATGTACTGTATCAGCGACAGAGTAGAACTGAGTGGTCTCCAAGACTCCGAGGGTCTAAGAATATCAGTTCCTGGTGGTTCCTGCCAAGATCAAGTTGCGTCAAGTTGTGTGCCTGCGAACTTTGCGCTTCAGTGCGCCTGTGCCGCCACCCCGGGCCGGCGAGGTCACGATCGCAAGTTAACCGACGATCACTGGACACTCCCATCTTCAGGCGGTCTTCAGATTCAAGCTGCTTGTTCTCTGGTCGACAATTCTGACTCTCTGTTCAACTCGGACAAGCACAGATCTCTATCTGGTCTCTGCGTCATTCCTCCGTCATGCTACTTTTCCACTGGAATGCTATGCAGTATCCGCCTTTCAATGCAACCGTACTCCAAACGAGGCCATATGCACACCCAGAATACACTCTGCCTCGTCATAGTACTCCAACCTCTCCCGAAACTCTTTGAGACTGCCGCTTAAGTACCGACTGTGCTGTCTTGCTCTTTTGAAGAGCATCCATCCCCACTAGTCACGCAAACACCGATATCTACTGGCGAAACAGCGCAGTCAACTACCACACCCCAGCTAACATTCCACTAACAATCCACGCACGCTGATATGTCTGAACCCATCAACTCTCCTCCTGCCATTCCTCCCACCGGTACCGGACGGGGCGAAGGACACATCGACGTCCCTCAGACCCAATTCGACCGCTCTGAGAGCGATTTGGGCAGCCATGGTCGTCCCGACGCGAAATCAGACCTAGCTAGCCAGAAACAGACTCAGGAAGACAAGAAGAAGGTCGACAACGAGCTGGCGGAGCGCCTCAGTGCGCTGATCGAGGATGCAAACTCAAGAGTGGTACCCTTGACGAAGATGATTCGCCAGGTGGGTTCTTGTATTGCTACTATCTAGCATGGGTACACAGTCTCAATGATATGCAGCACATTGAGGCGATGTTCGCCCGCCCCGAAGAGGAGCGCAACGAAGACGAACTGGTGAAACAAGTCAAACCTCTCCTGCAGCAGGCCGAGGCGATCTTGAACGAGACACACGGTGCCATCCGAGGCGCTGATCCTGACAAACGCCTCAGCAACAGGGCTCAGCGTCACCAAAAAGACCATATCGCGACCCCACAGGAGCAACGGCTAGCAGAAGCGCTCAGAGTGGTGCGTCGAATACCTCCAAGTGCTGCTGATCTGTCTGATTCCTGTTGTAGCTCATTGAAGAAGTCGGCGGCACGATCGAGTGGGCCAAGAACAAACTCGACTCATTCCCAAAAGCCAAGAAGGACCTGGGTCCCCTTCTCGACGCTTTGTCTCAGCCGCTCACCCAAATCGTTGGTGGCGTGGGGTTGCTTCTCGCAGGCGTCCTGAACCTAGTCGGCAACCTGTTGAATGGCCTGGGTCTTGGCGGATTGTTGAAGGGCATCGTTGTGTCCTTGGTACGCGTTTGTTCATCTCGTCAAGGCTCAGCGATTGATGTAATTGATCTAGGGCCTCGATAAAATCTACGGATATCTCGGTTTGGGGAAGTTGTTGACCTACTAAGATCTAGCTGGTAACGAGAGACAGTCGTGATCAAATCTTTGCCTATGTAAAACTACTTGTATCCATATCTACTAGCGCGCAATGGAAATCGCCCAGGTTTAATTCGTTGAAGTGACGTTTGGTTCTTTGTTGGGCACACACGAAGCAGGGAGAGCAACATGAGTATTGATCATTACTGAACAACTTGAAGAACATCCGCGATGCTCATCCTCATCCACTGCAGGGAAGACACACGAGATTATGCCAGTTACTGTGCAAGCAGTAGTTGCACGACACCAACTCGAAGTTCAACAAGTCAACCGCGCGTTGGCTGCACCAGGTTCATTCGCCGCTGTGCCTCTCGAACTGACGAATGGAATAAGGCCCAACTACATTCCATCATTTAAGCCATTGTCTTTCAGAATTGTTGCTTTTGAGCACACAGATCGTAGAGCGCAGAGTGAAGAAGAGTACAGATACATGATTCCATTTCATTACTATAATGCTACATTATGTTGTCCGAGGGCTCCGCCACTTTCTTACATATTATCAGAGCCGGCGGGCGGCTTGCCACCGAGATGCTTGTGATGCGGGTGGGCACCATGACCAACAGCCCGCTCCCTCCTGCTCAAGGCCTCTTGCTCCAGACGCTCGGCTTGCGCCAACTCGGCAGATTGCACCTTCAAGGCGTTCGCCTCCCTGATAATGAGAGTCAATTGACCAACTCAACAAGCTCGGGAGTAAAAACTAACTTCTCCTTCTGCATACCCTTAGCCTTCAGAGACTCGCTGCCAAGAGCGGTGCCCAGAGCAGACTCAAATTTGCCAGTCTTGCTGTGACCGGTGCCGCCACTTCTGGTTGTACTGGCGGGGGCCATGCCCGACTGGTCGTAGCCACCGCCCATGCCGGGTTCATTGTGGTGTCCGATGCCAGTGCCGCCGGTGCGACCCATGCCCGGACCAGCACCAGCTGAGCCCATGCCAGCGCCAGTTGGCCCCATGTTGTCCATACCAGAGCCCGTCATGCCGGTGCCGTATTCTTGTTGACCGACGTGGCCGTGGTGGCCTTGGGATGTCGGCGCCCCCATTCCACTTCCGTAGTTCTGGTCGTAGCCCTGGTCGTAGTTGCCAGTGGCGTTGTTGCCATAACCGGGCTCGGAGGAAAGGCCGCTGCCGCGAGTGTCACGCTCAACGCGCTTCTGTATGTGAGGGTGAGTGGATATAACACGACGATTCTGAGAGGGCGTACGTTGTTGTTATCCTTGTGTCCGAAAAGAGGCATGTTGATAAGTTGTTGAGTTTGGTTGATTGAATGTGAGTGAGTTGTTTGTGAATTGTGAGGACGAGAGAGTGCAAAGCTGATCCTTATAAGCAATTGAGTCGGGCGCGCATGACGCGCGGAATAGGTCATATACCCCGCAGTTGCGCCCCATGGCCCCGCATTGTAATATTCGGTGACGCATCATTCCCCACCACGTCCATGACGTGAAGTCTCGTGGTCCGTCACTGGTCCGTCTGCTCCATGATGCACTGTGACTATGGCCCAAGCTGAGGTGGAAGAGCGTGGTCCAAACGGCCCCAAGGGGAAGATAGATTAGAGTTATCAATAAGAAACAGCAAAGCAGGTGGTAAAGCGATACTTCAGGCGAAATTGTAAACATTGCGGTCAATGAAGCCCATGCCGCAAACACCGTTCCACCAGTCACTGGCACCCATCAGCCTCTTTCCATCGGATTTGAGGTTCGGCACGGAGAGCACTGTGCCACCAGCACAGACAAGCTGCAATGTCTTCACTGGCCCACGCTTATCAAGGATCGCTCTACCAGGTTCATTCACAGTAGGAGTCCAATCCGACACAGTGACATCGTGCAACTGCACGGTACTGTCATACTTGGTTCGCGCCGTGAGCGGTCGCTGGGAATACAGTCACTTAGGTCGGCGAGGAGGGAAAGGACGAGGCACGGTACCTGGTGACTTATGGCCCGATGTCGCCTCGCGATGTCTTCGGCCGTCATGGTGTGGAAGTCGACGAGTGAATCCTCAAAGGTAATGGCTGGCGCACGGGTAGCCCCTTCAGATTGTTTGACTGCTGTTTCCTGGTCCATTAAATCTCGTCAGAGGTGTGGTATCGCAAGATTAGTCGGTGTAACGACCTTTCCGGCCTGTAAGTCTCGTAGAGTTTGGACAAGCAACTTGCCACCTTGCAGGGCAAGGGAGTCTCTCAGATCTAGATACGTTACGTTCGGAGGCATCGCCTAGTAGCTTGTTTAGTGGGCTTGAGTTAGAGTTCTTGTAACTCTTACAATTTTACGGCAACTCAAGACGTGACCAGAGTCGATGCCCTCCTTCCGCTTCAACATAGAGGTGATGGAAACTCCCGTCTCGCTGTCACCATTCAATATCGCGTGCTGAATAGGTGCCGGTCCTCTGTATTTTGGGAGTATAGATCCATGGATGTTGAGCCTACGTAGGGGATTGGGAAAGAGGTTGATCATGCTGTCCGTGAAGATACGCCCAAACGAGGCTGTAATCAGGAGGTGACTCGAAGACTCGTCATGGTGAGAGAAGGGAGAAGGCAGCTACGCGTGGATTAGCAGAGCATGCAGAATGCTATATCAGTGAACGTGCCTCCCAATTCTTGAAGTCACCCTTTCTTGGTATGAGGTGTACAGGAGTGTTCAACGAATGTCCAAGCAGTTTCAACGGTGCTAATGGGGCGTTTATTCGTCAATTTGGGGGTGTCTGTAGAAGAAACTCACAGTTAGTCAGTATTGCTCCGCGTTTGCGGATTTTTCCATCAGGATAGGTTGCGATGTCCAACGACTCGTACAAGTCTGGGTGGATGTTCACGTTGCTTGCAGACTCGCCGTGCAGATCAACATACCGTCGGCACCGTGCAACTCTTGGAAGACAGTACAAGAAAATTCGTCGCGTCCACAGAACAGAATCTTGAACTTGTTCTGCGCCCCAGAGGAGGTGGAGAGCGGTCGGAATCTCTCTATTTGTCGCGTCCAAGCCGCCTTTCGAACAGCTTTGAGAATTGTCATGAAGGCAGGTGGCTGGCCCGGCTGGGTCCGAGTGCCTGGACCCTACACGTGGGGCGCACATGATATGGTGGCAGTGCCAATGTCAGTCGCGCGCCGCGTCGTTATGTGAATGACAATGTTATCTTCTCGAATCCACTTTGGAGTTCAGCTGTTCCCACTGTCCGCAAAACACCAACACCATGGCCTCGGCCCGAGCAACATTGCGACTATGAAGGTCTCACGCATCTCAATTCTTTGGTTATCGGGCACGCAATTCCCGGTTGGAGCTTGGCCTTCCATTGAATTCAGATCTAGAGTCGCTGGATTCTTGAGTGGATATAAATTCTTCCCCAGGTCTGCTGCCACCGCCCTCGATCTCAGAGACTGCAGGCCTGGACCCCTACTGTAGTCCTGCGCCGACGCTGTGACGCCGCGTTAAGGCTCGTAACATCGACCATGCGATGGTGGCTTTCGAACAGTTTCTAACTTCTGATTGCCGTCGGAAGGTGGATGCACTGTTTTACTACGTATACTCTATTACTTATAGCATACGCGCTCGCCCGGCCACGAGTTCTACTCGACAAGGGGTGACAAGACCGTGACACCATTCTAGCACCAGATGTGGCTCCCTTACAAGGACAGCCCTTCTTCGCCTCCTGGTCCGAAATGAAGCTCCAAGTGTTGCAACAACGGCGGCCCCTCGGAGTCTCGCCTATACTTGGCATCTGTAAAGGTGAAGCTAGATTTCTTCATATACAAAGCGCGCTTCTGAAGCTATTACTTTGAGAAAGGCTGAAGATCCAGTCGCCGGATCGCTCGAGTGGCGTACGGTGACCTGCTGGAAGCAACTGGTTCTGTCACTCAAGTCAATGGGCTGGGCCTGCTCTGAAGAAGACGTGGATACCGATATATGGAAGCCTCTGGTCTGCATTTCCCGAGGCATGTATCCCTCTGTTTATCATATTATCAATGCCCATCAGCTGTACTGATGGATGTACTGTTTAGCCGCAATACAATTTCTTGAAGGCTCAAATCAATGACATCGAGTCCTAGGTGAGGCCTTCTCCCCAGATCCACCTTATCTGGCCACAGTACCTGGATAAGTATCGGCGGATCTGGGCCTCCAGCTCTTGAGCTAACGCGTTCGTCCATTCACTGCACCGGCGTTCCGTCTTCATGTACGTATTTAATTCAGTTGCGCGTGTGTATGAGCTCGCTGATGAAGAGGATAAAGATACCGTGCTGTCGGAGTCACAATGCGTTGTATCTCCTTCCGATATTTCAATTACCACCCGCTGTAAATTTAATACTGCCTGCTGTTGATGCACCATTTATTTACAGACGTTCAATGACATCTGTGAAGACTTCCGCGAACTCATGTCATGTCCTCTCCGTCCTTCCCGATCCAGGACCTGCCAGTAGAGCTGGAACGGGAGATCTTTGAGACCGCTGCCAGAATGCGTCCCACCAGCGCTCTGGATCTCGTTCTGGTTGCTCGCCGGGTCAACGACTGGTAAGTGCCGGACATTAACACAAGTGGACTGTAGTTACGGATGCTTATGATGCCCCTTGATAATCGTAGGATCCAACCAGTCTTGTACGAGCTGGTGACATTGGGACGCGAGGATTCCGAACTGTTTCTTCGGACAATGGAGATCAAGCCGCCTCACTTCTTCTCCACTCATGTCAAGACTCTTTGCCTGGCGATCTCTGTTCAGCCGCTGGTCGCAAGCCAGATCGTGGCCGTGTGTACAGGCGTGAAGAGCCTTGCTCTTTGGGTGGATTTCTGGTCGGCCCACATTCCCGTGGCGCCATTGATTCGACCCCTCACCCTTAGGCGACTCTCGCTTCCAGTCGAGGGTTTTCGCGAGTTATCCGAGGACATTTCGTGTCGCGCGACGCTCTTCCCAAATCTGCGTCACCTTGACCTCATATATTGGGTAGATGATGACCAAAGGCCGCCTCCGGATCTTTTGGCACTGTCCCGTCTTTCCTACCTCGGATTGAATGGCAACTTCACTACTGACAAGGAACAGTTGCTTTCGCTGTCATCGCAATGTCCGTCGCTACAAGTGATGGCGGTTTTTGTGGATGAAGGCGTCGAACATGTGCCTACAGAGGACCCGAGGATCGTCTTCCTGAGTTATCCCAACATCGTCCTCGACTGGGAAGCATCCCTTCGAGGCCTCGAGTCGACATGGGATTTTGCGCAAGAGATTGTGGATGACAGATTGAGGGAGATAGCTTCATCGCCGATGGGTATGGTTTAGCTAGAATCCTAGCTTGTCTAGTGTCCCCGAACTGATATCGGGTCAAACAGATCGTCATCGTCTATGGGTATGAGTCCCAGTTCAGATCGATATAGGAACGAGTATCAGGTACGTATATCGAGTCCTCACTAGTCATCATAACTCACTGGGCCCTAGATATACCCTCGCTTTGCTACCAGTTGCTATCACGCTGTCGAATATACCTCTGACCTGCCGTCATTGTTACCGACGGTATCTTGCTCGGATCGGCTCAAGCACTAGTAACCTGGCAGGGCTCCTGTGGCACACTCAGCGTTCATCATGCCATGCCGCCTTTACGCCTTGGAGATATAAGCCGACGGCATTAGGTACGTATACATTAGACGTTGATTTGAACAGCCATCACGACAATCATGATAAATACGAGGTACAGCCGAAACAGAGTGATTCGACGCGACGGATGACTGAGCCCTTGGACCTCTTTCCGGTTCCAAATAGTGGGGATTTACCCGACACCTTGCGCCAGTACCTGAGAGGAAGACGATAAGGCAATACTTCCGGCGTAGGGCGAACCTGGAGAAACGGAGATGCGTCGATGGAGGAACGTCTCCCCTTGTAACGATTGCGATTTGTAAGATCGATTTTGCTTCCCTGCTGTCCCTCGCCTAGATGACTAGGTATTCGGTCTTCGGACTGCACTGAGATTGTCACAAGTCCGAGGATTCTACTATCTACCAGCCTAACCTCGTGGCCGACCAGCCCATCCAACCGCCGGTTTGGTCCAACTTGGCCACGACTCTTTCACCACGGTCCAACGCCGCGATGGCCCTCATATCTTCGTGATCGAGAGTGTGAATCTAGTAAGTAATGGTACCATCAGTCGTTCCATTTTTATTCTCAAATAGAATGCAGAAGACCTGCAAGTGACCTACACGCAGGTTCTCTTTCTGTGTGTTCGGATCAGAACTCTTGATTATGAACACAATACCGGCGCGCGCTTGATGCTAGCCCAATATTGCTTGGGTGGAAGATGTACCGTGCTTTGCGGCGATGGCGAACAGTGTCGCATCGTTTCTGATCGCATCCCCGCTTCCTGAAAATGCGCATCAGTCGTGCGAGCTTGAGGGCGGACACAATGACTGACCGGTTTCAGAGTACGCTTCAGTGACCATGCCCTTTTGCCTATGAAGGTCTACGAGGTCATTCTCAGGCTGCGCCCGGATGCAATCTGAGGAGCACAGTGAGCGTTCAGATCTATCATTCCATGAGGTATGCGTACTCGGCTTGGTTGACGGCCGGAACAATGTTAGCCGTCTGAAGGAGTTCATTTAGACTGCGCGGTCAATATCAGTCTGTAAGAACATGAGATGGAGATCGAAGACCGACGTCTTGATGGAGATTTTGCTCACGCCAATGCTCTTGGCTCTACCTGTGGCCAGCATTTTCTCCATCTCCGATGCGTACGACTCATTGAACGTTGGAAGATCTACCGTCCTGAAAATCCTGTCTGTAGGGAAAGGTAATTTGCCCTCTAGAAGCACTACATTTGCGACGGGGTAGGTGAAATGAGGACGTCGAGGACTTTACCTTCGAGCCAGACTGTTTGCAGAGAATGCATGAGATACTGAAGGCGCGAGGGCAGCTCAGTCAGTGAAAGTATTACGAAGAACGACAGAGAATCATCGACTCGGACGTACATAATCAAAGCCTAGGTTTTCCATTGAATGAGTCGGCAGCTTGTACGGAGAGCCTAAACCAGGATTTTATGCATTCCTGCCACTTGACCCATCGATTTCTGTATGGCACACGGGAGTCTTGTGGTGACGAAGAAGGATTCACGAGGGGTTCCTGACTCCCGAATGAGTTCACCGACTTCTTGCTCAGTTTCTTTGATTGGGACTGATTCATTCCTAGATGCAACGTGTTACTAGGCTCTGAAAAGACTCGCCATGTATGTGGGAAATGTCGATGTGGCGGTATCCGGCTCGAGAAAGGTTGAGGCGCAATACCGTGTTGCTCTCGTGCGAAGACAGACCTCGAGGGCGGTCTTCAACATGGCTTTGCACTTCCTCTTGAAATCGTGGTCCCTGCGGCCAACTTGACCCGCACCATGCCCTGTCACATATGCCCATGAAGGCGGCGGAGGGAAGTTGGAAGCATGACTCTCGAATCACCGTAACTGGGAATCTGGAGACCGTTGATGAGCTGAATATGAGACATGTGCGCCGGGGTGTTCGAGTTATCTCCGCCTTTCTCCTACGCTCCCGGAAAATAGGGCATTACAAAGCAAGATGATTCTCGTACCGCGTTATCCGTTCTGGCCGTACTGCAGCCTCAGACGCAAAATCATGCCGAGTATGAATAGGATAGTATGTATGAGAAGAGTCGTCCATACAGTCGGAGGACAAGTCAAAGTGGTCTCGTCGAGCAGGCTTTGAGATGCGCAAGAAGACAGCCGTCTGGGTCGTGGGGCTCAACAAAGATAGAAAGCATAGTCACATACAGAGTGGGTAGACGCGGCAGATACAAAAGCAAAGCAAAGATACACGAGCAAAGCAAATTCCAAGTAAATACAGATCTAGGAAGTATTTCAACGTCTGATCAGAGCAGAAATCAGTAGAATACGCACCGAGAGAAATTCAATGTCGGGTGATGGTATCGGCAGGCGACACGCACAAGGGCACGTCTTCTTCCTTCTCCAAGTCCTCCTTCCCATTTTCCATCGAATCAGAAGAAGGCTCCAATTGTGCCTCTTCTTCAGAGTCGGGACGCAGCGTGTACAGATAGTTCAGTTTGACACCAGGGATGCTGTCCCCAATGTGTTGACGCCACGCCTCAAAGCACGTCAGGACACGTTCTCCCGTGTCGCGATTAGACGTGTACTGCAGACCCATGGACGTGAATATGCCCCGCATGGTTTCCACATCCGCGGTCGCGTGTTCCAGTTGTTGTTCCAGTTGAGAGTGATGGGACTCGGCGTCTTTAGTGGCCTGTTCAGACGAAGCCTGATGGACAAGAGACGCAAATGAGTTTCCACAAGAGAAGAGAAACGTCGAGGTCATACTTTCAAGGCTTCCAATTCCCGTTCCAGTTCTAAATTGCGCTGCTGGAGACGTTTGATCTGCGAAGACGAATCCGCGATCGCGCATGAGGTTTGATAGTGCATGTACTTTAGTATGGCATCAGCGCCTGCAGAGATGGATGGCAGCGTTTTGGGCTTCCCAGAGACATTCTGATCCATGGTTGATGGGGTGGAAGTCGGTGGGAACTTGAAGAGAATGCTGGCCACGTGCGCCACGCGCGTTCTTATTCGCCCCACTAACGCCCACTGTGCGGTCACGCTGAGCAAACTGGTAGAAAAAAGGGTGCAGAATCCATCCCTATCGTAAGTCGTCGCCAGTTAAGTCACTGGACTGCCGAAATGAGTAGGTGTACCACTATCGAGAGTCCATATCTTGTATACACCGTCCATCGCTCGATACGTAGAATTACAGTAATTTTCCAGTCCGTTCAACAAGCGAAAGTAGTACAGGTATTTTTGATTGGTCCGTTTCGCTTACTCGACAGTCACCGACTTGGCCCTACGGACGGTAGTCAGTAAATAGAATTGGGAGGTAGGCAAGAAGGAACTCACAAGTTACGCGGGAAGTCGACGTCGCACCCGTTCTTGACGGCCAAGTGGTAACTCAACAGCTGCAGAGGGATGATGTTGAGCAGGCCCTGCAGACAGTCGATGGTCTTCGGCACACGAATCGTCTTAGCGCCCTTCGGGATGCCCTCATCGTTCTCGTTGCACATGACTATAGGCTGAGCCTTGCGAGCGGTGATTTGCGCAAATGCCGATTGCACCTTGGGGTAGAGCGAGTCCTGGGTCATGATGATAATGACAGGCATGTTCTCGTCGATCAAAGCCAAGGGTCCGTGCTTCAATTCACCAGCAAGGATACCCTCGGAGTGCATGTAGCTGATTTCCTTGATCTTGAGTGCACCTTCGAGACAAGTCGCGTACCTGAAACAGACGCGTCAGATGAAACTTGTAGCCGACGGGTAACGGTGACTGACTGGTAACCTCTGCCCATGAGCAACAGACTCTTGTTGTCGGCAACAGTTCCTGCGAGCTCAGCAAGTTGGGTGTCCTGCTCCAGCACGCGCTTGATCTGCGATGGGAGCTGGTGGAGACCGTCGATGATCTCGTTCCTGCGCTCAGTGAAGGAGATACGGTCCTCGGACAGCTGGAGTGCCATCATCAACAAAGCGATGTATTGCGATGTGTAAGCCTAAAACAGTCAAGTTAGCGCCCAGGTCTGGAATCAAGAGATCAAACAAACCTTGGTTGACGCAACACCGACTTCCGGTCCAGCGTTGATATGCACACCACAGTGAGTTTCACGCGAGATGGTCGAGCCGACAGTGTTGACGACACCGATGCAGAGCGCACCACGTTCCATGCAGTACCTCAGAGCCAAGATGGTATCGGCAGTCTCTCCACTCTGACTCAAGAAGACGACAACATCATCCCTGAAGATGGGCGTCTTGCGATCCAAGAAGTCGCTGGCCAGTTCAACACTGACGGGTATCTCGGTCAACTCTTCGAAGATTGCACGGGTCGCAAGGCAAGAGTGGTAACTCGTTCCGCACGCAATGAACACAATGCGACGACCGCGGCGCATTATAGGGAGGTATGCGCGCAAGCCACCAAGCGTGATTTTGTTGGTATCAAAGTTGACACGTCCACGCATGGTGTTGACCACAGATTCGGGCTGCTCATAGATCTCCTTCTGCATGAAGGTGTCAAACTTGCCCTTCATGATGGCAGCAATCTCAATCTCGAGGGTCTCGATGTTGCGCGTCGAAGCGATCTGACCGGGAGTCTGGGCGCCATCCTCCTTGCGGCGCAGACGGTGGATGTGAAGCTCGCCCTCGGCGATATGAGCAATGTCGTCATCCTCAAGGTAGAGGACACGCTTGGTGTGCTCGACAACGGCGGCAGCATCGGAAGCAATGAAGAACTCGATGGGCTGCGGAAGGCCGTCGTCCGACATGAAGCCACGCGACTGCCTTGCCAACATGGCGGGCTTGGCAGTAGGGGGAGCAAGGAGAGAAGATGTAGCAGAGGTGGGGGAGGTCGGTTGAACTAGAAACGTACGCGTCAATCTCGTGTTTGATAGTGTAGGGCAGGATACTTACGGATTTGAGAGCCGCCAGTGGCGGGATCGCGGGCAAACTCCACGTCGACAAAGTCAACCTTAAGTTTCCGATCCGTCTTTACACCGATAAGGAGAGGGGAACCACGACGGGCAGTGACGACTTCGTTGGGGAAGTGAGTAGATTTGAAGACGAAAGCAAAAGAACCCTCGAGTTCCTTGAGAACGGTCTTGACGAGATCAGTGAAGGTAAAGCGGTTGGCGGGCTGGGAGTCGAAGATGTACTTTGTGAGCTTGGCGACGGCCTCGGTGTCGGTCTCCGTCTCGAATTGGTAACCGCGTTTCTGGAGGACAGCGCGGAGTTCACCGCTGTTGGTGACGATACCGTTGTGGACGATGCAGAACTCAGCATTGACATCGGAGCGAATGGGATGGCAGTTGATGGTGGAGGGGGGCCCGTGGGTGGCCCAACGCGTATGGGCGATGGAGACCTGGGAGACGAACGTCTTGTTGAGGTCAATGTCGGAGCCTGCTATCTGCTTGCGGAGTCCGTTGACTTTGCCGACCTCCCTGAAGAAGACGACCTGGCCCTCCTTGTCGCCATCAATACCCAGTCCAGCTGAGTCGTAGCCACGGTATTCCTGGCGAGCGAGACCGCCGCAGAGAATCTCGAGGATCTCCTGACGACGCTGCAAAGGAACAGGGCGTCAGCAAATGGTGGCATCATTGGTGGGTTTGATGAGGCGATATGGAGCGAATACGAACGTGTCATCGTACAGCAACTAGGCCATTCGCGACGCAAGCATGGCCCCAGGATCAAATGTAACACACCTTCTCCTTCAAAAAGTTGCAGTACCCGAAAATTCCACACATCGCAAGTCAATCAAGAAGGCGTAAGGGTGGTAACTGCGGTCAACAAGGCGGTCAGCGAGGCATGCCGGGGTCAGGCAGACAAATTGCATACCGAAAAGCACGGTTATGGGTCGTTGCGAGATGGAAGAGGAGAATGAAGACCGCGTAGTTTTATACTGGAAGGCTTAAAGTGGTCGACGGACTGTTTGGACGTGTTGTGGCCAGGCGCGATGTCGGCGTGTCGCAAATTGCACAGCATGCAATCACCGCCTCATTCTCCTACAAATACGAGATCATGTATCACCGCGACACTGAGAGCGGTGGTCAGGCATCTCCGTTGGACAGCTTTTCCGCGTGCAGAGGCCATACAGCCACCACAAAATCGTTATCCTCTTCGCGCAAATGCATGCGTGGCTCTCATAATGACGTATGCCAATTATCTCGCGTTCCTTGGCGCTCTTCTGATACTCGGACTTGACAGTGAGCCGAGTTTCTTTTGTATGTCTCGTTCAGGTTCTTGGTTTGGTAATTCCTTCGGTCAGAATCCCGAGTGCCTCACAAGCGCTAGCTTTCGTATTGAAGATGTCTATCTCCTCCTGATACCCGGGATGGCCATGACAGTACTTGTCAGAAACCCTACGCGTCGTGCGCGCCTGAAAAGTTCACTAACGGGTACTAGCTTTCTTTCCTCTGTGACCGCTGGACTTCGGGGTCTTTCTGCGCGTCGCGCGCTGGACCGCGAGAGTCGAACACGTCTGGCCTACCCGGACTTAGTACATCGCGAGTCTGGACGATCAGGGACGTCCTCTACACGCGCATGCCATGTCCTGTATGACAATCACAGGCTGCTCCAAGGTCTGTTCAACGCTGAACACTCATGTTCTCTTACTGACTCGTCCATCAGACGTGCAACGCGAGCCTGTGTGATGCTCGCTTCCTAACTCTACAGGGAACAATCGTTCCTTCGCTGACTGGCTAGAAATGCGCGCTCCTCGTTTCCTCAGACCCATTTTGGTGTTGCATAAGCCGGTACACACTCTGTGGGTCACTTCTGAAGCATAGGACCTACCACTGTTTGCCATCTCTACTCAAGGCAAGATGTGTGCTATGTGTCCTTCGTCGGATGTGCAACTAACTAACGCATGAACCTTCAGCGAATGCGGAGAGAACTCGGTTCTGGTCCTCATACCGACCTTCCTAAGTAGTGCTTCGCGACTCTCAATAGGCGATACTCGGATATCTCCGCCTCCGCAAGTAGCGGTACTTCGTCAAATGTTCGTATACGAGCCTGCCACACCCTGGTATATGTTTTTTGACCCGTGATGAAGGCGAGCTCGAAGGCGGGAAGGAGACTTCACCAAACCATTCCTGCCACGGCATCTGAACGTAAGGGTTTATATGGCTAAGTTTGACGTGTAGACTTGCCAGAATGCCGAATTGCATTGCATCTCGCGCCGTCGGCTCTCGAGAACGACCGGAGATGATGTTCCCACTGCATGCTTGAACATGTTCGTTCCTTGCTTAATCGCGTCGAGATCACGAATGTACCGTGGGCCCCATTCTATCACACTACTTCTCTTCACTTACCCAAGCAATAGAATTCAACAGTTGACTGAATACGCTACTCCCTCTACATCGCCACATATCAGGATTCTTCTTCTCCATCTGACTTGACTCCATACCTGGCAGTCAATTGAGTGCGCATTGACATCGATCCTTCCAAGCTCCCACCACCATGGAGGAAAAGATCAGTGACAGTACGATCGAGCGGGTAGTCTCCATTCCGTCCCCTCCAGTGAACTTTGAAGCACAGGAGGAGGCAACGATGGTTCGGAAGCTGGACATGTATATCTTGCCAGTGACGTGTCTGCTTTACCTCTCCGCATGTACGCCTTCGCTCCCACTCCTAACCTTCAGGTTACAAATATCTCACTGCAGACCTCGACCGCACAAACCTTGGCAATGCACGTCTGCAAGGATTTCCTCAAGACGCCCTCGGTGGCGATCCTACTGGGACGAAATTCGCATGGGTAAATGCAGCCTTCTTCTTCACCTATGTGAGTTCCCACTGTCGACCGTTCGGCTCGTCATTTGAACCTCATGCGTCATTAGATCATCTGCCTTATGCCTGCAACAATCACTGCAAAGTTGGTGCCACCGCATAGGTGGATCGCAATGGGTGCTATAGGCTGGGGCATGACATCGACCTTGATGGTAAGGCATTGACACATACGCACCAGATACGGGCTTCGTACAGATTGAAACAATGCGCCAGGCCACAGTAACGAACTTCGGCGGTGCGATGACGGCTCGCTTGTTCCTCGGCGTATTCGAGTCTTGTTTGGGACCGTTTATCCCACTATACTTCTGTGAGTACGTCTCAAAGCGCAGTGGCAACCCCTCGGACTAAAGCTCTCTTGAAAGCTCTTTTCTACACCAAGGAAGAAATGGGCCTACGGGTTCGTTGCTCTCTGTGTCCCGGGTGTTCAAGTTTCTGAAGAGCATCAACGAATAGCTAGCACATTGGTTCGGATTTGCAGCGGTGGCAGGCGCATTCGGAGGTCTCATCGCGTTTGGGATCCAGAATGCCAACGTTGCTATCGCCCATTGGAGACTTCTCTTCATCGTCGAGGTAAGTCTCCACCGCCCGTGCTGTACATCTCTTACGAAAGTATATTGAATGGATCAGGGTGTCCCAGCAATAGTGCTAGGGCTTCTAGCCATGTTGATTCTTCCAAACCGACCAGAGGTGACGAGAATACTGAATCATCGCGAACGTGAGCTAGCCGTGGCGAGAATGAATCGTGCTACCAGTGGAGACATTGGCGCGACTGTCAACAGAGGTACTGCACGGGAAGTTGACTTTTCAATCCAATTGCTGATCAACGACACTTGTCAGCTCATATTTTGCTCGCCGTGAAAGACTGGAGGGTATGGTCTTCGAACGGCTTCTAAGACAACCATCTTGAACGTTTCCAGTTATATGTCGCAGGCATCGCTTACTTTGGTTTGAATACCGCCCTTTCCGGACTTTCCGCCTTCCTTCCGACCATCATTGAGACGTTTGGCCACAGTATGTTCTATCCCCATGTTTGAGGACCAGTGTGGTCATCTCAGCGCTTCTCACCAGCTAGGGCATCCGCACAACTACTTACGGTCCCTCCCTATGCTGTTGCTGCAGTCGTGTTGACGACCTCTTCTTACACGTCAGATCGACTCCAGACTCGTGGCCTGTTCGTATCGGCTGGATGTACACTTGGAGCGATAGGTTATCTGTACGCCTTTTTTCCAGATACGTCTCACAACTCTGATATTGCATGCAGAATACTCCTTGTCGTGCCGGATGATAATCATGTCCGTTATTTCGCCACCTTTTGCGTCACCAGTGGCACATACACGGGCATTGGCGTGATACTCGCATGGTGTATGTTCTCATCTGCAACAAGTGCACGAAAGACTCTGACCGAGAGACTAGTCGCGCACAATCTGGGGTCCGAAACGAAGAAGGCTGCAGGAATACCTCTGTTCATGTCTATCGGACAGGGCGGCAGCATCCTTGGGTCCCGCATCTACCCTACAACTGAAAGCCCTCGCTATATGTGAGCGTATCACCGATACCCCCAACCCGTCTGCTTGACAAAACCAGTCGTGGATTTGCCCTCACTTGTGCGCTGGAGTTTTTGGGCGCTCTTTGTTGTCTGATCCTCCATGTACTATTTGGTTATCTATGGGTGTGGTCTCCAAAGCTCACCAGCCTCCATCAGATATCCTACCGCTTGGACAACAGACGCCGGAATATCCTGAACGGTGTGCCAGATCGGAGAGCGAGAGTGGACACCAGTGTGTTAGCCGACAAGGTCAGCATCTATCCTCTTGTTATGACGATAGCTTGATGAGTCGATGCTCTCCAGGCCTCCGATTTCAGATATATTTCGTGATGATTTATCTCACTCCATTCTCCTGTGTCCTACGAGCGGTCTCTTGGCTTCCTCTAGGTATCAGAACCAAAAGCGTTCTATACATATACGCGACAACAATGTTGTAGGCAACCAGGATTAGTTGATGACTCTTCACAAGGATCGCTTGACATTACTACTTTCTCAACTCTGGCAAGCGGCAGCCGAACGGCGAGTCGGACAAATGTCAGTACTTCTGAAGGGCGTGGGTTTTCGCGTCTAGTCATTATAAAATTATACCTGTGACTGATCTCAGAGGCGACGAATGGGTCGCACACCACAAAGGCCGTGACAGTCATTGTCGGGTTCCACCTGAATGTCGTAGATCTCATGATGGCAGTATATGAAGTAACTACAGAGAGCGTGGATGAGATGAAAGATGCATATACAGATGATAACGAAGAGCGTGTGATGATAATTAGCGCGAGATTGTTGGAATGAAATGTATGGAACACAATCTGCAAATCATCGTAAGTTGACCTTTTTCCTTCAGGACGCGACGGAACAACCCACATAGATCGTTCATTAAGCATTTGTAACGGAAAGACTCGCGCTATTCGCTTTCTCCTGCGCTATCTTTTCCCGCCTTCTATGCTGTATGTACCGCCTCGTGTATTTCTCCAGCCTAGGAGTGAACCACTCTGGCGCTGAACAAGAAAGTCAGCCGAGACTCAGGAAGTGGGTACCAGACGTACGCGATAGAGTGCGCGGCCACGCAAAGCAGTCCAATCCGACATAACCTATTGACTTCATCTCTGGATGCCAATCGTCCAGACAAGGTATGTCAAAAATTGGTTTTTGGCGATTGAATGACGGCAAAACTCCCTGAACCCAAAGATACCGAGATTCGTCCACGCCTAGCTCTTCAAACTGTAGGAAGACCTCCTGGATGCCTTGCTCGTGGTAGACATGATTCAGCGCGATCACATGGCGTCCAAAGTGGCGCGCAATCTTCTCGGCGCCACACTTTTGTTCGGCCAACGCGCGTAATTGTTCGGGGTTGAGGACCGCTCCGAAGACATAGGGCTTGACATACAACGTGCGGGAAGGCATGCTGGTCGATGACAGTCGAAAGAAAGGGGCAAGGGTCATCCGCGGGTTGTCCGCGGGCACTTCAAGTTCCACTGGCACATGATCGTCACGTTAGCACGGCGATTGGAATTTGGCAGGCAGCAGCACCGACCTTTGTTCGAGTTCAGTCTGTCGCAATGACAAATCTCTGAATGCTGACTCCACAAACTTATCAATTGGTAGCAGGTTTCTTAATCTTAAGACTTCGGAACACCTCGCCGTTGTACTACAAGCAAGTGAGGATGTTGCCACAGTGTGACGAACGGTGACTGGCGTGCGTCTTGTGCGAAGTTCCATATAACTACATACAGCGCTAATGTTCCATCAAGACGACGCGCCGACAGATCAAGTTGACAAACTGCTACAAGTATGCAGCAACACTAGCGATGTCTTACTCAATGAGCTGAAGGGCTTCGGATGGCACCCGTCTCAAAGTGCGAGCCTCTCAGACACTGATTGTGTTCCCAGCTGCCACCACTCCACGTCATACCTTCGCATGTTGAGGATGCTATCCTCGATACTGTCAAACCTGCAGCAGCTCCCTTTGAAGCCATTGTGGACGAGACGGTGAATGGGCGCCTACCCACTAGAAGACTATACCTGTGGTTCACGCAGAGTCATGGAATAGGTCGCACGCCACAAAGGCCCTAATATCAGTCATTGTCGGATTCCACCAGTATTCCGTGAATGTCGTAGATCTCATGTTGGCAATATATGGAGTGATTACAGAGGACGCAGGGTAAATGATGCATATGCAGATGATAGCGAAGAGCGTGTGATTGAGGGTGGCGCAAATTTGTTGAAATGCAATGTCATGGAACACAGACTGTATATCATTGTAAGCTTGGTATTCCAGTGAGAGGCGACGTACTAACGCACATGAGAGATTCATGAAGCAGCCGGAACGGAAAGGCTCGCGCATTTCGCCTTAGCTTGCACTTGCAGCTTCTTCTTTTTGAGATCTACAAGCCAATTTGTATATCTCTGCAGCCTAGGAGTGAACCAGTCGGGCGCTGACGACGGAAATGAGTCAAGAATTAGGAACTGGATAGCAGACGTACGCGATATAATGCGCGGCCAAGCAATGCACTCCAGCTTGATGTAGCCTATTGACTTCATCTCTGGATGGCTATCGTCCAGACAAGGAACCTCGAATTCTGGTTTCGTGCGGTCGAATGAGGGTACGACTCCTTGCACCCAGAGATACACAAGAGTCGTCGAGCCTGGCTCTCTGTACTGTATAAAGCACTCCTGAATGCCTTGCTCGTGGAAGACGTTGTTCAGCGCCGTAGCATAGTGCCCACAGAAGCGCGCGATCTTTTCGGCGCCACACTTTTGTTCAGCCAACGCGCGTATTTGTTCGAGGTTGAGAACCGCTCCAAAGACATAGGGTTTGACATACAACTTGCGGGCGGACATGACGGTAGATGACAGTGGAAAGAAAGAAGCGAGGGTCATCCGCGGGTCATCCGCGGGCCTTCCAGAGGAACTTCCACATGATCGTCATATAGACACGTGATTCGGTGACTGGCAGCAGCACTGCAGTGACTCTGAGCAGTGAGCACCGACCTTTGTTTGAGTTCAGACTGTCGCAATAAGAAGGCTCTGAACGCTGAGCGCTGAGCGCTGAGCCACCACCAGTGAAGCTCTTCTCGAACTTATCAATCTGTAGCAGGCTTCTTAATCGCCATACTTCGGAACACCTCGCCTCTGCTTACTACAAGCAAGTGAGGATGTTGCCACAGTGTGACGAACGTTGACTGGCGTGCGTCTTGTGCGAAGTTCCGTATATGTACAGCGCTAATGTCTTCACCAAGACGACGCGCCAACAGATCAAGTTGACAAACTGCTACAACATGCATCAATGTTCTACTCAAAGAGCTGAAGGGGCTTCGAATGGCACGCGTCCAGAATCCGGGCCTCTCTAATTGTATTCCCAGCTCCCACCAGTCCACGTCCTACCTCCGCATATTGTGGATGCTTCGACGCCGCATAAAAACACAAGAACTCACTCGACACTATCACTGGCAAACCTGCAGCAGCTCCCAGCGAAAGCATCGTGGACAGGACGGTGAATGGGCCACCTGAAGAACATACCTGTGGTTGACTCAGAGTCAACGAATGAGTCGCCCGCCACAAAGGCCGTATATCAGTCATCGTCGGATTCCACCAGTAATCCGTAGACCGAGTCATGTTGGCATTATATGGAGTACATAAACACATCGGAGGACGTAGAGTGAATGATGCATAAGCAGATGATAGCGAAGAGCGTGTGATTGAGATTGGCGCGAAATTCTTGAAATGCAATGTCATGGAACACAGACTGTATCCCTCGTAAGCTTGGTATTCCAGTGAGAGGCGCCGTACCAACGCACATAGGAGATTCATGAAGCAGCCGGAACGGAAAGGCTCGCGCTTTTCGCCTTAGCTTGCGCTTGCAGCTTCTTCTTTTTGAGATCTACAAGCCAATTTGTATATCTCTGCAGCCTAGGAGTGAACCAGTCGGGCGCTGACGACGGAAATGAGTCAAGAACTGGGAACTGGATAGCAGACGTACGCGATATGGTGCGCGGCCAAGCAAAGCACTCCAGCTTGATATATCCTATTGACTTCATCTCTGGATGGCTATCGTCCAGACAAGGAACCTCGAATTCTGGTTTCGTGCGGTCGAATGAGGGTACGACTCCTTGAACCCAGAGATACACAGAAACCGTCGAGCCTGGCTCTCTGTACTGTATAAAGCACTCCTGAATGCCTTGCTCGTGGTAGACGTTGTTCAGCGCCGTAGCATAGTACCCACAGTAGCCCGCGATCTTTTCGGCGCCACACTTTTGTTCAGCCAACGCGCGTATTTGTTCGAGGTTGAGGACCGCTCCAAAGACATAGGGTTTGACATAAAGCTTGCGGGTGGGCATGACGGTTGTTGACAGTGAAAAGAAAGAGGCAAGGGTCATCTGCGGGTTGTCCGCGGGTACTTCCACATGATCGTCATCGACCTTTGTTAGTCCAGTCTGTCACAGTCACAGTCACAATCAATCTCTGAGCCACCATACAGTACTGATATTCATAACTTTCCTCGAACCGTTTTCCCCTTATTCACTTCCAGCTTAGCATGCTTCTTGATATTTTGGAATACATTGCTGCTGCTTACAAGCAAGTGGAGGATGTTGCCAGAGTGTTACGGAACGATGACTGGCGTGCTCGATTCCACGTAACTATGAACGTGAAAATTACCTTTTCCCGGGCGAAGCTTGGGGTAATGCTCGAGTCTCTACATGGCATTGTGCAGCGGCTAATACTGGGCTTGAAGACTTAGACCGCGAAAGCTTGGTCGGACGCAAGGCTTGACGCCACGAGCTGCAAGTTGATCCTAGTTGATCCCTCCTTATGTAAGTTCTTGTGGGTTTTTGCGTGGTCAGAATCACAGGTCTTTCTTCAGATTTCAATACTTCAGAATAATACAATTTGCAACCGAATAGCGAGCTGTACCGATACACTGTCCCTACGAATTCATACAAGCCGATCAAACGATACCCATGCAAAAAAAATCAATAGCGAGGTTTCTTACTCGTTCCCTCATGATCCACAGGGAGTGACCCAAGTGGCTGCCTATTTCCACCTCCACTACCCACAGCAGACAACCCCATACCAGGAGCAGGCTTGCGCGCGACACCGTCGACGTTACGCTTCATCGGCACCATATGAGATGGGAAATTGAACCCTCCCGTAGGCGTATCCGGACGCTTCGTGAACTGAGCCTGAGATGAGGACTGCTGCGCTTGCGCCTGCGCCTGTTTCATGATAGCTATGCGGTTGAGATTCTGGCTCGTTCGAGAAACAGGTTTCGACGACGCCGACGACGGGGCAAGCTGCACGCCGACGACGCTGCTGTCAGGATTGGCGCTGAGGGCGGCCTGGATAGCTCGGTCCCGCTCGGCTTTGGATAGCTCTCTCGGCGGTTCCTGGGGTTTAGGTTTGACGTAGCGCTCCCCAAGAACACTCCTATCGACGTCGGGTGGTGGATCGAAAGACTGCGACTCGACATCGACCATTGTCGAGTCGTCGTCACCCTCAGGAATGATGGGTCTACCAAGGTCGGCCTCCGCCTCGAGGGCATCAAATGCGGCGTCGTCGTCCGAATTGAATTCGAATTCTTCACCGACGTCAAGCATGGTCGAGGACGAAGCCTCTTCAGGTGGTGGAGGTTGGAAAGCTGTCTTTGAGGATGATGCTATTGGTTGGTGTGAGGAGGTCTGTGGAGGTGCTTGGGCAGGTATTGAATGGGAATGTGGCTGCGCCTGCCGCTGCTGTTGTTGTGGGAGAGGGACATGCTGTGGCTGTTGAGGAGGAGCTGAGTGAGGTTGAGCTGACGACTGTTGTTGTTGATATTGTCGTTGCTGATTGTTCTGTATAGGGCGATGCTGGTTCTGTTGCTGATAAGAGGGTGGGTGCTGTTCCTGTTTGACGATAGGCGGTTGCGGCTGGGCGCTTTGTTTCGTATTTGCAGACTGTTGGTCGGCAAATTCTGGTCGTCGATGAAGCGTGCTCGGATCAAATTTGGGCTACATGAAGATTGTTGAGCAGATTGTAGACGAAGAACTATGAATGACATACTGCTGGAAGCTTCATCTTCGTCACTTCTGCAAGATACTTCTTGTCGTACGTGCATCCGCCCATGAGATTACCAAAGTGTCGAAGTGCACGCTTCATGCCATCCGTTACCGCTTCTTTCTTGGCCTGTGGCTCGTCGGTCAAATGCAAGCACCGGATGAAGGTACGACGTACTTTCTCGAGCGCATTTCCTTTGCTCTTCTGGTTCTCTGATTGTCCGCATCCAACGTCTTCGTGAAAGGCACCGGGTCTACTTCCTCCAATGAGCGTGACCCTTACCACCGCCGTAATGCATATATTGTACCGCCGATTAGTCTCGTCGAAGTCGATGAAATCGGTGGTAAGGGAGATGATATTCGAGCTCCAGCCGTCAAACCCAAACATGTCGTTGGCCAGATTGATGATCTTCCATGCCTCAACGTATGTGACCTTGGGGCCGCCGCCTGGACCTGGCCGATAGGACAGGTATTCGGGGCCAAGCTTTCGCGAAAGATTCTCCTGTAGTTCCTCTGTCGTATAAGGTGGATGGAAAGAAGACGAGGGGGCCGCATTGGCAATTCCGTGCACGTCTGGGTTGAAGGAGACTCCATCGCGACTTGTGATATTAGAGTGATAGTCCGTGTTAGCCATGTTGTTTGGAGAATCCGAAGGAGAGTCGGCGCCGCCCAAAGACGCCTCGTATGACTGAATTAAATGTCCACTGAATGCACCTGACATGCAGCTAGGTCATCGATTAAACCAAGAAAAGCCCTGCAATGTTGAGACAATGGGCGTTGAGAGTAAGATGCGGTGTGACAGTGACAAGCGTGTCCTGTAACATACCTGACCGCTCTGAGTCAAGTCGGCGACAGCGGGCGGGGACCCGGAAGCGGCGGTCGCTAGAGCTGTACTATACGCGCCGAACAAGATACGCCGACGTCTATAGGATGCGCCGCTGGCTTGCAAGGCTTATATGGATTTATATCAGATTTATTCAATTATTTCACGGTCACGAGGCCGTATGTTGGACACGAGAAATGTGTGAGAAATTTCAAATTCAATTCCCAGTTTCTTACACTGCGACCACATCGACGCCTTGTGCAATGTCTACCGATACAGCCCAGGATACCCCTCCAATCGTTGACGGCGAACTCCTCGAAGCAGCCAAGGAGAATGTTCAGCCGTTGGCCACTGGCCGCCGAGTCACCGCCTTGTCCACCATATTGGCGACCCCACATGCCCACCGGGAATCCAGATTGGCTTCGACCCGGAATCGCCTCCGGATAAACGTTGATCTTGCCTTGGAAGACGAAGACGAAGACCCGCTGGAAGCATACTGCTGCCTGGTCAATTGGACCGTGGAGAATTACCCGCAAGGCCACAGTGCGGAGTCAGGCCTCTTGGAGCTACTGGAGGAGGCGACGCGTGTTCTAAAGGACCACAGAGACGGCCGGTGGAGGGCAGAACTCAAATATCTCAAGCTGTGGCTTCTATATGCCAGCTACGTCGAGAAGCCCACCATCATCTATCGCTTCTTGCTTGCCAACGATATTGGTGCCGACTATTCCCTGTTTTACGAAGAGTATTCCGCGGTCTTGGAACGCGATGGCCGGTGTGTAATATCATCCATCGTTATCACGTTCAAACTGATGAACCGTCGACTAGACGCAAAGAAGCAGACGACGTGTACAGGCTTGGTATTGCCAGACGCGCAACACCCCTAGATCACCTCAAAGCACGCCACGCAGATTTCGAGAAGCGCATGATGTGTGCAACACCCCTCGTCTCGTCCACTCCCCAGCCGCCTACATCCGCGCGCCCCCCGCCGCCCGCCACTCTTGCCACTACTCTCAACAGGACAGCCTCGCCGCCCATGGCTCTACTTAACGCTGCCCCACGCCCCAACGCCCCTCTCCAGATCTTTGTGGATCCCTCGGGTGCTGAATCTGCCCCTACGCTGATGGAGAGGAACGCTTGGCCAGACATCGGCACACGTAAAACCCGCGTCAAAGAGAACGTTCCTCAGACCAAAAAGATGGCAGGGTCAACTATGAAGCAGTCGAAGCGCACCCCGTCTTCCTCATCTGCAGCTGCAGCTGGATCCCGGATTGTGCCCTTCGTAGATCCGCCCAAGCCATCGTCATCTTCATCTCGTGTCGTCCCTTTCGTGGATGAGGCGCAAGCGGAAGTCCCGGTGCCTGCGACTCCAAAGTTCACGCCCTTCCGAGACGAGGTACACGACCTTCCTTTGCTCGTTCTTTGCTGTTGCTAATCGATGCTTAATAGACTCGCTCGGTCACCTCGCCTGTGCCGCATGCTCCCGAAGCTGTGATGAAAGTTAGAGACGTTGACGTCTCTGAGTGCGCTGAGGCTGAGGCTCTCAGGAAGGACCCTTTGAAGAACTACGGACCCGAGGGTCTAGGATTCGAAGACCCGTAGAGGTGTCCTCGACGTCTCCTCTCCTATATCCAGATTTTATGCATGCTTTATTCTTATATATATCCGCAGGTACCTAATAATGTTGATCTTCTTGAATGCTCGACACTCTGGTCGACGATAGCTAGCATATCCGTGTATCGAAGTGAGGATGTCCTTGGCGAGATCTGTACGCCACAGCTTTCCAGATCTGGTTCTGTGAGTGATCTGTGGCGACGCGTACAGGTGTTGCTTCATTTCGGGTGGTGATTTGATTCAAGGAGCTGGTGGTCGCTTACCTTGACACACTCAGAGGACACACCCTATTGAGCGGAGAACTCGTGGAATGCATGCAGCGAAGAGCCCGGTTCCAGTCCGAATCGTCAGTGTTCGGGAGCTGCTTATATGTGATTTCGTTCTGCGCGAGCGACGGGATCCGCCAAGCAAGGCGCACGCAGTCAGTAGCACGTACCCGTCCTGGGCGGTCTCAGGATGATCTGCAGGCAGAGACTTTCTAATCCCCCAAGCTCAGGCTCGCTAGGTAAGCAGGTCGGACGCGTATTGGGTGGCGCAGAATGTTTCCGGACCTCTCGCAGAGCAGAGAGTGGAAGTAGGTTGTCTTTGATGCTTGTTCGTCGCAGATACCTTGAGGCCACCGAAGGTTGATATGAGGTCTGTGCTCATTTGTTCATCGCGCATTTGATAGGCTGAAATTTGAACAACTGCAGATCCTGTCAACGAATGGAATGGGCTGGCTGTCGTTCGACGTGAAACAGATAACTTGGAGGTGCTATTCTGATCATCGCAGTTGTCCTTCTCGGATTCAACTGCGATATTCGCGACATCGACCTTGAAGCCGACTGGGACTCAAAATAGGTTGTCATGGCTTACTTCAGCTAGTGCGCGGCCGTTACTATAGGGCCAGAAAGCCATAGGCATTTCTAGGCAGCTTATGAAGCCCTCGGAGCGGATGTCACTGGTAATAATGAATCTGCCTCGGGCGTCGGACATGGTTTCCGTGAAAGGCGTAGTACCGATTGGCAAGCGTTCCCTCGCCCTCTAGACATTAGCCGTTTAGTCATCATTCCGCAATGGTGCTTCACAACGACATCCTGAAGGATGGAATGCCGCTGCCCTGGAACCGCATACCTGCATTCCGAAATGACGACCCATCTTCTTTGACTGTCGCGTTACGTTCTTGGAGGCCGAACTGCACCTCTTATGGCTCCGTCCTTGCCGTTTAATTGCAGAACCGTTCAATAACCTTATGGCGTGAACGATTCTAGTTTCCCTTCCAGCCGCCGCCTCCATGTTATGCGGATTCATTCGGGAACTGACCAAGAAAGCCTATTCCCTGGAAAACACGCGTCGGTGCTTGCTTGTCGGGAGCAGACGCCTGTTTATAAGCACTGGCTGGACCTGGTCTGTCGATAGCGATCCCTTGCTCTCCCTCAGCCGCCTCCCACGCAGTGAACAACATACACACAAGTCACTATGTTCTTCCGCTTCTACCTTGTTGTCATCGCTCTCTTCTTGGCTCTGGGTGCATCGGCTGCTCCAGTAACCTCATCCTCCTCACCACCGTCTACTTTCCTGGAAGTACTCGCGGCCACCCCCTCTTCCCTGTCTGGCGCACAGGCCACCGGGCAGATCACCCAGCAATCTGCAGCTCCCTATGTTGCCAAACTTGAGTACGTGTCAGCTTCCTCGGTTTGTGTTCAAGTATGTTGATCATCTCGCTTCAGGTGGCTCAGAGATGTCCTCTTCGCATCCTCGTCATTGCAACCGCGCGAGCACAAAACAGTGCGCCGCCACAGGGCACGCCGCTTCGGTCCTCACCCAGTAAGCATACTCATCAATGAAATGCACGCACTTTGCTGACCTCTTCTCTTCCAGTGAGGGGTTTGAAGAACGTATACACTCGTTATCACCGTATATATGATTATTTACTGTTATCTATCCCATTCTGCGTGAGTAGCCTTTTTCATTTCAGCTCAAGATCCATCTGACCTATCTCTTCAGTGCGCATTTTGGTGTTGCGAATCAACGAACAAGAGAGAGAACATCTCCACAGCTACGAAACATGTTGTACAAGGGAATTTTGGAGAAGTTAGAATTGCTATTTGTCACGAACCTCCGTTGCTGCAACGGCTGCAGCCTACTTATATGAACACCACGAATACAAATGCCTTACGCTTTGCACATATAGCCCTCTTGAAGGCGTCTCTCCTGAGGGCCTCACGCCTACCATGCCCTTGAAATTTACATAAGCCGAGTTTCAACTCGGCCCGTAGGTTTTTCGAGCGCCAGTGCTTTTGATTCTCGACGACGTCGAAGGTGTCGGGGTCACTCCTGTGCTGATTGTGTATCCGAGGCCGCCGCATTTTTCCTTTCTTTCTGCGTCCGTCTCTCTGCCTTCATGACCATGGATTCGCTCTACGGCCAGCCCCAGGACGGCGGCAATGCCCCGCACCCGTACCTCCACGAGCCGCTGCTATACATCACCAACGTCCCCGCGTATGTCACCGATGAGAACCTGGCGATGGCCTTCGTGACGTGCGGCCCGTTCCGCCCCAAGATTGCCCGCGACACCGGCGCCAGTTTGCTTTCGGGCACCATCGAGTTCAAGTTTTTGGAAAAGGGTGCGTGCCATTCCCGCTCTGCGCACGCCGCCAGCATGTCCATATCCCGCCCATCCAGCCGAGAAGGCGCTAGCCACCCTCCAGTCACGTCAGATACCCGGCTTGCAGGCCGCAGTCCCGCTCGTCCTTTCGCCGTACCCTCCTACAACTGATTTTCCGACGCCATTGCCGCCGCCATCGGCCCTGCCTCGCCTGGTCAAGCATATGCCGCCTGGTTACACGGACTCCCAGCTGTACGACCTCTTCCGGCAATTCGGTGCACTCGCCTCTGTGCGCGCGCAGACGCAGTTCGGGCACGACACCGGCATGGTCGAGTTCTGGAACGAAGAGGACGCCCGGCAGGCGGAGGAGGCCATGCACTGTGCCGAGGTGGACGGCCAGAACATCGCAGTCCAGGTGTACCAGCAGAGGCGAACTGCCAGTGGCGTGAGCGAGTTCAATGTTACCGCTCCTGCTTTCGTCCCGTCTGGAAATATGTTCCAGTATCCCGCTCAGGTGCAATCCGTGGTGTCTTTCGCGTGACTGGACATCTCTGACCATTTGACCAGCCATACTCCCCGCCTACACCCCCGCATCGCCAGCTGCACAGTCCGCGGAGCCCTCAATCGTACAGTCCACGGAGCCCTCCTGCGCCTATACCCTTTGTCCATGGTCCCGGCCAGCAGGTGCAACTGGCACCTCTCTTGGGCCCCGGATCGACTAGCCACAGCGGGTTGATCGATCCTTGCAACCTGTTCTGCAAAGTAACGCGTTCCTCATAACGCGTCACTGTCGTCTCTAACCCGATCGCAGAACTTGGACTCTGACATAGACTCCAACACCCTCTTCGCCCATTTCCGTCATGTAAGGCTCTCTCTCTAATTACTATGCATCATGGAATACTCATCTCGCGCGTCCCAGTTCGGCCAAATCGTCAGGTATGTTGTGCCATGATAACTATCGCCCTCACTTTCTCACTCGATACAGCGCTCGGGTGATGCGGAATGAGAACGGTGAAAGTCGTGGCTTTGGTTTCGTGTCGTATCAAGCTCCAGATCAAGGTCAGACCACTTCTTCAAATGCCTCCGATTCACAGGGCTGATGATAGTCGATACAGCCGCCGCCGCCTTGCAAGCGATGAATGGTATGCAATTGGGATCGAAACAAATCATCGTCAGATTGCACGAACCCCGGCAACTACGCCAGGAGAAGTTAGCACAGAGATTCGGCCAAAGCGGACATCCGAGGAGCTCTAGTGGTGCTACTAGTCCCACTCTCAGCGAGGGCGGCGAGAGCATAGGTGGATGGGTTAGTCCACGACAGCGCTCTGTCAACTTGGCTTCTCCTGGCAGTCATCATCAAGAGAAAGAGCGCGGACGTCGCGGCAGTGGGAGCTACTACAATGTAAGTCTGTCTTCAGATATCCAGGACAGCACCCTCATGTCGTCTCAAAAACACAGGCTGCCCTCAATGGCACTCTCAACCTCTCTATGCGTTATGACGACCTATCGAGTCTGTCGCCAGTAGTTCGGAAAGAAGTACTGACGGGAGATCTCAGTCGCCGCGTCAAGGCGATGGGCACCGTTGATCCCGCCAACGTCGATACCCTGGTTGATGCTCTTGTTGCCATCTCTCTGAGCGACGTCGTGGCATGCATCGAAGACCCAATCAAGCTTGCCAACAAGGTCGAGTCCTTGAAGTCCACCCTCAGCATCCCTTCTCCACCCAAATCGCGATCGCCCTCCATTCCTCCTTCCCGGGACTCGAGCACGGATCCCAACAACCTTGCGGCCACCGCAAGCGCGCCTGAATACCCATCAACACCCATATCTGGCAACGGGTCGATATCAACACCGCCAAGGACTTCCTCGCCCTCTGGATCCGTACCTCCCGCTTCAGAAAGGGACCGCATGATTGCAGCCGTCAAGAAACTGGAGCCCGCACGGCAAGCTGAGCTCACCGACCTTCTCATGAGCCTGCCCAAACGCGAGCGCGCCATGTGCTTGTTCAATGTGGAGGTTCTGCGCGCCAAGCTGGACGACGCGAAGCTGGTGCTGGAGAGCGAGGAAGATGACGAGGCGGACGAGACGCAGAAGGTTCCTGTCACGCCACAGTCGAAGCGGACTGTGTCCAAGGTCCAGGACTCGCCTGTGACGCCGGATCTTTCTTCGCGGGGTGCGTCGGCAGCAGCGTCGCCCATGCCTAGCACACCGGCGGGGCCTGCATACACCGTCGCTTCCCTTGCGAAGCTACCGGCAGCAGAGGCTATCCGGATCGTTTCAAACCCATCGTCGAATGTTCCAGTGCCCAAAGCGGATGCTCTCGTTCAACAAGCGACCGACGAGTTCATCGACGGCTTATTAGACAAGTCTTCCACCGTGCAAAAACAACAGCTTGGGGAGAAACTGTAAGCTGCTCAAACCTTGTGCAGGGTTCGTTCTTTCTCATAACGTTATCCAGATTCAAAGTCGTGAAGTCCTTCGGGATCAAGGGAGCTGTACGTCAAGGCTCTTTCCAACATCTCGCACCTCCCACTAATTGCTGTATCTGTTTTTAGCCTAAAATCACCGTCGCACTGCTGGATCAAGAGGATCTCCGTGCCCTCGCCCATCTCATGAACAGCTACCCCGCCATCCTCAAAGAGAAGGCTCAAGCGGTGGTGGTTGGTAAATAATGTTGTCTTCTTCCTTCTCTACATTCCATTATACTCTACTTACATAGCATTCATCCATTCCTGCTTTCAATTCTCTCAATCATATTACCCACTTGGATCTACATTTACCCTTACCTAGCGTATTCCCTCACGAGCTGTCCTATTTGCCGTTGCCTGCTTTCTGGCCCTCCATTGCTATCTACCCTTTTCTTTACTTACGACTTTTGACGACTTTTTCATGTTCCTGGATGAATAGCTTTTTCTTGTTCCTTCTGCGTGGGCTATATACGTATTGGGATGAAAATGAATTGTTACCAAATCCTGGATTGCGTGAGAGATAGTCCGGGGAGAGGAAGCGCTAGAGGAAAGCTGTCACGCCGTCATCGTTAGAGGCAGTGCGATTAGTTGAGAGCGCGTGAAATGGAGATGAACTAGGTTACATTCCTGGATTCCGCGGCCATCACAAATACTAACCGTATTGCGGATGCTAGCACGTGTGAAGTATATGTGGTCTCCATTCTCCGGACGTAGGATTGTATAGGATTTACGGTCTTTCGGCGTGGCGCCACACTTCTCCAATGCTATCACGAGGCGGGCATTACTTATGGGCCTATGTATGACACGATATGACGAGTTGACTCCGTGCCCCTTGGGGCGGCGCAATCAATCGTGAAGACCGATACAGTGCTGTACTGTACGGCGACGTCCGACGGAAACGCCGTTTCACACAGGTGCAGACGGCGGTTCGCTCTCTGAACTTGACTCCGCAGTGGGGACCATTGTAGTATGTATACCGCGTATATTTTCACAGACAGAAACAATCCTAGTTCACGGTAACTAGCTGAGACCGGGGCGTAATTGACCTCTGCGAGGGGCAGGATCCACGCCACGCCACGAACACCGAGCGTGAAAGAATAGCGACACCCAGACCGAGGGCGAGCCGCATGATATTGTGCCATGGGTTGAACAGCAGTGACGACACGAACTGATGAGGGCATCTAGCTAAGGCACTGCATTCCGGTGCATTTGCTTAGTATGGCCTACCGCTTTTGGCCTTCTCGGTCCAAGTGGGCGCGTAGGAATGTCGATTTCAGATGGAAATATCGCTCAGCTTACGAGCCCAGCGTCAGTACAACCCGGTCTCATTACAATGGGCCCGTGGGCGGGGGACCAAGTTGCAGAATTGGGCGAACAATGGTGCCGGGTGTGATGAGTTCCCGTTTAACAACGCGGTTGTTTGGAGGCACAAGGGATAGGGATATATATGGCAGCTTTTACGAGTTGTGTGTCCATAGTCACACCCAAAAATGAAACATTGCCGAGGCCTACGACGTTCCACTGACCAGAATAACTTCCACGGACCACGGACAGTCGAAAAAAAAACATCTGATTGTCGCATCTGGTACTGCCATGAGTCCCATTAGACCCTTGAAGTCAACACCCGGCAAACCTGAGGGTGTTGACTGATTGGCGAGGGCGCGGGAAGTGGCGCAGCGAACATTGTATACAGTTATGGGTGCAAGTGTGCCATGAGTTTGCCTCGAGGCGTTGTCCACACTTTCACTTCGGTAAGAAGACAATAAGAGAGACGGCGTGATTTTCGGCAATCCAACATGAGGCTGACTCGACTCTACCCTCGCTAGGCGAAAGTTCGATAGTACTCATTGCCGGAGATGAACACTTCGAAACCATAGCGCCACGTAGCCACACAATCGATCTTCCCATGATCGGACATGTCCATGAAGAGAACAAAGAAAGCCGCTTGATGACCGCCAACACACTGAATAAGAGATGATTGGCGCCGAAGGACCCGACACTGGCAGCTTCTTGTGACTCTGAAAAGAACTTCGAGTCCTCGACCTCGGTCTCCTGAGTGTTAGCACACTAAGGGAGAAAGAGACCGCGGAATTGACGAGGACAAGATATGGCGCCTTCTCAGCAAGACAAGGTTCTCAAAGACGGTTTGCGAAGAAACAAGACCAAGTGCGCGCGCGGATGCTATCTGACCGGACGTTACACTCTCACGCCCTGACAGTTCCCAGATCACAATCAGTGGATTCAACGGAACTACCTCATGATGTAGACATACGCCTTGCGCCGGAAGGTCATTCCGCCTTTCAAGTGAAAGTCGAGTCAAAGGCGCGTTGGTAATCGTCACCATCAACGTAAAGGATGCCTGGCCTTTGATCCTTTAGCACAAGTGAAGGCAGTGCAAAGACGTTGAAAGACAAGTGAGACCGCGTGCAGGCAGGCAACAGACAGATGGGAACAGCGATAGAAAGATGCAGTCCGACGATCCTGAAGCATGAAGGTGACCGAGCGGGGAAGGAGCCCGTTTTGGAAGGAGTCCGAAGATAAACCCGAAAGGCAAGGGGAATGAATTCTCGATCACTGATCCCAACTTGCCCTCTGTATGTCATCCGGAATCCGTATAAGTACTGCTATAATGCTGTTCAATGGTTTCGCTGTTGCACTCTTCCACCCCCACTTCTCTCTGAGTATTGTTCCATGTACTTTGGCCATTCTCACAGCGACCCGGGCCCCATCACAGCGTCTATGCAACTTCATCGCTCTACCGGTACCGGGCTCCCCGTGAAGTTGCCCTCTCTACAGCTTCCTCGAGAGCTGAAGCGTCCAACCTTTGACTTTGACACTGCTCGGCTCGCAATTGCTTCGGCAGATCCAGACTTGGATGACGTTCCCATCCCATTCATCAAACACACCCTACGCGGAAGATATCAAGAGTCGGTGTAATTCTGCGCCACATGCCCACATCTGCTAACCGTGATTCCCAGGATGATGAATGGAAGGAACCGCTTAGCGCCCTCACACCTTCCGAAATATCTTCCTATTAACCGCCTGCCTGATTCTTTGGCGATACCATTAGTACGGTCGCCGGGACCTGCCTCATTCCCGACACATGCCCTTGCGGTATACTCGCCAAAGGGACCCACAAATCAGGCCTTGATATTCCCCATTCACTCGACAGTGTTTGTCACACACTGCAGCATACGTCTACCCCCGGACTACGCGCCAAATCCATCTGCCGTATGCCTACCGGTGCTCAAACTCCCCTTGCCTTCACCACCTGCGTTCGTTGTGTTGTACGAGTACATGTACACGCAGCGGCTGGATCATGTGCTCATGAAACTTCTTCCACTCCCTATGGACTTCCTCGATGGCCTCAGTCACACTGCTGTCGTCGAGGCACGCAAATCGCGATCAAGCATCCAACAGCTCGGCATGCATCTGTCTCAGCACGAGCGTGGCAACTTCCAAGGCCTTATGGCACACGCAAGTCGTGTGAAGGACCTGTGGCAGACCATGGTCACCCTTCGCGTGTACAGCATCGAACTCTGGGACACGCTTGATCTTGCCTGGGATGTGGTCCTTTCCGCACTCAACGTGGCTTCAGGCCGACGGGGATGAATGACAAGACTGTTATGAAGGACCTGTGCATATGTTTTGAATCCCACTTGTTGTAGATCTTTTCCACTGTATCTATAGCATTCGCATGCCGCTTTCCGAATCTTGCTCTCCTAGCATCTACATATGCCGCCATATGATACCTTATGATATCCCAGCTGTATTTCTATGTACACCAGGCAGCATGTTTGTATTCAACACTCGTATCTCTTCGTAATTCACTCCCGTATATATGAGCAAATGTACTGTCGGTATATGTGGCGTGGTCCGGATCCCTCTTCATCAGCACAGGTTGTATCAGAAGCCTAAGTCCCCTGCATGGTGTCTAGATAAAACGCCACGCATCCCGTAAAGGCAATAACTAGTTGATGTGGACGTGGTTTCCGAGTTGGAAGGAAAATTTGGGCTTTAGGCCAAAAAAGGTCACGTATAAAAAGCTACATATCGGGTCAAATCTGTGCGTTGTATTTCTGAACATTAGCTGAAGATTTACCCTGGGATGATGGTCCTGCGCTTGTGTGTGTCTATGGTGGGCCGTCAGGGAATTTGTAGTGTGAGGATGCGCCACTTACGCGCTATCCTTGGGCCTTGCAGACTATTCGCGGGATCGTCAGAGTATGAAGTAGTAAATCTGACTGGAAACTCACTGGTATGGCATGGTTGATGGTGGTACACTTGCAAGCGTCTCGGCGGGAACGAGGCAAAGATAATGGCGCCACGAAGTCTGACGTCATGCTCATGCTCGTCATGGAGATTGCGGAAATTGACAGGACAGTTCGGAGACGAGATGCTAGTGCGGCAGCGGAGACCATGTGTAAAGCTTTTGTTGCGCAAGAAAGTACACTCGTACGAAGAGAGAGTCGAAGGAGCTTTGTTAGTCACAGGTGAAGTGATCTTGCATAGAAAAGAGCAAGATATGTACGGTCACCAGAATTTGGTGTTTTGCAGAAAATATTGCGAGCCGCGGACAAATATGAACTTCACAGGTTTTAAGTATACACTCAGATCTTGGGCCCTCGTAGATATACAATCCGCGGTCGGAATACACGGTGGAGGATGGCGAGAATGCCGGGTCGATCTCGCGCTGCCGAAGCGGGTTGGCTTCACTCCTCGATCTTCATTCTGACACGGCTTTCTCTCCAAGAGTCACTGTCCCATATCACCTCCATATGACGGGACTTGTTATCTTTTACGGCGCGAATGTAAAGATACACTCTACCTGTCGGGACGCTTCTGCCTCGGGAATCGGCATCAGCCTACCCACTGCGCCCAACCGTGATTACTTACCTATCCTCAGTGTGCGCGCCCCTGGTCACAATGGTTCTCGTATGGTATGTTCAATTGTTCATGTCGGGAGGCTGCCGTTTGCTGACAGACAATAAGCGCAATTGTTGTCGCAGTCTAGCGCAGTCTCTATTGTGCTATGAAGCCAGGGTGACATCTCGACTCCCTCTCAGCTCTTTAAAACAGTGCGCGGGACGCGAGGGATACATCACCATTGTCACTTGTCGCCGGCGACCAAACGACCCTCCTCACCATGCCCGAGGAAGTAGCCCCCCTTCCCCTCTACGCCTCGCGGTTCAATGACCGAGAATTGCGCTACGTTCCTCCGCCCAGCTACGATGCTGTTCAATGCATGAAGATACAGGGCGGCATGGACACGGTCTTCGAACGAAATCCCACGCTTCCACCCGGCGAAAGAGTTATTCATCTGAGCGAGCCCAGTTGCGCCAACGCTGTTCTCATCATCCTCGCACTTGTTCACGACTGCTTTGTTGCGACCCACCCAATTCCTCGTAGCTCTGACGCTGAACCTGACGATGCGTTTTCACTCCGTTTTCGCCTCCTCTCCCTGTCCATCGTCGGCGAAGACATCAAAGATTATGAGGAGGCTCTCAAGAAGGAGGGCTGGGAAACTATGTTCGAGAACATCCAGCAACTACTGTCCCTTCGAAACCGCACACTATTCCTCGATCGTGGTCGTGATCGTCGTGGTCGTGGTCGTGGCCGTGGCCGTCGTGGTGGTCGTGGTCGTGGTCGTGCCAGTGGATGGCTCGCCGAAAAACGAGAGTTGTCCAACATCATACACACCCTCCTTGATCGACCTTTGCTAGGTCTCCAGACCGAATCGCAGATCTCCACATATCGCCAATTACTAGAGAACATCAGCGCCCACACGTCTTCTGCTACCAATATGGACGTTACAGAGACGTGTAACAAAGTTCGCAAGTTCTTCAAACTCTCACCCTGGACCCCCAATGAGGTGTCACCGCCGAGCCCACTCACTCCCAAACGCGAGCTGGACATGCTGCGCGATATGGTCGTGGCACTACAATATCTCTCAAAAGGCACTGGCCCTATCGGATGGAACATGACATTTCGATCTTTTGAGAAGGATAACCGGTCTACGACGTATCTTCCAGAGGATCGTCATGTGCGGTCTTTTGTCCTGGCTCGGGATGTTTTATGTAGCTTTCTCCCCGGCCCTTCGACTTTACGGGTGACTGGAGCCTTCTCACTTTACGTGAGACGTGTCCTCAACCTCATGGCTCAATCGCATTTATGTTTGTTCTGGGCTGCTCCATCCGTGACTCTGTACTTACTCCTTACATAGATGGCAGTGAAGACTGGAGAGTCAACGTCAGGGATAGCCTCAAGGTTTTCAATAAGTCTTCGAAGGATCTTGACAACGAGACCATTTGCATCATGGAGAGACGTTGTCTTCTCCGCAATGCAATCAAAATTGCCTATACTAAACTCTGTGAAGGCAATCTTGCCCCCTCAAATCGGAATGGTGACGTGGAACATTAAGATTAGTTGTATTGTCTGCTACTAGCTCACCCTATGACCGTACTCTCACTTGTACATGGATTCATCAAATACCACCAATTGCTTGGATCGGATGTCTACGAATTCCTGCATCGTCTTGTCTCGCAGAATTTCGGCCATGGCTGCATGACAGACTTGAGTAGCTAGCACTGTGTCTGATGGGGCCAAGGGCGCACCTTCGATCATACCTCCACAATTTGCATTGAATTCCTCATTGTTGTATGCTTTGGTCCAGTTCAGGAGTAGAAAGGGTGCTCTAACCGAGTGTCCTCCAGAGGATATGTGACCATGTGCTTGCTCTCGCCATTGTTTCCATGCATCCGCAACACTGAACTGCTGGACACCTTTGCCCGGCAGACAAACAAGCTTCGATGTCGATGACAGCGCAACATTCATGCGGATAAACTCCGTCACTGCGAGTTCCGTGAACAAGAACGCGACGAAAGTCAGATGAAACACATACTCCACTGCCTGTATTGCGCAAGGAACCTGATCTCGCATTGGAGGTACAGCAGTGCTGTGATGTGAATGATTGAGTGATGCCACAAGACCACACAAGGTGGGAACATACTTTCGCGTAAGTCCTTCCAGTAACGTCTAGTACGCATGATCCATTCTTCATTCCACAGCTCTATTGGGACGTCACCGAGAATGCGGTCGTAGGTAAGCGTGGATGAAATCATTTTTTTCCTGGCAGGTTGCCGAGGCCAGATTACTCCTCCGGATGTCTCAGGAGTTGACGAGTTTGCCTCAAGCCAGAGAGTGACTGGTCACAGTAAGATCGGCCGGTTTGACAGAGGAGACTGTACTACGAACCGAAGATGAACAAGTCCGAAAACTGCAGATTTGGGGCAAGCTGATTCAAGTAGCAGTCAACAACTGATCCTTGAACCTCTGTGTTTGGGTGTATGCTGCAAGTGTTCAAGATTGAATGAGCAACATCGTTGGTAGTGATGTCGAACCTGTGGGAAGTGTCCATCGGGTCGGTGGGGGGCTGTTGTTGGCTAGAGATCTGCCTGCACCGCACACACGCAGGCATTTATGTAGCTCCAGAGAAATACTCAGAAGGGAACAAGACGACGACGGCAACAACACTGTCGTTCGAAGGGGTAATGAAGGTTATACCAATATGGAACAAGGCGAGCTTATGCAACCAGAAGATTGGACGAACTTGCGAGAAAGTTGTATCGATGGCATCTACTGTAGATGCATTTTTTGTCTTCTCCCCATAGAGAAGTAAGCTGATTTTGCTTTACGCCAATACTGGTGCTCAGTGAGATGTGAGAAGGGGTGCGAGCAGTCCGCATGTGAGGACCACTTGGGGCCCGAGATCGTTCTAATTGTATTGTCCGAGTGCATCAGATGGGAGCAACGAAGCATCTTGTTGCATTGTTCCAGGCGAAGAGGTCTTATTGTCCGTGAACACAATTGGAACGAGAGTGGACCCACAAGTCCAACTGCCATAAGCTTGCCTATCGCAAACTTGATGGTCTATGTAATGCTTGACTGTCGGGCTGTGAATCAATTAGCACGATTGATCGTGGCAGTCTGAGCCATGCAAGAAGTAGTCCAGAAAGTGTATGACTCGGACTTACTAAGTAGACTTGATGTCACTTTTCCTAGCCCAGGCGAAGTAGCAGCAGTGACGGCCATCCATTGAAGCGTAGTAAGATCCCAGTACGTTAGATCAAGTTGCTACACTGTAGCAAAGTTCCTAACCTCTTTCAGAATGTTGAAGTGTCTGTCCACGCAGCCTATATACAGCAAGAGACACTGTTCTCTGGAAAATCGTGTACGAGAAACCAAAGCTCGTTTGAAAGTTCCGAAGTTCCGAGTCGAACAAGGCACTGTTGAAGGGGACTTGTAAGGTGCCAATCCCATGAGGAGACGGCACTGAGGTGGCGCACGATATGGCGAGATCAATCTTGTCAAAATGAAATGCCCCCGATTTTCCCTGAAGCCCGAAGGTTTATGTAAGTCAGGTACAGTCTCGACACCCACGAGTCACGACGGGCCACGAGACAGCAAGGCATCGCGTTCAACGTTTGAAGTTCTCTGCTTTCGATGTGTCACTGACCTTTCAATCGGTACTTGTTCTTCGCAGTGGACTTATGAGCTCTACAAGAACTAGAGCAAGGCTTAGGGCGGTGGCCGAAGTGCGCCGGCACGTGGTGATATTCTACATCAAAGTGGCATGCTGTAGCGGCCGCCGCAATCGTACCTACCTGACCACTACGCACCAGCATGACTAGTTGTGAGGTAAGTTCACAAAATGTCCATTGGTTTTGTTAGACAACTCAAGTGCTTCCCAGGAATTTGCTCCAGGAGTCCCAGACCTACCCCTCGAGCTCAAGATCCTTATATTGGATAGCCTCTCTGACATCGACCTCCCCGCTATTGCCTGTGTCTGGCCCGAAACCCTCCCCTACGTTCGTGAACGCAGGTTTCGCTTCATCACTATCAGACCTCTCTCAAGTGACTCGTCCGTTGCTCAGGCTGACGAAAGCTGGGATCCTATCATCGGTTATGTTTGCAAGGAGGTCCAATACGGTGTAAAGCGCATCGCTGACCTGGGTGGATACTCTACCGTTGTCGGCATTCAGGCCGAGCAACAACCAGTCTTCAAATTGGCACAGGTGCTACAGGCGGCGCCTGAAATCGCGCAGCACATACGCTCGGTCAGCATCCTGGCGGAGGATGATTCGAGCATCTATACAAGGATGCATACACCCCCACTGTCAAGACATCCTTCTGTCTGTACGATCGTCTCACTCTTTCCCAGTATGTCCAATCTGCGGCATCTTAGTCTCCAGCATGTCGATTTCTGGGCCTTGGATCCCAGAGTTGTCCGACGCGCAATCAAGGAGTGCCACCTTGAATCCCTCCATCTGAAGTCCTGTAACCTCAGCATGACCTCGCTTATGACCATACTATACTCCGCTGTCAACCTCCATGTGCTTTCGCTAGAGGGATTACTCTTCGAACGCTTCTGTTACGATCACAATCCCGAGCATCGCTACCAAATCAGAGATTATGACAGCTCAGACACCTGGCGAGGCGGTCAGGTCCCGTCTCAGGCTGCCTTCTTGTGCGTAGAGGAACTTTATCTACGTCTATGCACAGCAGACGATTACTCCTTTTTCGATCTGCTTCTCAGCAAGAAACACACGCCACTGTATGATCTTGGCGCGCTGTATTTTTCATATGATTCCGAACAAACCACAACCGCCGAGGCCGTGACAGGTGTCGAAAGACTTCAGAAGTTCTTGGACTGCACTCAGGACTACCTGGAAGAGCTGTATCTCGAAAATTTCATCTTGCGTAATTACTCCTCTATCCGTATTCAGGCTCAGCTCACGATTCCTTGCCAGAACATGAACATGAACCTCTCACTCATCTAGGAAAGGTTCACACCCTCTATTTTGCAGTGCATATATTGTCATCGTGGCAACATGTGACCGATAACACTTATAGATGGTGGGCGGAAACCCTCCATACCGCGGCCACGTCCACGAAGCGCCTTCGATATCTTACCATCAAATTTCTCCTTCGCGTGCCTTTGGCGCAGTTGACCAACATCACAGTACCATCTCGATGGCAAGAATGGGATGATGTCCTCTGTTCCTTGAACCTCAAGGGATTGAAGTTTATCATTGCCATCGAAGTCGTGAAGCGCCGTGGTCTCGATATGTCAGCGGAATCACAGCAGGGGGAGGAGCAAATAATGCAGCAGTGGCTGCTCACCTGGTGCGTGCCGGACACAAGAGATCAGTACTTCCGTGGAGGCGAAGAGGAACGAGCTGGTGAATGTGCTTTTGAGTGGACGTTTGTCGAATGGTAGAGTCACTGACTACAAAAGGGTATGGAGATTTGAGAACGAAACAAGTGTGTTTGAACGTAAAGACTTGGCCTAGTGATTACAGTGCGGTGACGGCCCTTCCCATTCATAACTGGTCCTCCTGCCATCACTTCAACAAGACCGAGGTCGCACAGCTTTGAGACATTGACATGGCTACGGTGATGCCGCTGTTCAGGCGCTCACTCTCAGACCTCAACCACCACTGCTCAGCCTGTCTCAGCCTCTCGAATGTCGAATCTTGATGCTGAATTTGCAGATGTAGGCGGATTGCCCGATCGAATTAGCGAAATAATGGAAGGCCAACTGTATCTCGGAAAGTATGTCTCGTCTCGCGCGTACATCTTTGCAATCTGGCTTCATCTCAACCCCCGAATTCAGTATGTGGGAAGCCCAATCTACCTTGCTGCGCGAAAAGTATGGTATCACACATGTCCTCACGGTGTGCCCGGACCTCGAAGATATGAACCAGACGCTCTCTCTTGACTCCACGCCCGTTGATGAAGATATCTCACTTCCTCGACACCTGATAATCGCCGTGGACGACGAAGAAAGTGCTGATCTTGCGTCACATTTCTCCGCCACATTTGACTTCATCGATAATTCACTCAAGTCAGGTGGTACAGTCTTCGTGCATTGCGCATTGGGCTTGTCTAGAGGTCCCACGGTTGTTGCTGCCTACCGTGAGTGCTTTGGTGCCCTTTCTGGCAACTGAGAAGAGCTTACCCTCATTCCTCCGCTGCTTAGTGATACGAAAACGCGGCTTGTCAGCCCCGGAGGCGCTGGAGATCATTCGAGAATGTAAGTCAGCTTCAAAGGGCGATGATGCTGTCTGATATACGTGCTTGTAGCTCGGGAGTACATCATGCCAAACGCCGGGTTTCTGACCCAGCTCGAAGCATATGCTGACCGATGCAGTCGACCTTCAAGGGCCTACTGGCTTGGCCTCCCCATACAGGCAAAGAAATATCTTTCATTCCTGTGACCTTGATACAACCTACGTCCAAAAGTCCAACAACCGGGGCCTGCGAAATACAAGGAAGAGAACAATGATAATGTATCGGTACAATATGTCTACTGTTGCTTTTCACCGCCGTTTCTCTCTTACGGCGAACATAACAGTATAAATTACCAGTGTCCATACAGGGAGATAGCAGATACAACAGCGACATAAGTTACAACTGATACAATGATAATCTAGATGCAACACTTATAACTCATAACTCATTCGTCGTCGGAGGGCAAAAGCTCCTCCTCAACTTCGTCTTCCGAGTCGGACGGCTGGTCGTCCTGAGCTGTCTTCGCATCTTCACCAGCCGCATTCTTTCCCTCCGCCTCATCGGCCTCTTCCTCCTCAGCGTCTTCTTCCTCCTCAGCGATATCATCCTCCGGTTCTGCATATGTCTGAACCTTGGGCGTTCGTGTCTGTCTACTACTCCGCCGTGAAGGAGCAGGCGTTTCTGGCATCAATTTTCTGTTCATCGATGAGATAGGTCTGCAAGAGGGCGAGGTGATTACGCACGATTTGGATGCCCCAGGCTTCTTCTTGCGCAATGGAGAAACACCCCGAGGTTGCAAACTTGAATCCCTGAGGGGTCTGCAAATGAAGGTACATCAGCGCTTCGCATACCAAAGGCACGATTGAGAGAAAGCACCGACCTTTTATGTGATGGCTTCATGGGAGACAGGTTATGGGGAGACGTCGTGAATTCCTCGTCGTCGGACTCCTGTTTGCTCTTTTTGCGGCTTCGAGGCGCCGGGGTCGGGGCAGTGGGCGCACTGCAAGAGCCGTTAGACGTACTCCGGAGCTCATGGAACGAAACATACGACGAAGGCTCGGGCTCACCCTCCGATACAATGGACTCTTCTCGCTGAGAAGCTCGCTTGGACGCCCTGCTCATTATTGAGTAAACGCGAGATACCAGGGATAATACACGAAGCGTACCTCTCGAATCTGGGCCTTATCTCGTCTGTCGGTACGTCGACGTTGATGAACTCGCAAAGCTCCTTGATCTCGTCATCGATTATCGTGCTCAAGACCATATTCTCGAGTTCCTGCTCAAACAACTTTGCCATCGTGCCTCGGAATTTGTTCATCGATCGCTCCATGGTCGCATTGTTGAGTGGGGATTGCTATTGAAAGCTCATCAGCAAAGCTGCGCCGAAATGTGGAGGAAGACGTGCAGTATCGAGATGATCGAGGAGCAGGCTCAGCTTCAAGATCGAACGCGAATCCAGTTCCTTCTCGACGTGTAACTGGTTCAGCGTTGAGCAGAAGATTTTGCGGTCATCATCTGTTGGTAGTTCAGCACCTAACCAATCTCCGTGAATGGACAAAACTAACCTCCTCTTTCAGAATCATATAACGCTTTCAGGAGATCGATGGCCACCAGAGCGTGCACGTTCTTGTAGGGAGCCTGGTCAGGTAACCTATGTCAAGTCACAGATTCAGGCAAGTGTACTGTCAAATCACCAGAAAACATACACATCAACAGACTTCCCCTGGTCCGTCCAGTCCGTCATCAACGCAGCAAAATGTTGCATAGATATCATCTCCTGGTTGTCCTCGAGTTCCTCGCGAAGCTCCGCCGCATGGTCAAACGCTTCAACGAAAATCTACGCACGAGACGATGTACATCAGTCGTAACCCATACACGAAGAAAGGACTACACGCACGGACTGCATTCTAGCCTGATTGGGAAGTGACGAGTAGCAATAGACGGGGAAGAAGTATGTGAGGCATTGACGGAGTTCAAGGTTTTCCGCTGTCGATGGCGAGATGTACGTGACGATCAACAACAGAAGGACCTACAAAGGTTCAGCTTGAATTGAATGACGCAAGGTACCTATCGTAGGACCGACCTTTGTGTCCTTGATCAATCCAGCAAGCAGCAGCTTGCATATACCGAGCACTAGGATGGACTGCACCTCTGGCACTTCCTCCGCTTCCAGCATTTGCAACAAGAACGTGATAATCTGCTGTGCCTACGAGACAAAACGTGCCGTCAGCTTCTCTGTCACCAAAGACGCTCTCAGTGAATCACACATACCACATCCTCAGACCGTGCCAGGAAATCATACTCATACATAATGAGTATATCGAATACAATCTGCAGAACCTTGATTCGCAGCTCCTCGGGCGCGTTCTGAATTTGGCTCAGGAAGAGTTGGAACGAATTCAGCGCCATGTTCTATGATAACGTTGTCAATAGATCCTGCCGAACGAGAAACAAAGAAGCAGACAACTAACCTTCGCGATCAAACAACACAACCCCAAAGCAATGAGACCTTTCTCCCGCATAGCCAGATCTTTCCTCTTGACCGCAGGAATGATAAGATCCGCCAACAAACCCTCCAAAGTAACATTGTCCTCGAAGGTCTGAAATGATATGATCAGACATTCGTTTGCGCGAAAATCATAACGAAGTAAGCCTTACACCGTTGACGCGCTCCAGCATCCCGATACAAAGATTCAGCGCACGGAAGTCCTTCTCATCAGCTTTCCTTTGTTCTTCCGGGCTGAGAGCTTCTGGCTCTTTCGGCCGACGAACTGAGCCTGCCCTTCTGCTGGTCGTCATAACACTTCCAGCATCAGACCTCGTTCCGTCGTTCTGCAAGACGTAAGTGCATGCCGAGTTTATAGCAAAGTAACTCACATCATCCTGCGCATTATCCTCATCGACCTCCGGGTCCCTCAAATCCTGGACAATCTCAACCACAAGACGAATGAGCTCTTTCTCCGACGCAGTTATCTGGCGGAGCATATCCAGAGTGGGCTCAATGAGGTTATCCTTCAGTCCGGTGTGGGCGAGGATCTCGCCTATGAGAGCATTCATAACAAGAAAGAAAGGAGCAGAACAGTCCACTCACGACTGACTTTGAGCAAGGTGCGCCGACCAAGCTCATCTGCGAAATCAAGATGCAGCACCATGCGAAGTGTCTCCTTGAGCGTCATCTCTCCCCTCAATATCGCATCTTCGAGCTCTTCAAGTTCCGCATTGGTCTGCTGTGCCTCGTTCTCGTCGTCAGACGATTCCGGATCCGCCTCAGCCATTTGTTTCTTGAGCGCTTTCTCAGCCTGAAATCTTATACGAGCGTCTACCAGCTTCGAGTGTTCCTCTTGCACAATGTTGTACTGTGACTGAATGCTGAAGGCAAAGGTGGACAGAGAGGGTAAGCTGGCCTTCTCCAGAAGTTCGGGCTTCCCAACAGCTGCACAGTGGTCTACGAAGACACGCGCTAGGACAATGGATTCGGGAATGGCCTCGGTCCAGTACTCATCTGACAGGATGAGGGGTCAATGCGGGCAGACTCAGAATCAATCAGAACGTACTGGGAAACACGAATGCCTCTGCAAGCGAAGGCCGCGCAGTCAGAATAGCGAGGACAGCATCGACAGCCATTGTAAGACCAGGAGCTAGTACGTCGAAAAGGCATAGAAACTGAACAAAGCCCTTCATGACGCCCGCGTCATCACCCTGCCAGCCCTCAAGCTCGGAATTCCCAACAGCATCAGTGACCGCCAAGTCGAACCACTGCGCCAGCAACTTGCTGACCGCGATCCGCACTGAGGGCTCGCGGTCCCCAAGGCCGGTCTTGACGATGTTTTCGCGCTGAGCAATCATCAAACGCCGAGGGTCTTCTATCTTTGGTAGGGCGACGCTGTACACGAGCTTACGCGTCGTCGTGTCAGTGTCGCGCATGCGATCGAGAATGGCTGGTAATGTCTCATGGGGCTTGACGGGAATAGAGATGAGTGCTGCGCGGCGGACTTCGCTGGAGAAGGGTATGTGTGAGTTGGCAGATTACTTGGTCGAGTGGATGAAACGCACGGAGCGGGATCGTGAGAGAGAGTGTCGAGGATGATCTCGAGCACGGTCTGTTCGCCATTTTCCAAGTCGCTCGTGTCTTCGGATCCGATGAATTTAGAGAGGGCAATGATAGCATGGACGCGAGCGGTGTATTCCTTGTCGCGTGAGCGCTGTACGAGGCCGTATCGCAGGAGATTGTACGTGTCCTCACTGCACAACATGATCAGTCCCATCGAGGGTAGTAAGTAGATGCGACGCACTCCAAGTCCCCAATGCTGCCCATCATCTCCGATACCATCTGGACACAGCGTGCACGCACAACCTTGTTCTTGGCCATGAAACCCTTCAACAGCCAGTTCAGCAGCCGCGACGTGAACCTTGACGCCAATGTGTCCGCGCTGGACGTGCCCTTCTTTTGTTCCTCGGCAGCTTAAAGTTGGTTAGACATCGTACGCCGAAGCAGAATCGCGCCACGCACCTTTCGCATTCACATGCCGTACGTATGTCCCAACGAAGCGCACAACCCGCTCAGCCGTCTGGCCCTTCTTCACAACCAGCACCCGCGCAATCATCTGCAAAAACTCATCCTCGAACGCCACCTCCCCGAGCAGCTCCTTGCCCTGCACCACCTTGCCCGCCTGGACATGCAATTTGTAGAGCGCAACACAGTTCTTGCGGTGATTGGCCAGTGAAGATTGGACCTCATCCAGACGTGCAGAGACATTGTCGTGGATGTCGTCGATGATGGCCGCCTTTGCCATTGCGTCGCAAGCACAAGCGTAATCTCGTCGTGGTCGTTTATGTTCAACTTTCAAATTGTTGACGCGATTGTTTGTTACAGTGACGAGACCACGTGACTGTGTGCCTCCGTGACGTAGTCTGCTGGTCAGTGGTGACCTTCCAAAATCCAGGGTACTTCCGCGGAACAGCCTGACAGAGCGTTTGAAATCAAGGTCCGGTGCCAGGAAAAGTGCGAGTGCTTGCAAAGCACACCGGCAACATGTCCGGAATAAGATGTCCTACATATGAGTCATGCAAACCGATTTATTCAAAGCTATTAACGTGGAACGACAACTATTGAGAGTGGGTTGGGTGCAACGGAACGGGATGAATGGAACGAAGGGGTCGAAGGAGATGGGTTGGGCTGGGTTGGGTTGAGATGGGTAAGGTGGGTACAGGGAGGGCGTGGCACAAGGGGGGACACTCTGTCCCTCTCCCTCAGGTGCATCTTGGGGAGGCGCATTATCTACGCATAAATATTGGGAGGCCATCTCTATACTGTAGACGCGTAGATGGACGGTCGATACAGTCGCTGAAGGCGCGGAATCGAAAAGAACACTGTGTGGAAAATGAAGCAGTCGATGGGGAACCTGTGGTCTTGTCGTCGACCTGTTCCTTGATATCAGATGGAGTGGGGGTAATCAGCGTCTTGGCTGAGGAACAAGCTCGTGGGCTTGGATAGCTGTTGTAATGGGGTGCGACCGCCGATGTCAGTCGGGAGATTTGTGACGGGACGGATACATGTTCAGCAGGCCCAGCGTGCATCCAGGCGGCGGATGTGCGCGCCGCTCCTCCAAGTCGTCGGACAGCGCAATGGAGCGAGTCCGCTTGTTGCCAGTGCCTGCCATGTCGTCAGGGCAGTCGTTGGGCCCGGCAGTGAGGAACTGGCCGGGCTGCTCCTCCATTCTCGACCGCCAAATGGCGACGAGCGCCGATTTATCAATCGGAAGGGCATGCAGCTCTTCAAACGTGGCAGAATTGCCGTCATCGTGGGCATTGCCAGCGTCGCTCTCGAAGTAGGTGTCGATGTCGATGAAATCGAAATCCCCGACCCCACTGCCGTCGTTGAATGTGCTGCAGTCGTTTATCAATGGGGCGTCAGGACACTCTATGACGTCCTTCTCGGCGACCATGCTGCAGGCAACGTGAGTGGGAGACACGGACGTGGTAGATGGATTGCGCACTTTTGGCCGTATATGTAGCAGTGGTCCTCTAGCTGCTCGTTGCCGAATTTTGGGGTGGGGAGCGACGTAACGTATGAGACTGGGGTCATATCGCTGCTGCAAGATCAAGAGACGATGAGCAGGCAGCGCAAGGTACGCACTCTTCCGTGAGGTCCCCTTGCTGGAGCAGCGGTGTGTCGTCGTCGGCCATGTTCTCAAATGTGTTCAGAAAGTCTAACTCGGTCGAGTCGAGGGGGTATATCTCCTGGGTTGGCGAGGCTTGTCTTTGCGAAGGGAGACCCATTGAAAGTAGATTTCGTTAAATTTGGTGGTATGGATCGTGTCGTAGAGCGTGAGCGACGTTCGTGGGCGCCAATTAGTGGATTGTGCGACGGTAGATATGGGTAGATATGCGCAACGACGAGGTGGGAGCAGGAGACCGTCGTGGTATGAAGCAAGCCCTGTTTGGTCCTGTTACAGGATGGCCTTATATGTGTGCTGGGCTTCGGCCCGTAATCCGCCCGACTTCGCACGCTTCCGACCTTTACACGTCTCCCTCTGCTCAATCAAGCAGTAGATTGAGTAATCTAGCCGGGGAATGGCGTGGAACGTCCTGGAATGTATCAGCTTCGGAAACTGTACTGACGCGACGCGCTCCGAGACCTGCGCTTCTCGCCAATCTCGGTAAGTCAACTGTCAATCTTCCACAATCAGTCTTGCGGCACAGTTGCATGATACACCAACAGGTCCCGTTCGCAGTCCGGCGTCAGACAAAAGCACACCACTTTCTGTACTACTGTACTCGAGTGAATGGTAACAACCGTCACGTGCACCGTAACGCCCCCGACTTCAACAACGGGCCCGGCATTGAGCGTTACGCACCCCAAAAGTAGAAACGGGCCGCCTTGGCGGCCGCCCAAAATGGAAATTTTGGCAGGAGTAACGCGCCCGATGTCTACAACGGGGCCAGCGTTGCGCGTTACGCAACGCAAAATTAGAAACACAACGGGCCCTGCGTTATGCGTTACGTTGTTACCATACACTCGAGTACAGTACTATTGAATATGTGTCGTATGATTCCCCACCATGCCGAGCAGCAATCGGCCGCTCACTACAGCCATTCCGGGCAATTGCTGTGATGTCCTGGGTCTGAAGGCGGGGAAGCCTCAGTTGGATAGCGCCCGAGCGTCTACTAATCATGCATCATCGTGTACCTATCTACAACGCGTAGTGCTGCGGATTTCATAGACCACTCAACGCCACATGCATTTGGCAACTGCGGACCCCGAGCAAGGGTACCATGAACAAGTACGCGCAGAATGAACGCGTCTGGCTCTCACTGCGCCGACGGTGGTTAATGGGACACAGCTGCGGACAGCAGGACGTGAAGGTGCTCCGTGCCCACTGCCCAGTGACTTTGCTCTCCCTTCGAACCGGAGCTAAGCTACACCGTGACCACGATACACCCTATACCCAAGCATTGAACACCCATGAGCGCTTTGGCAATAAAGCCTCGGCCGAATCAAGGTACTTCGCGAGTGATAGCAACACCCTCGACCCATAAGACTGCAGATGACCTTGGCTTGAGACTAGTGACCTACTCAGTACTACTTTCCGTTCTATTCCGTACGCTGTTTCACGGGACACGTTCGGGCAAAGCCGCCTCACACTCCGTCTTTTCAGATCTAATTGAGACTCGGGCAGTGAGAGCCTGACACTGACAATCATGTCATGACCTGGAGCCAGGAGGAAGGACTGAGGGCACCCGGGGTGACGGCAGAGTCCACTTGGCCCATCGTGCCGAGCCACTTGGATTTGAGCGTAAGTGTACGGAAGATGGACTCCCGGTACCAAGCACGATGATGCAGAGTGGGATAGCTGCTAGCTGGCGGAGTCCGTATGTTGAAGAGCGCCACACAGCAAGAATAGCTCCATTTCGTTCCCAGCGTCGGAGATTCGGCTAGTGGGTCCACGTCGCACGAAGGCTGCAATTGTGGACATCTTTGGGACCCTCATACAACAGCAGTGTAAGATACATTCTGGCGTCTATCTGTTGGTGAACAGGCGTTCTGGTTCTGTGTGGGTATGTTTTGCACGGTCATTCAAGTAGCTCACTGGCGACACACCGCCGAATGAAAACGGATGATCGTAAGTAAGTCAGAGTCGCGTCGCGTACAAGGTGAAGTTCAGGCTCCGCTCTGCCGCATCGTCAACTTGATCGCCCTCGTGCTGGACCCACAGAAGGATCCACTAACGTATTTGCAGTGATGCGAACAGCTCTCCATATTCAACCACCTTTTTTGTCCTTCCATGATGGATGATACCTCTGAGTCTCGTCCGAGTCCTCCGCTAGTCCCATTCTGGAAACATGACGGAGAGATGGTCCATTACGAAGGCATGCCCGAATGCCTCGGCGAATGGAAGATTGGCCAAGACATGGAGCCTGAGCAGGAAAGACTGATACGCCTTGCCGAGAAATATCTTTGTCAGGAGATTCAATGGACTCGTACTAGATCCGTTGGCTTGAACATGGTGAGTCGATCAATGGTCATGCCGCCACTTCAGGAATAACAGCCCTCATTGTTCGACGAATCTTTGGCTTATAGATCCTAGAGGCGGGTCTTGCCGATGATAGCAAGGTTATTTTGCGCGCAAGTAAGCCGTTTGAGAATCCCAGAGACGAGGAATGGAAAATGCAACGCTCAGCTGGGGAAGTTGGTGTCATGAACTTCTTGAACCGCGTGTCCACCGTCCCGGTGCCCAAGGTCTATCTGGTCCATCCTCCTACTACTGCGGAACCAGTCAACTTCAGTGTCATACAACTCATGCCGGGCTCCATGCTTCTCAATACTTACGGTTTGCTCGACGTTCAGGCAAAGGTATGATCATACGCCAATTGCGATATTGTGTTCTCGTTCACTTACAAAGGAATTCTCAGGAGCGATGCGTCTTGTCATTTGCCGATGCTTGTATACAGCTCTTCGATGTAGACGTTCCTCAAAAGATTGGTGGGACATTGTCGATTTTGCGCGGCGACGGCGTCGATGAGTTGAAGGTTGTCCCGATGATCTACACTCAGGCGGAGTTCCAGTGCCCGACAGTCCTTTCCTCGCTCGAGGAATACGTATCGTTTCTTTTCGAATACAAGCAGAACCGGGTATCCCAACAGGACGCGCCGGAAGAAGACATGTCATTGTCTCACCACAGGGACGTGTTGTCCCAACTAGAAACTTGCGCCGCTCAGATGATGGAATCGCTTTCATCACCATCGCTACGTCGTTGCGTGTTGTGTCACGATGACATGAACGATGCGAATGTTCTTGTTCACCCCGACGGACAGATCTCTGCCATCATCGACTGGGAGTTCCACTCGATACAGCCGGCTGTGCTGGTCGCTGTGGCGCCACCGTGGCTCAAGTATGACGGGCGTGATGATCCTAGATTTCCGCCCGTAGATGGAGAACAAGTATGGTTGGACAGCCCAGAGGAGAGTGCCCGACTGAACAACGTATTCGAAGAGGTGTGTTGATGGTTCAGAATCAGTGCGTGAAGCTGACTTAGACTTAGTACGTGAAGACGAGAAACACAGGATATTACGAAGCTCTGGTCCTTGGCAAGGAATTGAGGGACATCGTAGCCTGGCTCAAAGATGAAGAGCCCTCTGTGATGTCTCGATTGGAGGGCTGGATGATGTCCACTTTGGATAGCTACCTGTAGTACTTGAATACAGTATTGTTGCTGTTTGCCACCGCTCGGACCTTGTATGCTCATTGAGCAGTCATCTGAGAATGAGAAGTTTATGTGGGGCGCTAGTACAGTCTCATCTACCTGAACAAGTCGCGCCGCGCATCTTGACACATTCAAGGCGGCGGGAGAAGAAACTCATTTGCATGTGAAGATATACGAAGTGTTCATTTTGAGTTTGCATTCCCACAAGAAGTTTTTGAGCAGAAAACAACCTCCATCCCGACGTATCACATTTCAAGAGACTGAACGGTACGAGGTAGAAGGATAAAACTGCCCAAGCTATCTAAGAAGAGGAAATGAAGACTCGGACAATAAACTATTGCTACAGTATCGAGGAGACAGCGAAATGCAAGAGACTACTTTTACAGATATGTTTCTACGAACGAGACGGTGATGATGATGCTACTACAAGATGCGATAAATAGTCAGATCAGAGAAGGAGAGGCGTGACTGAGGCGTGCAGCATTTACCGCGAGGTACGCTGTAGGTTTTTGAGTCTTTCACACAGACAGCGAAAGGTTACACACACCTTGCACCCTCCTCTCCACGTGTTTGGTGCCGTCTTCTTTGGCCTCCATTTCTCCCATTCCCTCGCCATAGATGCGAATGCTTCCAACATCGGTCCCTCTTTGTAAGTCTTGGACCCAAGTACCCGTGCAACAAAATGCGTGCCCCTTGCTCGCCAACAAACGAACTCCCACACCACGTTGATATCGTTCTCAAACGACGGGTAGTGGTCTCGAAGATCAGACATCCATGTTGGTAGTTCCTTGTCCACGAAGGGAAAGGCAGGGAAGTCTCGTGGCTCGGAAGAGGTGCTGAGATATTCGTAGAATTCCTCGAACGTCTCGGGTTCGAAAATGAGCTGTTTGGGCAGAGGCCGGGGCTGGAAATTAGATGAGTGACCATGGAAGAGCATTCACTGGAGACAGTAGACGTACCGGCTGGAGAGGCGCTATGTCCACGATTACTTTGAAAGTCGACCATGCTGACGCAGGCTGAGCCTGTGCTTGCGACGCATACGGCGGAGGTGACTGCTGCTGCTGGCTATACTGTTGCGCCTGTTGAACGTGCTGCTGGAAGCCCCAATTGAGACTGGTCTGTTGTGGCTGCTGCATTTGCGTGAGGTAACTCGACTGGTTGGTATAAGAGGGAGGCGGTCCTGGAGGAAAGACCGATTCGACGGTCTGATACGGTAACGATGTCGTGGACGTTGGCAGCGGTTGGATTGCAGAAGCAGTATACGAGGGAGGGTTGGTGAACAGCTTGGCAAACACGTTTTGAGCAGGCGGAGCTTGAGTTTGCTGCTGAGTGTTTGCCGATGTGTTCCACGCCCAAGCCACAGGATGAGCAGGCAAAGAATCTGACATGTCCACATCGGCTGGGGCCATCGTCGGAAACGCTTGCTGCTGCTGTTGAGAACCAAGAGATTGGGAGAGCTGGTTCCTACAAAGCCGCATTAGACGTAAATATACCTCGGGAGAACTAGAGCACATACCCGTCCTGCATATAGACGTCATCAGTTGAAACACCTGGCGTGTTAGCAGCAGGCCACGACGAAGGCGTCTGTTGTGGCTGCGTATTAAAAGCCGAGATTACATTGTGGAATTGAGTCGCGTTTGCCGTTTGTGAAGGAGGGTTCGATGACTGCTGGTTGGCCTGGTTGGCCGCAGTATGGGTCGCCGGAGCTTGTGGGAGGACGGACGCGGCTTGTACAACGGAAGCAGACTGCTGAAGAACTGGCACGGTTTGAATTGCGGGAACTGGAAGACTACTCGGAGCAGTCTGTACCACGGGAACGGCGTTTTGAGTGACCGGTATCGTCCCAGCTGAGGGATCAGCCTGCACGAAAGGTGCTGTCTGTCCCACAGGAACCGTCCGCTGTGCATCTGACGGCTGCACGACAGCAGGCCCCTGCTCGGAAACAGGCGCTGTCGCTTTGACATCAGAACCCTGTTGATTGCTTGCAGATGTCGACTGCAAGGCTGCCGAAAAAGGTTCCTTTGCAGGCAGAGTCAGAGGGGCCAAAGGTTGGTCAACAATCACAGTCGTTGTCGTCGAATCAGCTGGAGCAATCGAATGTATCGAATTCGGAGAAGTAGGCGTCGGCAGCAAGTCTGGCACGCCAGCTGCTATTGTCGAATCCCGAGCAGTAGTTGGGGCCGGAGTGACCCATTTCTTTGCCTTGACTGGCTTTTTCGGACCTGTTTTGGAGTTGGACAACGTCGACCCAACCTTCAAGACGTTCTTGAGAGGAGAGGGTTTCTTCACCGCGGATACAGGGAGCTGATGTGTCACAGTAGAGGCGGGAGAGGAAGGTGGGGAGGCTGATGGAGGGGAGGAAACCGAAGACTCGGATGGAATCAGCGATTCTGAGCTCGCTTCCTCGTGGGTCGTGGAGGGAAGCGGAGAAGACGGAGACTTGGTCGTGCAGAATGGGATAAGAGGCTCCGCCCTCCCTTTGCCCTTTTGTTCTCTTGTATAAGTGGGATACGGAGGAGAGATAGGGGGCGCCGATTCGGGTGTTGGTGATGCACCATCCTCCGTCGAGTCGAGAGTCAAACTCTTTGATTTTTTGCCTTTCTTGCTCTTCCCGACCACTTTCTTCCTGTTCGTCTTCGTCTCCGGCACTAGAGGCACCGCAGATGTCGAAGAAGTTGTGTTGGAGCTCGGCGGAGGAGAGGGAGAGGTTACTTTTGACGGAAGCGGAGCAACCTGAATTGGCGCAGATGGCTTGTTCTTCATGACATCCGTCGGATTTACCGTTGCGGAAAGTGTGGGGGAGTCACTAGGAGTAAAGTCCATAACGTTTCCGAGAATCTTCAGAAGCGCTTCCTGAAGCACTTGCTCAGTGTCAACAGCCACTCCTTCGGGCATTCGCACAGCGTCGACAGACAATTCCTCGAGCCTTTGCTGGGCGTCAGCCGCAATCGGTGACGAGGGCAGCGTAGGGCTTGTCGGATTTACCGTTGCGGAAAGTGTGGGGGAGTCACTAGGAGTAAAGTCCATAACGTTTCCGAGAATCTTCAGAAGCGCTTCCTGAAGCACTTGCTCAGTGTCAACAGCCACTCCTTCGGGCATTCGCACAGCGTCGACAGACAATTCCTCGAGCCTTTGCTGGGCGTCAGCCGCAATCGGTGACGAGGGCAGCGTAGGGCTTGGGGGTAGTGGTATCAAGGCAGGATCAGAAACGGTTTCCGTGGGTACCGTCTTGTCACCTTCGTCCTCGTTGACTTCCTCCTTGTCCATCAATGTTGTCCACGCCTCGATGAGATCCGATGGAACGTCGCCGACCTTGCCCACCGCACCGAATTCATGGTACGGTGATGCTATCATGGCGGGCGTCTCGTCCTGTATCGCGAGAAGCATGATCGCATCTCTAGCATTATCATGTTCGATAGGCGCGTCCTGTGTGGGCCGCTCGACCGCCATCGGGGAGTTCGGTGTGACCCGTGCATCGCGATCAAAGCGAGACGTCGGAGACTTAGGCGTCTGAGGTGATACCGACGACTTGACAGAACGATCAGTGCATTGAAACATGCATTTACATATGTTTCGACTCACCTCAGACGCGGACTGTGGTGTGACGGCAAGAAGACCTTGGCCTGGCGTGAGGCCGGTCGATAGAGGAGGACTGTCCGATATTGCTGGTATGGCATTGGTCGGTAACGTTTGATCGTTCATTGACAGAGGAGAAAATTGCGCCGGAACCTCTTCTTCGTATGAGAAGATTGGTGGATCACCAGAAGGGTAATCAACTAGGAATCATCAACATAAGTAAGGAGACAGAATAAGGGCAGACGACTTACATAGTGATTCGTCGAATGGAGCGAAGGATACCCTTGAAGCTTGTCTCGCTTGATTGCCGTCAACCTCAGTCTCAGGCATTGTCTGCCCCGAAGCCACATATTGAGCATCGGGGCTAGAGGTGGATGAGGGCTCGCTCCTGCTTGCCCTTCGCGAAGACGCAGAGACAGGAGGTGTATGCAAATCGTCAGTGTCCGGTGCTTGCGCAACGTCATCAAGCAAAGTTCCAGAGGATGCAGGAATGCTACGAGCCGCCATCTCCGCTCGCTCTCTCATATCCTCCTCATCCTTCACTTCTTCCAACGTGGCTGCCAGTCTCTTCGAAGAAGTTGGAGCTGTGGTAGCCGAAGCATGCGCCGGGAGATGGGTGATGCACTCGACGGAAGTCGATGCTTGACCAGTGGTCGGCGACATGGCCGCAGGGAATGTTGGTAATGTGGGCGACGTGAAATTGAACTGGAAAATCGACGGCAGTATAGGTGCTGGAACATTTGGCGAGGCGCTCTGAGGTGAAGCTGGCGTCGGAGCCGGGGCTGATACCTGAGCGGGCACGGACGATGTAGATAATGAAGATGGAGGAGACCTGGGTCCAAAGTTGAAGTTGAACAACGAAGGACCCTCTGCAGCCACTATGGGCGGCGGAACGGCCATCCTAGCATTTTGAGGCGAGGCTGGTGTCCGAGCTACAGTCGCTATCAATTCCATATCATCGGCGTCCTCGTCATCCGAGTCTGGTGGAGGTGGAGGATCTTCCTCTGTCGGTTCCTCAGACTGAATATCCGCCGAAGAGAGCCCAGTAGGACTTGGCTGAGATAAAATCCTTGTAGACGTGATATCCCCCATGTCGCTGTCCTCCGAGTCATCACTAGATCCAGACGAAGAGCTGAGTTCGTCTGGGACTGTAGCAGTGATAGCACTCGGTGGAGGTACCGTTTCATCTTCGTACGAAGGCCGAGCCTGATATGCCGACACGAACGCCGCTCGGGGAGGAGAACGGAAGGCTTCAGCATATGTTTGCTGCGGTGTTCGTGGAGTTGATGAAGGGGAACGGCTGTTACTTGAGGGGAAATAATATGTTAGCAAACGAGAGTCGCACAAAGGGAGGAGGGCTTACACATAAGAGCTCCAAGGATTAGCGACAGAGGTTGATGCGGGTGTAGGCAGAGGCGGGTTGGGTGCGAGCACACTACAGCAGACAGTGGTCAGAGACCACGAGAATGGTATCGATTCGACGACTTACGGCTGATATGACTGTTGTTGCCAGCCATACAACCGTGAAGAATGAGTAGCTGTATTTGTTGAGGGGCGCGTACTGCAACGAAAGACAGTGAGTTCCTATGAGACGGTATGACTGCAGGGAACCTACGGGTTGATGGTGGGTATATGTGAAGGGCTTCGCCTGTCCGCGAGACTCGCTGCCTCGAGCAGCAGGTGCAGGTTGTCAGCATTTGAGGCTCTGATTGTCGGCGATGACGGAGCCCAGGTTGGCAGGGTCGTTTCCACTCCCCCTCCTTCAGTCGGAATAGATGGCTCGCCACTGTCACAAACGCGTGCCAGTCAGCTCTGCAATCCAAGTATAGCGGTATTTACTGACTGTCTGCGCCGCTGAGTAGGGGTGGTGTCCTTTATGTCACTGTCAAATGTGTTTTCCACAGGTGGGGTCGTAGAGATAGATGGTTCTAGCTGGGTCGTAGACTGTCGTTCCACCAAAGAGTCCCTTGTGTGAAATGTCGGAAGATATGTTTGGTTGCCATTGGAGGTACCAGTCGGAAGGAATTCATCATCATCATCTTGACCGAATGTGAGTGGGTCGTGCTCTGGCGGCCGGTCGTACTCTTCTTCGCTGAAGGAATAAGGGTCGCTGTAGATAGAAGAGGACGGATCACTACTGTGGAAGATAAGTGACCGCTTCGCTGTAGAGACAACGATACCGACCTAGAGCTTGGCGCCACAAAACCAGAAAAGTCGTTCGAGTACATCGCAACGATTGGTGGATGAGTTTGATTAGGCTTGACGGGCGATGCTGAATGTTGAATTGAGTTAGAGAAGTAATGGTAGAAGGTACAGAGAGATACGCACCAAGAGATAGAGTGGCGTTTGTGGCTACACGCAGTAGAGTGGAAGGGGAAGCCGATGTTGTCGGAAGGATGAAAGAGATGACTGATAGAGGAAGGTACGCGACGAAAACCAGAAGCTGGATAATTTGCATCCGTCCGACGTGGGATTAAGAAAGGTGAATCTTGTCCGATTACAATAAGGCCCTTTGTGGGAAGGAAAGGCACGTGCGACGCGCTTTGTGGACAAAAGTAGAAATCAGTAGCGCCAAAGATAAAGGACACCGACACTCACCTTCCAAGCATCTTTCAGACTCATGAAAGGGCAGTGAATACGGCAACGTGTTTGGTGGATGAATGGATGATTCTCGTGTTCCGGGGTCACCAAGTACGAGTCAATAGCGCCAACAACGCGCACTCATGTCTGTACCAGAAGCTCCCTGCCCGCTCCAGCTCTTTCTCTGTCTTCCTGTATTTTTTTCGCTACCTGGATTGGCCTAATCGGAGCCATTTTCTTGCTAATGGCGGCAATCGGACGGGCCTTGGGAAGGGCATGCAGCATACACAGCCCCGGCCCATTTCTTTGCCCTGGTGCTAGCAGTTGCAATTGCGGTTGTGTTTCGATTGAGAGAGCCGCACATAATGAGGAGGATGATGGGAGGAGAAATTGAGCGTGGTTCGCATGGACGAAAGTGGAAAGCCGGCGGCAAATGCCGCCCACTACAATGAACGCGCTACGTCATGCCGTCTCTCAATTGCTTGCTCTGGCAATGCGAATACAGGACTGTAGCGCTGCCGGCATGTGCCTTTTCAACAGTATGGACGCCTCATTATTACAGTGAACGACTTGCTCTGTTTTCTAGGAGTCGTAAAAGACATCCATCGGCATCTCGTATACGAGGCTTCCTCCGCACGTCAGTCTAGGCTGAGAGTTTGGCCCTTACAAAAGTCTGAGCACTTACAATATGCTAATTTCCCGGTAGGATCTCAAACCAAAGGCTCAGATTGATCAATAGGTACCGTATGGTCCAAGTAACCAAGTCAGATCAATGTTGGATCGACTAGGAATAGAGATCTATAGAGAGAATTGTTGCGCAGACAGTGATTCGGCAGAGGCAGACGTCCCTAGACAAGGTGTATGCAGCACTGTGCGCTGTAATTACCTGGGATTATATTCAGAGTTTTATAGACCATGTTCTGTATGTAAGAACAGCATGTGATAACTTGGAATATTTCAGGTACGCCACAGTAGATAGCAATAAGAACGAACAAACACAACATGTACGCGCAGTTGAGCAGGAAGAAGACTCAACCAGAGTACTACAATGCATTCTAGATTTCCGGTTGGGCCACTGTGGTGTTACTGTAGAGGCCCTTTGTTTGTGAACGGTCTCCAGGGTCCTACCTTAAACAGTGGCGATCACAATCCTCCACTGCTAAACCACTTTCTGTCTCCATAAACCACGAACAATCCCCTGTGCCACTCGAGTATGCAGCGCTTTTACCGCCCCACTTGGATCCAAGCCCCCGACGCGTCCGCACTGCCGAATCTCGACCACTGGCACGCGTTCGAGGGTGGCGCAGCATCGTCATCTGGCGCGTCTTCGATGCCCCCAACTCCTCAACAACCGTTTTCCAAACATCCTTGGCCAATTGTTGAGGACGGGGAGGAGGAGCTGATGAACAATCGTTCTGAACTACCTCGCTGGGTCGTCGCAGAGGATCCCAGGCCACCCAAATCGACCATCCTATCTTCCACCAAAGTTATACCAGGTGGCCTATCATCGTCCGCGATCATACATAGCGACAATGCCCCACCACACCTGCCGGTATTCAGCGCGCCAAAGCCCGCCGTCCCACGTCACACAGCGATGGGCTCGGAAAGCGACTTCCCAGCACCGCCCACCCTCGCTGACATCCAACGCATGGAGCCGGACCTCACTCCCCTCGAGCAGATGATGCGCGCCAGCGACATCAACCAGCAGCTTCTCGCCCGCACCGTCAACGAGCACAAAGGCCTCGTTAGCGTCGTCTCTACACGCACATTCATCTCCGAACGTCCCAAAGCCGTGATCAAAGGCGTTTGGACCAGCCTTTGGGGCAAGGAGCCGCCGCCATCCAAAGCCAGCGATGGAGTGGCCATGCCATCCACACCGGAGAATAATCAGAGGCTCCAGCCACAATTGGCCTTCATCCAACAGTGCAAGCGCACCGGTGAGGCAGATCCCGCTGCACATGGAAAGGTGCTGGCAGAGGAGAAGAGCGCATCGCCAATCTACGTGGAACTGCCAGCTGGCTGCTCATCTACGAGCTCAGCGCCAGACGATTCTGTCTTGGTAGATCGCGCAGATCCTTGCGTGACCTCTGCGTTCGCCAAGTGGATCGTTCTGGAGTTTGTGTTGCGTGCTGTGAAGAACTCTAAGACCGTCTTTCGGTGAGTGATCATGAAATCGCAATGAGAGAGAAAGTGACCAACATTGTCGCGCAGGTCGTTCGTCCAATCATACATGTACGCAAAGACCGTCAAGCTTGTACAAGACGTCGTCGCAATTCTGGGGAAAGACCCTGTGTCTTTGATTCACGCGATGGTCTACCTGAAGAGGATCTTTGTCCATTTCAGACTGGATGGTCGTGATCTCTTGGAAAGCGATATCAACCGTGAAGGACACGGCATTAGCATCATCCTTCGAGTAGTGATGGTAGCTTTGATGCTCGGCCGCAAGTACGCGTCCGACGAGTTCAGCTTGGAAAGCTGCGATGAATGGTAAGTTGCTCGCGCGGAACGTTCCTCCCACATTACTGACTTACTGCATTCAGGGCCCACATGTTGGGATTGGAAGGTCGCAAAAAATTCGCTCAATGCGAGATAGCGCTTTGCGGTATCTTGGGATGGCACATGGATATCTCTCCACAAGACTGGCAGACAAATGTCCAGGACTTCGTTCGGTCTGCGCAGGATCTTCCGTTCCCGGGCGACGAGGATGGTTTGGAAAGACGAACAGTCCTAGAGATGCTACATGGATTGACTATGGTCCCGATGATGAGGCCACCCCCGCGGGCGTACGGTGACGACATCTGGTTATCAAAGGGAGAGTTGGAAAAGCGCCGCCGAGCATTTTCCTCCTTGTTGAGAGGGTTGACTGGTGTACATGGAGTCCTGACGCGCAACTGAGGTATATAAACGTGTTTCCTGCGGACGGAAACTTGCACCAGACATTGCGTGCACTGTGTAGCATTGGTCTGGTGAACCTATCGCTTGTTGTTTGTATCTCCTGTGTAGCATCGTAATGAACTCACTATCAGTTTTTAAATGCTTAGAAAGTCACGAAGACTGTCAATCCTGGCTGCGTCGCCAAGGCGCACCACAGAGTCCTTCCTGGGTATTTGCTCAGTTTTGTGCATCACTCCTACGTCTCAGAAAACAGCGGCAGATGGAAACCAGTGACAGTCGGGAAGTAATCAAGAGATAACCCTAACCCGATGTCTGCAGGTAGCCAGGTAAGCGACCTTCTGTAATGAGCAAGCCAAGAGCAAGCGGTATCGATGCTTCATACAACGACACTCAGGAGGCCAGGTTATCCGGCTAGTCTGCAGGAACATGAAGGGCGTTTAAGAGTCATTCAGGCTGGCGCCGAGTGTCTTTCTTTCTAATTTCTTCCTCGTGATTGTGAAAGGAATGGCCCCCGACGACAAGGGCTCTGCGCACTCTTCCCACCCGTATCAATCTCTTATCGAGAAAGCACAAAATGACCCCGTGCGCCCAAGTCTCCTGCAGGTCTCCCTTCACTAATCAGTTGCTTTCGAAGAATCGAATCCAAGCCTGCTACGAAGATCATCGCACTCGCCGCAATGCGCTCCAGAAGGACATCTTCAGCTCTCCCCAATTCACAGGCTTATCAATAGATCCAATCCTTCTGCGGTTGTCTGATCCCACTATCGAGCCGGGTTTCGTGGACACGCGCAACTCGATGGTATTCCATGCTTGGCCGCCATCCAGTGTACAAGCACTGATCAAAGAGTGTCAAGATAAACTCTCAGACGTTCTCCCAAGTATGTGAACAAATTTTCGTCCAGTACTCTAAATTCAAAAGAACTTGTCACTGCGAGACCTCTGGAATATACCTCAAACATCCTTGCACATGACTGTCCTGGAAATAACGCACTCTCGTACCCCGGAGGAGATTGCCTCTATGGTGACCCCGATGCGCAACCATGTACCGTCGATGCTCGAACACACCTCTGCCCATCCTACGCGGCTGATCAAGCCTTTCTTATGCTTTGACGCCTCCGCCATCGCCCTCTCCTTCCTTCCCGCATCTGGCGCTCATGATGGGTATACATACCACCATCTCCGTCGGGACCTGTTCGACAAGACATGCGCGTCCGGTATCGACATCGCCTCCCGCTACGTTGTCCCAAGTGCGCACATCACAATCGGACGGTTTATCCATGCCAGCGACCTCCAAACTGATATGACTCTGGATCCGAAGAAGGTCGGTCGGCTACTGGAGCGAGTCGACGAGATCAACGCGTGGCTGGAAAGAGTATCCTGGCCCAGAGAAGATGGGACGATCCCCGACGGCGGTGAGTGGGTTGTCGGCGAGGATTCAGGGATCGAGTGGCGCATAGGAGCTTTGTGGTATGGAGATGGTGGAGAGACGCTTATGGTTGGAAAAGCTAGACACAGCTGAGGTCAAATTGAATGTACGTGGGTTAAGACAGCTTCTCTGCTCCGCAAATACAGTGCATGATGACGATGATATGTTACATACAACGGACATTGAGAATAGATGGTACAAGTAAAATATGCGGAGCGTCGTTCGAATGGTATACAGTTGCAGGTGAGGGGATGTGTGGGGTGGGGGTTTAGGTGAGACGATAGGTGTGCATGTTGATCAACAGAGGCAGAAGGAGACCCAATATTCGTCCCCAGGTACAGCGTATTTGGACAGCATCTCCTCGTTGTGCATGGACAGGGCCATGCCAGTGATGGCCACGCCCGTAGCAACTGCAGACAGTCCTGCAGTTATAGCTGCTGATACAGCGGAGGCTGTCAGCTACACAGAATGTTTAGCCAAGCAGGCCACGTTCGGGAAGCCCGACTTACCTTATTCCGTACAGCCGGATTGACCGCACCGCCAGTCGGTGTGAACATGCCATGACTGCCAGCGCTCATCGCAACGCGACGTGCTATTGTGGGAAGCATGTTGAGGATGATATGAGGTTGTTTGTGTTGGTTGGATATCGAGGTGATGTTGTGCGGCCTCTTCATTTCCACTCACCTTTATATGGAGGACACCGTTGCCCAGAGTGGCTCCCACGACTACTTCCGAGAGCTGGCGATGACCGCAACGGCGAGGTGATTGAAGTAGTGCTGCAGTCCAGGAGGTCCCAGCACTGTCATCGACTCGTCGGGATGCAGTCTAGACCGTGCTCGATGAATTGCGGGGTTTGCCGACGCACCACCACAACGCCAGGACAACGCCTCGAAGTCACAAACGTTGTGGAACAGGTCGAGACCACAGCCGAACGGCCCTCCGGGCCCTTACAGGGCACGAGCTACGTTCTGTTACAATCCACAAAGATGCGCGTTCACCATTGAGTAAGGTCAAGCGTACAGACAGATTTTGAGAAAATAATATAGAAAACACGAATGCGTCTAGGTACCTAATTTGTTTGTGCTCCGACCGCCTGTAGCATTCGTGAAACCATGCTCGAAAGAAGGACAACGCAGAGGAACATACCAGGCGCTTCAAATGCTCCATGAACACTTGTAAACTGACATCGTCCGTGAAGATGGCTTGACCCGCGGCACCTGGTGTGCCGTACATCGACTGCGACATGTGCGTCGTCGAGGGGTTAAGCTTCGACAGCAGGAATCGCGCCTGACTACCTCCCTGGTCGCAAACGATATAACGAGGAATTGGGAAACGATCCGTCAAGAGTTCCTGGACAGTACATGTTAGGACAAGAATGAAGAGATCAGCTCAAGGATCCGAACCTGGGCATCCGCAACGGGCGTCTCCAAAAGCTCCTTGAGGTTCTCGTAACCCTCTTGGTCTTGATATCCGGCTTTGCGCCATTGAGCGACGAGTTCACCGTGGAAAATGAGGATGTGGAAGAAGGTGTCCATGAGTAGGATGACATCGGGTTTGATGGACACACTGTCCAAGAGAACAGGTTGGGGTTCAGTATCGAAAGTGTAGGACATCAATGTTGGCTGAATCATGATGAGAGAGTTGTCGACGTCCTCCTCGTTTAGTATGTGCCTATGAGGCGATGTTCATTCGTGTTCATCGTCAGAGAATATGAGATCTCTTACCGATAGAAGGCTGTCTCATCCGGACTGTTGTTGAACACCTGTAAGAACTGACTTCTTCGAAGGTGGAACATGAACTGAGGGTAAATGCTGAAGTTGTCCCCGAGCCGGAAACTGGCGGGATCCTCCTTCCTATAGTCGGCAAACTTCTGGCATAGTCGGATAAGCATACGATCAAGCCAGCGGAGAACATCCGGCCCATCGTCGACCTCCGCTTTGAATACAGCTATTCTCGCCATGAGTACAGCGGCGGTCTCCTGGTCGAATGCACCAGCGATAGTCGGTGAACCAGCCTCTGCAAACGCACGGGCGATGGTAGTCACTCGTAATCGCTGCTGGCCTGACGCATGTTGGTAGTGTGTGACGAACTGTATCAAACCCCGCGATCCAGGCTGGAGAGGTTGCCCAGCAGGAGTGACGACCTCAAAGTATACGGCGGTGGATGTGTGGGGTGTCAGCGTGTTGATTTTCCAAGCAGATGTCTGCCCTATGCCGATTTCCGTCTCTCCAACACATGCCGACTTCTTTCCTGCAGAAATAGCATGGCCGATGAGACCAGACACCTTCAACTCTTTCGTCGTCTGTCGAAGAATTGAGCAAAGTAACATCACGCCTACTTGTAGCATACCTGAACATCGAACGTGGCGTTGAAGCCCATCTGCAGTTGACCGGCCTCGTCCTTAGTAAAGATTCGGAGGAAACTCTGTTTGAAGATGGACGTGGCGAAACCGTCGGACAAGACGATGACACCGTTGGTGGAGTTTGGTAAGGACTTCATCTCTAGAAGACCGACTTGATCCAAGCAGCCAGCAAAGAGATCAACCGCATGGCCGTTGTTGGAGACACGCTTGGCGAGTTCTTCGTAAAACTTGGTGGCGCGTTTGAAATGCTTAACGCTATCACGCTCAATGTCGTGATGTGATCGGATGGGCTCCTTGAGCTCGTTGCTGACGACCATTCCGGGACCTTCCGTGGCTGGACCACCAGCAAAGACCATGATACGCGCGCCAGTGTTGGGGAAAGTTGCCTAGACTGTCGTATGAAGAGGAGGGACGTGACACAGTAGTGGGGTACGCACTTCTAACAGGCCAACTGCGACACTGAGGGCGACACCGGTGCATCGTAACGCACGCTTGTCGTTGGCGACAGGCCACGGATCGCGGGTCAAGGACTCCAGGATGCCGGTCAACTGGAATTCACACTCTTCGACAGGCATCAGAAAACGCGAAGCGCCAAAGGTTTGCGGGGGCATGGGTTGTCCTGGACGAGGGGCGGCGCGGTTCTGAGAGCTTAGACCGAGCATGTCCTGGATCTGTTTGGGAGTGTAGTCTTTTCCACCACGAAACACGTATGATTTGCTGCACTCTGCGTAACCGATTTCGTGAACTTGAGTCTAAGAGGCGAATGAGTAAGAATGAGCTTGAGATAATAAGCAGGCCATTGACCATGGTGCCAAAAGTAATCAGACCGACAAGCGCGTAAGGCGGGATCAGGCTCAAGCTGACGACGATCGCATCGCGGAGGGCTTTGAGATCGTCTTCGTCCAAGCAGGTGTCAACGACGAAGAGGAAGATGGGGCGCTGGGTCATGCGGGCGAGGGTATACTCGATGGTGGAGTACTTTGGTAATAGTTCTGGGGGAAGGTTGGAGTGGGATATGTCCTTGTAGTGCGGGGGGAACGCGTTGCGCGACAGACAGAAGGGACAGATCCAAAGCTTGCCGCGGACATCGATGGAGCTAACAGAACATCAGTGCTGGGCGTCGCACGCAGGGCGGACACGTATATACCAGAACGGGTTCAGGATGGCTCGGCAGGGCGCCTTGCAGGCAACGGGCTCGTACACGACGGGTGGGAGGTCTTCGCGCACTTTGAGAGGCGTATAGAGGGCGGAGATGGGGACGACCGTGCGGGTCGCTTCTATGCGCGATGACGGCCAGACATTCCACGAGAGTCGGACGCCTGGAACAGCAATGAGAAGGCTGGCGGCCACGTTGCCCGCCGTACTCACCGTCGTTTTCTTCGATTTCCTCTACGCCCTGCATCCTGCACCGTGTCTTGTCGTCAGAGGTGTCGCAGACACGAAATGATAAGAGCTGGGTGTCACTGGACAAGTTGCGAATTAGAGTAGGACGTGGACGTAAACAAGACGCAGCCAAATAAAGGCAGGAGTTCGGCATGCCTTCATGGTGTCGACCTTCATGACACAGTACATTCACACAGACCTGTCCTGCGCAGATAGGAATGTCTTCTTCTTTCCCTATATTGCGGAGACATACATTGGCCATCTACAAAGGCCCATCCAAGATCACTCAATTGTAGAGACGCGAAGTTGCACCTACATGTTCTGTACACTTTCGACTAGAGGCCCTACTCACTCACTGTTCAGAGGTAAGTCCGAGAATGGAGAAGGCACAACAGTCTCCCAAAAAGAATAACAAGAAGGTATGCTTCACCGCCAATCTTTCGCTGACAGGACACTCGATGTAGATTTCCGATCTTGCTAATCTATGTCGATGTCCTACATACCGTCCTCACTTTGGTATTGCTAGCAACTAGATTGATTGCTTAGTGATGCCGGCTCTATTGACGATTGCTTCTCAAGTGGGGTTGGAGATATGATTGCGCAAAGTTTCGAAGAGGCTGGCTCGCGCCATAGACGATCTAGTTTCGCCCGGCTAGATGAATTCCATTCGCTTATCATTCAGAACGAACGCGACGCTGCCGACACCGATCTTCTAGCGCTGGAGCTTCCGGGTTTCCACCTTCCCTACAGTTGTCGCTCATATACTACAGGATGTGGATGTTCCGGATACACTCTTGTTCGTGCCGGCCTCTTGCATTCCTAAGTCTTCTCGAAGCGGTTTTGAAGTCAAACGGTAATGACACTGAAACACCACCTCGCCTCCCCAACAACTTGTCATTAGAAGATGCCACGTCGAAGATACGTGACGGCAAGTAGAGAGGACACGAAGCAACGACAGTACAAACAGCAGATGATACAAACAGAGCAAACAACAGGACGAGACGAGACGAGACAAGATACAAGCACAGCACGAGAGCAGGAAAACTAAAACTACCTCCAACAAGTCCAAATAAAAACGGAGAGACAGATACATTTCAAGGAAAAAGAGACGAGACCACAAGTCTAAGGAGACGAGCCTTTCCGAGCTTTGTGAGACGAACGGCGACGCGATGGGTCGTACGGCGTGAACCGACGACTTTCACTGTATCACAGATAATAATCAGTCACATGCAACGGCCAATCGACTTTTGAAGCGTACCGTGTCTTCATCTCTTTGCTATCCGAGGACTCCAGACTGGAGTAAGCCTTTGATGAACAGGATCCAAGATGAAGCCTGGAGATACAAACAAGAGCCGGTCAACTCAGGCTTCTTCGATGGAATGAAAGCAACATACCTATCCATATCAAGGTATGGGTCGAAGGAGGTTGAAGAGCTGGATCGGAAGCCATCCAGATCTTCCAGCGCCTCATAGAACCCGTACGACTTCTTGCTCGCAGCGCGACTGAAGTCGAAGCCGTCGTCATATGGGCTCAGTGCAGCATGCGAGCTCTTGGGCGTAGGAGGGGCGCTTGACTCTGACGAAGTTGACCCGTTGTCGCTCACAGGGGAGGGTGCGTCGTATGGAACATTGTCGAAGACAGTCGAGCTCGAGCTCCCGAAGGCTGACGCCGGGAAAGACAACTCGAAATGATCTGTCGCTGGCTGAGCAAACTCAGTAACTGCCAAGTCATGTTCTGTATCAAAAGTGTAGAGCGTAGACTCCACTGGGCACGGCACACAAGTCGACGATGATGCTGTCAACGAGAGGACTTGATGCACTCGCATAGCCAATGCATCTAGTATGGGGTCTGGCGAAATGTCCATGCTCCATTCATCGTCTACATCCATAGCATCATCGTCGAAGAAGGTAGGATGCGCGCCGACAGGAACCTCGGGCACAGGGAATGCAGGCGAAGATTCTGCCTCTAAACCGATGGTAGGCCAATACGTGGTGGAGTCGAGCGGTTCCGAGTCGAATGGTACGTCCACTAGCGGAGGAACAGCGATCTCCGCTAGGCTGCCAAACGTCAACTCGTCTGCCAGTCCGGCCAAAAACTCCTCCGCTGTGGGAATAGGCTCGACGACGCCAGTCATTGAGCCCTCCTCCAATTCTTGCGGCTGCGATTCGGTTATGATGATAACCTCGTCATCATCATCTGAATCGTCCTCGTCCTCGTAATCGACCAGGGCCTCGAGTGGGTCGGCCTTTACCTCAATATAAGGAACGGTGCACACAACTGGCGCCATTGGCGACGTGTTCTCTGTCGGCAGGCCTCCCAGACTGTCGGCATCCATGGCATCTTCCACCTTCGCTTTGGGCTGCGCCGAGATGGGGTTGTTGGCCTTCACGCTGATGCTATGTGGTTGATCTTCCGAGAACTGGAAGAGGCGGGGGGAGGTATTGGCGGCGCGAGACCAGAAACTGCCACGGCCGGACTTGAGTGCAGCGAGCTCGTCAGCCATGCTTCTCACGTTGTTGGAAGGGCTGCTAGTCGGCGAGGAAGGTTTGTGACGAGGAGGTGGCCAGCTCGGGGTGTTGGGTTTGGCGGCAGGAAGAGGAACCGAAGGTTGAGAGCACGGCTTGGAGACAGCAGGGGACGGCCCTTTTGCGGTGTTCTTCTCACGGCCCTTCATGCTAGAAGCACAAAATAGACATGAATAAGATATCCACAGAAAGAATCTAACACCGAACTGACATTTCCGCGGCCTCGATGATCCCTTTTCGCAATTGCGTATGCTGGTTGTCGTCAAATATGTTCTCGGCACCAGGTTGGGCCATACTGGACCTAAAGGAGTATTAGACCACTTCAGATGATGCCAAAAAGATGGTTAACGAACATGATCTTCAGGGCCTCGTTCCTGTCGTGTTCAAGAAGGATATCGGCACCGGGCATGAACTCAACTTTGCCATCCGATGGCCAGTAGTCCACAGCGCCACGATTTGCTTTGGTAGGTGTGGGTGGTGATTGGAAGTCGGACGCCATTGGAGCGACAGGCATCGAGGGAGCGGGGGCAGAAGATGACTGGGCGGCGGGTCCGGAAGAAGTAGCCACAAGACACCTGCGGCGCGGTAAAGCCTTGATAGGCCCTCGCTTGTCGGTGTCGGTGACCGGAGACTGGGCAAAAAAGCCATTGGCCTCCAGCTGTCCCGCCATACTGGGAGCATCATGAGATAGATTCAGACATGCAATACTCAGTACATACATTCTTGAGGCTCTTTGAGCCTCTTCGATGAGCTCCTGCTCGCAGTCGGGAGCGAAGATGGCGTCGTCGCCCATTGCGAGAGAAAGTAGCTCTGCCTCAAACTGCGCGATCTCCTCGGGAGATCCGAAACGCTCTTCCTGAGTGTCTCTGGAGTTTGACGAAGGTAGTGAGATGGGGAATGCCGTCTCCATGATTTCCTGATTCGCGGCCTTCCGAGATGGCTTCATCTTTCGGCCCAACGTCGCGAATTTTGAGCGCATGGTAGACGGAGCCTTGGGGGACTTGGTGCCCGAGGACGAGTTCAGGAAGCTGCCCAAAGGTCAAGATGATGAAGATGGAATGGACAATGAGTGGCGCCTACCTGAACGGGTTATTGTTGACCTTGAAAGCCCCGAACATGGTATTCAGAATCCTGTATACAACAGAGACATGTCAGCAATGGCGCCCAGGAGATGACAATAGACGAACGATGGTTTGACGCCACAAAATTCAACAGCACTGATGATTTGGACGAGGTCCAGAAGAATATCCTTGAATAAGGATAGAGAAGAGTGGGTAGATGGTAGGAGAAGTCAAGAGTATCGCTCTTGGCAGGAACTGGGGAGAATATGCGCGGAGACGCTTTCGACCACTTGATGGTCAAGATGAGAGTGTGAACTGTGGCTGATATGTACAAGCACCGACCTAATCTCGACACGTGAGTGTGCATTGATCGCCAAGGGTCACCAGGTGATAGACAAAGGGATAACTCGGCGTAGTGGGTCCAATCTCGACGAGATGGCCAAGGTTCATACTACACATGGATCTGATATGCCAGGATTTCGAATCGTGAAACATCGTGTTCTCGACCTCGATGAACAACCATTAATGAGAACTGGAAGCCGTCCACCCTCCGGCCAGAAGATCAGGCTGCGTCAGCTTTCCTTTGTCTGCATTTTGGGACGTTCTGTTATTGTGGCCCTGCATTTTGGCGAAGGGACATTGCGGATCTTGCCGATGCGCATGCGCTCATCATCACCATTCGAGTGTAATCTCCCTCTTGGTGGCGGGAGATGGGTGAGACGAGTACTGGAGACAAATGGACTGAAAACAGACTTGATGGAGGAGTGGGTCAGGTTCGAAATAGAGGTGATCGCAGGACCGGCAAAGTCGGACCGCATATAAGAATAGCTCAACGGCCGAACTAAACTGGAACTGCGTAGCGAACGGCTAGCAAAGGGTAAAGGCAACAAGCCAGATGCCGGTACAATTGGTATCACTCGTCAGAACAATCAAATCAACACTGTTGTACAGTGCATGCATCATAGGCATACAGTAAGTAGGATGTAAGAGATACGATGTCACAACGGGAACGTCGTATCAAGAGTCGAAGAGCGCTGCGTCGTAAGTATGCGTATATCGTCCGTCCATGTGTGTGCAAAAATAATGATCTAAACCAAGAAATGAAAACAGTTAGGATAGCAGTAAGTAGAGTAAGAGCAAGTTAATAAGGAAAAGCTGAGTTTACTTCCGAATATTGGTATATGCAGGCGGTAGCTCCACGGTTTCTGGTTCTTCTTCCGTCAGCGGCTGGTTCTCGCTCGGGCCCGCATCATCGTGTTGAATGACATTGACCGGCCGTAGGTTACGCATGGGTCCTTTTCGGCCAGCCATAGAAGAGCTGGCATCTGGGGTGCCGCTCCTTTCCGACATGGGTTGGCGATCAGTGCTAGCACGGCCAGATTCGGACGCGACTGTGGGATCTGGCACAATGAAGGGCTCAGGTTCGTAATACTGCGGCAGCTCAGAGGTCCTGGGCCCTTCGTCGCCCTCATCCTCATGGAGAAGATCAACGGGCTTTTCGCCTTGTTTCCTGCGCAGACGCGAACGGCGGCGCATAAACAAGAAGACAAGGGCTAAGGCGACCAGGAAGACAACACCGCCTATCACGCCGCCGACGATAGCGCCAGTGTTGTTGCCACTCCCGCCGCTGCCACCTGAGCCGCTGCCGTTCGAGCCGCTAGTATTGTTGCCGCCTGTCCCGGCACCGCTTGTGCTTGTCGCGTAAGCCCCTCCAGCCGGCGTTCCTGGCGTGGAACTAGGGCTGTCACCGCTCAAACACGAATTGTCGTTCGATGTTCCGCTACCGACCGTGTAGAGCGAGCTTCCTGCGGTGCCATTCCCTCTGCCATCACCGCCTACTATCAACAGTGTGGTACCGCCACGGATATTGGGTGTCCAGTTAAAGCCAGTCCCCTCATTGGAGACATTGGTGAGAGTGCTTTGGGGGATCGTGAAAGAGTCACCGCCTGGTATGACGCCCAGGAAAGTGGGAGTCCTGCAATAATTTAGTAAAGCGCAGTGGGATACTGTATGTCTGATAGTACATACCCTTGGACCGTAGAGCTGTCCCAAAAAATCCGCGTTGCTTGACATTGAACGATCTGATTGGAGGGGTCTATTGAGTAGTAGAAGTCCGGGGAGACATTCTTGGAGGCGTCGTAGCATGAAGTGTCGTTAGAGGTGCGCACGATAGCGGCGACGCTAGTTCCGCCGCTGCCAAAGCCAGTGGCGTCGCTGACCTATGGTAGTTGGTCAGGCTTATGCCTCCGGGATAAGATTGACATACGCACTATAGCGACGAACTGCGAGTTTTCGGGAAATTTAAGCGGGAATGTGACCTCTGTAGCTGAGGCCGATGGGAATTCCTGGTCAATGATTCGGCGGACCTCCGTGTTGTTGGCGAACGGCGACGAGCCAAAGGGTACGATAAGGATGCGGTAAGGACCGTGGCCATCGCTGCCAGAGACGGTCACTGTGAGGTTGCCGCACTGCGTCGGGTCGTCAGAAAACGACCATGTGTAGGCACTGATAAGTTCGAAGAGGAGGAAAGGAACGACGAGCGGCAGCATTGGGGTCTATGCAAAGGCCAGTGCGACGTTCAGACTGCGCTGATCGCCGTCGTTGTCGTCCAACTGTGTCGAAGAGACAAGGTTTGTGGTGGAATCTGAGAAAGGAAGGTGTTGTGTGGAGTTCCGTCTCGCAGTCACGCGCAATTTAACCGGCCTGTGAACGCCTTGCTACGAAAATTCGATCACACGTATTCACGGTCCAGTTTCACCGCGTTTCGTGTACGAGGGATTGAGGGTAACAAGAGAACACTACTGTACACAGACTGTACATATAAGACTTCAACGCAGTGGCCCGACAAATTCGGTTCACAAGTACATATGCGCCTGTCAGTGTTCTCCACAGACATCAACCGAGATGCGTCATCGACGCGTCTAGCATCTCTGCAGGGTAAGGAATGCAAGAGAAAGAGAAGATATTAGATAAGTTCATTCAATGTCAGTGTCACAAGGACGCAGCGCAGCGATGATGATCCAGGAGTCAGGGCGCTCACGCTGATGAGCGACATCAGAGACTCGAGAGATCGTTGGGGTGTGAGCCTTCCAAAAATACTTCTGCTACAAGCTACAGATCATGAAGCCTCAGACAGGACATTAGAAAATGATCAGCTCTATTACCATGAAGGTCTCGATGCAGATATCACATACTGACCAAGAGACGCGATGATAGCAACATCAGGACCCGGCAATGTGAGACCGAGCGATGAGGCCAGATGGCGCAGGAGGGTCATTTGGAAGCACCAAGTACAAAGTGACCAGACTCGGAGATGGCGCGGTCTCGAACATTGCTTGACGGTGTCATTCGTTGACGGCTGAGCGATAACAACTGGTGTACTCGAGTATGTCCAAAGAGCAGTTCGAAACAACATCACTTACCAGACGAGGAGAATGCCAAGAGATGGTAGAGTTACGAGCCTGGTCAGAGCTATACACTGAGGGTAGCAAAGAGTGCGCATTACCTTTGAGTAGGACTCAGCCAGCGGCTGAGTTGAGAAGGTGGGTCCACTGAAGTACTCAGGAGCGATTAGCTTTCTTCATTCACCAATGGGAAGAGAGAATCGCCTGTAGAGGCCAGAGGAAGTAGAAGTCGAGGTCTTGAGCGTACACACCACAGCGACAGTCAAGGAAGCCAAGAGGTAAGTAGCGGTTCTGCAGGGTTCTGCCTTTTCTGGTTTCCAAACTTTTCGGAAACGCGTGATAGTCGCGTGATTCGGCCGGATGAGCGTCGAGCGACGATCGCCATTTCAAATTCACCTCCCTCCTGCCAAGAAGAGAGCAGAGAACGTTCGGTCCCCATTCCCCAGTGAAACTGTGAAAGTAAGTATGACTCGACAGATGGGGTCGAGATAGTGTAACGCACACCCGAAACTGTGCCAGTCGACTTTCCATCCACGCCAATCTGTACCACAGCTCCTCCCCACAGACTCTACTGCGCGAGCACTGTCCTTCTGGATCTTCGGGCGATCGAGAGACTGGACTCTGGAAGAGAAGGTGACGTGAACATCGGAGCTGAAGAGATCAAACTCTTGTGATCCGTTCGGATAACGACCTTCGAGCTTTCCCCAACTAAATTGACGCGTCTTCCTTTTCTCTTCTCCCATGAGCCATACCATGGGGCTACAAACTCGCTGGGCTCTGTCTACGGATAAACGATGGTCGAATCATGACATGGAGCCTGTCCATCCGGAGAAGCAGACATGGACCGCAAAGAACTATATCGCGTACTGGGTGACTGCTTCCACGAACATCGCTGTGTGGCAATTCGGGAGCTCTATGCTTGCTATTGGACTTTCCTGGTGCGTAAATGCCCGGATGTACTTGGGTCAACCCGTACCGAACAAGTTTGAAGGCGGCAAGCATTCGCTGCGATAGTACTGGGGCATACCTTGATCTCCATCATCGTGGTACTGAACGGGGCAGTCGGTGCCAAACTACGCATCCCGTTCCCAGGTCGGTGAGGTAGCGTGTCATGATCAATCCCTTTTTGACAACATCTTCTAGTCCTGATAAGGTCATCCTTCGGCTTCTGGTTCAGCTACTTCGCGGTCATAACCCGCGTTATCATTGCCATGTTCTGGTTTGGTATATTCGTCAGTCAAGCGACTGTTCTTGTTCTTGTGAGTATTGAAGCTCGTCGTATTTGATGCAGACATACACCGGCTCCGAATGCGTGTACCAAATGCTCAAGGCTATCTGGCCTTCGATCGAGAACATTCCTAATCGCCTCCCCTCAAATGTCGGCATAACCACATCAGGTAAAGCGCATTTCAATACGACCTTACTCTCTACCGACCACTTTAACGGCAGGCTTGATGTGCTACTTCCTTTACTGGCTCATCCAGCTCCCGTTCATGCTCGTGTCACCACAGAGGATCCGCCACCTTTTTACCGTGAAGGCGGTGATAGTGCCGTGTGCCTGGTTAGCTATCTTGATATGGGCAATGGTGAAGGCGCCGCCGAGCGTGTCATTAGCCCCAAAACATACCTCTCTCAGTAGGAGCACTCTGAGTTGGGCATGGTTGCATGCCTTGAACAGCGCTCTCGGCGGTTATGCTACTCTAGCGGTGAATATCCCGGACTTTACGGTGAGCTACACGTATCCGCGCGAGATCACATTTGTTCTGAATTTCAATCATCTGCCCGTAGCGCTATGCGAAAACCCCACGAGCGTGAGTGACGCCTGGGAGCTCCGATTTTGATACTCATATGCTTGCTCCATCGTTCAGTCAACTGGTACAGATAGCGGTCATACCAGTGGCTTTCACGTTTATGGCTTTTGTCGGTATTGCAGTCACCTCTGCCGGCGAAGTTCTGTATGGTGAAACGCTCTGGGACCCTCTGCGTCTCATAGAGAAATGGGACAACAGAGCCGCAGCCTTCTTTGCTGCATTCAGTTTCTTGCTTGCCACGTTGGCCACAAACATTGCTACGAATAGTCTCAGTGCCGGCAACGATCTCGCTGCTCTTTGCCCTAAGTACATCGATATTCGGCGCGGTCAGGTCATATGTGCTATAGTCGCAGGATGGGCCCTCTGTCCCTGGGAAATATTGGCTAGCGCGCCAAAGTTTCTGTCCTTTGTGGCAGGGTACTCCATATTCTTTGCGCCGTTTGCCGGAATGTGAGTGGTACCGAACTTATATTACGCCACACTTATATCTATTCCCGTAGTATGGTTACAGATGTCTGTCGACTCCAAACACCATGACTTTGTGTGCTAACTGCTATCCCAGTACTGGATTGTCCATAGAGGTCGTGTTGACGTCTCGGCAATGTACGACCCTCAAGGTCGTTATCGTTACTGGAATGGGATCGTGAGGAGACTACCTATCTCTTGCCAACATGTTGTTCATCAATACCTCCGTAGAACTGGCGTGCAGTGCTTGCCCTGCTGTGCACAATCACGCCGTGTCTCCCTGGGTTGATCAACAACATCAACCCCGATATAGAAGTCGGCAACATCTCGCATGTCTTTGACATTGCATGGTTCTATGGGGTTCGTCTTACTTCGACTTCCGGCATCAGATGATACTGAAGATGTTGGTTCTTCTGCAGTTCTTCTTGGCCTCTTCGATCTATTGGGCATGCAGCGTCGTATGGCCCGCAAACGATACATTCATAGTCGAACAGCTCTCAGCAGACGGTGGATTGGTAACGGAGGTTCCTTCGAGTCGGGATTCTTTGGATTCATTGAAAACGTCTGACGTCGGACGATTGTAGTGGAGGCCGTTACGGCTCCAGCAAAAGGCCCTCAGGCGCCGAACAGGAAATATGCTCCGAGCACATGTGCGATCCTTACGTTGTCTTCTGGTACGAATTGGCGTAGAATCGTCTCTAGCGAATACCATCCCCTTCGTTCTGGAGTACTCGACTCCAGATCGGATGCATGGAAAAAATCCCAGCGGTCCCTCAAAAGGCTAACGTTTAATCCAGGCATTCTTACTTACATAGATTACTACATTATCGACGTCGACCGCCACTGGGCGGACGCGGACGCCTTGACTTTTGATAAGAGTCCAGCCCCATGACCCTCTTCGCCCTCTCGCGGGCCTTCTCCTGTTGAATGCTCTTTTCCTTTTGAGCGTCACTGATCATGTCACCCTCCTTCTCCTCCCTCTCCACTTGGGCCTCAAACTCTCGATGGCAGCGGTCCATGAGGACTCTCAGTTCCACGTCCTCATCCCCATTCGCGGCCCACTGAAAGTCAAATCCCCATCCTCTCGAGGTCGCCGCGTCGTCGCTCTCAGCTAGGCCGCCCTTCTTGCGCCACCAGTCGATGAAGAACGTCGCAGCGCGCTGAAAATCGTACTGACCGTGACCAGCGAGCATACCCATTCTCTTTGCCAACAGAGATAGAAACTTATACAAGTCCGTCGTAGGTGTGGATCCAGCCGGAAGGATCGAGAGATAACTAGGCGCTGATCAGTCCGTCAGCCTAATGCTATCTATCTGGTCACAAGAGAGACGACAGCTCACCAATGGGATTCAAGGCGTTGAGTTTGTAGAGCAGGTATTCTGCTAGAGTTTCGGATTGATATAGACCTTCTTTGATGCCCGCTGAGAGAACTTTTAATGCGGCCTAACGCAAAGGAAGCCTTTACGTACCAATCAATGCAAGTTTGGCCCCCCTCTCCGCACCAGCTGGTCCGTGGCCTAAGAATGGCAACATCATCCCAGGTGTATCAAAGGCATACGCGGGCGGGCTTTCCATGATCTTGACACGCGTTGATAGAGCTTGTGTTAGTCCCGGCTGAGGACCAGTCCGAACTGCTTTGGGCGTCGCTATGGAATGCACAATAATCAGAGAAGGAGAAGAGTAGAAAGGACAATACATACGCCCTTTAATTCCCTGGTTCCGTATGGCGTTGAGCAATGATGATTTGCCCACGTTGGGCATGCCAACAATAAGTACGTTGATGCACTCAAGGTGCGGGTACGGTTTCCCAAGCTCTATTCTCAATGTTCAACAGCGTCCAATAGAGAAGAGAAATATTGTGACTGACCTGCCAAGATCTGGTAAATCTTACGAGTGTCCGCCACCTCGCGTAGGCAGGTGAACATAAATTTCTGCTCCGGGTATTTCTCTTCCATAACGCTCAAGAATGGCTGCAAAAGGGAACCCGAGAGTGATGACACCGGTCACGATTGGGCAAAAGTGGAGGGTGTACGTTCTTACAGAGATACCCCACTCGGGAATACGGTCTGCCTTGTTCAAGAGAATCAAGTGCTGGCATATAACATGACTGTGGTTCAGCGCCTGTTTTTCGCGCCACAATCTCAGTTCCTCTAGAGTAGATACAGGTCAGTACCTGAGATAATTCAGTAATTTACGAAATCGGAAAGCTTACCTTGAAGGTTGCGATTTATACTGGTTAGTGGGAGTCTAGAGTCCCTGACCTCGATAACGACATGGGTTCGCGTAAGAAGACTCGGCAACAGCCTTGTGAATTTGTTCATATGGCCAGGGAACCATGCTGGAGGAACGGGAAGTGCAGGTAGAGTAATACGCGCCATATGCGCAAGAGTCGCGTTCATCAGTGCGTCCGTACGAGTAGGGAGCCTATTCGGTAAGCTTTAAGATCTTGACATGTGGATAACAGAGCGAAGAGCAGCCCAAGTTGGAGAGGCGATTCAAGCGTGCGTGTTACCTGTAATGACCGACGTGAACTAACCCGGTTTTTCTGTTGATTTGAGATACTCCGGGCCCGATGCGTCGCAGCCCAATACGGTAAAACCGCCTCGCGCCCTCGGCCGCCCAGGCACACGACGTACAGAAGCGATGATAATCTTCTGACTTTACTTTCTCGGACAAAGGGCATTGCTTATCATCGACATCGCAATGTGCTTGAGGTGCTGTCAGCTCCCATCGATCACTTGTTGCGTTACCAGAGGGCGGGGTCTTTGTTGACCCTGCCCTCATAATTGATGAAACAATGAATAGAGAATATGGAGCGAAAAGCCGTGAGTTCTAGGTGGAAAAGATGTATGATAACGACTACCGTACAGACTACAAACCATTTCAGAAAGAAAGGCCCTAATAAAGAACAGAGAAGAGGATACTTGGCGATACAATGTGTTTAGAGCGAGTTTTTAGTGGGAAACAAGATGGGTAGAATAATGAGCGAGGACAGCGACGACGAACAGAAAGAATCCATATAACGAGTAAATGTGGCAGAGGAGATTGAGCAGGCTTTGGAGAACCATCATAGAGCATGGAAAGAAAAGGAGTTAAGGCATATGTGGCCGACCCGGAAGCGGAGAAAATGCGGGCACCCTCGATGAGGGCGTCCGAATTAAGTTGGCGACTGGTTTTTTGGGCCGCTGGATCGATAGGCATTGGGACGAGCTGAAGACAAGAGATGAGGCACATTGAACGGTTCAATAAAATGTGACGGCTCACTCGGTCAATGCGCCACTTCATCCTCCCAGGTGGCTCCACCCGACTCGCCATGAAAGATCTTGCCACTGCGAAGCGTGCGCTCACTGAGGACAACTGCCTGGTCGAGGTTGATAAGCCTCTCGGAGGGAGCCAGCTCCTCTGGATCGACCTCGACCCAGCCTTTCCAGCCTTTCCTCTTCGTCTTTGGGACCTTGCGTGGTGGCGGAGCAAGGCGATTGGAGAGCGCAAAGGGAAAGTCTTCGTCGTCCCTCGGGGTGCGTGGACGCTTGGACGACGTGCGGGAAACGGAGGATGAATCAGAGGGACCGGGCGTGGATTCCGGAGAGATGGATGGGGTGCGGGAGACCGCGCGTCCAGATTGGACCACGTTGATGCTGGGGCGCATGGTGTAGGAGGACGACGCCACGGGCTGTGGGGCGACGAGCGGCGTTGATCGTGCGACCGGCGTCGCGCTTTTTGAGACCGAGCCAAGTGCCGGGCGTTCGTCGGCGGCGCGGTCTTTGCCCTTGCGCCGCCCGCTGTCGCGCCGCTCTCTCCAGAAGCTGTTCTTGGCGGGCAGCTTGCTCGTCGACGCCGCGGCCATCTCCTCCTCCTCGTCATAGTTGTCCGCGCCAACATTGAGTACGCTCGTCAACACGTCCCTCGGCGGCCGGCGATCGAATGCGCCAGCCATGACCATCGTCGCTGTGCGGCGGCACTGTTTGGCGGGATTGGGCGGCATGAAGGGCAGGGGCAGGGAAACAAGGCAGGACATTGGTCGGGCGCTGTGGAAGGGATTAAATAGTGGAGTGACCGTCACGGTCATGTCTGTTTACTGTTTGCTTATAAGGGCACCGCCATCAACAAACCCCCACGTGCTGCCCGTCCTGCAATGCATTCCGCTTCGCACCGGATCTATCTCCATCCGGCCGCTTCATGTTCTTGTGCTGGCGGCCTGCGAGTCACCCTTTCGCCCCCCTCGCCTCTGGCCGCCAGCCCAGAGCCCGTTATCGCTCGTCCAGTGCCGTCTCCACCACCTTTTCCCACCTGTTCAATTACTGATGGGCCAATCACATTTGTCTGCCACTCCCCATTTCCGCTCGTTCCCGTATCCGGATCTTTCCCTCGAGGCCCGCAGGAAATGAATGCATGCCTGCTATGGAAGGCATCATCTAGAGCTTTTTGTTGTTCCCGTTCCCTTTGTCCTGCATCCACCAAGGTGTCCGCCGCTCTTTTGCCCTTTGTGACTGCCTCAGCCGTTGTCGTCTGGGCGACCCGCTCCCCAACCCTTCGCCTGCATTATTATCGAACCTAACCTGATAACATACAGAAAATGATCTGCGGAGCCTGGGTTGCTCGGCGCCAGTAGAGCTATATCAGGACGCTGCAGGAAGCTACACCTTTCTAGTTCTGTTCTTACCGAGGTCCTGTCGATCTGGGGATTGAATTCATTAGACCTCTACCACTGCCAGCCGCCTGAAAACGCTCATTAGAACGGCTCAGAATTTTCTCACAGGTACTGAATGTGATGACGCCACATATGCTCCAGCTGCCTTTCGTGGCCGCAGTCGCCTTCCTGTTCCGGGTCGTTGGACGCCGACGAATAGCCTTTACTGACTTTCTCTATCCATAGTCCCCAGCCGCCAACGGTGATTGCCATCCGACACTGACTCGCGAACTACAGCAGTTGCACTAGTGATTTCAATCGTATCTTCATCCATCTATCAATCATTCACGGGTCTCATGTCCATATTTTCGGGTCGGCATATCTTGCCCAGGCCAAAGAATCATGACACGGCACACATGCCGGATTTGTACCAAACGAATAGCGGCTGGTAGTCCGGACCCGAGCTGGATCCTACCCAGTCAGTGCACTGAGAACCACCATATGTGTAGGCCCTCAGACACCTCTGCGTCTGTCATGTCATGTCTCTTCACTTCACGTGCTAAGAACATCGAAACTATGTATGACAAGACGACTTCGCTCTCAAAGCTCAAGTAGGTTCGTTATCACGCGATGCAGCTCACGGCTCTCAGTTTGCCGCCTTCCATACGCGCTCCAAGGAGGCCATACATTGCCGATTTACTGTACGACATCAACATAATTGATGGGTGCCAGGATTTAGGAAATGGCCGAGCCGATTGAAAATAGTTCAATAGCAAATCCTGGCAGGGTGTTCGTGCGCGCCTGATCCACCGCACGGCGTCGTGAGCCAGTCCCAACCTGGGAATTTGGCTTCACCAATACTTCATCTTACCGTCGACCATGAATGAAACACCGTCTGAAATCGTCGTCGAGTCTGGAGAGTAAACAGAAACGCGACCGAGGGTTCCCACGAGGCAACCCCGGAACGTTGAAACAACATGGTACAGCCAATCCACAGCATGGGTTGGCGGAATCGAGAATGGAGCGTTCGCTACAGGTTCAAGGATCCGCGATGCGCTGTGCGGAACGATGGAAACAATTGATGGCGGAACCAGGATCGCCAGTGTGCCCGCCCAACCGTTACGTTGGCGAGGAACAGTGGAAATGGGCTGCGCTCGGTCAACAAAAGCAGGAACTTGGAGACGCTGAGCATCCTGACGCTGGATCATTAGCTGAAGTGATCACCGACGTGACATGACAACAGACCTGCATTGCCAAAATCGGCCATGTCGGTGTCGCTGCATGTTCAACACAAAAGCGCCGCTAGACACAACTAAGCACAGTGAAAAGCATATCTTCGAAGAAATCAGTGTCAGAAAACCCAATATCTGAGGGGATCACAACTGGCTGACCTAGGGAAAAGACGCCACCAAGCCACGGTGAGTGTTTGCCGCCCAGGTGGCTGCACACGAGTCATACGAGTCTACAAGTCAGTCCATTAGGTTTCAGTCGGTGAGGCTGACAGAACGTATCCATTTGCTACTCTAGAAACGAGTATCACAGTCATCTCAAGTTCCGTCTCGACTCAATTGACGCGGCTCTATGATAGTTGATAGTAGACAGATGCGAACTTACCAGAGATCCGTCTGAAGCAGACAAACAGTTAAGGGAGTGTAGACGCATGCGATAGCCCACCCAGAAGCTCTACAGACGCCCGCAGTAGCGACCAATAGCTGTCAATGTGGCGGGACCAGTCATGCAGATCCATCTACAGATGGTGGATGGATCTACAAGCAGATGACTGTCAGACAAGACCTTTCCATGTCAGCTATCGATTGACCAAGAAAAGAAAGCCCAGCGGCCTACGTAGAAGGACCTATGCTGCCTCTGAAGATCCACAGCCAGCCACATCATTTCGTTTCTGACAGTAGCAAAATTCAATTTGACCATGCAAAAACAAGGAAAATGACTTGAGATCGTCGACCTGGTCCCAAAGACCCAAATTGCATGCCTTTTGGCCGTCTCAGGATATTTTTCATTCCATTATGAACGACGGGAGGAGGTGAGAGCGTGTCATACCCGCGTCCCTGAATGCCCCACGTCCCAATATGGCACGAAGCCCGATCGGAACATTGTCAATACAAACACGGCACGCCCTTTCATAAGTAAAGTTTGGCACTGTTCCCTCAGCCCTGTTCTTTTGTTCAAACTGGGATCACAAGAATTTTTCGGGGCACATGTACCGTCACGCTCTGAAGCGGTATAACGTTAGATTACCCCGAACAGATCAAGATCTCAAGGATCACGAACAATCGATCCTTCCTTCCTGCCACAGGCTACAGTTCACAAACTTAGTCCTCAGCGGTCGGCAGCACCCGAGAAACATATATAACATGACCGACCTGCCAGACCAGTGAATGCTGAGGATGATGTCTACCGGCTTCTAGGTCGACAAGCTACTGCATGCTGGGACGGAAGCTAGATGGCAGAAGAAACCGTGGAGAAGGATACGTGTATAGCCCTAGTCTGGAAGAAGTAGAGATGTAGTACACTAGAAGTACAGTAACTTGCGAGTCCGAATATATGTATGAGACCGGTAATGAAATCCTCGTAACACTCCCACTGAACCAAGACTGTGCAAAAAGGTAAGGAAACTCAGACCGCAAACCGTGGCGAATTTTCAATCACGGGTGTACTCGCCATCGGAGGGCTAAAGCACTCTCCTCCAATCTGGGTATCCCCATACATCTCCTTCAACTTCCTCCAAATTGCCCGGAACGTTGTCGCCGATCCCTTATCCTGTGCCAGGGCCATGACCGTAAGACAGCCAGTCGGCGAGTTGAGGTTGAACGTCGGACTAGGCAGAGGCGAGGCGTGAGGACTCTTGTTCAAGACCACGCTACTGCGTCCGTGTGCAGGTGGTGGAGCAGCGAGGTAGTTCGAAGTCAGGAGGGGCGACGCCATCTGCTGCTGGGAAAGTGGCACATGCGAGAACCAGATCTTGAAGCGTACCGGCTTCATGTTCGCCAGTTCCCCGTAGATAGGCTCTTCCAGCCTGCACTTCAATACCGCCTCCGTCGGCCCACCACTGGGCTCGGTGATGATGCCCATCTTCGACAACGCTCGTCCGGCATCCAACATAGTCTTGTCCAAATCGTCGGGAGAAAAGAGCTCCCAAGGTGAATTGTGCGCCTGTCCTTGATGCTTCCAGCTGAAGAGATTCGAGAACCAGCCTTTGAATTCGCCGACGACAGGAGACGTGAGTAATCGTGTGTTGTGTGCGCTGTTAGAGGGCGGCGTGAGAGCAATCGGAGAATTTAAGACAGAAAGAGTGGACCGCTTCCGGTTTAGCGCTGGGAACTCGAGCGGCGGGGCTGTCAAAGGATATTAACAATAGAAAGATTCGACGTGAGTACCGATTGACATACGTCTGTTCTTCCGCTCCTTCATGCCTGCGCCGATAGGACTTGAGTCGGCAGTAGATCGCGGTATATTCCCGATGTCCTTCCCGGCGATGCTGCGTCCTTCGTCTGCGTGCACGTAGCTCCACGACTCCTCTCCACAGGATCTGTTCTCTTTGTCGGGCTGAGCTGATTGTGGACGTTGCAAGAAAAGAGGGGTCTGTATATGGTTCTCCGTCGCGGCTAAATTGGTGAATCTAACTAGTAAATCATCTGTCGCATTGGCTGAAGGAGTTGAGCGGGCTTCTACGGGGGAGAAGGCTGGCAATAATTGAGGAGATGGCGCAACACTCATGGGAGTTGAAGGATTGTAAGAGCAACGTCGACCTGGAGCCGACGGACGTTCCTCGGCCGGCGCTGGCAAGTTCGACGGAGTCCGGGGTCGCGGAACATGCGACGCGCGATGCGAACGACGCCGTTGGACGAAAGGAAGCATAGGTACAGGCGAAGGTGGCTCGTCGTTAGCAGGAGAATGGGAGAATGTGTAGCCACGTCTAACGCCTGGAGGACGCCCAGGTGATGCCTCATTACTTGCGAAGTTCGTCATGGGAAGCCTGTGACTTTGCATCGATGCTCGTGAGCTGGGTTTATCGGATATGGGAGTACGCGGTCCAGCAGGGGACGGAGGTCGTTCGCGAGCTACAGTTGTGACAGCACGTCGCATAGGCGGGGGAGTAGGCTTTGCCGAAGAAGCAGGATGAACAACAGATTGTGTCCGGAGCTGCGAAGACTCGACAGATATGGTTGAAGTTCTTTTCGCATCGTATTTCTTGAGAATATTGGCGCCAATCTGAGTGTCGAGCTCCCAGCCGAGGTTGAAGGTCATGCTGGGAAGAGCGGCAGACGGAACACCGATTTCAATCGTCTCAGAATCATTCATCTTTGAGGTCTCCTCGCGGTATCTCGCCAGCAGGAAGTAGAAAGCCTTGGCGTGGACTCCGCGACCAGCTGGTGCACACAGGTCATCCTTGATCTTGTCACCCCGCGGATCAGCGTGTCTTCCCCAGATAATGCGTAGCGACGAAAACAGGTCTTGGTCGATAAGCGCTGGGTCAGCAATGGGGCGAGCTAAAGTGCTAGGAGATGGAGGAAGCGAGGGGTTGTCTATAACGACGCATCGTGTCGCAGCAGAGGATACGACCATCCAAGGATGCGAAAGAATGTCGGGTATCTAACAGAATGAGACTGGATGAGAGGCGTTTGTGAAAGTAGACCTACGGTGATTCGAGAATGGACGTCGACGACAAGCATGCGAGAAAGGAGATCCTTTGCCAGAGGATCTAGCCACTGCGGCATGTCGAATTTGCCGCTTTTGACCTTGTTCAAAAGAGTCTTGACGTTCTTGTCGTCGAATGGAAGCCTTCCTGTCAAAAGCGCAAACAAGATAACACCACAGCTCCAGATGTCCGTCGCATTTCCTTGGTACCGCTCGCCGTTCACGATTTCTGGACTAGCGTAGTGAGGAGATCCGCAGCTAGTCTCGAGCTGAAGCGAAGGAGGAGCGAAAGCTGCCATACCCCAGTCGGCAATTTTGATGAGAGGCGGATCAAGAGAGGAGATGAGAATGTTCTCGGGCTTGAGGTCGCGATGTATGATAGAGAATGTGTGCGCGTAGTTGAGACCGTAGACGATCTGGCGGAAGAATGTGAGAGCTTCATGAGAGTGCAGGCGCCCGCGGTTGACGAGGAAGTCAAACAATTCGCCGCCCTCGACGTACTCCAGCACGAGGAACAGCTCCTTCTTGCCCTCGTAGACGTCGTATATGCGTAGAATGTTCGGATGGTTCATGAGCTTCATCATCGTGATTTCGCGGTCGATGCCAAGACGCATTTTTTCAGACTTTGCCTGCTGCGTGGCGAGAGAAGCGCGCGAGTTGACAAGGGGAGCCAGAGGCAGGATCTTGACGGCGGCGAACTGTCCGGTAACCTTGTGCTTGGCGATCTTGACGCGACCAGATGCGCCTTTGCCGACACACTCGCCTATGATCCACGGGCCAATAGTCTTCGGATCTGAGGGCAAATCGAAGGCCTGGGCTCCTCCGGCGGCGGCCTTCTCCTTCTCCCAGCGAGTTCCGAGAGGTGCGTTATACTGGATAGGCGGTGCCTTGGGCGGGCTCGAGGACAGCGGCGTCGACATGGCAGAGCAATAGATGATAGGCGGGTGATGTCTCCGGCGAGCAGCTCGACCAGCAAGCAGCGAATAGGTAGATGGTGGCAGAAGGCAAGTTGCTTGAAGGATCACTTGCCGGATGTCACGTCACGACGCCCAGCCGAGAATGCCGAGAACTATGGCGCCCTGTCTAATTCGACCACTCATGAGTATGCTACTTATGAACAAGAGCCAGAATTGAGAAATTGCAGAAATTGCATTCAGCTCATGGGTGTTTGGAACGGTCTTTCTATACTGTCTTCTGGATCTGACGGATCTGACCCAACGCGTGGATCGCGCGTTGGGTGTCAATCACCTGACCATCTCTGACCATGCTACGGGCGCACTTGCCTTTTCCATCCAAGTGAGTCGGGACCAAATCAGCATTGCAGCCCTGGATGATGTATCTCCATACCACGACTGTCGACGACAGCTTCTCGAAACTCGGAACTCGTCAGGTGCCTCAAAGAGCTGTGCTCTCAATTGTCCTTGTGTCTTCCAGGCGCATCATCTCCCTGGACTCTGGGTTTCGTTGATGAACACTTCCACGCTCCCCAACTTTGCCACCTACACTCACATTGCAGCGAGGCACTTCTCATCCTCTCCTCTGAGCGGACCCCATAGTGGAGCTGTTCTCGAAGCGCGCGCTTGCGGCAGCCAGGATTACGGAAGACTGTTGATTGCCGTTCAAACCTTTTGCAAGACAATAACATTGTCACCCCCATTCTGACTCCCTTGTTCTGCAAACAGCAGATACCACGGTCTTACCCATATAACATCCTGACTTTGATAACATCTCCTTGCCCCCAACAATGGCTGCTCCTTCAGTTTCCATGCGGCATTTGTCAGGCGAACACAAGCACTGTTGCAACCACAGCACTGACGACGACGATTGGGTGGACGAGCCCACACCGGGCCATACCCACAAACGCCGCCGAGCCAAGAAAAGACTGTTGGGCTTTGGTTCTGCCTCAATCGAGCACAAAGAGAAGGGTGGGTCCTGATCAAGTTAATCGTCCACACAATCCGTGTGCTCAAGGACCCACACAGCTGGACGGACTTACGATTACGAAGCGAAGTACGCTCCCGATGAAGACTTCAAGGAGATGGGCCCCAGTGCCCGCGTCTGGAAGGTTTATCTGGACGAAAGCAAGAGGATTGACGAGCAGCGCGTTGAGGAGTGGTGCGACATTCTCGATGTCACCCTGGTGATAGTAAGCTTCTGCCTCCCCTCGACTTGTAGCATGCTTATCCTCCATCTTCAGTCATCCCTCTTTACCATGATAGTTGCCGTCTTTGTCTCCCGCACCTTCCAGTCCCTCCGTATCGACTACCGTGAAGTCATGACCATTCTCCTCGGGGAGCTTCTTGAGATCAACCGCGCCATTGCCGACGGCAACTCTGTCGACGACATTGCGCGCAGCGTCACCGAATTCACCGCCCGTCAGGTCGACCTCTGGGTCAACGGCCTGTGGTTCACCAGCTTTGCTCTCAGTCTCCTTGTCGCCATCCTCGCCATGCTGGCGAAGCAGTGGATACGCGAATACACGTCCTACGTGTCTGGGGACCCTCGTGACTGTGCTCGTATCCGCCAATTCCGACATATGTCGCTTGAGAGATGGCGTGTGCCTCAGATCATCAGCTTCCTCCCCGTGTTGATGCACTTCACTATGGCATTATTCTATGCTGGTCTGGTCATCTTCCTTTATGCGCTCGGCACCCCCATGGCTGCTAGTTTCGCTGGCCTCACCGCCGCGATGTTGGGTTTCTACATTGCGACAACGGTCCTCCCGCTCGTCTATACCGACTGCCCATACCAGACGACGCTATTCTTACATTCCCTCAAGATGATGAATTTATTCCGTCGTATCATCAGAGGCGAATCGCCATCTGCTCAAGCCAAGAACTCCTTTACAGAGGCTGAGAACAAGGCGATTGCGGATGAGGCAGAGGACATTGACCTCCGCGCTCTCATCTGGCTGCACAAGAATACAGAAAACCCTTCTGTTCGCACCGTCATTAGTCAGGCCTTCCAGGCTCAGCGCGTCACGACCACGCACGATGACGGGCAGGATCAGTTGTTCTCATTTGACGAATCAACACAGTCTGCGGTCTCCTTGCTGTAACAACAGTTTCGCCTCATATTCCTTTCGTACATGTTGCTCTATGTACTGCTTGACTGAAATCGTAAATTTGGAATGATAGATACTATGCGCTTGAGCATAGGATAGATACGCGGTCGGTCCCAAAGCCCAGGGATCGCATATTGCCTCTTCCTTGAAGTTGAAGGAATCGAAGAGGTGAGAGCGCAAAGCACTCTATATTGTACTCAAACTTCAGGATTGCAATCGATGCCATGAAGTCAATGTGGCCCGTAGCTCGCTACAACAGAGGATGATGACCATAGACGTGGACCTGTCCTGACAGTGACCAGCAGGCGCGTTGGCATATCTCCTCGCCGGAGTCCTCGGACATACTCAACTTGATCGGCCGCCGGCACAATTCGGTCTCCGACAAGTGACCCCTCTTCGCGCTATACTTAAGACCCCTTTACGCGTCTATCGCTCCTCAGTTCTCTCATACTTTGACTACCACCAGTAGCATAAACCGAGTTAACTTTCTGAAATTTTGCACACCAGCACCAAAATGTTTGCCATCAGCACTTCTGCCTCTTCCTCCACCTCGTTCTTCGCCCAGAATGTACGTTTGCCGTTCTATCCTTTCCAGCGTGTCTCTGATCTGCTTTCAGTCCGCAGCTGCTGGTCAGTTCGCAGATTTTGGGCTTGCCATGATGAGAGATAGCTCTGGTACGTCTAACGCTTCTGCTCCGCGCTCACCTTTCCGTGCAGCGACCTCTATGACAGATCTATCGTCCATACTCAACGGTGTGTGCTTTGTCTTTTTGGCTCGGGCAGTGACTGAACACACGTCGAGCAGCTTCAGTGAACGCATCTTCTTACGACCTTCACATTGCCTCAGCACCACTCAAGCACGTACGAGTTATTCAAATTCACGACGACCTTCAAGAAAGTCCTTACATTGAAGCTGCGTATATCGTTGAACAGACCGAGGATGATTTTGTTTTTGGCGCGGAGGATTTTTCTTTTGCCACAGAGGATTCGTTTGCCACGGAGGAGTCGTTTGACGTCGAGGGCGATTCCGACTTGGATATTGCAGTTTCGGGCGATTATATTGACCATCGTTCAAGAAAAGCTCTTGCTACGCAGACATTTCACCAGGTTTCCCAGATCTCCAATCGTGGCTTGTTCACCATTTCAGAGTGCTCGCCAGCGCCTTCGAGTAAGTCTATAACAACTTGTCCCGCTAAGAACACGCCTGACAATATCACAGATGACTTCGGCTCGGCCACTCCAGCACCCCTCGATTTGGCGCCTGTGCAATCGAGTTTCTCACGTATGTTTTGACGTCGACTTTGAGACATTAGCTGATTTCCTTGTGCACCCAGACTCCAGCAAAACCACGAGCAATATTCGTTGGAACGCCGTTATGCACTTCTTTAAGCGCTGCCTTGGGTATGTCTCACGATGCGGCTACTATTCGGCGCATGCTCATACCACATTCTGTAGTCACAAAAGAGCCTCCGGGCTGAATTGAACGACCAGGCAGAAGTTTGAGGCGTGTTCTGTGTACGTCCCAGCGTTTCTTTCGCATCATGTCATATCGCTGATGCTCCCTTCAAGTTGATCTTCTTTCTCTTCATTGCTTTGTTGTATCGACTGTACCCTTTGCTTTCTTGTTTTCCGCTTTTTTAGTGTACTTTTTTTGTAGGCGGAGTGAAGGGCGTGCTTAGTCCGCTCGGGTCCTCTGTCGTTTCACATTCTTCTGCCCTCTCATTTTTCGCTTGTTTTCTTGTTTTTCGTTTGTACATGGCGGGAGTTGAAGGGCGTGCTGAGTCCGCCCGGGTCCCCCGTTTTTAAAACATGCTTTTTGAACTGGAAGACTAGTGTGATTTGAGAATGATTCGGTCAATTTGGAACCAGTCACGTCAAAGCGTTCATGGTCATAAGCAGTCGTGTGACTCCGGTCCGCTCAAACACCTCTGCCCGCGACCACCACCATCTTCCGCGTTTACACACAATTGCACCATGGTCGGTCCGCTTCTTTGCCTCAATGAGTTGTGCTAATTTCTGGCTCTGGTAGTCAACGAATTGCCGCCGACGCCTCATCCGCGATTTCAAGCGCCTCTCGACTGATCCTCCTGGCGGGATCTCAGGCAGCCCATGTCCCGACAACATCATGCTCTGGAACGCTGTCATCTTTGGCCCAGGTGAGTCTTCTTATTCCAGCTCTCTCCCTGCTCGCCGCTGACTCATTCGCTGCCAGCTGAAACGCCTTTCGAAGACGGCACCTTCAAGCTGACACTCACATTCGACGAATCCTACCCAAACAAGCCGCCCACTGTCAAATTCCTCTCGCGCATGTTCCATCCCAACGTCTACGCCAACGGCGAGCTCTGCCTCGACATCCTGCAGAACCGCTGGTCCCCGACGTATGATGTGGCGGCGATCTTGACGAGCATCCAGAGTCTGCTGCACGACCCCAACCCCAACTCACCAGCAAATGCGGAGGCTGCGCAGCTGTATCGGGATAACATGAAGGAGTACGTGCGAAGGGTCAAGGCGACGGTCGAAGAAAGCTGGCTCGATCCTGAAGAGCTTGCCGAGATGGAGGGTCAGGAAAGCACGTCGTAGGGCCCCACGAGTTCCCATCTCACGACACCAATCATGATATGATCTACACCCTCCCATCTCTGTATATCCCGGACTATAATCTTTCTGTTGTATGATATGACCTGCAGGCCTACGCATAAATGACTTCCTCGAACTCTTCTAGATGCTCGATCTGTAGATTTGACCTGTAGCAATGGCGTGATGCTCACCGTCCAAGAGCGCGCGCGCTGCGCCATCTACTAGGCTTCATAAGGAGCTTGACAAGTATGTCTGTATCAACTCGGGTATAGAGAGCTGGTCATAAGTCAAGTTCTTTAAAAGTTCGATTGGCGTAGATAGGAAGGGCTATTACTCCCCCCATCTTGACGAGCACTAGGCCATACAAGGCCCTCCAATTCATTCAGAAAGCACGGACATCGAGTTTGGCTGCGGCCGAGAGCGCGAGCGTAAACTCAAAGCATACAGAAACTTGCGCTGTAGTAAACTTGATGACAGTATCCGTCGACATTTGTTGAGTATACTGTATACCCACGGAACAGTCGGACTGACGATCAAAGGCAACTCAACAGCCGACAGGCCAGTGGCCACTAACATCAGGACGGAGAGAGAGAAGAAGAAGATGGACATACAGAAAAGGTGAATGCATCTCGGAATCTGGGGAACTGACCGTAAGAGTTAAACCAAATCAATGGCAGGGAGGGAGGAATCCCCAACCTCCACCGCCGATAAGACTTGAGCCCTGGACTAGTGCTGAACAGGTGCATGGACGAGTAAGTCTGCGGTATACTATTTTTGGTAGGATAGTACCGACTTCCCGCTGTACACCACAGTGCCGGAAGGTCTGTATTCGACGCAAATGCTGCCTTGCCGGTTTGCTATCTTCCACGCCCACCGGTATTGGGTATGGGACGACAACAGTAAGTGCGACTAGGAGTCGGATGCGACATTGGAGGGGACTGGTCCTATCATCTTGACAGCGGGGTGTGAGAAATGACTTGAGTTGGTGAATAAACAAGACTCCGGGCGCCTACGAGACTGCATTGCAGATGAAAAGCAAGGAACAAGACCCGAGACGTGCTTGAAGATCCCGGGCCTTTCGAGTCGAAAGAGCAAACGAGGTATCTGCAAGAAGGTGCCATGCTGGGAGGATGTTTGTCTAGTACTTCTGCAAGCAAAATCTGAGCAAAGACCGAGAAAAGACCAGGGGATCTGAGTACGAGCGAGCGTCATAATGCTCATCAGAGGCTGTTGGACCAGATGGCAGACAGTGATGAGGGCATCCACATCAGGCAGGTGCCAGGAGTGATTTCCGCATTTATTAGAGTTGCGCGCTTCTTTGTCCGCTGAAAATCCCAGGAGTAACATATCCCCAAGAGGAAGCAACGCTGACGGCCTATATGTAGGCGTCAAGTCAGAGGAATCTCCCTAAGAGCTACGGCCAACGCAGGAGGGAGATGAGACTGGAAGGGAACGTGTATTTGGCGTTCACGTACTATTTGGAGCTTCGAGTTCATACGAAGATCCATATAGTACGTGGTATTCAAGTAGACGTGGAGTGGCGAGGTATCTGCAGGCTGCTCTAGATGGGAAGGGAAGGTGAGTAAGAGATGAAAATGACTGTCCACTGACTGTTTTTGCTCACCGGAAGAGCAGCCATCCACTGCCAGCGACCACAGGTACGTCTTCCATTGGAAGATCGACTCACGGAACGGCTTCCAGCACGCTGCGCGACGATTTCCGAGAAAGACCGGGATATTGGATTCCCCTTGAAGGTGAGCACTGTCATATGTACTCGACAATCAGCTTGAGGCTGAGTCTCGACAGAACTCGAACGGCAATAGAACGGGCACGTCAACTTTACGCGCCGATGGCTGTTGAGTCGGGTCCGTCGGGAAGAAGTACCGCCGGCTATTGCCGACTCGACTTGGTCTGCCTTTTTCTGGTCGCCTCACTGCTCAGTGTGTGGACGGATGGGGCGCTCGTGGTGAGGGCAGCATTTTTCGAGGCTGGATTTGCCGATCCCTATCAACACGGAATTTTCACTTTTGCACAACGGAAGTGAAGCCGGCGATGCAATTGATGATCATGAGGAACACGGAACGATCAACGTCGCCGCTCTCTGCAGAACGCCACTGGCACTTGTGCTGACGACCATCGGGAATCATGCATACAGCATCAGTTTGGATGGGATCAGCAGCCAGCTCGGTCTGGTCGGAAACATTGGCAATGCCCGCCAATTCAGTGATCTTTGTCGATCGTCCCCCTTTCCGGCCCCACTAAACTGCCACACCCGCCTCTTGCTTTCGCCCACCATGCTTTGCTCTAATCGCTATCCTCTGCCCGTAAGCACTCGCCTTTGACGCCACAGGTAGATCTAACGTAATGAACATCCCAGGGCTCGCCATCAACATGTATAATTGACACAGCGCTGGTCCCTCTGCCCTCGTTTCTCTTTCTAGTGGCGTTCACCGGTGTCCTTTACTATCAGCATGGGCGAGACTTAACGCGCACACGGACGCGTAAATGGATGCACATCACCTACGCTGTACTGGTGGCGTGCGCTTTTGCGATGACGATCCTGGAGCTCGTCCGCTTGGGCTTGGAGGAGCTAGGTGTCGGCCTATTGCCGGTGACAACTGTTGGCTTGGTGTATGTGTTGATCGTGTTGTCGAAGGAGCGGTGTGGCACGACGCGACTCGCGTCCATGGTATGTCTCTTGTTCAGTATTTTCGGCGCTGGTTGTCTTGACCCGGAAACAATACTTAGGTGCTGACATCATATTGGTTTCTCTTGTCGATCATGGAAATCATCAAAGTCGTTCGCCTTCACTCTCTCGAGGAACTAGATCCGACCACCAAAATGGATTCCAAGTACCCTAGCTCAGACCAATTCTTGGACAACGCAGTCATGGTGCGGGAAACTTGACCACGTCAGAATGCAGCTGATCAGTTGTCCTAGATGGCGCTATATATCATTATTTTCGGTTACGAAAGTGTACTGCTCGTCAAGGCCCGCCATCGAACATCGCGCGATAGCGATGTTGAAGCAGTGAAGCAGAAATCCGGAGTCTTTAGTTGATTACGCGGTCACGGAATAATCTACACTGTGTGGACATCTCTCATGTGCGCTCAAACATTATCTCAAGATCAACGATCAGCGCCATTTTTCCGCTAGAAGGTCATTGCCCTTCCAAGGCAATATACTCCAATTCCACGAAGTGGCCCGGTCGCACTCCGTGACCCCGGATCGTGCATGACTTGCTACGCCTTCTCTTGTGATCTAACTTATGATGTTGCACCACGAGGCCGATTGAGTTCCCTTTAAATGACTTGTGGAGGATTCATGCCCTTCTCGACTCAACAACGATGATTTACGTTGCTCTGCTCTCGTTACTGTTGTGTAGCTTCGTCGCGGCATCACCAGTCGAGCTAGTCGGTCCTGAACTATCACCGGAGCTGTTCAAGCGAGAGGTCAGCTCGCAATACGTCTTCACGGCTTTCACTGCGGCGTCGGAATCCAACCTCTATGTCTACACCTCGAACGATGGCACGAACTTCTCGTTATTGAAAGGTCCTGCCTACACGCCTCCGACTGGTTTGATTAGAGATCCTAGTGTCATACTACACACCGAGTGCGTAGCCCTACGCTGCCTTCTCATTCTCTCCTCTCATCTGATACAACAGTGGAAAATACTACATCACTTGTGAGGCTTGGGCCTGGCTAGTATTATCAGGATTGCAGCTAATGCATCTGTTTCCCACTGGCAGATACAACAAATTGGACGGGGACCAACTTCGCCATCGCGGTAAGTTAGGCATTCGCGACTTGGCTTGGCACCAAAGCTCACGGACTTTTGTCGCGGTAGAGCAGCTCTGATCTTCTGACATGGACACTCGTGGCCACTATTCCAACAAACTCTTCTTTGATAACTCCCGACAACACGTGGGCGCCTGTAAGGCATGACACTTCAAAATATCGGCAATGAACTCACGAGAGTGCACAGGAATTCTTCAAGGATACACGAACCGGTCAACTGAACATCGTCGTTTCGCTCTCGACGGGCTCTTACGGACCGTTCTTGCCCTACGTATTTACGGCCCAGGATAGCACTTTGAAAACATGGAGTGGTCCAGTCGTTATGTCGGGCATTTCTAATGCGGGCCTCGGCTACATCGACACGTTCCCAGTCCTTGTCGGGTAAGTCATTCTCAAGTCCTGTTGGCACTGTATGAATTCTCGAGTTCCCAGATCCACATACCACATCTTCGCCAAAGCCGAGACCAATGGCAAGAAGCACGTCGAGCACGCCACAGCGTCAGCGCTCACCGGCCCGTACACCTTCGTCCAGACAGGCGATTTCGCGGGATGGGGAACAGCCGAGGGCCCATGTGTGACGAAATTGGCGAATGGAACGTATCGATTGTGAGCACAGCTTCTCCGATCTTGTCATGTACACGCTGACAGTCGGAAGGTACATGGACGGCTATGACTCTGGCAAGTACATCTACTCAGATTCCGCCGATCTGTATACCTGGTCAGCGTATACCCTGCTGCCAAATTTGAGTGGAACCGTTCGCCATGGGACGATTCTGCGTCAATTTTGAAGAGGTCCATTATAGGAAGACTTTGCTGTCGATGTCTGTGTATGAATGAAGAAAATACATTGCCCTCCAACGATACTAATCAGTTCGAAATACCCGTCGAACCGGTCATTCGCCTTCCTTTACGCTATGAACAGCCTTTGGTCTTCACCGGAACCATCTAACGAAGGACAGTGTCATGATAGATACACAGACCCAAGCACTAAGGATGCCAAAATGATACCCAGCTGCGAATGCGATCAGCGCCCATAGCGCTGAACAGAGATCGGACCACAAACTTTCGTTTTTGGTGCCGAAAAGGATGGTCCTTACGGCGTATGAAATGTGGAAAAATGGCGTCGTGTCCCTATCGGTAAGACCAGGTAGAACCTCGAGAGGCATGGAATATACGGAGACGTTCACTGCCGATTCGCGAATGTGCTTACTTGTGAACGAAATAATGGTCTTCACCGCGACTGGCCAATAATTCAAGTGATCAGGAAGAAGGGCAGGAATCGTGTGCATGAGCAATGAGAAGGGTAAACATCGCCTCTAGCGAGCCAGACAGATAGCGATCATGCCCACGTACAAGAGCATTCACAAGATCACAAACCCGCCGGAGCGTCCAAACCTATACAAAAGTTGTATCGAGTCTCGCTCATACAAGAGTAGGCTAGGTCACTTGGCTGATGAGGGCTCAGGGCGCAGGAATGTGGAGGAGTGTCCAATAGCGATGCTGGTCCAGTCAAATAGCAAGGAGCCAAAAGTAGACAGTTTGAGATAGCATAGTTGATACGCTAGTGAAGATGAGTCGTTGCTACCGTCAGTGTATAAGTACATGCAGCCGGATACATAGACCTGTCGCCGCATGATGGTTGTGGTGAAGATAATGTCGGATGTTCGGGCCGATATCATATGCAATGATTCACCCCTAAGATCGGTTGCTTTCGAACCAACATCCGCCGCTGGTTCGACTGGCTCGTACATTTCTTCATCTCGCTATTGCATATTTCACTTCTTTCCTCTTCTGTAACTTCAATTCTTATTCTTCCAGATGTTCACGAACTACAAGCTATCAGATTCGGTGAGCGTCTACCTGGCAGGCGCTGAGTCTCGCCATATGCTGATCTAGTTCCTTTCAGGTTGTCGCTGCAGGTCAGATGCACCAATCTGCGCGAACGATGTGCAGTTTTGCTGTCTCCTGCATTCTCAAAATATCTCGCGGTGCGTCTGACATGCTTTACGAAATCTCCCCTTCTGGTGAAGACAGCAACGTACGAAAACGCTTCGCTCCTAAATCCTCCAGCAACCGAGAAAGTCCAGCTGGCCTGTGTCTCGGACCGACCTTGACCTCAAGCTCAACAGTCACCAACGTCGCCGCTCCATGTGCAAGGCAGGGCCCTCGCAAACACCCAGCTGGATTGGGCCGTGGACTTCCACCTTCAAAACGCGCGTGTACTCAAGAGCCCACACCAAAACAAGCCCTGGAACCGGAAACGCCCCCGAGTCCCAGCCCTGAGAGCTGCTTGGGTCTACTCTCACCGTCGGCAGCTATTTCATCCGGTCTTTCGTTAGCTGCTGGGAACGCATCATCTTCAAGCTCCTGCCTGGCAAGGGCTTTCTCATCCAGAGCTCCTCATCTCCAGGTCTCAAAATTTGCCAAACGGATCTTATGTACGATCCCTGAAGATAGAATAGTCCAGCTCGGTGAGTTTCAATTCGCTTCCCTGAGTGTTTACCGAACAGAACTGTAGATGACATCCAGGCTGGTTCTGGTCGAGTCGTGAAGAAGATGGAGAGCCGTCAGATCGTTGGGTCGCTCACCCACAAGTCTCTCTTTTGATGGTACGACCCAGTTGTTTTGAGATTCCTCTATGCCCACTGCCTTTTAGAAATTTTAGACTCTGCTGTCACTGGTTGACGAGGTGTGGCTCGGCTCTCTCGTAAAGTTGGACGTTGTTCTGCTGCAATGGACAGTTTGCTCGTTTCGGACATTTGTATCTCGACTGTGTGTATATCAGTAGCTATCTATGGCGTGGCCATTCCGCTGTAACTCTCAATGCGCAACATAATCTGGTGTGAAGGCATCGCTGAGCGAAGGCCCAACGCGTAGTGCGCGCCCATGTGATGTTTCCGCGGAATCAAACCTGCATCACGTGATGCCACGAGGCTAGCGTGCGGCGGGGGAGCGACGGACGTGCCGTTCGTTCTTCCCTTCCATCACAGTCGTCAGGCGTTAGGCCTCCTCAAGATCCGACTCGCCCCTCATGACTGCCCCCCATCTCTACCCGTACAACAGAATGCCTGCTGCGCCGCTCGCTGGGCCGTCCAAGCGCTATCCCCTCAACAACATCAACCATAATTACTTCCCCATGCCGCCCAAACTGCCTTCGTCTCCCAAGCAGGCGGAAAAGCCGCCCAAAGCGCCCTCGTCGCCCCCGCTCACCCGGCAGAACAGCAAAAGCGTCCCGCCGTCGCCGCCCAAGGTGATCACGGACAACATCCACGGCAAATCCTACCAGCGCGTCGACTTTCTGGGCGAGGTACGTCTTCTCTGGACGTCGGCAATACTCTGATGCTCACGGGCGGACTTAGGGTGGATTTGCGAGGGTGTACGAGGTGCGGGACGTCAGAGGGCAGAAGCTGGCTTGCAAGGTCGTCACCAAGGACTCGCTCAAGACGAAGAAGGCCAAGACTAAGGTGCGTTGATGGTGCTGACCTGGATCGCACTTAGCCTCACTCTCCTCCTGTAGCTGTATGCCGAGATCAGGATCCACAAGATGCTGGACCACCCCAACATCGTCAATTTCATCGAGTGTTTCGAGGACGACGAGAACGTCTACATGACCCTCGAGCTCTGCATGGGAGGCTCACTCATGGACCTCCTCCGCCGCCGCCGCCGCTTCACAGAACCCGAAACCCGCTTCTTCATGGTTCAGCTCCTGGGCGCCTGCCACTACATGCACACCCACCAGGTCATCCATCGCGATCTCAAACTCGGAAACATCTTTCTAGACGCCAATATGAACATCAAAGTCGGTGACTTTGGTCTCGCTGCTCTCATAGAGAACGAAGGTGAACGCAAGAAGACCATCTGCGGAACCCCCAACTACATTGCCCCCGAGGTCTTGTTCGATACCGCCAACGGACACAGCTACGAAGTGGACACCTGGTCCACGGGGGTCATACTCTATACCCTCATAATCGGACGCCCGCCTTTCCAGACGAAAGAAGTTAAGGGCATCTACAGGTCAGTTTTGCAAACTATGACTGGTGGTTGACTGACGTGCCTGTAGCAAGATCAAAGAGAACGACTACGAGTTCCCGCCAGAGCGATCCATATCAGAGGATGCCAAGGAGCTGGTGACCACCATACTCGCCTCCGACCCATCAGAACGACCAACAGTACATGAAATAGTCGTCCACCCGTTCCTCAGCGAGGGAACCTTCCCTCCCTATATCCCTCACTCCGCCAACGACGGTATCCCGAACTTTCACCGCATTAGTCGAGCCTCCAGCGAGATTAACTATCGTGAGGTCAAACGCAGAGCTCTACTTGACGAAGACCAAATCTCATCCATCGCTCTCCCCAAATCGGTCTCTTCGTCGTCTTCGTTTAGCTCTGGCATGCGGAATGTTGCTTCCACTATCGCTCAGCAGGAGAAGGAATTCCAGAAGGCAGTGCAACCAGGCTCGCCCATTGCCGCCCTTCTCAACTCCGCGCGGCAGCCTTTGGTCATGAGCACGAATGCAGGTGGCGCAGTTAGGGAGTCCCCGCTCATGCGCAAACTGCAAGCGGCCCGGCCAGCCTCGTCACCTCTGGGTCCAGGAAGGACTGCTGCACGGAGGGGCCTTCACGGCATCCAGGAGGAGGAGACGGCACAGCAACTAAGGGAACGCGCTGGACAGAAGGAGGTGGAGTCGATGAAGACGCGAATCGTCGTTCAGATGGTCGAGAAAGAAGAATCTGACGAGGAACCTAGACGGCACCCAGTCGCAGTCACGAAAGCAGTGGACAACCGCGAAAATCGACCTCCATTGGTGAAGCCTCTCGTGAAGCGTTCCACCGTCGAGCGCATCTCTAGGCCAGTCAAGTCAGTGCCTATTGTGCCCACTGTTGTGCCGGCTCCTGTGGCTATAAGTTCCTCGGAGATGCAAGGTCAGCAGCTGCGGTCAAGGCTGACCGGATTCGAGGCTGCGGAGCATGTTCTCTCCCTAGCATTCGATGCCAAGAACAAAGGGAGGGTGTTCCGCGATCCTCGAGAAGACCCTCGTCTTCCTCTTTACGATGAAAAGGTTTTCATCTGCTCTTGGGTCGATTATTGCATAAAATATGGAATGGGATACGCTCTCACCGATGGAAGCGTTGGCGTGCACTTCAATGATAGTTCGACTCTAATCTTGAGCGCCGACAAGCAGTAAGTTGTCCCGCGATGTTCTCTGCTTTGATCTAATTGGTTTTTTTTCTCTAGACATTTCGATTTCCTGGAGCCCAAAAGCCAGGGAACTGTCTACCTCCGCAAGTCCCATGCAGTCAACGACTATCCAGAGTCTCTTCGGAGCAAAGTGTATCTATTGAAGCACTTTGAGGTCTATATCATGGCGAAGTTGTACGGGCAGTATGACTTCACCTTCGAGGACACAACTCGGATGCGGGGCATGGAGTGGGTGCAGAAGTATCTTCGTATGAAGAATGTCATTGTCTTCAAGCTGAGCCACGACGTCTTGCAGGTGTGTTCTTTCGTCTCCATCACTTTGACTCTGGGCTCATACGTCGTGCTGTAGTTTAACTTCCAAGACCACACGAAAGTGATCTTGTCTACGCATGGGCTGGTCGTCACCCACATCGACAAGACGTGCCAGATGAGCAAGTTCACGCTGAACGAGGTCATGACGAACGCGCTGAAGAACAACGATGGGTTGAGCGAGGAGAAAGCCAGGATCAATAACAAGCTCATCGAGAAGCTGAAGTTCTGCTGGGAAGTGCTGGCGAGCATTAGGACCGCCAGTGGAGATGTGGCAGCCATGGAGCAGGCTATGGCGAAGCGTGCGTAGAGGAGGTCGTCGATGTCAGGTCGTCGAACTGGAATCAGCACGTATTTCACCTCTCTTTTATTGCTGTCATGCCACGAATCCTCCGATGCAATTTTTATGTAGTAACGGCACTTTTTTATCTGATGCACTTCTTTATTCGATGATCACAGAGCGTACTGGTAGGGTACGAGTAATCGCATGTAGAATTAAACTTGTAACTCAAGTCTCTGGCCAAGGACCTCTCTGTACACGCCATACGTTCATGACCAACTCCGCGTACTTATTTGACCTTTTGACCTTAACCTTGATCACTTCGCCACACTGGGCCATCTAGTTGGTTCAAAGGTGTTCCAAAGCTGGGATTCAACCCAGCAGCAAAGAAGCAAGCTGTCATGGCTCCAAAGACCCTCGACGTTCTTCATCGCTGTGCAGAATGCCGGAGATGCCGCGCCATCACGAAACGCGGTTCCGATGCTTCACGGTTACGTTCATAGCCATTGTCAAGATACTTAAGTAAAACGAACCATTCTTCGGAATTCGCAGACTGAAATGTTCAGGCAGCCACTTGCGATTAGCGTACATCCTGTCGATGGATTCTCTGGCACCGCCCGGACAAACGCCCCACCTCCAGTAAGACCCTTTTGAACTCGCTCCTCCGAGCCACACTCACCCAGATACAACAGGAAACTCAGGACATGCCAAACAAACTCAAAGAACGGCTAGAAGGTCTTGTAGATTCCCTGGTCAATAAACTCATCTATGCTTGCGAGCGCGACCAGCGCGTACTTGAATGCAGTCCAAAGAACATCTACATTGAACCCTTCGTCACGACCGTCGCCAGCACTATCATGCCGAACATAGAATCGGAGTACGTTGCACTGTAATATCTAGCTGATTGAGCTAATTAATAAATGATTGTCTTCAGGTGGCTGTCTTTTTACCCCCTCGCTGTAGATCCATGTTTCATACGCGATCCTCCACTTCGCCTCCTACCGCGTTACGGACATGCCAAGATCATGTGCGCCACACTCGAACGTCCCGGCCCCTCTCCCACAGAACCGCTCACGCACCCAGAAATCACAACTTCGACAAGTGCGGTGGAAGAGTCGGCATCTACGTCGCAGACCGAGGGAGCCAACGCGCACGCAGAGGAAGCTGGCCTGGAGAGCGAGAACGACCTGGACACGCGTGACGAAGACGCCTCTATGGCAAACTCCACAGCATCACGACAGCCCCGCAGGACACGTTACATGGACGCCGCAGAGTGGCTCAAGGGCGATTGGCAATATGAGGGGCTCACGGAGAGCAGCTTCTATCATAGTCATGATATCCAGGATTCCCCAACTGGCCGTACTGCTGGCTCTAAACGACTTCTCCACCGTGCCTTCTTCACGCGATTGACTTTCGATCTTTCGGAGCGGGTACCTGTTGCCCTTTTCTGTTTGGCCTCATACGATGAAATGTACGACGCGATATGCAGCAGTCTTTTTCAGCGTCACGCACTGGGCATTTTCGACCCTATCATTGGCGTCGCTTTTGACTCGATGAACACGTTCGTGCGAATGGTCTACGGCTGGCTTGCCTCACCTGAGTCGCAATGTGTACGTCCTTTCTTTTAAATTAGGATCAGATCATAGCTCATTTGATCGCAGCCCTCTGTATACGTCGGAACAAGTGATGACTGCGTTTACGACTTATGCGATCATGTTTCGGCTCGCACTTTCTGTCGCTCGCTTTGGAGCCAAGTTGCAAGTTTCAGGAGCGTCACCACTCGCGCAAGTAGTCTCGGAGGGTGGCTGTCATCTCAGCGGGACAGCATGCCCCATGGAATCCTGCCCTGGCGCATAGATCAAGCGGAATTGTTTTCGGAGCAAGAGGACTTGGAGGCGGATGAGCCTCAGGACACAATGATGCAGAGCTGGCTATCTTCTCTCAATATGGCTGGTGAGCCGTCTTCTGAGGACGATTCTGCATCTACAGTGTCGGAGAACAAAGCCATGTATGTGTTCAGAACATTCCGTCGATATTCCGCTAAGCCACTATGTAGAACACCCGTAACTGCGAACGATTAAAGTCTCTCCCTCGATTATTACATGTATGCGCGGGGAGCCGTACTGCGAACTCTCATGATGCCGCAAATGCTCAATTGCACAACGATTCTCGATGACACCTTTGTGAAGATCAACGCAGAATACCTGTCGTTGACAGGGTTCTGTTGGATAGATCCCAATGTACGTCCTCGATGTCTTTCTCTACATTCCCGAGTGACACATGCAGGATTTAGGATCCCAGCTACCCTCTTCTCTCACAGTTCGAGGTACCAGTCAACTGGTCGATGTTCGAGTGAGCTATCTCACAGTATGTTAGGAGCTTTCCATTACCAAGGATGCGACCTCGGCCCTTCCCTTCATTGAACTTTTGGGACGTGCTGGTCGATTCCCTACGCCAACATTGCTCCAAGGCTCCGCCGCTCGGGTCCTCTTGAACGGCCTTCCGCTCATGGAAGAAATCTTGCAGGAAATTCGTGCTCTTCGCGGCAGCGGATGGAAACAGGGAACGCATCTGGAGTGTCGACATCAAATTGACCGCTTGATAGAGTCGTTTTTTCGCCGGACGTCGGACGAAACCAGTCCGGATTGGGCCAGTAGTCAGAATTACGTGTCAACCACGTACGCATTTCGCATCTACACCATTCTGTGCTCATATGTGGCTCTAGATATGGGCGCACTATTAGTCTCCCTTGCAATCATATGGTTGAAGCAGTCGCGTCGTTCCCTGAGAAGAAATATCAGTATATGCTCAACCTGCCTTGTCCCGCCGGTGATCTTGCTTATAGGGATAGCCATGCCATCTACAAATACTCCAAATCGTTGGCACCCCCCGTCGACAGGATCCACGATGCAAGCATCGGCACATCGGTTCCTTCCTCCATAGTTGATCTTGCCTTCCGGAAGGACTATGAGGTCCTCAAAAAAACCTTGTATGAAATACAATTATCCACACATCGTTACGGGGACAAGGCACGTTCGTTTAGCTGCATGCATAACGATTTTAAGAAAGGCCCGCAACAAATTTCCAACTACTTCGAGCGAGAACCGGACATAGCTTCGTGCCACCTGGTTGGCTATCTTGGGTGCCCTCTGTTTTCAACAGTGCAGCAGCGTCTGAATCATTTAATGTTATGCACCCTCACTCCCTTCGTCGCATAGATCACAATCGTTGCACGCAAGACATACCGACTATGCCTCGTGATCTGCTTCGGAAGCGAAACAAAACTCGGCGTGTGGATCCTGAGGATCCTGGGGACATGTACGACATCACACAGAATATATTGGTGACTTTGAAAGGATGCGATCTCTGGCCTATAGACATTCCTGTTCAGTCTGATGCCACGAGTATCGTCAACCCTCCGGTTTACCATGCTGTGCAAGATGTGGACTCTGAGGAAGGCAGATTCAGAGATGTAGAGAGCGGTAAGTTACTGCTTTGAGCAAGACGCGCGTACTCACACACGGTAGAATTGCGTGTCCCGATTTTGTTCTGCGAGCATCGTCAGCCTTGCGACCAACCTTTGGGTTACAGGAGTGAAGTTCATCGCAACAGAGTCGAGGCTATCGCCGCTGTCAAATTTTATGCTGCTATGGGTCTTTACTGCATACCAGTCTTTGGGATCGTTGCGGAAGGATCTATCGCAGCGATCACTGCCTGTTACGCCGAGAAATGGCCCGACCATCCTTTCCAGTGGGATACCGGTCGTGCTTCTCATGCACCAGTGATAGTAAGCCGCTGATATTTTGCACCCATTTGAGTGAGCTCATGAACGACACTAGCCAGTAGCTAAAGTGCACCTAATTGAGCGCAATGTAACCTCCTTCGACATCTCGGAGCCGCTCGGTCTCCTCAACTTCGCTACCTTCCTCATCCATCTTCGAAATATTCATGTGCCAAGAGTCACCAGGGAGCTTGGAAATGTCGGGGAGCGGCTACAAACGCACGGGGTACCACTATCTCGCGTACCTTCTAAAGCTGCCTGGCGAAGGTAATCTGCAACGTCTCTGCGCGCCGGGCGTGTTTATGTAGAATTGGAATGATTCTAAGGGTATTGGCAAAGATACAGGCAAGACCGCCGACACAAAACCACGTATTTAGATGAGCTGCCTCTATCATGAATTCTGCATGGTCTGCTGCAGTATTTAGCTCTTGATCAAATTGCTGATATGCTGTTAATCGCACGTCACCTCGTATGACAACTCCTCAGCCTGGCTCTATTCTTCGGCGTAGCGCCCAATACCGTCAGGCTCGCAAAATAGGCGTACGATATGGACAGCGGTTTGTGTGAATTGCAGAATGTCAGACTTTCAAGCACGACTTGGGGAAAAGTGAATGACAAGCTTTTTTTTTTTTTTTGGTGGAAGCGTTTAATAGTTCAAGATGACAATGTACAGAGTACGTCCGACCTAGTCGTCCACCCGAACCCGCTTGTTTACATGAGGAATCGCGACCTCATTTTCGAACTCACCCCGGGGAAATGCGTTTACGCACTGAGTGTGGGACTCGGTCCCGCAGCATCTACACTCCAACCTTCTCCTCTCTTGCTCCCCCCATAAATAACATAGAACATATTGCATAGCCACTTCTCCCCTTACCTCACCCTACTCCTTCACCTAAAGCTGCGCGGTACGCCATGTCTGGCACCATACCCACTAAAACCCCGTCCACCCCGATCCAGTCGTCGGGGAGGTCCTTCTCGTTTGAGATTATGCCTCGCCATGTTTCCAGGACTACGCTTCTCTTAATCGCGTGGCGCCCGAACCTGTACTTGTTCGTCTGTGCTTGGTCTATCTTCAGCCGTTCATTTATGGCACTTATGAATCTGTTCTTCGTTTCAGTCACCGTGGCAGGCTCTTGGAACTCTCCCGTTGCTTCATCTGGGATGACTCTCTGGTTCCGTAGGATCCAGATTAGGTACGCCGCCTCGATTATAATGATTTGGTACATTCGGGAGTCACCACGTTTAGGTTTTCCTTCGTTCGTCATAAGTTCTGTTAGACCGCATCCGAGTATCATGCCCATGTTGGGCTTACGGAAGGTTGATTTCTTCCCTTGCCAGAGCTTTTTGGCCTGCTTCCAGACCTCGGCTTGGCCTACCGCCTTGCATTTTGTTAGTATGTGGTCCATGGATTTGACCACGCCACATTCTATGCATTGAGCTCTTTCCGCACGGATGTCAGAGTACTTTAACCAGTATGGCCCTGTTTTGTATGCTTCATGCATGCACATCCATAGGAAGTATCTGTTTTGCTTGCTAAACACAGGGTTTCTTATTGCTTTCCAGATCTTGCGATTCGTCGGGAGCTTGCCGCTCAGTTCCAGCGCGCCGTAGCGTGCTCTTTCTACATTGATGTCAGTGGACCAACGGTTTATGTTCTCCGTGTACGTTCTTGATTCATTCTGCATTTTCCTCTCTCTGATTGCTTTGTACGCGAGGCGTTGGGTTAGGCTTTGGAGCTTCGCGCCTGTCAGTCTGTAGACCTCGGGGATGTCCATCTCAACTGGGTCCGGGTCATCTTTCAGTGCGCCGCGTCCTGCGAGTTCGTCCGCCCGCTCATTCCCGAGCTCTCCAGCATGGCCTTTAACCCATTTGATCTTTGTTTCGTGTCTTCGTTCGCGGAGTTGCGCCACTGTCACTTGGAGTAGGTCTTTGCACTTGAGTCCTATGTATCCAGTGTCTTCATTGTTTTTTAGTCTTTTCGTCACCCCCTCGATGGAGAACCGCGAGTCGCTCTTCATCTCGAGCCGTTTTTGTTCGGCCGCCTCCTCTACGGCGGCTTTGACCGCTACCAATTCGCTGGTGTTGTTGGATTGTTCTATCTCTGGCGGCAGCCTGATGCTCTGGTTCCTTTCGTCGTCTTTGCCGAACCATACTCCGGTCCCTGCTTTCGCGTCTTCGCTTCCGTTATTGATGCACGACCCATCCGTGTACGCTATCTCGTATTCGTTCGATGGTTCTCTTGGGGGTCTACAGTCCGGTGTCACATTGTGAGTTGTTCCCTCAGTGAAGATTCTGAAGGCGCCTCTGATTCCTTCGCGGTCAGTTACTCGTTGGTCGAAGATATACGTATGCGGCTCCCGGTATTCGTTTATCCTCCGCGGGGCGGTCTCAAAATCTTCTGGCTGGCTCATCAAGGGGTTCCACTTTTGGGGGAGGCAGTTTAGCAGTTCCGCTGCTTTTGCGTAGCACTTGCCCGTGTGCGTACACTGCTGGTTGCTTTGTTCGCGCGTCTCTCTTCTGGTGTCTTTGCAGTCCACACACTTGCATTTTCCTCTGTGCCTTCTGTGGACTCCTCTTCTCGCGATTATCTCCGCTTCGCCTACCGTCCTGACCTTGTGTCTATTTTGGAGGCATTTGCTCTCTTTTGAGTGCAGTAGTCGTCTTATTTTTGGGTCTGCCTCGATGTGGAGCCAGAGCGGCATGCTTCGGAGGGTCTCGCGACTGAAGGCCAGTCCCTCTAGGCGGAGGCCGTATGTCTTACCCGTTTTCACCATCGCTTTCAGGTCATCAGGTAAGTTGCTTGCTTCCCATGATTGGAGGTAGGTGTTGACTTTCAGGTCATTGTGCAGGTGGATCTTGTCCGTTGCATGGGCTGCAAATATCGCGTCCGCGAAGTATGCCCAGGTTGCTCTATCCGGCCCTATATTCAGGTACGATTTTAACCACATGATGTTCATTGCTTCATTTCTTGATTCTAGGTCGAGGAGTCCTCGTCCTCCCCTGTCATTTGGCAGGCACATCATGTCCACATTTACGGTGGGGGACTTCTCTGCCCACACGAACTTTCGTATGCGCTTATCGAGTCTTACAGTGATGGACTTCGGCATACCTTGTACAAAAGCCAGGTATTGTGTTACGCCTCCGACGATTGACGAGACTACTATCTTCCTGCCTTCCATCGTGGGGTGTGGGGTCTCCCACGTCTTCAGGCGGCCGTCAACGTTGTCGAGGGTCTTCCCCCATGGTGCCACCGCGTTGGTTCTGTTACCCGGCCATCCTCCCAGTATTCTTACTGCGGTGCCATCTTCCGCCAATCTAACGTCGTCTGGGATGGCGTCCGCTGTGGGGTTTAGCTTCCTTGTCTGTAGGAGGTTCTGTCTGTACTCCGTCGTCCCGACTGGGATGCCCTCCGTTTTGGATATGTTGAATTTAGCCCTTGATGCTGCACACCACTCATCGAGTATTTCTTTCAGTTCGTCGTAGCTGTCATTCTCCGATAGGAAGACCGTTGTGTCGTCGGCGAAGAGTTGGGCGATTAGACGCTCTAGGTTAGGGTCGCCCGGTATGTTGAAACCTAGTAATCCGGACTGTCTCAACATGATTGCTAGCGGCTCTATCGCAACATCGAAGACAATACATGACAGGGGGTCTCCTTGCCTGACTCCTCTCGTTACTTTGTACGGCTCGCTCAGGATTCCGTTCACCATAACTTGCGTCTCAGCGTCTTCGTAGAGGGTTGTGACTGTCGAGACAAATCTGTCTGGTAGATTGAATGCTTTTAGGACTCTCCACAGATAGTCATGTGCTATTTTATCGTACGCTTTTTCTTGGTCGAGGGCGATGATAATTCCGTTTGTCTCTGAGACCTCCGCATAGTCAATGATCGTCCTGACTAGCTTCACCTGGTCCTGTATATTTCTTCCAGGTATGAATCCAGCTTGGTTCTTGTGGATCAGGAGCGGGGCCGCTTTCGCTATCCTCAGTGCTAGGATTTTTGTCATTATCTTATAGTCTGTGTTCAGCAGTGTGATTGGCCTGTAGTTTGCCGGTTCCGTTTTATCATTTTTCTTGTATATCGGGCACATCCAGCCCTTACAGAAGTTCGTGCCCTTCACTATGCCGTGTGTTTCAATATCGTTGTAGGCTGCTAGCAGAAGTTCGGAGACATCCAAAACCTCGCCGCTTTTTGCGCGTGTGTCCTTTGCGAATTCCTCGTCGAGCAGTTTCCAGAATTCGTACGTGAGGCCGTCGATCCCTGCTGCCTTCCCATTGGCGAGTCGTTTGAGGACAAAGGTGAGTTCGTTCATGGTGATTTCATCTTCCATTTCTGTCATGGCGTCGGCGGGTACCACACAATTTATCTGTGTCAGTACCCGTTCTATGTCTTCGTCACGCGATTCTATGCTCGCCGTTGTTATGCCTTCGTCCTGGAGGTTGTTGTGGTGTTTCTGTAGGATGCTTGCCATCCTTCGCGAGTCCTTCTCATATATTATGTCACCTCGCCTGTTTGTTCTTCCAGACTTCAAGGCTCTGAAGAGATCTCGTGGCTTTCGCTGCTTTCCTATTTCGAACCACGACTTAGTCATCGTTTCACCTTTGATCCTCATTTTCACCTTGAGGTGGTGTCTTGTTCTGGCGTGTTCTCTCTTTTTGAGTTCATTGAGCTGTGTCTCAATGATTCCTGACTCTTCGATTTTCTCCGCGCTGCTCTTGGTCGGGTCGTTCATGGCCGAGTCTCTATCGAGTTCAAGTTCGCGGATTTCTCGTTGCGTTTTTGATATCTTGATCTTGGCACGCTCAATGCCGAATCTGCTGACGTTCTGTTTCCACTCGGCTAGTATCACCTGCGGGTTTTCACTCTGCGTTCTCGTGTGGGGTTCCGAGATGATTTTGTCGGATCTTTCTTTAGCTTTTCGCCCCGAGTCCTTGGCATACTTCAGGAACGTCTTGTCTCTGAGTATGTGCTTGGGCACCACTCGTCTACCTGGGCCTATTTCCGGCGACTCGTCACCTGCTACTTGTACCGAGACCATGTAGTGGTCGGTGGAGATCCCACTCGGGTCGATCTTCCACTCTCTGGTGTTTGCTAGCCTTTCTCTTCTGATGTATATTCTATCAAGCCTTGATTTGCCATGGGTGTGGGTGTGAGTGAAGTCTAGTGTGTCAGGGTATGTGTTTCTCCATCCGTCTACTATATCCAGGTCATCTTTGAGGTCGTCAAAGGCCTCTATTACCCGCTGGGGTTTGTCTCTTAGTGGGAGCCTGTCTATTGCTTCTTCTACGAAGTTCATATCGCCCGCCATCAGGTCCGGTTTGGGTACTCCCAGGTTTTCTTCAAAGAAGTCTGCTATTTTGCGCCACAGTTCGGCGTTCTCACCTCCGTTGTTGTCAGTATAAATGCCTAGGATTGTCATTCTCTCACTATTATGCCATTGCATGGACAGGAGGAGCGCTCTTCCGGGGACTATGTCCCAGGTGATGGTCTCCTTCGCATTGGTCAGTTTCCTGTTGAGTACAATTGCTATTCCTTTAGCATTGTCACTCCCATTGTTCTCAGAGTAGACTATCTTTAGTTGATTTTCGAAAGCTTTCGAGATTTTTTCGTGGCGCGCCTCATTTAGGTGCGCCTCGCCGACGACTAGGACCCCGATTCTTTGGTCGCGTACAAGCTGGTTGATATGGTTCCACTTGTTGTTGGGGTGGAACGGGTTCATGTTCCCGTGTCCGTTTATATTTAGGGCAGCAACCTTTATCGTGGCTTTGGTTGTCTTTTTGCTCTTGGCGGGCTTCCTGGTATAGCGCCGGCCTCCGACATTTCTCGTCGGTCCTCTTTGTTCATTGAGGTTGACGGGAATGTTACGTCCGTCCGTGCCATTTTCCTCGGCACCATTGAAATCCATCGATGCTCTCTGAGTTCCTCGAGAGTTCCCAATTGGTTCATTTTGGGGTGGGTCAAAGTCCATTGATCCCTGGCTCTGGTTCCTCGAGCCGGCGCCAATCCAGGCGCCACTCGTCGCGTGTTCCTCGCGACGAGATTCTGTCCCACTTCCGATAGCCTCGCTGGTGTCATCGGAGGGTTGACTAGCGGTGGCGACTACATCTCCTCGACCAAGCGAGGACCCAGTTGCCGTTCCCGTTTCGTATATCCACCTGTAATTTGTGTTGTTATTTAGTATGTTGTCAAGAAGTTAAGTGAAAGGGCCTCCTCAGACGGGGGGCTAGAACTCCCCATCTTCAGAGACCTACCGGGGCTGCCGGTACGACTTTTCATCGCCGCTTTGGTGAGAGTTCTCGGAGGGTTCCCTTCAGAGCAGCTCACCACGCCGCTCCTAGGTATATAGCCCCCCTCGAACTTGGAGTCAATCCAGACTCAACTGGCCTGTCTAGCACAGATCAGCGCTCAACTCTCGCCCGTTTACATGTCGTGTAAATCATAATCATAGGCATTGTTAGAGCATAGTTACATAGTTCATAATGGTATATACGCTTGGCATGTGTCTAGTCCCGGAAGCGCCTTCCCTGCTTCTCGGACGAGCGGAAGAAGTGTCCGCCTCCGTTAAAGGAGCCTTGTCCTCCCCCTCCACCGTGGTTGTGGTTTCCACCTCGTCCACCAGATGAATTCCCCCCTTGAGAGGATGGGGGGACTGAGAAGTCCTCCTCTCGGCGCTCTTTCGCTTGTTCTGCCCTGACGAGGGCGCCAGCGTACCTTGTTTTGAGTGTCGGGCCCAGCCAGTCCTTCTTCAGAACCCAGGGGCACAGTCCGGAGTTATGGTCCACCGCCTTGCATATGTTGCACTTCAGCGTCAGCGATGTGAAGGTGTTAATCCCGAAGTAGATCGGCGTCTTCTCGATGATCTCTACGAAGGTGTTGTATGACTCCCTCGCATGGCACTCTTGCGGCGGCGGGCAGTAGATCGACCAGGCCTTGTGGATGATGCCGTTCTTCTCGTCGTGGACGTAGGGCTCGATGTCGATGCGTGTCAGGACGTTGCGTCGGTGCTGCTCCTGGATGGAGTCGTGGTCTCCCGGGTGGAGTTCCTTGACAAAGCGTTTGAAGCGGGGGTTGTCGTTGATCGCGTCGCATATGTGATTGCGGACGTCTATCTCGCCCTCTTCGTGGTGGTGAGTGGAGGGGGATTTGTGCGCAATGGTCTTGATATAGTGGGGGCGGTCGCCGTTGATCCCGTGGGCGGTGAATGTGTCGAGCTCGGTCCACCCGAAGAACTTCTCGTTACGCAGCGAGTAGGCAAACTCGTGAGAGATGTTGCTTACGATGACGATATTCGGGGGGACGTAGCGTTCGCGTCGGTCCTGCTCGCCTCGGGTGGAGATGGGCGTCGGGACGTCGATCTCGGCTCTCTTGCCTTCGTCGCTGAGCTGCGTGAGGCGGGCCCTGATCTTCTCCTCGATCCCCGGGGTCGTTCTCCAGCCCACGCCACCCCCCCAGATCTGGAGGATGACGCACGCCTTGCCCCTGGCGTCCAGCGCTAGGACGTCCTTCCTCGTTTTCTCGTTAACGTTAGCCCACAGTTGCTTGTAACCCCTGAAGAGTTTGTGGTTGTTCTCGCCCTCGTCGAGCTCGAACCTGGCTGCGCGAGGCAGGGGGGGGGAGGGGGGCTGAGCGAGGCGAAGCGGTCTGAGCGGGGTGGACGGTTTTCACCGGGGAAGGGGGACATGTCCCTGTCGCGGGAGCGTCCGCGGTCGTCGCGTTGGTTCCCTACGCCCGTGTTCTTGGGGGTCGGGGAGCGGCCCCGGCGGCGGGCGTCGGTCTCGGGGGAGCCCATGACTTCGTCCCTGTCCCGGTTGGGTTGCTTCTCAGCGGCCTGAGGAGTGGGCCTGGGTGGGGTGGGGGGGGTGTTGACCTGGGGGGTGTCGCGAGCTGGGGGCGGCGTTTCCTCCTGGGTAAAGATGACGGTGGCTGGGCGGGGTCTGTGTTTGAAAGTCCCCGCCTTCCTGTTGGCCGTGGGTGAGGCGCTGGGGTCGGCGTTGCGCTCTCGGACGTTCTGACGGGGGGTAGGTTCATCGTCGTCGTCCTCGCCCTCGCTATTGTCTCGGGCGTCGTCGTCGGCATCCTCCACAGTGGTCTTCGGGCGCTTTTCGGTCTGGTTCGCGTTCGTTTTGGTGGCGTGTGCGTCCGGGGCTTCTCCCTCTCCCTGTGTGGCTAGCGCGGGTTCTTGCGCGTGCTGCTGGGGTGTGGCTTGGGAGTCGGCCGGGTGCTCGGCGGGGGGCGGCGCATCAGTCGTGGCCTGTCCGGGGTTTTCGCTTGGGTCCTCAGCCAGGTTGTCGACAGACCTGAGCTCGTTCGCATCAGCCATCTCCGAGAATGTGCCGTCTCGCTTGGGCCTGGACGCGATGCTGTGCCTTTGGCTCGGCGTGAGCTGGGTATCGAGCCGGGGGTAGATCCTGTTGTCAGGCTCTGCTTCGCGTGCGCGTTCTGAGTGGGGTTGAGAAGGGTCGTTATTATGGCATTACGCCAGGCTCACTGTCGGCGGCTTCTCTAGCCCTGCTTATGCTCCGGTCTTTGGAGTTCTGCCTGTCCTTCCTTTTTTCTTTTCTGGAGCAGCTCTCCGTTTGCTGCGGTTGCGAGCTTGAGCGGCTAGTGGATCTGGGCATGGCTGGGATGCGGAGGGTGCGTCGTGGTAACGGGCAAAGGCTCAAACGTCAAAAAAATTTTGATCATATCGTGCCGTTACTCGGGGCACTCGACCCGGTCGCGTGCGACGTCTAGCTCGTATCGGCTACAGCGTTCTCGCTTTCCGGAGGCTGGCCTCGGAGTTTTGGGCAGAATAATATTTTTTATTCATAGTTTCGTCGCCCGCCCTCGACTTATTTTCTGCAAAGGCCCAGGAATTTTCCGCTCCCGGTGGGTCGCGGCTTATTTTCTGCGCGACCCCGACGCTGTACCCGCGTCGACCACATTTTCTTCGTGGCTGCAAACTGGATCCCACTGTTTGCACACCGTATTTGCTTCCCTCGTTGGAGATACTGGTCCCCTTGGGCCGCGAAGAGGCTCGGTGCTGGTACCACGTGGTGGTCCTTGTCCAAGGTTCGTACTCGTGAATGACAAGCTTGACAAGCTGTAGAATCAATACAATGACATGTCCCAGGTAAGTCTCTAGCGAAGGACCTTCTGTGCACGACGTCGTACGGTCATAGTGTCGAGGCCAGACGTTCGCCAACAAGATACTCAATGATTGACTCAATGACAGCCGATCGTTCGCTAGAGGGCTGATCGGACCGGACTGGCGAAGTGACTGGTGAGTGAGCTGAGAGCTCCGGGCCGGCGAGCGCGTGATTGGGTCACGCGTGACGCAAACACCTATTGTGAGTACGGGCGTTCGCCCATGAGTCCCTGGCAGAGCCATGTGGCAGGATCAATCCCTGAGCCGAAGCCGGCCATCGTCGACTCTTGATGTAGCACAGATGTAGCACCGAATTCTTGTAAACTCTCCACAAGAATGAATTCTTGATGAATTGACTTGATTTTTGAACCAATCAGAAGCAAACGAGCATATGCACAAAGTCTCGGAGGCAGAATTTTTCTTTTCAGCTTCACACTGATTTCACAGATGTTGTCACTTAAAGATGAAGACAACAAAAACATAGACTACAATTCGAGCTCCGAGACTTTGTAGTGACTGAGAACACATAATGAATGCAAAAGGACTCATGTGGATACATGATCTCGTTAGACTACTGGAGAAGTTGCGAGATCGACGCGAAATGAGATGCGATGAGCATCTTTCCTTTTTTGGACTTCAAGCATCAACTCTCGTCTCAAGCGCCTGGGGCGCGTCCTTCGTCACTCTACAATGGGAGGGCAAGAGGTAAGAAGGCTCTGAGGATTCTCAACCTCACCTCTAGCCCTCCTAACTGAGCCAAGTCAATGGGTCCCGCTGTGCTGGCTGAGGATAAAAAGAACCCTTCAAGAAGTGCCGACCTGCCGAGGACTCGGATCGATGTTTTCATCACCGAGACCTTCTGGACCAAACACAACCACCGCGCCAGGGACTCGTGGGCGAACGCCCGTACTCACCTATTGTTAGGTTTATCCTCCTCCTCCTCCTCCTCCTGGAGTCCAGTTCAATACGGTCATTACCGATTCCGCGTACTTCTTGTTGACCTCGACGTTCACTTCGCCTGACTTTGCCATCTAGTTGCTCCAAAGCTGGGATTCAACCCAGCAGCAAAGAAGCAAGCTGCCATGGCTCCAAAGACCCTCGACGAAGTTCTCCATCGCCGTAGAGCTTATGGGATCGTACGACGCCAAAGACACGCCATTAGCCACTAATCCGTTGCTGTGAGCAATGCTTTCCTTTCTGATAAGTAAGTATGGAGCTTTTTACACGGCTGTCACAGCCAGCTGCTAATAAGTTAGCTCCAAGGGTTAGAAGACTCGGAGCGGGACATTGTCATACGATTTGGAAGGGTCTATGACGCATTGTTCGTTCTACGACTCTCGTGTGCACAGCAACATTCTCAAGCAACCTCACTATACGCGCACGAAGCTCGTGGAACCTTGAACTCAACTTCAATTTTGGAATTGCAGATTTTATCTACAGCCTCAATCGTCACCGCGCAAACATCAGGGACTGGCATGAATGATGGTCAGCGCTTACTAGTATCTCAGGAAGCCGGGAGTCTGGAGATGGACCAGCTGTCTCCACCCGGATCAGCGCCACTCATACAGTGATAATATCCGGGCTCGGTACGTGACGTAGCCAGTCTGCAGGCGGTATCCACCAAGTCTCCCAGCTTGCTGCCAGCGTGTGCCCCGTCAGCTATGGAGCGTTCCACGATCTCGGATTGACGGCTTAAGTCCTACGGACTCTCGTAGCTCTGCACTGAGGATGGGCGACACGACCTATCGAATTTGGTTACATGCAATAGCGCCACCGGGACCAATGGTGGACACAAAGTTCCCGCTCTTCGTGATGCTTTACAGCTACATCCACACTCATTTCGTACTCGATGTATTCACGGAAAATTTCGGAATCTCTGATCTGCGCCTCATGTTGTTCTGATAATACAGACGACAAGGATCTAGTGGCAACTCATTCCACCTGAGCGGGCGGCGTGGTTATTGCCTTTTTCAAGTTGCTTCAATCACAGTCACCTGCTGGGAGCCGTGGGGTGTGATAGTTTGATCTTATTCAAAGAGAGGTACGGTCTCATATTCACCTATCGTCATGACCCTCTAATCAAACCATAGTGGTGTAACATGTCATGAGATACCGTTGGACTGCTTTGATGTCCTGATGGGGCGGTTACACTCCTTGTCCGCGAGTCCTCCTCCAGTGGTAGTGTCGCAGTTACTCATCGCGTACCAAGTCAAAGCAAGCGAACAGTGGTTGGGGGCCTTTATTTCGGCGGTTGCCCACTTGAATCGTGACTTCCTTCTCTTTGTGGGTCGCGATTCTTACTCCCAACCGATTGCAGCTCCATAGCTATCCCAGGCCACGAGTACATCCCAGAAAGTCTCCGGGCCACCACAGTTGTGGCACTGACGTTCTCGTACTTACGCCGGATCAGCAATGCGCAAACCTCGAGGCGGATGAATAGTGTCTCTCAAGAACAGGAAGGCGCTTGCCCGCAGCTATAGATAAGTCCTTCGGGATGGGGTATCTTGTGGTTTCCCCCTGAGCACTCGCCCTCATGTCCACGGCCTGCGAGAAACACGTCTACTGGAGCGACCGCGACCTCATACTCGGGAGCGTGATTTATATCCCCAACCACCGACGCGTCGTGTATCTCAAATCCGCACTCAAAGTCCCATCATCTCCCAAGCGCGCGCTTCCCGAACAGCATGCATATTCCATCTACGCGCCGTCCTCATCGTCGAGTTCCTCAGGATACAGTTCCACACCGTCGATACCGAAACCCACAAATCCCACCACCCCTACACTCGCCGCCAAAGTCCCTCGACTCACGTCTATATACGCACCCCCACCAGCGGCAGTGGAGCCACCGCAATTCCCCACTGCCAGCGCCCCGCGCTTATCCATACACCGTGCTCTTCGTCTGGGAACATGCACACCTCTTGATGTGTCACCTTCCTCGAAGCGCCACAGTCAATGTCACGAGTACGCGTGCCATCCGCCGCTGCAGAGAATATACCTCCTCGTGGAGACGACTGTCGGACGCTTCAATATCGAAGTGCAGTCTCGCCAGGGCGAGGCCTTCGTCACTGTAGCGGATGTGCTGTCCAGGACCATGTCGGTCCTGCGAGAGAAGTTGGGCTTGGGGAAGAGGTGTAAGGAAAGCTGCTCATGTGGCGCGTACGTTGATACGAATCTGGGCAATAGCCCGGGGAGATTGACATCGTATCTCATTGGGTTGACGACAAGGTCGTCGGAGGGCGATCTGTCGAAGTGGAAGGTCCACTTGAAGCAGAGCTGGACTGCTGCTTGATTTTTCGTTGATCGAAATCAAGGACCCTCATTGTACCACCACCATTATTTTTGGGCCTGCGCCTTAAGTATTGTGTACTTTATGTTCCCAGTCGTTTATGTAGCTTCTAGTCGGTCCCTGACCCCGTCTGTTGTATGAATACTATAGCAATCACTGAAATTGCAAACAATTTTATCAGACCACTCCTGGCGATTTGCCCACTAAATTCAACTTGTATGATCTTTCTGAGTCTGAGGCCTGACTTCCACGAGAGGTACACTGTTCATGTCAATGAAAGAAATCCCCGGACCTCAGCTGACATAGCCTTTGTGCGGCCCCGAAGTTCTCATCGCGGGTTTGACTCGGATTCAAGTTGATTGATGAGCGTACATCACAGCATACTCGTTTCACAGGAGATTGTGGCGCACTTGCAATGTGTAAATCTTGACAGTTCAAAAGATGATACCGAGTCCTACAGATGATAGCTGCGTACAGCTGTGCTACTCGTGTCCTCCTCATGGCAATTCAAACACGGACGGTGGGGTATCAATAGTGTGGCGAGACCCGTTTCGAAGACACGCGCAGGAGTTCCTCCGCTTACCAAAAAAACTCACGCAGCAGAAGGGAGAATGCGTGTTGGTGGCGCTGCTGTATCTGGAATCTGAGCTTGTTGCATCGCCGCTGATGGACGAAGAGAAGAGTGGACTTGGACGGTGGCAGGCAGAGAAATTGTATTGAGATGCGGCATGCCCGACTCACGTACACTCATACGTATTCTGGAACAAGTCCTTGCCTGTCTTGAACTCACGTTAGATACGCTCCTGACCGTGCTGCACTGTCGTGATGTCAGCGTCTAATGGAATTGATTGTGTCTTTGACCGCTTTGCCTATTGTAAAGCAAAAGTAGACAGACAGATTGACGGCTGTCGGAAGTTTGTCGGCTCGAGGCGAGTCTTCGTCGCGAGACAGAGGATTGCGCTGGACACGTATGGCGAGCGAAAGCGACGCTACGTTTCCTGGACAACATTTGGGTCTGGGGCCCAGCGATGGGGCGCAGTGACTCAAGAACGCGTCTTTCCCTGCTAAGCTCGGCGATAAAGACCTATAGCTCTAAGCCCGACCTCGAAATGCCCGAGTAGGTGTGCCCCGTGGTTTGGGTGTGCACAGATATTCAAAGAGAAAGGCAAGATGCGGCGGAAGGGGTGGTCCGTTTGACTGCGCTAAGCAACAATGATGTGATAATGCAGACCGTCCGAGCAGATCAGACTAGCAGTTGCCTGTGGTGAGTGAGCCCGAGCGTGAGGCCGTAAAGACGTGGATGTGAAGTCCAAGTGAGGTCATGTCCCGACTCGCTCGAAAAGGATATTCTGTCGGGTCGGTGGTTGCCGATCAATTATCACTTCCCGCGTCTTGATTCCGTTCACCCATCTGCCGTCCGTCATCTCCTTCCGGCCTCCACGACCGCCTATCGTCCAGGCCGACGATACGAATTTCTTTAGCGGCCATGCTCCACCACCAGCACGGCTTGTGGCAGCGCAACGGTGGCTTCATTTTCTTTGTCTGCGTCTTCATTGTCTTCCTGCAATTCGGCCTTTATGCTGGCGACAAAGCGCACTCAGCGTCGGGCGTTGGCAGCCGCGGCAATTCTGTCTTCAGCTCGGTGCTCTCAATGACCAGCCACCCCATACCGCACCTCATGGACCACGCGGAGACACAATACCGGGAAAAGCTCGCACGGCAGAGCACGACACTCGTGGCAGCAGTCGCGGAATACCAGCGGAGATACAAGCGGTCTCCCCCCAAAGACTTCGACAAGTGGTGGGAATTCGCGCAAAACGCCAATCATGTCATGGTCGACGAATACGACGGCCTTGTGGAAGACCTGGAGCCTTTCTGGGCCCTTTCTGGCGAGGAAATGAGACGACGAGCTGTCCAGGTGAGTGTCAGCAGTGCCTTCCAGTGGACGTTGATATTGACACAACAGTCATCCAGGCCGGCTCATTACCGTTAGTCGACATTGTGAGGATACGCGACGGGAAAATGTCGCTCGTCAACTTTGCTCATGGCTACGAGGACTCAGATGTCAGCTCACGCGCCCAAGGATTCCGCCACATGACGGAGAACATCCTGCACCTTCTACCCGACATGGACATCCCCGTCAACGCTATGGCAGAAGGTCGCGTCGTTGTACCATGGGAAAAACGTCAATACACCAATCTATCCCATTCTGACTCTTCTCGTAAGGCCCTCTGATAACAAGTTTGTGTCAAGCACCTGATCCAAAATCTGACAGAGGGCCTTGAATCTGTACTGGGAGGGCCTTTCTACCCTGACTGGCGTGACGATGGTAACGTTTGGGAGGCAATAAGGCGCACTTGCCATCCAACATCACCTGCGCGACGTCTCTTCTTCTCAGTTCGATCCATCTTCACGAGTCATCCCCAACCTGGGAATGACTTCGCTTTCGTATCCCATACGTCTTCAAATCTCGATCTCTGTGCCAAACCGCACGCACACGCACAGCAGGGTCATCTCTTCTCGGACTATCGAACCATCCCTGCGCTATACCCAATATTCAGCCCCGCTAAGGCCAAAGGATACATGGACATCCGCATTCCCAGCCACTACTATTACGGCCACACGAAGAGGTACACTTATGGGTGGGATCCCGTCAACATGGAGTTGCGGGATGTCGATGATATGGAGGTCAGATGGGAAGAGAAAGAAAACAAGATTTTCTGGCGCGGCTCCACCACTGGAGGCGGTAACACTCCGCCCGGCTATGCGCCGCAATACCAGAGACATCGTTTCCTCAAGATGGTCTCCAACACTGACCAACAGAACAAGACCGTAACCTTCCCCGATCCCACTGGAGAGAAATACATATCCGCGCCGGTCCCCATCGAGAAGCTCAACCAAGACATTATGGACGTGGCGTTCGTGAAAGCGACCAGTGCCAATTTCTACCCAGGAGGCGTGGAGGCGTTGCGGAGCGATCACCGATTCGGCGATGCAGTGACTTTGGGGCGCCACTGGGCGTACAAATACGTTGCAGATCTTGATGGTATGGGATATTCGGCCCGGTTCATGGCGTTTTTGGCGAGTGACTCGGTGCCTTTGAAGAGCACTGTGTACGACGAGTATTATTCCGATTGGATTCAGCCTTGGTGAGCTGTCTCTCAAGATTCTTCCTACGCGTTCTAATATTGCATTCTTCTAGGGTGCATTTCATTCCTCTCTCGACGACGTATAAGGAGATATACAATATCTTTTCATATTTCTCGGGGCCGCCTCCATCTGCTCTCGAGTCTGCGTTATCAGCGGGTCTGCTTGATGCGGAGGAAGTGAAGGAGACGACGGCGATGAGGCGTGATTTGTCTGATCCTCTGTCGAAAGAGGGTGACAATAGACTGAAACGGATAGCAAGGGCAGGGAAGGAATGGAAGAAGAAGATGGGGCGTCCGCTGGACATGGAGGGTGCGTGCTATCTCTCTGCTGTCCCCCCATTTTGTGCTGACCTCTGACAGTGTATGTGTATCGATTATGTCTAGAGTACGCCCGGTTGTTGGCTGACGACCGGGATGCGATGAGCTATAAGCTATAGCTCCAGATTGGGTACTATGGTAGGGCCATTTTGCATCGCTGAGCTTTCATAAGGACACAATAATAGATCTATATACCACGAGCTTAATTCATACGCATACTGACTGCATTTGTACCTATAGACTTGGACATGTATTGGTTTTACAGCTTGTCAAACTTGTCCTCCACTCCTCGTCCGAGTCGTGCTCTTCCAAGTGTTTGCCTTTCTGCAGTTCACATGGGCTGCTGGTTATATTGCGCATGATGACCGTACTTGACTTTGCGACGGTGATGGTGTCGAATGCAGTCAGGATTGACTTAGTATGAGGGGAAACCCATGCATCTCTCGGAGGGTCGAACGCAGGTCAAACGGACGTGTGGTAATGATTCGCGCGACGTATTCGTTCGGGCGAAAGGGTGGTCGGACAGCAAGAGACCGCAAGAAATAAGTGTCAACTGCACTCAGACTGCACTTATGTAGTTGTACGGGTCAATTCGCGGTATCTGCTGACGCGGACGGTAAGTTACAGTCGGCGACGAACGATGCTGACTCCATATGTGGGTAGTTCTGGCTCGAGGACGTGTCAATCATGCACTGCAGTCCTAGTTTAGTGATGTGTGTGACGAGTTCGGACATTTCATGGACTGCTACTAGCTGCTACTGGCGTCATTGTCCGGAAAGGCAGTCACCTCGAGGGTTATTTCGGGGTGTGTGCTCAGTACTCTCGATGATATTCTCAAATTATACATAGACTTGGAGTAGGATATGGTCTTACAAATAGTACAACTGCTCTGTGCACTCCCTGACGTCGAATCCGTCACACCTACCCAGAGCTCGTTTTCTCTTCCACCGAATCCCGACGCCAATATGCCTTCACCTCCGGCTTGACTCTATGCAGTGGTACTTTTTTCTTCTCGAGTCGTTCCTTTATATTACCCACCAACTCCATCACTTTTGGGACGTGTAATGTGCGGATGCGAATCAGAAATGTGGCAAAGTTTAGGAGACCCAAAGGCTTGGAGATGTCATACGAGGTGATGTTACGCTCAATAATGTGCACTCTCGTGCGCTGAATGGACAAGAGTTCAGTGCATCGGCCGGGGGACAATCATGTTGCGCACCATGGCATCCTTCGGTTTCGGTTCCGTGAAGCCTTGGGGGAACTGGGGGAAGTCCGTCCATTCTTCAGCATAGGTCACAGTCACGGCGGCGATGGCCCCTTCCGTCACCACGGCGAACATGGGGAGCCCGACTATGCCCATGGCAGCGAAGAACTTGACGGCCGCAGTTGTGTAGAGCCTTGCCTGGTTCACGCCGGTAGCATAAAAGGCCTCCTTCGACTTCTTGTGTTCGCAAACAACCAAGGGAAAGTGTAAGTCTGAACTAGACGGTCAGATGGAGCATCAAGCATAGAACAAGAAGAAGAACCTTTCCGGGTGTCGACGGCGTCGTTGTTCTTTTCACCGCTGTTGGCTCTTCCGTCCGAGTCTTTCTTGTTCAAGTCGCCTCCCGTACGTGCATTGGCCACGGGCGGTGTGTTCAAGTTGTGCCTTGGACGTGGCTCAACTCCCTCCGACGCTCTCTGTTTAAGCGAGTCTAAATAATCGTGCACGTAAACTCCGAAATCTTGCGCGATGGCATATATGTCACTGGGATCCTTTTCCGCAAATGATCGACCCAGTTGTTCTTGCCGCATCAAGAATGTACCGTAATCAGAGCCAGTAGTAGTAGCCTTGAAACCCGTTGGTTGGCGCGGTGTATGGATCAAATTGAATGATCTTGAAGCATCGATTGACCCAAAGATCTCGGGGAAACGTATGTATGCAACAGAGTCGCACTTGGCCGTTCTGGGTTCTAGACGATAATTTTCATCAATTTGAGCTTTATTCGTGGAAGCCATGTTCTGGTCATAGAATTCCTGCTGCTTTGAACGGCCTGCCTTGAGAAAGTTATTGATAGTGGTTAGGTCTTCAATGAAGAGTTTGCGAGCATGTTTGCAAGCCTGTTTGTGGACATCTTCCACTACACTCGAATCAAACACTGTAGGGGAGGACTGCTCCTTTTCAGGGTCTGTTGACTCAACAGATGCAATGTATGTTTGCAAATGGTCATGGTCACGTTTGGTGTACTTGTGGGGGGTTGTGTCTGCATTCTTGAGGTCTGCAAAGAATCGCGGCCAGTGGTCTTTAGCTGAAGAAGCTGCAAGTGTTGTTGAGATCTCCCCCGTGGAAGGTTAAGGATGCGTTCCAGCCTTTAACAAATGATTCAGAGAATCAGAATTGAACACTGCAAACTTTTTCTCATGAACTTACGATACTGTCAATGGAGCTTTGGTGGCCATTTCTGTGGTAGATCCATTGTCCACAGCATCTTGCAAGAACATCACCATGAGCCGATCAAAAGAATGACGGCATTCAAGTTCATTTGCATGATGCCAGCCTGTTCCGCGAAGTATATGGATCTTTTCCATTATGTCTTGGAGAGGAGTTAAATTCTGGCAAAGGATGTTTGCTCCAGCTGTGCTAAGTGGGGTGTAAGATGTTATTCGGCCAATATTTATCATGTTCTTGATAGTGCCAAGAGCGTGACCTGCTGCTTTGAAAAGTGAATTATGCTATAGTTCGTGTTATGTGAGTATCTGCAGTCTTGAACAGTTGATTGACAAAACATACTTCGTAATTTGCAGATTGGACTTGAAAATCATTCTACATGATTGGTGAAGCTGTGAGCACTACATACTAGTGACATCAATGTAACCTACTGGAATCCAAGCAAAACTTGTGTACAAGTGGTAGTCTTTGTTAATCTGCAAGAAGGTCTTTTCATGGATGTGTGTGCCTGATGCAAGCATGCCTGGTGTGAGGAGGGTGCGAATGACAACACCACGGTTGGCCATCACATGATTCATTAGTAAGGCCTTATCCTGTTTATTTCCTCCGGCTGCAAGGCTGTTGCACAACTGATAAGCATAGTCTAGTCATTAGTGCAAGGAGCCCAGTACTCACTCACTTGCTGACAAGCGCTTCTGGCTGCTAATACTATCCTGAGCACTACTAGCTGGTGGCGGGACTTTGATAAATGGCTGCCTTATAGTGGATGGTTTGTCTGAGTGCATGAAGCTGGATTGGTTTGACTGGATAACCTACTCAGTGGTAGAATCCTCCGGGAAGTAGCTAGGAGCAAGGAAGTCAATACATGGATGCAGTTGCTATAAGTAATGGAAAGTCTTTCACCCTTGAATAGGCATTGGATGAGTAGCAGTAGTACTAGCACTACTGTTCTTTCAATGTTCTGACAACAAGTTGATGCTGGATGTCACATACAATTGTGGTGTTTCTGATTTGGATCGGTTGGATGTCTTTCTGCTTCAACATTCAAGAGTGAGCTATGTTAAAGATGCTCAAAGTAACACAGACTCACCTGCTTCCAGCACCAGTGGCATCATGTTCAGACTGGCCAGTAAGTGCACTATTTATTGCTGGCCTGTAGAATATGCAAGGTAAGAATAATCTCAAGCTCGGATGCATGACAATTCATACTGGGTGCTTGTCTTGTCAGTCATTGCTATGGTGTTCTGTTATAGTTTATATCTGTGAGGAAAGAAGATGGGAAGGCGAGAGAGGACTGCTGGTCAGAATCCTGCTCTTGGCACCTTATATACATAATGGCTCGCTGATCCGGCCCTTGCTTCTGAACAGCCTTTGCCACTGGACAGCCTCTGGATCATCGTGTCGCAAAATGGGGAAAAGTGCAGGGTGAACAAGCATCTCCTTGTTGTCCATCCAGAGCCTGAGGTGTGCGATCTCTGAACCTCGTCGGTTCAGCGGCCCGAACAGTACTCGGATGAGTCGGATCACCTGCGGCAGGCATCTGACGCCAAGTTTCCGCGCCCTCACCCCTGCTCTGCGCCGCACACTCTCCGCCTATCCGCTTCACGTCGTGCCCACCACTGACGGTCCACGCCAGACTTCTGCTTGCACTTGGCCGCTACGATGGCTGGACGGCGTGCCAGTCTCCAGCCCTCGTACGGACGCGAAACAGCGCGCCAGAGACTTGACGACCGTCAGTCTTGCAGGCTTGACGATTGTCAGTCTGCCGCGCTGCACGTCCAGCACTCACAAATTCGCCGCTGCTCATCGTAATGGACGTCAGACCCCGACAACCCTCATCTGGGCGCCCCAGCCCCAGCCCTCCGAGTCGACCTGGCCCAAAGTGCTCGATTCGTTCTCCCGAGTCGCCGAGCACGACCAGGCGATACGCGTTTTGCACCGCCACCAGCAGAAACAGCCTCCAGGTAAAGTCGACGAAACATTAAGCTCATTCTCGAGCGCATACATTCCAGCTTTTCTAACATCTCCTCTGAGCAGCACCTTCGGACGTCAAATCTCAACTCTCCCGACCCCAAGCCATCGCTCAGCCTCACGTCTGAGGGTTTGCCCGATTACTCGCCCGCTGCGTCGGTGTCCAGCGCTTTGCTGACGCCGAGTCAGATGCCCCTGACGCCGACGTTCGACGCCAGGCAGCAGCAGGCGTCGCGTCGTGCAAAACGGCGGCAAGTAGCTGCAGTCATGATGCTTCCAAACGCGAACATCCGACACCAAGCAGCCACAGTCGTCGTTCTGCCTTCCTCGCAGGCATTTCAGTCCCAGCAAGACCTCCACTCAAGAAACGTTCTCCTCTGCGGCGCTAGAGCCACCTGCTTTGCAGATGCGAACGAGCAAAGCAGAATTGTCAATGCTATCTGTGCACGCAGATTTCAAATGATGGCTCATCGGTAAGTTGTCTTCGTCAACTTTCGCTGCACACCTCCTCATATCTCCGCAGCTTCGGCAATTGGGCCGCTCAGAGGTGTCTCGAGGTCACGTCCACTGCCGAGGGGAGGCGAAAAACTGTTGCTTTGCATTAGGTCATCATCGAGGCCGCCGTTTGTCCGGATAGTGACAGTCTACTGCCGCGGACTTCAAGGAGGGAGGCTAGCAGACCGTTGACCGCGTCGTTGGGAGGATTTATGAACCTGCCGAAGGGTATGGGTCCAAACATCTCTCAGTCAAACGAGGAGGTTGCATTGAAGAAGTCGTTCCAATTGACGGTGAACATGTCAATAAGTAGCTCAATATGAATGTCATCGTAAATATGTGGGCGCCAAACACGGACGCCGATGTCCTCCTTGTAGTACTGTAGAGGCCGGAAAGATACAGTGATGAATTGTTGTGTCACCACTTTCCCGATGGTTGTCGCACTCGCAGCAGGCTGTCCAGTAGTGAGTGCGCCACAGGCCGCGCGGACCTGACTTGGCATGGCTGAGGGTCAATCAGCATTGACTGAGTAGATGCAAGACGCATGAAACAAGAGTCTGAGCTTTCTCTCAAGAAGAGATAGTATAGAGTGTACAGAGTGGTTTGACTAGATCTAACTATTCACAGATTACCTTCGCCAGGCAGCTCTATGAGAAATACCCGACGAAGGCACCTGAAGCATGTGTAAACGCTCCTTAACATTCTCAAGCTCCCTTGTGACTTTTGGGATGTGCGTATCCTGAAGTTGGAGTAGAAAGGTAGTGAAGTTGAGTAGACCAAGCGGCTCCGAGATGTCGAAGGAGGTTACATTGTGCTCGATTATGTGACATTTGGTCACCGGCTAGCGACGCCATTAGCGCACTCAGATTGGTGAGGAGATTAGGGACATACTATTTGGGGCGTATGAGAAGCACGACCGCTTGTCCATTGGAAAGGATGGTCGGGCCAATGTTCGGCATAAGAGACGGTGATTGCTGCGACAGATCCTTCCGCAACGATCCCAAAGACTGGTATGCAGTAAAGACCCATAGCAGCATAAAATTTGACAGCGGCAATGGCCTCGACTCTGTTGCGATGAACTTCACTCCTGTAACCCAAAGGATGGTCGCAAGGCTGACGATGTTCGCAGAACAAAATCGGGACACGTAATTCTACCGTGTGTGAGTACACGCGTCTTGCTCAAAGCGATAACTTACCGCTCTCTACATTTCTGAAGCTGCCTTCCTCGAAGTCCACATCTTGCATGGCATGGTCAACCGGAGAGTTGCCGATACTCGTGGCATCAGACCGAACAGGAATGTCTGAAGGCCAGAGATCGCACCCTTTCAAAGTCACCAATATATTCTGCGTGATGTCGTACATGTCCCCAGGATCGTCATGTTCACTTTGCCATAGGCTTTTTCGCTTCCGAAACAGATCACGAGGCTGAGTAGGTATGTCTTGCGCGCGAAGATCGTGATTCATGGGACGAAGGGAGTGAGGGTGCATGATGTTGAACGATTCAGATGCCGCTGCACTGTTGAAGACAAAGGGTATCCCGAGATAGCCAATCAGGTGGCACAAAGCTATGTCTGGTTCTCGCTCGAAGTATTTGGAGACTTGTTGCGGGCCGTCTTCAGTATCTCTATAAGTGCAACCAAAGAAACCTGCCTTCTCTCCGTATAAGAGTACGAATGTCTCTAATTCATCCAAGGTTATTTCGAGGGCCTCGTAATCCTTCCGGATGGCAAGATCGACAATCGAAGAAGGAATCAATGTGCCGATGCTTGCGTCGTGGATTGTGTCTATGGGGGGCGCCAATGACTTGTGGTAATGGTAGATGGCCTTGAAATCATGATAAGAAACATCAGAGGCGGGACAAGGCAGTCCGCCCATGTACCGAGATTGCTGCTCGGGACACGACGACGTGACTGCTTCGACCGTATGGTTACATGGGAGATTGATAGTACGTCCATATCTAGAACCGGTTGTGAGCACATAATGAAGAAAAGGAGAAATGCGTACGTGGTGGACACGTAGTTCTGACTACTGGTCAAAGCCGAGTTGGTTTTGTCCGACGTCCGGCCAAAAAAGAACTCTATCAAGCGGTCAATTTGATGTCGACACTCCAGATGAGTTCCCTGTTTCCATCCGCTGCCGCGAAGAGCACGAATTTCCTGCAAGATTTCTTCCATGAGCGGAAGGCCGTTTATAAGGGCGCGAGCGGCGGAGCCTTGGAGCAATGTTGGTGTAGGGAATCGACCAGCACGTCCCAAAAGTTCAATGAAGGGAAGGGCCGAGGTTGCATCCTTGGTAATGGAAAGCTCCTGACATACTGTGAGATAGCTCACTCGAACATCGACTAGTTGACTGGTACCTTGAACTGTGAGAGAAGAGGGTAGCTGAGATCCTAAATCCTGCATGCGTCACTCGGGAATGTAGAGAAAGACATCGAGGACGTACATTGGGATCTAGCCAACAGAACCCTGTCAAAGACAGGTATTCTGCGTTGATCTTCACAAAGGTGTCATCGAGAATCGTTGTGCAATTGAGCATTTGCGGCATCATGAGAGTTCGCAGTACGGCTCCCCGCGCATACATGTAATATTCGATGGAGAGGCTTTCATCGCTGGCAATTACGGGTGCTCTACAAAGGCTCAGCGAGATATCGATGGAATGTTTCGAACACATACATGGCTTCGTTCTTCGACACTGTGGATGCAGAATCGTCCCCGGAGGACGGCTCACCAGCCATATTGAGAAAATATAGCCAGCTCTGCATCTTTGTGCCCTTAGGGTCATCCGCCTTCACGTTCTTCTGCTCCGGAAATAGTTCTGCTTGATCTACGCGCCATGGCAGGATTCCATGGGACATGCTGTCCAGCTGAGATGACAGCCACCCTTCGTGACTACTTGCGCGAGTGATGACACTCTCAAAACTTGCAACTTGGCTCCAAAGCGAGCGACAGAAGGTGCGAGCCGAAGTCTGATCGCGTAAGTCGTAAACACATTCATCACTTGTTCCAACGTGGACAGAGGGCTGCGGTTGATTGAGCTAGCCTGACACCAAACTTGTTGGGAACGACGTACACATTGAGATTCCGGTGAGACAAGCCAGCCATGAACAATTTGCACGACCGTTTTCATTGGGTCGAAAGCGACACCGATGATGGGGTCGAAGATGCCCAGTGCGTGACGCTGAAAAAGACTGCTGCATATCGCGTCGTACATTTCATCGTATGAGGCCAAACACAAAAGGGCAACAGATACCCGTTCCGAGAGATCGAAAGTCAATCGCTTGAAGAAGGCACGGTCGAGAAGTTGTTCAGAGCCAGCAGTACCGCTAGTCGAGGAATCATGTGTATCATGACTATGATAGAAGCTGCTCTCCTTGAGCCCCTCATATTGCCAATCGCCCTTGAGCCACTCTGCGGCGTCCATGTTACGTGTCCTGCGGGGCTGTCGTGATGCTTTGGAGTTTGCCATAGACGCGTCTTCGTCACGCGTGTCCAGGTCGTTCTCGCTCTCCAGGCCAGCTTCCTCTGCGTGCGCGTTGGCTCCCTCGGTCTGCGACGTAGATGCCGACTCTTCCACCGCACTTGTCGAAGTTGTGATTTCTGGGTGCGAGAGCGGTTCTGTGAGGGAGTGATCTTCGAACACTGTGGGAGAGGGGCCGGGACGTTCGAATGTGGCGCACATAATCCTGGCATGTCCGTAACGCGGTAGGAGGCGAAGTAGAGGATCACGTATGAAACATGGGTCTACAGCGAGGGGATAGAAAGACAGCCACCTGAAGAGAATTATCTATCAGCTCAATCAGCTAGATATTACAGTGCAACGTACTCCAATTCCATGTTTGGAATGATAGTGCTGACGACGGTCGTGACGAAGGGTTCGATGTAGATGTTCTTTGGACTGCATTCATGTATGCGCTGATCGCGCTCGCAAGCATGAGTGAGTTTATTGACCAGGGAATCCACAAGATCTTCTAGCCGTTCTCTGAGTTTGGTTGGCATCTCCTGAGTTTCCTATTGTATCTGGGTAAGTGTGGCTCGGAGGAGCGAGTTCAAAAGGGTCTCTTACTGAAGGTGGGGCGTTCGTCCATGCGGTGCCAGAGAATCCATCGACAGGATGTACGCTAATCGCAAGTGGCTGCCTGAACATTTCAGTCTGCGAATTCCGAAGAATGGTTGTTCTACTTAAGTATCTTGACAATGGCTATGAACGTAACCGTGAAGCATCGGAACCGCGTTTCGTGATGGCGCGGCATCTCCGGCATTCTGCACAGCCTGTCAGCTTCAGCCAGGGCCGGGCAGGCTTCAGTCTTCGGTGCTTTCAGGGTGCTTTTCATCAACTTTCACTCCCGTCCCGTTCAAGGCAGTGTTCAACTTGAGTTTCTGCTCGGCACAGCCTGCAGGCCACACTTGTCGGAACTTAGCGTCGAGTGCTTTCAAAATTCGCTTGGCTGGCTACCAGTAGCTCGGAAATGACGCCACAATCCTACGCCCAAGTTGTGTAGACACTATCCGGTCATGGCGTCTGCATGCCCATAGAAATCAAGCATGTCATTGAGAATGTTGATTTCTGCTAGTGGAAGGCCCTGTTTGCTCTTGCTCGCCCTATTGTTTTCCCTTGCTAATTATTCGTAGCACAAGTTTTGTCGGCCCCTCTCTCCCTCAATGTACACACCTCTCGAAACTTTGGGCGACTATCCTACCAAAGTGATGACCCGGGAACTATTTCGCGGTCTGGAGGGAGCCGGTTCGAAAGCTATCATCGAGGATTGTTATAGTTCTCATTGAACAATATGTAGCCCGTTCGTGATGGACGTGCGTCGCGTTTCCTGTCTCGATCTGACCTGATCTCCTTACCCTGGTGAACCAAGCGACATGCGATGATCGTCACTGCAGCTGTCGTTTCTGTCATAAGTAGCCGCCGATCCCGCTAATAAGTCACATCTTGTCTTTTCTTTCTCCTACATTCATCATCCCTCATATTCTCATGGCCAAACAGCTCCCCATCAACGCCCACAGGGTGGTCCATGGCAAGGACGAACGCGAGGCTTTCGACGACTCATACATCCCTTCCGAAAGCCCATTGTGTCGGTCCATCCTTGGGACTCGCCCGCGGATGAATCCAGCGACGCATCATCTTCAAAGTTCTTATTCACAGAGTCCGACCTATTACACCAATTAGGCTTTCGGCCCAGCCAATGGAAGACATCTGGCAAGTGCTGTTTCCGTGGCGCTCATCGAATTAGATCTCACAAGTCTCACAGGCATTGAGTTCCCCCTCTCTTTGTGGGTCAGACACACTGGCACCATTTCGTCCCCGACGCCACACACACCTCCCGGGACCCCTCCACCATCGGCATTCGTTACTCAACAATGCATATCGGCATCTGACTACAAGACAGGACGTGAGATCGCTCAACCCACACTATGCCGGCTCCCACTCAAGCGATCTGGTCCCGAGGACGAATCGAATCGGTCCATGTCACACTGCCCACCGTCCCCGCTAAGTTTCGGACCACCTCCCGTAAGAAGGGTGTGTCGACGACCCTCAGAGGAGATGATGCCGCCTCCGCCGGTGCCTGTGCGGTCTTGCTCTCCAACCATACCATCGCCAACTACGTCGACTCGTCCGCCAGTCCTCCGGCCTGAGGAGAATTTGTATCCTGGTCCGGAGACACAGGTATCACAGATGAGTGATACTACATGCGCAATTTTTTCAAGAAGGACATCTCACCGCTCCCGTTCAAAAAGACTGGCCGCGGACCCAATGGTGGCGCCCTTGATGTCTTCGCCGTCTTTCTCTCAACGACCATATCAACTCGGTCAGCCAGGATTGATGGATGCTGTACTTGACTCATATAGGCCAACAAGAAAGAGGCCAGCAAGAGATTTAGAGGCACGCGAGGCAGCGGGGTGGGGGAGCAGGTGTTCAAAGGAAGAGTGCTAGAATCACAGTCTCGATACTATCGAACGCCACCGACAGATGTACAATGTAGGATAGATATAATTTCCGAGGCGATAAGTACAGTGTTGCCATACAGTCGCTCAATGAGACACATTTTGAACGTGTCTACGGAGAGAGTGAATCGCACGCAATGAATGGATTTTCTCTATCCAGCTGCTTGGGCCCTTTCCAGCATCTTGTTCACAGCAGCTGGCCTCGCTGTCGGAGGATGCGATAGATCACTCAACCTATTCTCTCTCATCTTCAAGACCAAGCCCGACAGAAAGGTCGGTGTCACGCCATCCGCCAAAGCGTCGGATCTAGGCGTGCCCGCATGGCTTGGACTCGTACCACTGCTCGCCGGTGATGGGCGCGAGCTCACATCCGGCAGGTTGTCATCCTTGTAGCGATCCCACAAAGCGTACAGTGACAAAATCTCTTGCGAGATCGTAGCGATCAGAGGGAGTGAGACATTCAGGTCTGCCAGAAACGAGATGGGATCCGGGGACTTTTTCTGGTCCGAGTTGGTTCGAGTAGACCTGCGGGGAGCGGGCTGTTTCGTTTCGTGCTCGGTGGACATGAGAGAGGAAATAGCTTTGCGGGAAGGCGGATGGAGGATTTGAGTGAGGTATATGGCGGCGATGGCAATCAGATGAGGCGGGTAGAGCAGGCAGAGGTTCGAGCGGTAAGTGTCATTGATGATTGACCAGGCCATTTGGAGCGCGGATTCGGACATTTCGAGCTTCTCGTCAGATTGCAGGGAGGGATCATCCACGACGCCGACGCCTAGCTCTCCCGCCTCGGCTTCGTCATCGTCGGATGCGGTTTCCTTTTTGCACAACACGAGAAGAGTTCGGTAGGGGTGGAAGACGATAAGGTCACACTCCAGGTCGTCGACTAGATAGAATTCGACTTCGGCTAACTTTGAGTTGTCTGAAGGAAAGTGTTTGACATTGTATTGATCTGGGGATTTTGAGTATGAATAACCTGATACTGTCCAGCAAGTACTTACTTACGACTGAATAACGACCTCGATTCTGTCACAACGTTCTTGATATGCACAGGCGATTCTTCTGCCTTCGCAGCAACATAGATGCATGCGGAAATCACCAGGAACGGATCCGTTTCACAGTACGAGTTTTTCAGGTAGAATCGACGAAAGAACACCGTGGCCGTAGCAATGACACGTTGCCGCAGCTGGAGTTTCTTTCCAAGCTTTGCAATCACTGTACAACCTGTCAGAAGTGATTCATCGAATATCGTTGACAGTCCCCCTACCATTCGCAAAGTAGATGGCAAGAAATTCAAGATGTTCCGGGTCATCGACGTATTGTAAGTCGTCGGCGCGTGCTTGGCGGAGGGTGGAGCGGTCGACTATCCATCTTTCACTAGGAATGATCATGATTTGAGTCCTGTGTCGAGGTGATAAAGCCTCACTGGTGCGAGCTTGCCCAGAAGTCAGTCGCCATGAGGTATCAAGCCAAGTAGTCTCATTGAGCGACGAAGACAAGCCGAGTCTTCCTCGAAGCGTGAAGCCAAAGCGTGTGTGGCCATGAACACGTGGGAAGCAAGCTGTGGGAACGTCATCGGCAATTGCCGATGCAGCTTTTGAAGCCGTTTGAGTACTTAACTACATCGTGGGCGGACTCTATGTTTCTGGCTCAATTGTTACTCTCGGTTCTCTACTTGCTTGCTTCCTGGAGGACATTGAAGCTATCGTGAAATGGGTCATTGCTGCCATCTCCCCGACGGACTCTCACGAGTACTAGTACTAGGTCTGACTTGGAAATCTCATATTCCTGGTCGTGCCTCGTGCATTCAAAATTGCCTTGCCGTGCTGAACGAATGTCCAACATATCATACTACTACATCAGCAAAAGCATCCTTGAAAACGTCAAAGTTTCCCGGGCCGTTGTTTTGCTTGCTATAGACTGCAAACAATACTCTGCGGAACCATCCCCGAAATTCGTCTTCGAGTAAAATGCTTCTCATCTCAGTGGCCACAAGACGAGGCGGGCAACGATATGCACCGCAACCCAGAGCACCTGCACATCCGGATCCGTCAGCCCGACCTACAACGAATGAAGCATGTCAAGTACTATACATAACCAAGATAAGAATCCTATTCCCATTACTGGCCGCCATCCGATACACCAGGCGGATCTTTCCTCTCAAGTCATCCAACACGCTAGGATCCTCGAAACTCTCGCCATCTTGGGTGAGTTTGGGGCTCCTGGGAGCCGCTACGGTCAGCACGGAGCAGACCAAGCGTTCCGAGCGAGGAAGTTCAAGCAAATTATGATCCAAGTCGTCGCGATGCACGACCACACCTGGCGAGTAGACGCCTGCAACACTCCCGGGACCAGTATTGGGCCATGGGTAGTATTCCTCCTTGAGGGTTGAGTACAACGTCGAGGAATAGCAGAGGGCCTCTTCCTGAATGTAACTGATCAGAGCATGGTCACGGAATGATAGTACCAATGCGTGCTTGCCTGCGTTCGACTGAGCGTGAACACCCATCCACCCGCACGAAATGCGTCACTTGCAAGGTTCAAGACAGCGATTCTAGGCGCTTTATCGGTGCCAGAACCCTGAGCCACGATCTTCCGGGCCAACGCAAATGCGTCCGTGTTGATCACTTCCACCGCAGAAGAGGGATAGTTCGGGCAATCACTTCGGTTCAACGCAGGGATCTGTTCCTTGATGAATGACGATACAGCAGTTGCGCCGTCCACAGCGTGCTCGGCCAACAAGGACGGCGAGCGCGCGATTGTGTCCTTTGCAACGGCATCACGGTATGATCGCGAGTGAGAGTCCGGTGCAGGGAAAGTACATGGTAGAAGTGATCTTATGAAGGCTGCCATAGAAAGCTGTAGATGTAGATGGTTTTGATGAAGGCCGGAGGTGACGTTCAAGGTTGCGGTGTGAGGTAAGCCCTACATATGATGGATCATGCATAAGTCGCGTTCACGGTCACAGGGAGTCTATTGTTACAGCGCCGGCCGCTCGAGCTGGACGTGAGCTTTACGACAAAGCCGACATGATTCACAGCGTCTCTATACGTTTACAGCCTTCACACAAAGCTTCGAGGTCGATCGTATACGTTCCAATCGAAAGAGCGAAAACGAACAAGCTGGGTTTTGACTGGGCACCAGAGTTTGTGGTTCTTCCAATCGCGCTTTTGACATTGCTAGGTGAGGGAATCAGATACAAAATAAAGCGTGGCTTCATGCTGCTCATACCGGCGTGCAGTAAGGATCGCGACAGCCCGAACATCGAAGCGTGCAAGGAAGGTCGCAACCTACGCAATAACCATCCAGACTCTCCTCGGGAGTACACGTTGAGTTGAAGTCAATTTCGCCATTTTTGAAAGCGACGTCTGACCAGTGTCTCTTGAGAACCTGCAAGTGGAAAATCGGTCATAGACAATGCAGTACGCGCAGGCTGGGTTACCTTCACGTTATCCAAGTCCTCGTCCTCTAGCCTCATGCCGAGTTGTCCATCAACGAAAGCATGCTTTTGGGGATACATGATCAGAATTGTGTTTCCCTCCTCGAAGTCCGCTAGTAGCTTGGACGCCTTATCCGAGCTGGAATTGTCCAAGTAGAACGCGAGCGTGAACTGCACGTTGGTAACAGGCTCCTTGACGGTGTACAATGGTCGGATCCATCCCTGGGATTCGACAATCTCGAGCATGATACACCAGTGGTGGTCTCTGGGCTCGTTGTTACCACGGAAAGGAAGAGCAGCAAAACCTGGAAAGTGGCGCTGATATCCATCAAAATCCTCGCACACAGCTTTCGCGTACGACGCAGACCTTGTTTTCGAAGCTGAAAAAAGGCGTGTTGCCAACGACTATCTTCCCATCGTTGGGTGCAATTCTTGGTAGGAGCTCTGGGCGGGGCATGACGGTTCAGGACGAAGGCGAGTCGCGTGGTTATGATCGCACCAGGAATAATTCTACTTCTGATTTTCACCGTGAATTGAACCTGAGAAGTGTTATGCAGAGCTGGCGTAGAAGAAGCGAAGCGCCAAGTCAAGCATACTCCTCATGCAGTCCGATTTTGATTTCTAGTCAAGGGAGGGGGAGAAATGTGCTAAACAGATGAGAGTCGTAAGTACAGGTACATGTAGGTATAATCGATGCATGAAATATATATGGTCAAGATCACAGATAGAAGGGAATCCCATACACCACAGGTGCAGCGCCATTGAGAAACTTCAGCTTACAGACATCACGAGATTGTGCGACCGCGGCGACGATAGAAGTTCCGGCCACACCGCCAGTGCGCCACTCTCTGGCGCGCCCACTCTCAAGCCCAATTTTCTCGAAGACAACCTGAGAGAACTTGTCGATGTCTCGGTCGGTTACATCCCAAAGGTTGGCGATTAGGGTCGGACTTATGAAAAGTCAGTGATTGGCAGCGACATCGAAGCACCCACTCACCATCCAGATAGCATATAATTATAGGGCGACCCAATCCTATCGAATTCACCCATGTCCCGCAGAAAACCGGATGAACAGCCCCATAACATGACGGCAGCGCACTTCGGCAGGTGTCGAATCTTATGGGAACGGATGTACTGTTCGCCACCACCATGTCCGAGGTAACTACGGGCGAGTCAATTGCGGGGTTGTCGGTCCTGAAGGAGGAGACTCACACCACGAGATCGCTATTTTGCAATGCATTCACGAATTGCATCTCACTAGGTGCGCGACCAGTGATACCCTGCCACCCTACGGACTCCATATCCTTCGCCCAGGACTGGAACCGCTCTTCCGTCCGCTTCAAGTCTCCGCTTGGATTCAAGATGTAATAACCTTTCCGAGGATTGATCACAGCCCGATCTACGACACTAAGATCCTCCGGACCCTTGCGCCAACGAGCGAACTCCACGCGGTCTAACAGGAAGTCGACATTCGGTATGCGACTCACACTGCGGCCTCTGAGAATTGGGATGTTCTCCCAGGGTAGTCCCTGGATGTCTTTGTCCAACACGAGAAATATGTGTTCATCTTGGTCAGATAAAGTCCGTCGCCTCCGCATCTTGCCACTGTGCTCCTCTAATGCCATCCTGAGGTCCACTACGACTTGATCAACATCGATTTCGGCGATAGCAACTGGTACCCCGTGGAACTGGTAGAGATCGAGCATGAAGTAGACCAGATCCTCGAGCTCTTCGTCGCGGCATTGAATGGACAGAGTCGAGAAACATTCCATGAGAGCATCGTCTAAGGTTACTCGATTGGGCATCTGATAATCGGAGGCAATCTTCCTGTGACCTATGGCTTTTTGTCTCGTCTTCTTGTCCTGAAGATGAAGCCCTCGTTGGAAAGCTTTGTCGAAACTGGCTCGAACGAGGGCAACCTCCTCAGCCGAAAGATGAGGTCGCTGACTGAGAATGGTCTGGAAAGAAGCGAAGACCTTGAGAGAAGGCAGAGTGCAGACCCGACCAAATGCCTACCTTGAATGCACCGAGCCAACAGAACTCCATGTTATCGAGTAACTCTTTGAGCCTCGTATCCAATGCAGCACGATCCTTCCACCACTTCGCTCTCGCTTCGTCAGTCTTGACATTGACGGCAGCTTTGCTGGTCTCGTTCGCCGATCGAGTGATGTCCTGGAATTCGGCGATGACATCCTGGAAAGTGAGATGCTCGTCATCGTCGTTGCCATCCCTCCGTCCTTTGAGCGGTACGCAAAATACCAGGTCGCGATCGCGAGATTCACCGCCGTATTGCCGAGCAATGAACATGGTGCTCCGATCGTCAGTGACATTGATATGCACGACGGACCAGGCAGTCGGCAGAGACGATAGGTTAGAGACGTTTAGTGATGAAGGGTTCAGGATCCTTTCTTGATATCGTTTCTGCACGGATTTCCAGTACTCCTTGAGAGAGACAACATTGTCCTCTTCGTCCGAATCATCGAATTCAGGACTGTGGCGTATCGCGGACGCGACTTTCCGCGGTTTGGGAGCGTTGCGCCGTGGAGACAAGGTCGGAAACTCTAGGTCGTCTGGGCCCTCCAAAAGTTGGAACTTATGGAGGATGGCATCATTCATCTCCCGTCTGAGTGTGATTGCTGACGACGAGTCTGCAGAAGAGATCAGTATAGGCGTGCTCTTGCAGGACATCTGACAGACCAAGAAGATTTGCGGTGAGCATCGGTACGTCGGCCCCGACCTTGCCCAAGGAAGCCTGGAATGCCCGAATAAGGGCCAATCGGACGGCCGCCTCACGTACATGAGAAACACTGCCGCGCTGACAGGTGAGTTCCAAGTTCGCCCAGAACAGCTTCTCCGTGGCCTCCAGGCTTCTCAAGATATCTTGCGATGAACCTGAAAGGGTCGGTACAGTGATGCCTGTCGTACCAAGGGGCAAAGCGATAGCTTCCAGAAGCCATTAGTATTGTCGCTTGAATTTGAAAGGAAGAGGCACGTACTAGATTCAGGGAGAGAACTAAGGAACATATCTCCCCGGAAGCGCTTGTAAACTCCGTGCAATGTTAACTTCGCCAGCAGACTGTTCTCCTCAATCTTTGTCTCCACAGTGGCAGGAACAGCATATAAGCTTTCCAGTAACGATTCTGCCTTGCCACTCTGATCATCACGTAGACGCCAAACTTCGACCCAGTTAGACAGAACCTCTATTGAGGATGGCAAGACGTACTTCGATCCCGCAAGAGTTTTGTCAATACATTCGGCACAATCACTTCTGGACCTCCTGTCGAACGACGGGTCCTGAATGATGGTCAGTGTGAAATGCAGATGGCCTGAACGTCGCGTACCCGAATGCGATTCCATCGAAAACACCGAAGGTCTGCTCCAAGTGCTGCAGAATGTTCTCCGCGAGACGGTAGATCTCATCGGCGTCCTCATCTTCATACTGACCGCGCAAGCGGTGGATCTCGACGACTTCGACCCCGGTAGCCTCTTGTAAGAGTTGCAAAGCCTGTGCCAGACTGTCGTAGCCATCTTCTGGAAGTCCTTGCTGGAGTTGTAGTTCGGCTTTCCGAGTAAGCGCCCTGGCGGCCATGGCTGGAGCATTCAAGGCCTTGGCCAGTTCCTCCGCTTGTTGCGCGAAGAATTGAGCTTCGCGCACCGAGCCATGAGAAGTATAGGCATGAGATAGAGCGAGAAACGTGAACAGCAATCCTTCCGAGATCCGCCATCCGCTACTGCTCATCGACATCCGTCTCGAGAAAGTCTGGGTCGGCTGCGAGCTTTCCACGATGGAAGGGGTAGCGGCGTCCTTGCGGGGCGAATCTTGGAAAGGGTCATCGTCTGATGACTTCGGAATGACAGGCTGTAGACGAGAGAGACCCTCATAGGCCCTATTCCATAAGCGCAAAGAATGGATCAAGGCATCCAACGATCCTGCAATATCGTTCTGGTGACAATCAGTACCTTTTCCGATGAAGCTGAAGAACACGACAGAATACTTACGCGGAACATCTGGATAGACGCAAAAATGTTGAAGGCCATGGCGACTTGTTCGGTTCGGTTGATTTTGAGCTGGGCGCGCTGTAGAGGAGGAAGGGCTTTGTCGTCATTATACCGTCCCGCCACAGCGATGGCTTGGTCGTAAAGTGACGAGCTGTAGCTGAGTCAGTCCACCAATTCCAAGCTCCACATGTACAACCCACCACTGCTCGAATTCCTCAGACAGGTAACTCGCCTCAGCGAAGCGTAGAAAGAAAGCCACACTGGTATCCAGCGAGGTTTGTCCCTGTTTGATTATTGGTAGTATCTGATTGAAGAGCTTAGTCGCTCGACGGAGTCTTCCCAAACGGACGTATTCAGAAGCCAACTGAACGGAGACTGAGATATGAACTGCTTCTGTGTCAGCATCGAGGACGCGTCTCGAGTCGAATCGCGACGTACGATCACTGGAGGGTCCTGGAGAGCGCTCCGCTATGCGTCGCATGACATCCAGCAGATTGACCTTGGGAAGGAGGAGAGATAAGAATCCCAAGACATGGACCAACGACTCTGTTCTTTGGTCATTGACTTTGAGAGGAATCGACTGAATTCCTTACGAAGGACATCCAAGAGCTTGGCAGGTTGATCAAGCACCAGTGCCGAAGTATCTCCTGCCACAGTATCAACTTGCACTGACGGAGCATTTAGCGGAACTTCCTCCAAAGCTATGGCATGATGAGTGAGAGATCTTCGATGGCTAAGCGTCTTACCTTTGCGAGGCTTGGGTTTGGGAGTGACGGGATCCCTTGGTGGCACGCGTTTCCTTGTTGTACGCGCATTCGGTGTTACCTTCTTGGATGTAGCGGCTGGGGCAGGCCCTTTCTTCGTTGATTGTTTCGACGGCGGTTGCACCAAGGAACGCAGTAACTCGCAACTCTGATTGGTAGCCTCTTCGACGATGGCCAGCTGATGTTCATCGTTGGATCTGTGGGCGTGCATGGCCTTCCAAACAAGTGCGAGTGCGTGGTACTGTGTGGCGTAGCCAACGAGCGTCGTATCAGATGGGGCATTCTGCAGAAACTTGAGTACCGCTCAATGAGAACGCTCAAAAGTACAGACCTCGAGACACTGGACTATGTCCGCTGTAATGCGTCCGGGGATGCCGACCTCATGGTAGCCCTCTGGACCGCATGTATACGCTAAACTAAGGCACTTGACTAGCACTCGTGCCCGTTGAACGGACATGCCACAAGACGCATACAAGTCGGCAGCTGTCTTGACTAGATGCGGCGCAGCAGCCTTTGCAGCCGCCTTGTGGATGAACGCTTCCAAGGACTCTATTTGACGTTCGAGAAGCGCGCCTGCGATATGAGGATTATCAAGGCCAAGGCTTGTATGCAGGGATACTTGACCGACAGGGAGCATTAGATCGCACAACCCCTGATATGTGACTTTGTCCACAACCGAGGCAAGTTCCTTGGCAGCTGAAGACGACTCGAAGAGCTCATGGAGCGAGAGGGTGGCCGCGTGCTTCGCGAAGTCAATGGCATCGTAAGGAAATGTTTTGATACACTGAAGAAGGGCTTCATACGCGGGCTGTCGAAGAAAGAGTCAGATCACATAAGATCGAGTACGAAGGACACTCTTGCCTTTCTGTCACCAATCTTCGCCGAACAGAGCGCGAGAAGTTGCCATCTACGATAGAGCTGATTCGATAGTTGAGTCCATGGGTCGTTGGGGTCTCCTTGCGTGACTGACGCGACAGATGCATATAGATTCAAGGCCTTCGTGCCAAGCTTACACCCGTCCTCTATGAAGCTAATTGCAGACGCATGTCTGCCAGATTGGTACAGCTGTCCGCCCAGGTTATGGAAAGAGCCTGATATGCAACGCATGAAATTCGCTGTCTCGGTCGCCTGTAGACCTTTGCGGCAATTTTCTAGGACGACTGTCGCTCTACTGAGAGTACGATGCGAGGTCAAGTAGCTCTTTGGGTTCGACACCTTGAGCTGTACGCGAGACAGCGCGAACATCGTATCGAGGACCTTGTTGAGAGAGTTACGATCTGGTTTCTATGGGGCCTGAAGGTGAGAAGAATGACGCTACAGATCGGTTGAAATCATACCAAGCCTAGGACAGTCTCTAGAACATTGACTAGGGCGATCAGCATCAGTTCAAGCCTCTCATTTGCGGTAGCGTCTGTTTCCAGAGCCTTGACTCCAGCTCTTCGCAGGCGCTCCAAAGCTCGTTCGGCTTTGCTATCGAAAGCGGATGTGTCTTTGGCATTTCGAAGGTGTCGCTGTAGCTCATTCAGCGAGACGATGGTCTCGTCCAGAGGAGTATTGAGTTCATCTGAGTCAACTTCAGGTGAAAGCGATAGTAGTATGACGAGTGAACTACCTGTGGTGCTGGATGACTTTTCGAGACCAGCCGTCGTGCGAGTCAAAGTAGCATAGAGGTGGGCAGAGTTATAAGGCAGTGAATCGTCCATGGCGTCAGTTTGTTGATTTTCCGACGTTGACACTACAGGCAGGTGGTGAATGAGGGCGACGACTTTGTCCAATAGAGCCATGTTGTTGGTCTGGAACTGAAGGTGAGACCTCAGGACCAAATCTAATTGTAGACTTACGCGCTTAGCGAGCTCCATCCAATACTCGCAGAACGACAGGAAGACAGTGCCCTGCAAAAGGCTCTCGCCGGTGGTCTCGCTGCTCACCACTCCGACAACTTGAGAGAACGCCTGAGCAATAACTCCAGCAGCCTCGTCGTGAGCGGTGGATGTAGTCGGGGTCGAAAGTAGGGTCTTCATGTACTTGGACGCCGCGCTTAGCGCCTGCTCCCAAAAGGTGTCCGGTTTCACAACACCGGGGCTGGTATGGATGAGGTAGCAGAGAGCATGCATGCGGATGTAAAAGGATTCTCTGGGGGGCCCATCTACGGATAGACATTTGGTGAGAAGGGAGAAACTACGCGTTCGAAGAAAATCGACGTCTTTGGATGGTAATGGGGATAGAAGTGGTAGCCAAGATAGAAGAGTAAACTCTGTCCGCAGCGTTTCCGATAGTGTGCCGAGAAAGACGCTGGTTGGGTGTTTCGTAGATGGAGGTAGCTGGGTTATTATTGTGAGGGATTGAAGAAGGTAAGTGGAGATCAACTTCAGTAACGTCGGATCAGTTGGTGGATTGGCGGGTATGGGTATCGAGATTAGATGGAGGCGATCGGTGGAGGGGGCTGCATCCACAGCAAGGATTCTGACGAGACTTGCATGGAGTTCGGATAGCGCTGGCAATGCCACATCGTACTGGATAGTGTAAGTTAGGCGATGCGCAGTGATGAAGCGCCGGAGACGTACCACCTCGAGGGATGACAGTTTAACCAGCACCGCCACCGCCGCCCGCTCGATGTCGAGGTCGTCGGGGCACAGCTTGCGGAGGACAGAGAGATGGGTGGCAGCCGCGGCAGCACAGGAATTTGCTTCCGAAAACTTGGAGCCTCTGGCGCCATCTTTCCGGTACTTCCATCCCGATTCCACCAGTACTGTGAGGGTCTTGGAGGCCGCATTCACGGCAAGCATCGAGGTCGTCCTTTTGCTTTCAGTGCTCGCCTTCGACGCGACTTTTCTCGTGTCCCTTTGCGGCGCATTGGCGAGGGTCAGACCGGTGGCCAATTGGTCGGCTAGGGCATCTACAGCCTTTACCGTCGCTTTGCGAGTGGGAAGTCGGCGCGATGTAGTCGGCGGCGGCATTGTCAACGCGTCAAAGAGGAACGTCGGCGTCGCTGAACAACAGTCGTGCGATCACGTGAGAGCTGGACCCGAGTTCGGTATTCCATACACGTCATGTAACTGAGTCAGTCACCTCTGCCGCCGTAACAATTGCGCCTCCTATCATTGTGCATATTGGACGCTCCTGGTCAACCGCGCGGTCATTTTCCTTACCGCGCCTAAACCACGCTAGTACCAGTCTAGTACCGCGCTAGTCCCTTCTGATTCCCTCATTGCGCCCTGACAATATACTCGTATGTTTAGATCTGGTCCAGATCACAAGCCGATATTTCGAAAGTGCCTTGGCAATCCTGATCTGCCCAGGCAGGATACCTTCAAGAAGTCTTCGAGTACACCCATATGTACTACCTTTCGGACCGAGTAGGCGACGATCAGGCTTCAATGACGCTCAACCGACCACCCAAACCAGTTTGTCCATTTGAACCTCTACGAAAGCTGCACTGTGGCGCAACTTTTCGCACATGCTTCATTTGCACTGCCGACCTCGGCCGGGACCCGACAGGGCCGACTCTATTTTAGGTCCCAGGGCGGGCTTTGAGGGGCTTCCAGGATTGCGCCTGTCATTTGCTTCGGATCGCCTCAGGATCGTCTCCAGTCGTCTCACGTCGTCTCCCCGGACCCCCTTACTTATTAGCTCCTTCGTGACAGAGCGAGATCAAATTCAGAAGCTGGTTAAATACGCCCCCACGGGATGTTAGTCTATTCGAAGACTACCCGCTCAAGATGATCTCCGCGCTCTTGCTCACTGCGGCACTTCTGGGTTTCGCTCGGGGCACGTACGTTGACCTCAACGCGACAAAGTCGACTGGTCCCAAAATCCTCTCGTCCACGACCTTCGAGTAAGTGTTGGTTCAACGATACCGGATCGTTTTGCTAATGATGTTCCAACCTTAGTTACGTGCGTACGGCGACCTGTGCTTAGAGGCTTGACTTATTCCAGCGCAGATCATTGTCGGTGGAGGTACCTCTGGTTTGACTGTTGCGAAACGGTTGGCCGAAGCCAAACGAAGCAGCTCAATTCTGATTCTTGAGGCTGGCCGCTCCGGTGTCAATGAGTCCATCAGGAAAAAACCAAGAGTATATGGCGACCTACGGCGATCTCCGTAGGCTTGATAGGCCCGTCGACAGGTACCCCCCTTGATAGGTTGCCGTAGGCTCACGCCAGTGCTACCGTATGCCTACTGTAGACTGCTGTAGACACAGTAGACACCTGCCAAAACATGGTAGAAGCCATCCAAATACCAAATATATCGTTGCTGACGTCGAAACACACTAAGAAAAGCATAGAACAAGCAAATGATATTGGGTAAACTACAATGCACAAGTATAATGACGACAACGGAACACATCAGTCACCAGTTTCCCGAATCAGCTACCCCGATGTTGTCGATTTTTGGTCCTCGGCGTCGTTGCGATTGCTGGGACCCGACCTGTCAGCTCCTCGACTGCGGCCCTCCTCGAAATCGACTATCCTCAACTTGATTGTTCTCGGGTGTCCGTCCTCGCCGTCGCCGGTGCTGATTGTCCTCGTCCTTGTGAGTGCTCGTGCTCGTCGTCACGCCGTTGCAGATGCTCGTTGCCCTCGTCCTTGCCACGCTTTTGTAAGTACTCGTGGGGTAGTTGTCATCGTTGTCTTGATGTCGCAAGTGCCCGTGCTCGTCGTCCCGCCGTCAAAGTCGTCCTCGTCATCGCGGATGCTCGTGTGAGCCCTAGTTCTCGTCGTTGGTACTCGTCCTCGTCCTCGGTTCTCGTTGTCCTTGTCGTCGTCGTTCTGAGTATGTCATCGTTGCGTTCTTGGTCGTGGTTTGGCGTTTTGGCGTCTCGCTCCTCGTCAATCGAGTAATTGTCTGTGTCGTAATCCAGATAGAGAGAAATGTTGCGCTGGCAGCTCAGCACCGTTCGTCCTGGTCGTTGCGGTCGCGGGCTTTGTCCTCGTCCTCGTCCTTGTCGTCTGTCAAGAATTTGGCCCATCGGTCGTCCTCCGTTCGCTGATGCCGTCAGTCCAGCGGTTGTCTGCTCGCCGGGTGTACTTTGCCAGCTGTCGCTTACGGCCTGACCAAATCCTAGCGCGTCGAAGGAGGGAAGAGAGAGGTGAAAAAATGCGGAGTTTCAAATCGCCATGCTGCGTGTCTATGTGCACGGACCATATGCGCCGGTGCCGAAGAGGGCCGATCGTTCTCGATGGACTTGTCATTTTAATTTGCTTTCCGGCCCGCGCAATGGCAGACCGACATGGCGCGCTGGTCCTCACGCCCGCCGCCCGCTGCCTGGTACCCTTTCGCCAATTGTGCTCGATATTGCGATATCTGAGATGACATTACCACATCCCTATCTCCCAAATATTATACTTGTACTTGCTGGACGGTCCCTCTGGTAGTTGAGAGTAATTCATGCCTCTCTTGCACAGAATGGCACTTGCCATCTCCGGCAGCATCCCTCACCATCTCTGGCAGCATTCACTGCCATCTCTTGCCAGTTTTCGTGAAAGTGTTTGCTGAGATCGAGGAGGCCTATGCATATGCAGCCCTGATCGAGGTACGTATCAGGAGGCCACCGTAGACGTCACTCAAGTCTCCATAGGACGCGTAGGTGTACGTAGGATTGGCACGGACCTACGAACGATTTGACTTTTTCCTGATGTCCGTGATTCCTGCTCTATCCATTGTAGTAATTCATCCGTTGTTTTCGTGCAGCGACCTGGTCACGATCCCATCTAATTCGTTCCACTTTGTCGGCACTGACATCGACTGGTTCTTCGAGGTATGCATTTGACTTGCCGCTGAAACAAGAAAGTCAAATCAAAGTTCAGATTGCTCCGCAAGTCCATGCTGCCAACCAAACCATCAACTTGTCGCAAGGAAAGGTATGAAACTTTTCCGTTCTATATTCGTTCCGCTTACGCGTGGCAGGTGCTCGGTGGCGGTTCCGCGGTCAATGGTCTTGTATGGACGCGTGGTGCCCAGGAGGAGTACGACGCCTTCGAGACTCTCGGCAACAAGGGATGGAACTGGAAGGGCGTGTACCCTTATATGAAGAAGGTCTTTATATTCCGCACCTTTTCTTTCCGTGCTAGGCCTAAAGACCGTCTTAGGTTGAAAATCTGCAATACCCCTCCGAGGCCTTCATCGATGAGTATGGAGTAGCAGTCACCGCCTCTTCCCTCGGTTCAAGTGGTCCTGTCACCCTCTCCTACCCTGCTTTCATCCCCGAATACCACGAGAAATTCGTTGCCGCTTCGGTCGAACTCGGTCACACCTTCAATACGGATGCTTATGGCGGCAACAACACTGGTGTCATGTTCAGTCTCTCGTCCCAGAACCTCGTTCCTGTTCGCCAGACTTCCGAGTTTGCGTACTGTAAGTCCCTCCTGCCTCCTGGTATCAATCCATGTAACTCAACGCGAGCTCAGTGGACACTATCACCGGCAAGAACAAGCTCACGACCATCATACACGCGACGGTCTCAAAGATCAACTTCGTCGGGAGCGGGGCTAAAATCAGGGCTACCGGTGTGCAAGTATCCTCCCCGGATGGCACTGAGTACACCGCACAACTCGCCAAGAAGGGTGAACTCATCCTTGCTGCTGGTGTCGTCCGTACTCCCCAGATTCTCGAGCTCTCCGGTGTAGGGAACCCCGAGATCTTGACTCCTTTGGGTATCGAGGTCCTGCTCGACCTCCCTGGGGTCGGTGAGAACTATGAGGACCAGTACGTGCCAAGATCCGCTGTCCTTCTCCGTTATAAATGCTTACTTGTTCCACAGCACCTTGACCGTCTTGACCTACGCACTTCAGCCCGGTTTCGAATCTTTCGACGCTCTCAAGTACAACACTACTTTGGCAGAGGAACAAGCCGCTTTGTACCCTCTCGGTGAGGGATGGCTCACTTTCGCCCAGGCTGTCACCGACTTCGAGCCTATCACAACCATCCTCAATGCCACCGAGCTCGAAGAAGCTCATGCGATACTCGCGACCAAGCCCGATGGCATCCCCCAGAAACAATTCGACATCATCAAGGATCTGATCCTAAATGACGTCCCCCAGGTCGAGTTCCTTCTGGTGTGTCGTGTTATTTATGACCCCTTCACGTATTCCTAACTGGAACGCTTCTTGAGTTTGACGGTTTCTCCGCCGGTGCCTCCAAAGCGCCTAACACAAGTTATGTCTCCTTGACTGCGACGCACGTTCACCCCCTCTCCAGGGGCTCTATCGTAAGTCGCATTTGTATGACTTCCTTGATGTTCTTGACGTCGGATCCATAGCATATCAACACCACCAATATCAACGACCACCCAATCATCAATCCCAACTTGCTCTCGACTGAGTGGGACACTTGGTGGTTGGCCAAAAGCAGCGCTTACGCTCGCAGGATCTGCCAGACCGCGGCCTTCCAGGAGATTCTTGTGTCCCAAGAGACTTGGCCCGGCTGTATGTCACTCACACTTTGGTCTCATCTCAAAAGGCAAAGCGCTCAAGTATTGTCATAGCCTCTGTTCAAACCACCGATGAGTGGAAGCAGTTCGTCAGGGAGAATGTCAACGCCGGTGTAAGCATGTGCATCTGTCGGCTATTCAATCGCTTTACACCGCAATGTAGTATCACTCCATCGGAACGGCGTCTATGATGCCCAAAAAGGACAAGGGTGTCGTCAACAACGAGCTATTGGTCTACGGGTAAGCTGCTTGTCTCAATCGCTTCTTCCTTCGACTAATCAATTGCCCATAGAACTTCCAACGTCCGCGTCAGCGACCTTTCTGCCATGCCCATGCACGTATCCGCACACACCCAGCCTAGCGCCTACCTTTTCGGAGAAAGGGCCGCCGCCATCCTCCTCGGCAATCTTTGAGTGCCGGGCAACAAAACTATCATTATGATGGATCTTTAATTGTACGTTTCTCCTTGGGATTACTTGTGATGAACCTGTATAGTAGTACCCTCTCGTGTTTTGCGCTATGTCTGTTTTCGAATGTAGAGCAATGTACAAAAGTGACCCGCTTTCTTGAGCTTCAGGACACTAAAAATTGCGCGTCAATGCACAAGGCTGCAGCCTGATGTGCGGGTACTACTACTAGTCATCATTCTGTTGCGATGCTAGAAGTACCACTGGCAATACAGTTTGTACTCGGTGCCCTCTGAGTGCGTTATGCGGCTACTATACTATATGCCTTCTCAGTGATAGGCTGCTACTGTACGATACCAGACCGTTCGATGGTTGACACCGTGTAAACAACTTCTGTACAATCCTTAAGGTGTAAGTCACGTCCCTTTACCTGGGTTGAATACCGACGCGCGTATGTCGGAATCTCGACGCAAGGGAGTCTGGTGCACGATATGTATAACGTAGGTATGGACAGATAAATCATACTAGAAGGTGGAGAAACATTATGAGCAAGTGCCAGACCGAGATATGCCGTTATGTGAAGAGATGAAGAAATGAAGATGCTCTAACACTGAATAGAGAGACTAGTGTGCATCACCGTTCACACCATTAACTGTTGGTGCGGCTTCGGGTGCAGCAGCACGGCCACGAGCGAGCAGGTCAGACACAGAAGTCTTCAAGCTCTCCAGTATCGGTGACACTGTCGCGGTGACTTCCTGGCCAACCTTGCCAACCTTCTCCTGCAGCGGCAAGTCCTTCGATAACACGATGGTGCGAAGATCAGTGATGGTGGTGCCGAGCTTCCGAGAAAATTCGGTGTACAGTTCCTGGGTACCGGGAGGGATGTGGCTCTGTATCTGCGAAGTTGAGTTGTGCAGAGTGGTAGTGGCAGAAGCCTTCATGGACGCGGCCATCGCGGTGGAAGAAGCTTGGAGCTTCTCGAGCTCAGCAAGCAAGTTCTCGTGAAGGCTGGTGATGTGGGTCTTGGCGGAGGTATAAGAAGAGGTGGCGAGTGCGCTAACAGACTGAGAAGTCTCCGATGCCTTTTTACTGCACAGAGAGAGAATGAGAACAACATTTGAGCGACTGGGGTCGGTACATACACGAGAGCAGAGTGTTCCTGGAACTGCTTGACCTGCTCGGTCGAATAGTCGTACACCTGATCTTTGATAGACTTGGAGAGAGCGAGGGCGCGCTGATATTGGTACTGAGGGCCTTCGGCGGGACGAGAATCAGGGTTGATTTTCGTGTATGCGCCTTCAACATAATTGAGAATAGGAGTGAATTGCTGAAATCAGATCGCTCAGTATTATTGGGGGGAATTCCGAGTGAAGTTACTCTGCTTACCTGGTCGATGCCCTGAGCGACATGGAACGCGGGCTGCCTGACCTTCTCGTCAATGGTCTTGGACACACTGTCGCGCCTCTCGCGCACAAATGTGGCAACCTCCTCTGGCTTGGTGGTGAACGCGCTAGGGTACGCGGACTCGACAACATCGACAGCCTTGTTGGCGTAGCCATCAGCGCGTACGATAAGAGGCGCAAGACGGAGCTGGATGGGCTCCGTATACTTGTACGCAGACGTAGAGATGTCCTTGGCTGTGGTGTAGGGAGATTTGGTGTAGGCGTTGGAGTTGAGCGTCTCGTTGATCGTCGCAAGCGACGAAGAGACAAGCGGGATCGAGATCAGGCGGTTCAGCGCCGTGAACTCGGGCGGCGGGGTCGACTCAGTGGGCATCGGGACAGTGGAGGTTTCTGTCTTGGTCGACATGGTAGCGAATGGGCAAGTAATATGCCTTGACATGGCCACGCTCATCTTCATATACAGTTAGCTGATTGGCATGTGAATTCCACGTTCGATCACTCGCTGCCTTTTGTGGGCAAACCGCCTGCTGATTTTTTCTGCCACATCCACGTAAAGGCTTATCTTTCCTTTCGGAGCAGTCATAGCTCGGTCGTGGCGCTACTGATTAGGATTCTTGACGCGAGAATGGTCTCGCTGCTGCTAATCACAGACATCTACACCTGCGCAATTTTCATGTGTTTTCGGCGTTATCTGTGTGCATGAGATTTTCGACAAGCTCGATGATCGAGCCAGAATCCTCTCGAGAATAGAACTAAATACGGCTCAGTAACGTCCTCTTTTGACTTGACTCTCCTTTGTCTGCTTTCTGGGAGATCGTCCTGCTGCCCCGGGCAGACGCTGCGTAAAATAGCCAAAAATTCAAGCCTGGTCCGTCAGGTTTGCGCATTCAATGTCTGGTTCTCACCTATGGCGTAACCGTAACATCTGTCAGTTAATGCGGCATGCCCTATTGAATCTCATCTCCATCTCCAACTGGAATGTACTTCCTCCCACGGACTTCGCATGGACCTGTAGCTCATTCAAAGGTGACTTAGATCCTTTGCCGGTCCTCCGAACTTATCATCGCCTCTCCAGAGATCGGTGTTTGCTGAGTGCCTTGATAAGTACATAGATTGCTTGTTTCCGGTTGTGCGCCACTTCATCATTATAGCCATCGCAATGAAAGTCATTACTAGCCTCCTCAATGTGAACTGAGTGCAGGCTCAATGCGACCAGAAAATCCGGCCAGATGCAGACACCGGCTTCACGCTAAGTACCTCAAGGTTCTTCCTCCTGTTCGACTTCTGAGACCTATTCAACGTATCGGCCCTTTTCGAAGCACTGACCAATGCCGGTCATTGACAGTTCCTGCGGTGGTCTCCCTCAACGCTGCACTATGACGCGAATGCCATATCACACCTATACATAGAGCTTCTGTCAGTACCAGAAAAAGGACCAGTGAATCTTCGCGTTCCATTCTTGATGAATACCCTAGTCATGCCCCCCCTCTTCACGAGTCTCCCGACCTCGCCCGTTGTGTACTGCTTACGCCATGCCAGGCTTGATGGAAAGCCCTGGAAGCTGAGACTCTACAGACTCTGACACATAACATCTTCAGGTATCACATCCATGCTTGAACCTGGGGCATTCAATGGAGTGGTGATGATCCATTCAGTAACGACATCTCGGTTGAGGAGATGATCATGATGATAGTGCACTCATCTTCCTGCAGAGCCTCGCCCCTTCCGACCGCATGCTGATGAAATCTGAGAACCGGTCGCGAACGATCCAGGGCGCGCGACGAGTAGGCAAGTGATTGTGGCTAGACACTCACCATGACCACTAGTTTCGCCGATGTGGCGGCCGAGCTCGGACGAAGCAAAGTCGCACGCTCACGCTCGAGGAAGAATTTTGTCTATTAGGATCATCGGGCATGAGTATGGACCTGCCCGTGAAATGAGGGAGGAGAGCTCGTGAAAACCGGCGGAATGTCTGAAATTGGTTTATCGCGGAAGTAGGAACACAGCGGTAAGCCCTTCCCCCCGGACTCTTGATATCCACACGGGCAGCGCCTCCGTGCTCGTAGCTGTCCGGAGTCGTTATCTGTCGGAGGTTTCCTCGAGTAGTGCTAGCTCTCGTAATGAAATCAAGCGTGATTGTGTGGACATATTTAGAAACGTAGAAGATGCTGTTGTAGAAGGCGTTTCTGGTTCGCGTGAGAAGCGCAATAATCGTCCATTGGAATGTCTCACACATGCATCGCGTAGCACATCCGTTGAAGTCATTTACTCTTGCGTCTTCCGATCCGTCAATGGAACATACTGGAAGGGTCGTCAGAACACAGTGGCGCGCGCTGCAAGTTCACTGGCGGTACCCGAACATCCATGATCTCCGTCTTGGTGACTTTGCCGCTTTGATCTTTGTCGATGTGAAAAATCTTCTGCACGTTCGTCCCCACGGGTATGAACATGCGGCCCGGGGATGCCAGTTGTTCGACGAGCTTTTCGGGAAGAACGGGGGCGGCGGCGCCGACGTGGATGGCGTCGTATGGTCCTACGCAGTCATACGGCTCAGATCCCAATCCGGCGATGGATTGAATGCCAAGAGCAACTCACCGCCACCTTCATAGCCTTCCGTAAAAAGAAGTGTCAGCCTGAGCGAAAAAATTCCAAGTGTTTACAGCTATCCTCACCTTCTCGTCCATCCCCGGTGATGATCTGTATGTTTTTTGACAAGACTGCGTCCGCGAGGCCGCTCTTGGTGATGTTGGATACCGACCAAGCGACAAGCTCCGGAATGTGCTCGATGCCAATGACTTGGCCCGGTGTCTCAGCAGCGGATGCCAAGTGATATAGAACCGCACACAGGTACCCAGATCCACTTCCTACGTCAAGAACCTTGGAGCCAGGACGAATGTAAGGGAGGAGGTGCTCCGCGGCATAAGCATGCTAAGGCAACGTGTGATTGCTTGGCGGAAAAGCCAGACGTATAACCTACCATGTGAGGGGCACTAATCGTAGCGCCATGCCCGATGATCCTGTCGACGAATCATCGTGAGCTTGGAATACGGGGATTGCGAGGCGAAGAACTCTTTACTGGGGTGAGTCTTCATAGGCAGCAGCCGAGTTAATCACATAGTTGGCGCGATCGACCTTGGCCATTGCCTGTAGTGCATGTCACATCTGGTTAGCCGCTTGCTGCTGCTATCACCTTCCTGCTGTACGCGTTCAGCCGAGATGATATTGTTTCTGGCCATGTTTGAGATGAGCTCCAGATTGCTCTTCCCTGTGCAGCGCCAGGCCATGTTGTTGTTGCGAAGAACGTGGAACTTGTATTGAATGATGCAGTATGAGTTCAGCGATGACAGGTGCGGCCAGTGCGGCGCGGACCTTGCCTGGGCTGCGGGGCGCTATCCACGTAATCTTCACACGGTCCAGATTAGGCCTATCAGATATGATAAGCGGCCCCTTAAAGCAACGGCAGTGCACAGTGAGGCTTGCAGCCGTGCCCACTTTCCCAGACGTCCCCGTCCTCATCGCGCCGTCTTTTCGGCCGCCATCCTCGTCGAGATGGGCTCTCCCTTTGAGACACCGGTCGTGCCATTACTAGGGACTGTCTTCACTGTGAGTGGGACTTTTCGTGCTTCGGATCAGTGTCAGACAGGCTGATAATTACACCGGCATCGTTAGTGCATCCTCGAAGTCTTTCTTCTGTGCCTTGCTGGCTACATCCTTGCTGGGAAGGGAATCCTGGACAAGAAAACACAGAAAGTGAGCTCGGAACCATACTTGTCGCGCCATGAAACACTCTCAACGTTCCAACAGCAACTTAATCGATTGAACGTCTCACTTTTCACGCCTTCCTTGCTCTTCTCCAAGGTCGCCTTCTTCCTGTCTCCTGGTGAGTCATCAGATGACCCTTTTCATTCACACTAGCTTCCCTTCCTTTCCCATGTCAAGCACCTGACCTATTACCTTTCCTTGACATTGACCAAAGCAGTACTGACCTCCGCCTCATAGCTAAACTACGCGAGCTATGGATCATTCCCCTGTTCTTCGTGATCGTAACGACGATTTCAATGTCTATCGCATTTGTCCTAGGATGGCTCTTCCGTCTGAAACGATCACAAAGGTGCGCTCATCATTTGCGGCGTCAAGCTTCCCTCCAACAAATGTTACAGGAGCTTCGCTATGGCCGCGTCCATGTTCATGAATTCCAACTCCCTTCCGATCGCACTGATGCAAAGCCTGGTCGTCACCGTTCCTGGATTGAAATGGGACGAAGACGACAACAAGAACGTGATGCTTGGCCGAGCTTTGACCTACCTCGTCCTCTACAGCACACTCGGCATGGTGGTATGTCAAACTCTACTCGTATCCTTCCGTTCTCATCCAGTGTTCTAGTTACGTTGGAGTTACGGCGTCCGACTTCTGGCACAGGCTGATGAAGTGCCTATACGGCTCCTGGGCGAGGAGGGAGAACCCAACGAGCCATTCATACTTGGCACCTCGGATTCACAAGCAACGCTCCCCAATATCACCATTCACGACCATGATCAACATCACAGGCCGTCCCTCGAACGCCGCGGTTCTCGATTCTACAACTCGTTTCCGAATTCACCAACTCAATCGCGAGTCGACTTACCGTCTCTGAACTCCCCACTGTCGTCCTCGTTCACCTCATCGCCCCTCAATTCGGAAGATGAAGACGAGGAGGATATGGATGGCGAGATTGTATTGCCACGCCACACGCGCCCTATGACCCAGCCTTCCTCTGGACATTTCTTCCGCCAATGCAAACGCCACGTCGTGCGGGGTTGGGTAGCTCTTAACGAGTTCATGACTGTGCCTCTTTGGGCTGCGCTTCTATCCATCATCGTCGCCTGCATCCAGCCGCTTCAGCACCTCCTCGAAATACACATGGCCCCGGTCAAGGGTGCGCTAGCTAGTGCCGGCAACTGCTCAGTCCCATTGACTCTCGTCGTGCTTGGCGCGTACTTCTACCCGTCGCCAGACTCGGAGGAGAAGCGGAAGTCTCTCTTTGACAGCGTCAAGACGATGTTGAACACGAAGGGCCAGCGGGCGGCGGTGGAGTCACCAAGGCCAGAGGCTCAGAGACCCGGGGAGACGAAGACTGTCATCATTGCTGTCGTCACGCGGATGATTCTTACGCCCCTCGTCCTCCTCCCACTTATGGTCTGGGCTGCCAAAGAGGACTGGCAGTCGGTATTCTCAGATCCTGTTTTTGTCGTCTCCAACGTCCTCCTCGTTGCCTCTCCCCCAGCACTGACGCTGGCGCAAATCACGCAAGCGGCATCCGGGGACGCTTTCGAACGGCTCATTAGTCGGACAATATTCTGGTCGTACTGTGTCGTCACTCCCCCATCCACCATCGTCTACGTGGTGATTGGTCTTATTCTTTCCAAGATCTGACACACATCGTGTACTATATACCCTTATGGGTTCATTTGTAGGGCTTTGTAACATGTATAGAGATACTTTAGGGAGTCCTAATCTTGTCAATCGTCGTACAAGCAGACACGATTGTAATTTTTACCTTTGGACTGTATGGAACTCATTCCGAGGCGGGCAAACTATTCAATCAAGGAAAGTCCGGGTAGCAGCCGTACCGCTGGTCTTGAGCACCCTTCCATCCGACTACCAAGTTCTCATGAGAGAGAGAGTTTAGATAGAAACACTCGACATACCACAATGCCAGCAGTCCAGCAGACCATAAGGATCACTGTGACCAGGTCGTTCAGCCGACAGCATTCAGATGAAAGGGACTGCACTCACTACTTGTTCTCGATGGACAACAAAAGAGGATAGTTCTCACCCCAGAACGCGGTGTCAAAGTCGGGCTCGTACATGAACACCTCATTCTAATATCGTCCACACTGTGAGCATCGTCGAAACAAGCAGAATAATTATGCTTACCATGTACGCCCCAGAATCAGGCGCGACGTCCCGCAGAGTCTGGGTAAGCTTGTCGACCAATGTGAATACCTCTTGCTTCTCTGTTTCGGTGGCGTTCCATGAGAACTCTGCCGCAAAGAGGACCTGGAGGGATTCAGTCCTCGTCGTGAAATTCATAACACGCAAGCGTACATGCCACAAGGACTCTCTCCAAGCCGGAAGAACACTGGTAGCGCCCTCCGTGTGGTTGTACAGAATCGGGGTGACCGCGTTGATCTGAGGTCCCACGATCGCGTAAGGAAGCATGGCCGCAAGTGCGTCTAGGAGCTGCTCCTTTGCGGTCTCGTTGGAAAAGAGACTTGTAGGAATCAGACGGGTCCCTAGTACGGCGTTGATTCCGACCGCCTAGTGCTCAGAATAATTATCAGTATCCCTTTTCAGTGTTCTTTAGAGAGAACTAACCGCTTGTGCCCTTGGGACGTATTTCTCATAGAATGCAAAGAAGGAAGGCATCTCTTCAAACACAACGCTGCCGTTAAGCGCAAGAGTGTATTCCGACGCGTTCTTCAAAGAACTTCGCGCCTCGTCGGGCGCGAGGAGGGTGTTCACGCTGATGAAGCTGTTTGCATAGAAGTGTCCTCCCCAGCCAGCCTTACTCCATTGCACACCATTGTCAATGAGAAGTTTGAGAAAGTTCCTTGCAGTTTCTTCGGTACGATTGAATGACATGGAGGCTCTGGTTTCAGGATATTAGCGTGATAGACAGCGAAGTATGCATCGAGACGTACACTTGGAGCGTAGTTTGGGGAGACGCTAGAATTGTCGACTCTAGGACGACTCCGAAAGTGCCGCCACCTCCTCCCCGAAGGGCCCAGAACAGATCAGTATTCTGGTATGCATTGGCCGTTCGGTACACGCCGTCGGGTGTGACAATCTTGAATTGTAGCTGGAAGATGTCAATGAGCAGCTGTAAGCATATAGGCTGAATCGCCTTACAACTCGGTCAACTCCGAGCCCATATACAGGTGTGAGAACACTATGGCCTCCGCCCTGTTGTCGACTTAGTACCGCGATGAGAAGAAAGATAAATAGGCGTACCATAAGCCATCCACCGCTCGCACCGACTGTGGGATGGTACCCGCCCACAACAGTGGCATTGTGCTCATCGGCAAACTTGTAGACATCGTACCATTGAGCGCCGGCCTTGCACATAATTCAGTGACTGAAGCAGAAAGAGAAAGAAGAGGACCACCCCAAGAGTGATTGCAGTATAGTTGACATCCGCCTGGCCACCGTCTGGAACAAAGGTAGCGTCGAACGAGATCTATGCAGGATGGAAGTTCACGGCTGGAATATAAGCATGATATGGACGAACGTTGTCTAAAGTATGCGTCTGCGCAGATACATCCAATGCTCAAGAATATCAGAAATACGAAGTGAACATACCCAAAGTGCTAAAGAGTTCTTCAACATCGAGCGCCCTATGAAATCATGACCAGTGTTCTTGATGGATAGCAGAGTTCCAGTAGAATTGGCAAAAGCGAACGCGTGTTGGACATCTTGGGCGGTTTCAATTGCGACCTTGTAAGAACGATATCTGAACGAAGAGTTCAATGCCGGGCTTCCAGATTCACTCACATACGCCGAGGCAATATTGCCTAGTACACATTCTTGAGTCGTCCACGGCGTAGGGTCGGTGGGATCCTCAAAGTCGAGAACACAACCTTGGTTGGTAGCAAAACACGTCTCCCAAAAAGGCTACAGGCGCGGTCATAAGTGTTCGCCATTGTACGCCATCAACGAGGACTCCTACTCACATACATCGTCGCCCCATAATCGTCTCCTCGGAACGTGGTGTTGGCATAGTTTTCCTGGACAGACGAGCACGCTTCCGAGGTACTGTCTTCGTAGCATGGTTCTGAAAAAGGTCGTGCTACACCGAGACGACCGCCAAGAGTCGCGTTCAAAGGCGCGAATTGGGCTTGTGTGAGTGGGAAAAGTGTTGTTAGCACTCGCAAAGCCGCGGCAGATATCATGCTAGGTTGCTTTCTCATGACCCAGAAGATCTCGCATTATATAGCAACTAGCCATTCCTGATAACCCCGAACATTGTTGCAGCCCGTTGAGGCCCTCGAGGGTCATCCGGGATCTCAGGCTCATCGAATCGTCAACTTTGCACCAAGCTCTTGTTCCCCGTCAGCGAGGTTATCCGTGGGCGCCAATGTACCAATTCGATGTTCCGAGGCCTGATTTGAAGTAACGAAAACGGTGGTCTGAATCCAAAGATACTCAGAGAGAACGCTTTGGCAATGACGCGACGTAGATGCGGCACGCGGCGCTCTGTGATTTTTAACTTCAAGAAGGAGGCAGGGTTATCAGGACTGAACTGGATGAAATGATTTGGCGAACACTTGAGGAGACTTGAGGTAAGTAAGAGGATTTGTAGTGATGAACATACATGTGAATGGAGACTCTCCGTCGGATATCGGAAGTGGCAATGTAGAGATACGTGCTCTCGCCCCCGCCTATGGCGGATATACATGATTGTACAGGTCCATGGTGCGCCTCTAATACTCAATATGTCTGCCCTTCTGTTCTTCCTGCACCAACCTTGGTTCCATCCTTAAAGTACGTTCACTCGAGCTCCACAAATCCTTCCCAAAGTCCAAGACTTGTATCGCATAAGGATTTACACCCTTTGGAGCGGGCATAACGTCGAATAGCCCAAACCGCACCTCTGGGCTCTGGTCATCCTCAAATACAGGTATGGCACTGACGAGGGCAGGCATGCGCGGCGGACTCGAGCGCAAGGTACACGGCGGAGTCGGAGTACGCGATGGGCCTGCATGTGCGGAAGTACAGGCAGGTACCACCACAGGAGAGTTCGAACGCGTCAGTGACAGCGATAGCGCCGCCAAAGGCGACGGCGGCGGCATTGCCTCGGCTGAAGAGGTTCTGCTGACTTTCTGTTTCTTGGGTGGCGGATGTACACTGGGGCCAAGGGTGTGGCAAATGTCATCCTGGGCCCGGGATCGTTTGAGCGGTGGTCGTGTGAGAGTGGTAGGATGAAGCGATGCAAGCCGAGCCCCTGCGCATGGGGAGAATGGCGGCTTGACAAGCAGAGCGAGGCGCGGTTTGTCTATGTTCCTATTGAGGTTTGTGCTGAAAGTTGTTGTGAGAAAGACTTACCAGCAGGATCGGGAGTAGAGCGCGGCGAGCTTTCTGCGCTGGGAAGAGAGATGGAGCCCGTGGCGTCGGAGTTTTCGCCAGGTGTTGTGGATCGAGAACTGCTACACCCTTCCGAGATGATCGTCTCCATCTTGGACCCGACGAGATCCTTTACTTGTGGGAACTTGGAGAATAGGACGCTCGGATGGAAAGCTGTAGTATTTGGAAGGGGACTGTCTGTACTTGAATCAAGAGATGGTGGCGGCTTTCGTTCTGTGCGATGCAATGTAGAACTACATTAAGCAAAGACCGACGAGACATGACGAGAAACGTACCTTCTGGAATGGAAATGGATGGAATGGAGAGGTCGGTGCGAGCGTCGATAACGTCCTCCTCGTCGGAGTCGGAGTCGATGTACGCTCGCAGATAATCCCTCAAACACAGCGTGCTCTTCGTGATTGGCTGTGGGTTGCGCCTCATGGTGTTGTTGACCGCACTGCGGTCGTGAGCGTGAGTTACTTGCTGGGACATCGTGGTACTATCTTGGAAAGATGGAAGCTGGATGGAGAGAAGGTTGTTGTGTGCTTTTGACTTTTGCCTTCTCAGAAACAAAGGTTGCTCAAGCGACAATAGGACCACCATCAGCACTGGTCTTTCCGGTTAAGTCAGTGATGAGGTAAAGATAAGAAAAGGAAATAACGCACTGATGGCCACAACGACGAACATCATTATCCCAGAGAGGTAGCGTATTGTTCTGACCTCAAACAAAGACCAGCGGGAACTGATGCCATTGACCGTGAAACTGGGTGGTGTTTCGGCGCATTCTGATCAAAGAAATGGCCATGAGCTGGAGAGAGGCCAGCAGATGAAAAAGACGAATCCTTCGCGCCATACAACAGACTGGCCGTGCTTCGTGTTGACCGAGGTTTCCTGTATGCAGGCGAATTTTGAGTCATTGCGACGCCACAATCGCTAGTCATACAGCGCTTCTCGCCTTCCGACTGGCTGAGCCCGTCATTCCTCGCAATCCACCAGACCAGGCCATTGTTTTCGCTGAGAGATGATGAGGAGGCGTGTCACATACTCGTCACACCCCGCCATTGCCATTTCTCGGAACTCGGGCCGATGACGAGCACGACTGTGAGCGACAAGTGGCTCATTGCATATGCATCATCCTCCGGTGGTACAAGCTGGACGGGAAACGCCAAGGCGCAACAGTTCTGGCATCGATTGGTCAAACTAGGGGCCTTTTCGAGATTGGTAGCCGCTACAGCATATCCAGGCAACGACTGATCATCACGACAACAATAAGACAACAGCCTTGTGCCCCAAAGCTTCAAGCAACGACGGTATGCGCGTCGAACCTCGCTGTCCTCCAAGCTCGGGAGTCTCGGGGCAAAAGGAGGAAGCGCTTGGAGAGATCTAGGGCACTGCCACCTGTGGCACCATACGATTACTGCCACTGCCTGTAGTACATCGACAAAATGATCAAATGGCTAAGCAAGAATCATATAACTTATCTTCCAAGTTCCAACATGTATCTAAACATGGAGGGTGCTTCTTCTGATTACAGACGCGTCATTACGCGTCATTGGCGCGTCGCGCCTCTGCCGCCGCGCCTTCCCATTATTCGCGCTCGTTGCCAATTGGGTCGATGACCGAGAATACCTAGCGCTAGCGCCCAGCGCGCCGCCTGTCACCATTAGGGCATGAACTCATGATTGCCGGAATAGTGGGGCAATGAATGGACAGCCCTCGGTGCGGGCAAATGTCGCGGGGAGCTTAGCGCCGACGGACATCTCTGACGCGGGATGAGCATATGTAGCCGAGAACGGACAGAACATTAGGCGATTCAACCGTTAAACATCAAGTCTATTCAATAGACATTGACAAGTGAGTTACAAGTAATAGTAGCTTGTGTAAAGATCTATTCAATAGTACCGTATATAGTAAATAAAATACAACACCGTTTGTTTTGTTTTCGAACCAGGAAAATACTGTTACAACCGCACAGCGGTTCTAAGGTTGGCGTGATACTAGATCACGTATAGCACTTGTCGTGATACTAGATCACAGATAGTACCACAGGACAGTCATCTCGCCGACGTCCAGGCCAGCGAGGTGCTTGAAGGCGCCCGAAGAGAGATCAATGTGATCGCCTTGGCAGCCTTCGCATTTGTCGACGACCACTGCGTCGATGAATTGCCCGTCATCTAGGCATATGGTCAGGCCGAGCCCAATCATGAAAGAGATCGATGACGCGACTTACATTCAATTCCTACGTGTCGCCAGCAATTCTTGCCACCGAGGTAGTGTTTACTGCCCAGCGCAACAACGTAGTCCGAGTTCTTGCTCGGTGCGCCACATGCGCCAATGCCGCCCGCGGGTGTATACCAAGTGGCTGGAAAGGAAATGAGTGAAAGAACGTTGTGGGACAACACGAAAGACTGACCAGGACCGTGCCATCTAGCAGACACCGTTGTGATCATGGTGGCGAGGATAGCAAACAAGGTGACGCTGACAGCCTTGAAAGAGTACATGGCGGTGATGGAGTGGGAAAGTGATTTGTAGAGAGGGTGTGTGACTGAGTAGCGAGGGGATGATTATATAGCAAGGTCGAGAGTGGAGGCGGTAGGTTGGTAGCGGGCGGGGCAATCAAAAACACGACGCGGAGAACTGATTGGTGCAGGTCGACGGTCGGTGATCCACCCTCATTCGCCAAGGGCCTTTATATGTCCTTCCCAGATTTCAGGAACGAATCCATCGCGTAAGGAGGTCCATGCACGGAAGAAACGAGGGTGGTAATGCACAAAGAAAAAAAATTCACACAACGGGTAGGGCCGAAAATTAGATTAGTCACCGAGGCGACGACTGCTTGGGGACGATGGCGTTGGGACCTGGATGGGTTGACTACGGCCCGACAAGTGGACGGGAGGCGTAACGTCATCGAAACAATCTTCGGATGAGGGTGATAATCAGTAACGCGTGTTAAACACGAGCATTGCACGAGCGCCTGAATGGAGAGCATGAGGAAGTCTGGAAGCCTACACATGGGAAGGAATCGCACTCGCCCATTCAAAGCTCTCCTGATGAAGTGCAGCGCTGACAGCCATACTGTTTTTCGAAGGGTAGAGATCTGACGCAGGAGGCTTGAACTCTGTCATGAAAGCCGTCATCTTGGAGTCCATACATGCGACTTTGCTTACAACATAGCACCCGACGGCATCTCTGTCAAGCTGGCACCGGTTTTTCCAATGTTTGTCCTTCAAGCCGACCTTGGCGCTACGTGGGGTCCTTCCGGCGGCTCTGAGTCGGCTGTGCCGCATCCAAGGAACCCCAGAAATTTGTGCGCCTATTCCACGTGTTAAACAGCATCGTAAATCCGATCAGGCAAAGCCTCCGAAAAAAATGAAACTGGGGTGCTCGCGAGTCGTGTGTCAGTACAAAGCAAAAGACGCGTCGCATCGATGGACTAGTCCACAAGTAGGCGTAATGGGATTAATTTGATGATTATCTGCAAAAATCATCATGTCGTGAGAGGCAAAATGAAAGACACTCAATGCACTTACAAGACGCGGGTTCAACATCTTGATTTCCGGATTGGACAAAGATGCGACATGCCTCCGCATGGTTCAGAGAGCTCTTGGCTGACATGGTCAGCCGAGTTCATCGCTATTCAAGAGTTAGAGAACCGCTCTACTGTCCCTTCCTTTACCTGTAAGCTTCGACGGAGATTAATTATTTGCCTACCTCATTGTTGCCTTGACATAACGCGTGTATATCGCATCTTATGTCGCTCGGCCGATGTTAATTTAGGGGTGACGGAAGTGTTGACGGAGCATGAGTTCGGCTGCCCACAAGAAACCCGTCCAAAGTTCTGACGATGTGTATCTTGTTATTACAATGAGGGCATTGTGGATGGTGTGCAGAAAAATACATGGCGGCCGGTAGTGACAATTCAGACTGGCGATGTGTCGGTGAGGGTCGGGAGCACGTGTGAGAGGGGCGAACTCACAGTATTACGGGTGGCTAGAACATGCGAATGTGGCGTGCCCTCAAGCGAGGCGATGCAAGGCAATGGCATGCACGAGACGACTGCGGTTTCAGTCATTCGTTTTGCTTCAGTCTCTCGACGATGACAGGCGATATTATGACAAATATCTGTGCCGCACGAATGAGGGAGGGAAAGGGAAAGATTTCTGGGTGGACGCACCATCAATCCATCTTTGCGAGCTCTATTTCTGCCTTGAGAAACTCGGCGACCACGGGCCAGTCTTCTTCAATGGCCTCGATGGGCGACACGCCCTCCTTGTTGACCCGGTCAATCACTGCTCCGTGCTGCAGCAGCCACCGAGCAGCCTCGATGCTCTCCACAACGTAGATGGGGGTGTCGCCATCGTCGTCCTCGATGTTGACGTCGCCGCCGTGCAGCACAAGGAACTCAAGGATGTCGATATGGCCGTACGAAGCCGCAGCGTGGATCGGGGTATAGGTGTTCTCGTCAAAGGCGTTGGCCGAGACGCCCGACTCAATGAGCTCGCTGACCCGCGGGAGGTCGCCGTCGCTGGCGGCGATCCATATGTTGGCCATCAGGGCAGTGGATGGCGACGAGCTAAGAGGCGGGAAATTGAAGTGATCGGTGGCGACGAGTAACGGCCGTTTTGGGAAATCAGACGTTCTCCTCGACCTCGATCATGTCGCGGGTGAGAACACGTTCAGTCGCTTTCGGTAATGTCCTTTCTGATCCCAAAACACGTAGATTGTCGCGCCCACTCCCTCGCTCAATGGGCTCCCCCTCGAGCTCAAGATGATGATCATCGACCACTTAAAGCTCATCGACCTCGCAAGTGGTTTCGACATGATGCAGGTGTGGCCCGAAATGCAGTCCATGATCATCTGCCGCCTCTTTGACCGCTACTCTGCCGGCGACGAGACCGCGGGGCGCGCTGACGCGGACTTCGATGCCCTCTATGGCCTCATTGACAAGTTCCCATCCATCCAGTTTGCGCCGAAACAGTTCGTCCTCATGCAGTTTTCCTTTCCCGAAACAGCGCTAGCAGGAGCTCGCATACCTGCGGTGATATCTCTCTTCGAGAACCTCAACAGTATCGAGTTTAGTCAGTTCGACTTCGACGTCCTGGACATGAAGGCGTTCACCGAAGCCATCGTGTCGGGTCTACCCCACCTTTGCGACATTGCCGTAGAAAACTCCCAACTACGCTTGGAACATCTCTGTACAATGCTTCACGCGACAAGCTCTATGTCCCCAAAACTCGACGTCCTGACTTTGTGCAACCTTCACGTCATCGACTTCGAAGATAAACTCGAAAATTTGGAGGGTCGGTATCATCAGCCGGGCATCCTGGAGCTAAACGAGAACTTGCAGAAACATTCCGCTGAATTGACAGTCAGAGAGCTAACTCTTCGGCTCATGAGCCAGGACGACTACCTGCTTATGGACTTTCTGTCAGCCTCTGTCTTGCCGATGAGAGTAGAATCCCTTCGCGTATCATCCATCGCGCAACTATCAGACGCGTTCCAACGTCGCATGTACAAGATCCTGGAAGTGACGAGACCCACGCTACACTCGTTCCACTTCGAGGAGTCCAACAGTCAGTCTTTATTCGGCAAGATTCGACTATACATCTCTAACAATACTCTATAGACGTTGTTTGCAATCGCACCCTGGAAATCATCGACATCAGCCATCTCACCCATCTGCACCTCCACATCTTCGTATTTCGTGGCATGCCCCAGGATGTCGTTAGATGGTGGGCCGAAACACTTACTGCCCTTCCCATGCGCGCCAAGCTCGAACACATCCTCCTCGATTTTGGCTTCCTCGAGTACGACCCCGCCACGACCGTATTCCCAAAGACGCCCCACGAGCTATGGGGGACGCTAGACCGTGTGCTGTCCAGTGACAAGCTTGTCGTGGAGAAACTGGAGGTGAAGGTGCTGAAGAAGAGAACAGACTCTGTCTGGAATGCGGCAGTGGGGAGGAGGGTCAGAGTGATAGAGGAGGACGAGACTGGGTTGATTGGGTGGGTTTTAGGAGTTTGTTTGACGGCTACAAGGGATAAGTACTATCCTGGTTTCACGATGGACTCTCTCCGCAACTTCAATTTGGTGATCAAGGATGCTTGCGAGGAGGACAAGGCAACTGTAGTGCCCGAAACGTCGTAAAGTGTGATCAGGGTATTACAACAGCATGATAGTAATACTACAACATTTGAATTTGTATCAATGCAAATCTGTACAGTAGTGAAACGTCCAACAAGAGCGTTCGCGAGTGCCAATGGTAAGATAAGTGTATGATAAGTACATGCCTTCACTGACAAGCTTTCACTTGTCTGATCCTCTCCCCTATCTGGGCTACACATGGATGTTCCCCAACACGCTGCGTGACGACCGCAGATACCTGCTCAGGCGCAACGCCGTTCCCGTGGAAACTCTGAAGCTCCAGCTTTCTCAAGTGTGGAAGAAATCCTGGATCGGACACGAAGCGGTTCAAGAGCGTCTGCGATACGGGGTAGTAGGCCTGGATGATGGCGCAGCGAGGGTCATGTATGATCAACTCGCGCAGGTCCTGCAGGCCCTCTAGGAGGTGGATCACGTCCCTCGCACGCATGGGAATTCCATCGAGATGGAGGTGCTCGACGCGTCGTTCTGAGCGTTGCGCGAGGCCGATGAGAGCATCCGTGGACTCGAAAGGGAGGGTCATCACAGGCAGACCTATCCATGAGATGCGCAGCTTTTCGAGCGAGGTGAGGGTCAATTTCTCGAACAAGTTGGCGAACAAGTCTCGAGAGCTCGGAACCAAGCCGATTGTGAGCGCGGAGATACGATGGTGGACAACATGCGGGCTGTTAGTGAAATCGATCTTGGAAGGGCGTTCTCGGTTGGGAGTGAGGATGAGCTCCCTTGCGTGTGGAAGGCCAGAGAGGGTGTTATGGAGGTGACGCGTTGGATGGTAGATGATGCTCAAGCGGTTGCCGCTGGTTTCTACGACGTCTTCCATGATAACGCAAGGCGCTGAAGAAAGGAAGGGATATGCGTTCGTGCGATGCGGGAGACCAGACACGCCGAAGTATATGGTGTCGAGGAGGGGCAGAGCAGGGGAGGCAAGAATCCGGCTTCTTGGGTGGTCGGGGTCGAAGTATGAACGCTCCATTTTTATCTCGCGAAGCTGTCTCATACTGGAGGGATCCTTTCCATGGAGGATCATCTCGATAGACACGCCTTCCAGGTCGAGCACACTCCATCGATGTATCTGCTTCTGGAGGGCGTGTATGATCAACAGCTGGTTCGCGACATGCGGGGAGGAGGACTCCAGATGGTCGTTGCGGCCGACAATGGACAAGCTGAGCGGTACCTGGCTGCCGGAATGCGCGAGCTGAAAATTCAGCACGCGGAGTCTCTTTTCGAAGACGTCCGCGGTGAAGTATCTGCCGTCCTGGAAGGCAGTGATATCGACGGCGATGGTCGACCAGCAACAGGGACTGGCCAATGCCACAGCACGCCAGTGGGAGGAGACCTGGAGGATGCGGAAGATGGTCGGGCCGTCATGGTGGGAGAAAATCTCGCTCAATATCTCGTTAGGCAGGCGGTCGATTGCCATCGCGTAGCTAGAAAAAGAGCAGTCAGCGTTTGCTTTTCTGACAGCAGATCGTTCCGTTACCTGGAAAGACGAGCCGCCTGTGTGTAGTGGAAGTTGGGAGTGAGATGAGGTCGTGCCTGGCTCGCGTCGTTCGGGATTCAGGGTGGAATTATATGAAATTTCAAGTTGCTCGTTGCGTCATGGTGTGGCGACAGATTGCCAAGTCCAGGATTAGTGGCTTGCGCGTCGACGGTCGAAGCATTCAGAGAAAGTGCCACTGGCCTATGGCACGCTCCGAGTCGGGTTCGAACTCCGAAACGCGGAATCGGGCCGGTACATCTCTCTCAGAACGCGTCACGAACGAACTGCTGTAAGTCTGTTTTGTGCAAACGGTGTCCAGTGTTTGGACTGCTAGTCGCTGGAGTCTCTTTGAAGTTTGCTTGTGGAAGTACTCCGGGACCGGAAATCCAAACGTCTGGCAATCAATCGTTTCGGGGAATAAGCGCGAAACTATCTGTCCGGACTCCGAAATGATGTATTACGATGACAGTCTCCTCCTGCTCATTGCTACCCACACGTCTCTGTAGACATGTACGCCTCAGCAGACAGCAACGCGTACAATCAGCAGAATCACTCCATCAGTATCATTCCTTACCGAAGCAATGCTGATGGCGTAGGTACCAAAGTAGGCCTCTCTATCCCATCAATTCATTGACGCTGAGTATTGCATCTCACGCTGTCAGCTCGCAGGTCCTTTTGTAGACCTTTTAACATGCCTGTCGCACGGCTGGTACTCCGCGATTCCCCCCAGGCAATGAATCCGACCAACCCAGCCAACGTCCCCTCTGGCAGTGGGCCACCGCCCACACCATTCGCTGTGCTCCTCGTCGGATTCATGGTTTCTACACCGTAAGTGCACTCAGGAGCTACCATACTTTTCTGCTGACATATTATCTGAAACATTTATGGTATCATCTGCTACCAGGCGTGGCAGTATTTCTCTCGTTTTGGACGGAGCGACTCACTGGCGTTGAGTCTCATTGTAAGACAGACTTCTTCGTACTGCAAGCTTCCTGGAAACAAGTCGCGAGCCAGGCTGCTGTGATCCTGTAAGTCTTCTATCTGCCTCTCATGTATCACAACATATTGACGCTGAGGGCTCAGTCTGCTGGATACCTTGACGCAAATCTTCAATTGTCATTCGCTCTATCACTACCTGATCATCAAGCAAGCGGATGTCCGCTCCTTGTCGCATATCGTTTGGTGAATAATGTTCTTCGTTCGTGACGTGTCATCCTATTGACGGTTCATTCCAGGAGCCTGGTCGTACGTGAACTCTTTTGTCATTGTGTGTACCCGTCAACCCACTGTGGCGTACAGGCTCCTGCACTCACAACTGTTAGCTACCTTTATTGCGTCTGACAATTTTTGGCTCTGACTTTGTTCCGAGTAGGGGTTGGAGGGAACGATCGTCCAGCTGTAAGACATACATGTCTGGATGTCACGTTGTCTGAAACCGAAATCCAGCTTCTTCGGATACAAGGTCTATATTTGTGGGTCATCTTGCTTCTGTAGAGACTATCTTTAACGTGGTTATCAGTGAGCGGTAAGAATAAACTGCTCTTCGGGATAATTGTACGTGAAACTACTTTTCGTTCATGGCTGTCCTGATTTCCTGCAAGGCCTCTTTGGCCATCACGTCTCTTGGTATGCTTGTCATTCAAATGAATTCATGGTGACTGACGTAAGTCACAGTGGTAGCATGGTGTACGTTCTCAGACATTTGCGCGAGCAAAACCAAGTTCAATGCGTAGTAGTCGACGCGATACGCTCATTCGTGGACCCCGATGGCCCAGGTGGACCGCCTACAGTTGAGGTGGACGGATCCTTCTGTCATTTTCATTCTCTTTCCGCTAATTTTCAGTATCCAGGCGGTCATGAATCCCTTGTCATTCGCCCTGTTCGCTGGAATAGATCTGATCATCACATCTTCTTTGTGTTTTCTTCTCATTCGCAGCAAAACATGGTCCAAGTCGAGGACCACTACCGACAACATGCTGAACCGCCTCATCCTGCTGACGGTTAACAACGGCTTCCTTGTCAGGTAGCTAGTCTCTTGGCCATTCAATATATAATGTTCAGTTCTTATGCTCCAACGCAGCGCGACAGCAATTGCTGTGCTGATCACACACTTTGTCACTAAGCCTCCCGTGGCGTTGACCTTGACTTTCTTGAATGGCAAAGGTTCGATCGTCAGATCATTCACAATAGGCAGTGGTCCTCACCTCATCATCAGCCTACACAAACATGTTACTGTCCAGGTGTGTCTCGTCTTTTGGGCTCTCTGCCAGAAAATTGACGCCCTATGCCCTAGTCTGAACTCGAGACACGCCTCGAGAGAGCTCCTCGAGAAAGAGAACCAGCGTCCCACGATCTCTACGTTCAGATTTACATCCGCCGTACAACTTGAGGGCTTGAGTCGCACGGCCCACACTCTGGACATCGGATTTGACATGGATGTGGTGCCCCAAGATTTGGACGAGTTTGTGAAGAGGAGATCGTCTGGTGATGGTCGAGTCTGAGATCTGAGTCTCGACTGTTAGGTAATATTTGCTCTCCTTCGTTGTCTGATTTGCTGGTCTTGCTACTAGTCGGGAGCAAGATCATATGTGCTGAATAGACTTGCGCAAAGTACTGGAAATGAAAATGCTTCTACCCAGCGTCTTGTACTCACCGATACGAACTGTGACCAGCGGTCGGTTCTGGCGGTCGCTTGTTGTCGGGATTCGGGGTGCCATATATGGCGAAGCGGGTTCCATTTATGGAATGGCGATCGATTCTGGATCAGGTCGAGTCCAGCCAGCTTTGCTCCTGTCCATTAGGACGGTAAATGCGACAGACGATTGTCGTTGCGCCGTGCGCCATCTACCAAATTCTTCCTTGGAGGAGGCAGCAGCGCGAAGGCTTCTGCATTCGCAGGTTGTTCATCGTTCGAGGCGACCATTGCTGCGGATATGACCACAGGACATTAACCTTCTCCATTTGCGCTTACTGCATCGTCCACGTAACGCCATGCATAGCGCACGACTGTGTCTTCAGCAGCGGGACGGCTCTGGATATACTGAGGACCAGCGGGAACTAGTGACGAAGGCGACAGTGAGTTTACGGCTGATGCCCCGGTACTCCATGTAAATGGTTCCATGCCGACTATTCAGTGGCTTTACGTTGCCGCGTGGATTGTAGGACTTGGCACATTCAACGAACATAGCTCAGTTCCGCCACATCAAATCACTCCAGTCGCGTGAACATCAATGTATCGCAAAACGTTCGTGGGCGCTCTTCCGGCTCACCATCCGCCAAGCCGACAGCAATTGAACGTCGATGTATTCTCAGCTCTGTCACCAGCTTGGCTTCTTTCATCTATCCTAAGACGGACGCGGGTGTGTCTTGACATCTACTTGTATAGCCGCATCAACTGATTCTGTTACAGCCGGGGTATACTACATATATACAACCCCATGCTCTCGGACGAGCGCATTGCCCCATCCCTACTCTCACGACCGCACGGCTGGACCATGAACATTAGTTCTTTCGGGGCAAATGAACCTGCTGCTGTGCAGCCTGGACCGCCGCATGCAGCCTTCGGTGTCCTCCTCGTTGGGTTCATGATTTCTACTGCGTATGTCTATCTGCTGCACCACGTTAGGCTTGATGACCAGAACGACGTTCCTAGACTATACGGTGTCGTCAGCTACCAGGCGTGGCAGTATTACTCTCGTTTCGGCCGTGAGGACTCGCTTGTGCTCAAACTCACTGTGAGCCCCATTCTGCCAATCTGTAAATTGTTTTTGACCCAAGTTGTGAGATAGGTTGCTACTGTGTTGTGAGTGGAGACGATCTTACTAGTGCGTCTGAGACTGATATGGTACACTCAGCATGCTTGATACTACAACCCAAATCTTCAATTCTCATTCGCTCTACTACTATCTCATCATCAAACAAGCGGATGTTCGATCCTTATCTACAATTGACTGGTGAGTTCGTCACGATTGTCAACACCCTTACCGTAACAGAAGGTTCCAGGAGTCTTGTCGTACGTTATTCATCTCCCAGCGCATCGTAAACAGCACTCAGAGTCACCGCCATTGTGTGAATAAGGCTCCAGCAATGAGCACCGTCAGTCACCCCAATATACCACGCAATGAATTCGCCACTGACCTGACTTCGCCAATCAAAGGGATTGGAATCGACAATCGTGCAGCTGTGAGCCAACCATTTCCCAGTTTCTATTTCTGCTGACTTGAAGGTTCAGCTTCTTTGCTTACAAGGTGTACATTAGTGGGTAGCAACTTCCCGGTTCGCGTTTCTCTGTCATTGAGTCGATACAGTGAGCGGGAGGAAGAAATTCCTCTTCGGTTTGATCGTACGTCCCACACTTTCTGGTAGCACTGCACTTACGAACCAAGCCTCAATGTAGGCGACTCTGTCAGCTACGTCCCTAGGTACGTTCGGTTTCTGCCCGAGACAACATGTTGCTAATAATGTAACGATAGTTGTGGCCTGGTGTACGTTCGAGTCGCCTCATCTAATGACGTTCATTGACGCAAGACTAGTCGACGCCATACAATCCTTTCGGTTTCCGTCAGTCAAGAATGGCCCCACCGGCGTCAATGTACATCATACAAGTGCTGATCACAGATGAGAGTCACTTACTTGCTTTCGTCAGGCGGCCTTGATTCATACTTCGTTTGCCCTCTTCGCCGGAATCGATCTGCTCATCACATCCTCGCTGTGTTTCTTCCTGTTCCGCGGTAAGACATGGTACACCGTGGACACCAGGACCAACAGCATCTTGAACCGCATGATCTTGCTGACGGTGAATAATGGGTTCTTCGTTAGGTCAGTTCACCGTCAATTTGTTTGGACTTGTCAGAGTGCTCAACATGTACTCGTACTCGTACACCGATGACAGCGCGACCGCAATCGCTGTGCTGGTCACAGGCCTGGTGTGCCAGGTCCCGACGGTGTCGTTGGCTTTGACCTTTTTGAACGGCAAAGGTTCGTCTGAGCTTCGCAGTTTACATGCCTGTGGCTCACCGAGATTGATAGCATATACGAACATGGTACTCTCTAGGTATGTACATAGTGCCTGCAGTCCGGGATAATGGTCACGGAACCTGATGTATACCCCAGTTTGAACTCCAGACATGCTGCTCGAAGAAAAATCCTCGAGGCCGACAACGAACATGCCAACGTCTCGACGTTCAGAGTTATCTCGGCAGTCCTGGGCGCTAGTCGTGCGGAGCCTGGCGGCGACTATGTGGATGTGGATATATCGCGTCCAGCATCGCGAGAATTCAATTCGAAGAAAAGCACGCCTGATGATCATCCGGCCAGGGTATAGATGGGTGAATACTGGACGAAGCGGGAGGCTAAGCAGAATCGAATACAACCGTTTCTCACGAGGCATTGCATTCTACATTAGTTTTACATACAGGAGAAGATCAGGTATCAGCATAACAGCATTGTCAATCGTGTGGTCGCTTGCACTGTCCACATCGGCAGTGCATCAAGATTGAACGACCCTTGAAATGGTGGAGGACGTCTACTACCCGTAGTGTATCAGTGGAACTAGGAGAGCGACTCGCTGAGATGGTGCATAATCGGTGCATTCTCCAGGACCTCCTTGTCACTCTCCTGTTTGTACTTTCGGACGTTGTTCGACAAATCGCGCGCTTCTGCATCGAAGTTGCTTCCCATCCGCGCCGACAAACGATGGAGGGCAGTAATGCTTACAGCCGCCTTGCGCCACAGTTGTTTGGCATTGAGCGCTTTCTTGACGAACGGTAACAAGTCCGGCGGGGCCTCCCGGGGACTGGTGGGATCAGCGAACCACTAGCAGCAAAACAATCAGTTCGAGGTCGCTGGCAGGCAGGCCATGCGTACCTTGTGCTGTAGAGCCTGTTCTGCAGTGGGACGAGCGCTGGGATCTACGGTCAAGCACTCCCTGACGAAGTCCCGTGCGTTATCGCCGACATTAGCCCAGTACATCTTTGGTTCGAATTTGTAGTCTCCCGCGATGATGGCTTGCGTCTCTTCCTGCTGAGATCTGCGCTCAAAGGGTGGGTATCCAGCTAAGAGGAAGTAGGTCGTGACACCCATCGCCCAAACGTCGACAGGCATTCCGTATCCAGCTTCAATAAAGGTCTGAACAAAACTCCCGGAATTGGGAGACTGACATACATTTCTTGAGAATTTCTGGTGCCATATATCCAGGTGTCCCGCAGACTTCAGTCAACAGAGTGTGCTTCTCGTGCTCCATCACACGACCGCAGCCAAAGTCTGCTATCATGATATCCGCACACTCGGCTTTGGTGCGAAAGAGCAGGTTTTCAGGTTTCAGATCTGGAATTGAAGAAGTAAGTAGGACGACACTCAGGCTTCGGCAATGTTGATGTTACCTCCGTGGACGATGCCCGATGCGTGAATGTAGCTAAGGGCTTCGAAGACGGTACGAACAAGAGCGACAGCGTCCCTGGAAGAAGATTACAGGAGGACACTGAGTGGCAATTCACGCCTCACGCCTCATAGTAACTGCCCTTGTCGCATATGCGATCGAACAACTCTCCACCAGTACATAGATCGAAACAGAGATAGAGGTTGTCAGACGTCTACAGAAGCGCGTGAGCATGAAGATAAAGAGAACATCGAGGGGAATATACCTCGAAGTAATCGCGCAGGGTAACGATGTTCTTATGTCCACTGGATATCCTCTTGAGCACGGAGATCCCGTTTCTGACCCGGTCCTATGGTCGATGTATGTCAGGCCATGGCGGAAGCGCTATATCAGCGAACCGCACCATACGTTCCTCGCCCTCCAAAAGCTTCTTGCTGATTATCTTGCAGGCAAAGTACTCTCCGGTCTTGAGGTGAATCGCCTCCTTGACGATGGCGTATGTGCCACTCCCGAGCGTCTTGCCTGCGCGGTACTGTGTACACATCAAGATACCTGTATTGGCGGTAGCAGATAGGGACCGCGTACCTGGCTGAGGACTGTGGGAGGCTTCGGTTCGTGGAGATCAGCGCTCTTGTTGACGTCAGGCATAGCTTGAGTGAGAGCCATGATGGGCAAGTTCAAGGCATGCAGGAGGATAGTACAGCTTTGTTGCGGTGAGCCGCAGGCTCACGACAGCAGCAGCTCTAGGGATCCCATTGAATTGCCTTCCACAGATGACCTGTCATGATGATGATAGCCCGCGTTAACAGCACTCGCTGCTCAGAGGGCGGATCTAGATTTCTCGGAGTAGGCCGTTAATTTAGCAGGCTAAGGCAGAGCTATTCAATAGAGTCTTCAATAGAGGAAGACAACATGGTGGGACGTTGAAGAGCTATAAAAGTCGTACTAAGCTCAGACTTGAAGTAACTGATTGCTGCCGCTTACGAGAGGCGTGGGAAGCCGAAAAGCCGGCATCGAGGCGGGCTCAGGCGGGCTCAGGGCGGCCTTTGCTTCGCTCTCATGGCTTGTTGCACCCAAACTCGAACAACACGGCTGCTGTCAGATGATTTCCAGGCGACTGCGGTAGCATCTGAACCTGCTTTACGCGTCAACAATTGGACGATGTAGCAAGCCCCCGGCAGAACCGATACACGTTTCGGACGCCCACCACAAGACACGTCGAGCATCCTCAAACCCTTCAAAGGGCAATCCTCAATTGCCCCTAGAAGCTACGAGCTTAGGTCGACCATGGTATCTCTGGCTTGGCCCTGGCAGTGGCAGCTGTCCCGGCTGGACACCGCACACGGTGACCGCTCTCTTCCAACTGGGACTGTTCTGCGATGTTCATTCGAGTCAGGCAAGCCTGGGGCGCAGTGTCTCGCTGCGCAGGCGTAATTATTGGAACCTTCAAGGTGCGTCGGCTGTACTCGGTCCTCCATTGTACTTTCTCTGAATTTTCGGTAGAGTTGTAAGCCTATATGATTATCACCATTCCAGAGTCGTACTAATCTCGAACGCTACTTCGACAATTGTCTGTTTCTCATCACCAGTATTCAATGATTATGGTATACAGAGGCGCCATTTGACGCGTCGATGCGCGATCGGCATCTATGCTTCGTTTCTCTCTCCTCTTGCCTTCAACTCTGGCGACACCTCTCCCTAGTTCACAATGGGGAATCGCCTTTCCGTGGCAGTCGAGATACCACTTGCCCTCAGTGAATCGCCCTTCTCTGACAATCTATCACCAACGCCAACGACGCTCAGCGTCAATCCTATCCCACAAGAGGTCATGGAATACGCCTGTATCGCGTTATTCATCGTGATCTACTCGACAATTGTCATTTTCCTTCAAAGAGACTTGTACAAGGATAGAGCCCGCGTCAGACTCCTTGCTAAGACCGGGCGCATGAACATCATTGTCACCGGACCTACACCGCCATCCACGCCATATCGCGTTTCACAGAACACTGTCGCCGATCCACAGAAGCTTGCTGTCCAATGTCCGCCAAGCAGGCGACCCATGCATTCACCCACGCGTTCCTCCATTCCCAGATTGCAATCAATCCAGAAGTTCGAATCTTCGCCGCCCAGATATCAGCTAGTGGAGCACTCGACGAAGGCTCACGCGACGAAGACTTCGCGCTACCAATTACCGCGCCTTTCGCTTCCGTTGCCTGGTGCGCGGGAGAAGACCTTGAACGATCTGCATAAGCCTTCAGGCCAAATTCGGGCTTTGAAGGGAGGGCCTCGTGAGTCGACTGCAGTGGATAGAAAGGTCGCCAGTTAGGTGAGCAGACAATCAGTAAATCAAGTCAGTCATCTTCCTTGTCTTGTCGACGTTCACTGACGTCCACTGCCTGAATTCCAGTCACATCTTGTTCGCGTCGTGCTAGAATATTTGTCCGTATGTCCGAACCCTCAATTGTGATCACTGGATACCCTCGTCATACGTCTCGCATGGCCGTATGACGCAGCCTGACGTAGGCTTCCAGCTTACCTTCGCCCCCTGAATGGATGGATGAATCGTATAAAGGCGAGCAACGAAACGCGAAAAGTAATAAACACCTCTTACCAACACTCCCAACAACCCAATCCACACACTCAACCTTTTCACTCAGTCCTCATCATGTCTTACGGAGAGCCCAAGTAAGACGCTTCGTCAACGCTGCTTTGTCCTGTACTGACACGACTCTCTAGCAAATCCACTGGCCAGTACCACTCCCTCAAGGGCACGGCTGTCGAGGCTGTCAGTCATCCCAGCATCTTTCAACTGGTGTCACCAAACTGACTTGTGCTTCAGATCGGCAACGCGACCGGCGCCACATCATGGCAACAGTCCGGAAAGGAAGAGCACGCCGCTGGCGAGACTGAGTACAACGCTGCCCGCGCGCAGGGCTACGCAGAGGGTACCAAAGACCGCGTCGAGGGCAAGAAGGACTCGATCGTTGGCGCTTTGACTGGCGACAAGACTCAGCAGACAGAAGGTTGGTGAATGTCTTACCATGACGCGATCCTGTCTCACCTTGCGCTTAGGCAACATCCAGAACGACAAGGGTCAAGCCCAGCAGGAGATCAACAAGAAGGCATGATCGTTGTGCGACTGTCTAAATTAAAGCATGTATTAGTATGAATCGAAGCATCTGTATGGACTACGCAAACTTGTGACACTTAACTCTTGAGACTTTCGGGATGGCCTTGCATCTGCTCTTTTTTGCATGCTGTTCATCTTCGCGATGATTTCTCTCCAACGTTGAAGTTGATATCGACCATAATGAATGAAGTTCCCCTCGCTTGACTAAACATTCCTGTATACTAGCGCGTTTACCGTTCCATTTAGCTGGTGGTGCTGTGGGCCATTCCTAGTCATCACGACTCGGTATTACAGTACACAATCAGTCGGTGATTCCATTCATTCGAAGCAGGGAAGAAAAGTAATTATAAGAAATAAGTCGTTAGTCTCTCGTTAGTCATGATGTCCTTCATGCTGAACATATCATGCCCACGACTATACCGGTCCCGAATGCTCAACTCGTTGGTGTATTGAATTCGAATCTGTTGAATAATTATACATTGCGCTGAAAGACACTGTGAAGGGCGTGGCGGCTGATCGCGGCCCGCGTTTGTCAGTACCTTCGTACCTTCATTCCGTCCGTCATCATCCATCGACGTCCATCTCCCGATGGCTGTGATAAGACCTTTGTGGGTCATATTTGTCTGAAAGCGGCGCATTTTATGACTCTGACATGTTAAAACAGACACCATTTTGACTCCGGATCCGGAGACTTGACTGTCCCGACGACGCACCCTCGTTCGCTTCGCCTGATATTATTATGACGCGTTCAATCTCAGGCTGGCCACAGGAACATAAATGGGACACCTTCCAGGTCTATGGATTGACAGCGCAATCAGCTTCATTTTCTTTTGCATGGCCACAGAGGTTCCAGACGCATTCCCGGAGGTATGCACCGTCAAGATTTTCCCGCCCATTGGAATCGCTCGCCTTGAGGATTCTGGATTTGACCTGAGCGCGGGACAACCCGATGGCGAAATCGATTATTTCATCCGTCCAGAGATACCAGGCGTTGACGTGCCCAGCGAGCTCCGAGACGAGAAACAACGACTGAAGCGACAGGTCAGTATGACCGGGTCTTTGCTTCGCTTCGCTCGGCGTTCTGATGTGTGTCTTGGCATAGGCTGTCCGCTTTCGCGTATATGGCTACGATGAAGCCGGCCGTATGATCGGAGAGCTCAATAACAGGAATGGGTTCGAACTAAAGTGGACGGTTCATGTGGCGAACGCGAAAGGGTCTCATAATTCCATGGAAGGTGTGCATAACTTTCGTGCCTGTGTAGTCGACGTCATTCTGAGTACGAGTTCAGGCAACCTTGGTGACACTGAGGTGAGTGGCCCATCACCGCCCTCTACGCCATTTATTGACGTCCTGTCATTGTCAAAGGCAGTCAATGACCAGATGGACGTTGTGGTTGACCCTGGTGCTCGAAACATATCGGGGGCATCTCTCCCAATCCAACTCATCGGAGATCTCGCCGTCGAACAAGACAACGCGCTGATTGGCATATGTCTAGGCGAACTACGGACAGATGATGTGGGCCGCCTTATTTTCATTGGAGGCGCGGGTCATTCTCGGTGTACGTCCGACTCAAACATGTCGGGCATGACATCTGGTAACTACGGCGGCAAGTGGCTTGATGATAGATGCGACGGATGGGTCGATGTAACCGTCGCGCTATGTTACCAGCCATATGAGTCTGGTACAATCTACCCTAAACCCAGACCATTCCCTCCCAGGTGGTTCTATCGCGTTATTTGTTGACCAGTGCCTAATGTATCGTAGGTTTCTGCGCGCCGAACAGAAAGCCACAATCATCAGTATACCGTCATTTCAAGATCTCCAGGGACCTATCTTGTCCACCTTCACGAAAGGATTGACACAGAAGAAGATGGGATGGGTCGATCAACAAGGACTGGGCTTTTACGGACTTTCTGAGGTTTCAGCAAACGACGAGGATCTAAAGAAGGATGGTAAGTACGCGTTTATCTCTCGCATGTTTTTGCTGATGTCTTCCATGATACAGGACCTATGCTCGGGCATTTCGAAGTGCCAAAGAAAGTCAATGATCAGAGCTCCTCAGATGCTGCAAGTCCTCTCTTTTGTCAATCTGTTTTCGATCGATTGAGGAACCCAAATTGCACGGACTCCGTGGCAGTCCGGTATTCCTCGCATCGGGGTTCTTCGCTGACTGACAGTGTCTCGTCACCTACGACCGTGCTCCAACATGAGTGTGTAAAGAAGTGGGCAAAAGAGAACCTCAGGGCCTTAGTTCCATCGGCTTCGTTCAAGAACATAGAAGACGTCCCACTCGACTTGCAACCCTTGTTTCTGACTCGCGCGGCACTCGTGGGGTCAACAGACTGGATGGATCATGTCGGAGACTCCGACTGGTACCTGCTGGCAGAGGGACGGTCATTGGAATCGTCGGAAGACGTTTCGTCCTCGCTGTAAGCACTCCATTTGACACCCATTCTATCCTGATATGTGAAGCAGTGTATGGAACTCGCCACTTCGTGTGAACCATGCCATGGTGAAGCCAGGCCAGATTACAAGTCGAATGCCCGTTGTGCTTACTGGGCGCCACCTATATACTACATGATATGGGACAACAGTCGTGGTAGATTCTCGTGTTGATTGTCTTATAGATACATGCCTCAACGCTGATTTGGACAGCTGGAGCACAAGATAAGATTAAAAAGCGAGATTCGTGCCATACCGCCCTGTACCGCCAGTGTACTGTGCCACTGTACCGCCTGAGCCAGAGTCCGTGATGTGACGTTACGCTTTACGCTTGCAGTCATTAATGATGTAGTCGAGTTGAGACAAGTGTCATCACGTATCCTCGTCTGTACGAAAGCCAGTCAAGTACCAGAGCGAATATGCCGCTATGTAAAGCCCTTGATGACCTCTGCCAGTGGCATCATGATGGTTCCAGGAGGTGTGGCGTCGGTCATGTTCCCATAGACGGCCTGATGCTTTTGAGGGGGTTCCGAGTGCGCACAGGTATGCCATTTCTTTCTTTTGGGCGTACATTTGTCAATTGGAAGACGTGTCGACTTCAAATGTGATTTCACTGTCTGATATCGCTTTGGTCCGATAGCTCATGGCAGCAAAATCAAAGGAGATTGGTAAGTATTTGGTATCGAGTTCAGCGGATAAGTCCTACAAGGAGCCTCCCGCTACTGGGAGGCCTACGAGATGCTCACTGTTTACAAGCCTGCTTACACTCTCATAGCTCACCGGTCTGCAGCTCTCAAAGAAATGTCCGTCAGATTGTCCCATTCTTCAGCCTGTCGCTACTCTATGTCATGGTGGAAGTAAAGTACAGCAAGTATTCAGCGCAACGAATTAGCATAGTAGGACAGCTTCGGCACATGCCGAACAATGATCGAAGCTGGCGCCGACCGGTCTGGACTCTCGATCGTCCTTTCTCTTCACCACCATCACCTTCAATTTTTTTTGACACGCAACTTTCAGGTCAGTCTCCATTCCCCGCCATCTTGAGGATGAAATGCACTGGGCTCTGAGGAGACTCTTTGATGTAACGCACTACGCCTGTACGCAGGCGGCGGCCTAGAAAACCGTTAACTGATCCTCAAAAAGTCAAAATTTTGTGAAAATTGTTGCTAACGTATCTTTCCAGGTAAGACTGACAACGAGGGGCCGACAGCGCGATGGCTGCTTTTAGTTGTGTTTCGTAGCGGCCGGGACTTGCGAGAGTCTGGAAGGTGCGCTGCTTGACATCCGACTTTTTTCTTTCTTGACCAGTTATAGATCCTCCATTGTCCAGCGTGCCAACGTTATGCTACCGACTCCTCGGCATAATCGCGCTACGACCCCAATGTCGACCCCATTTCGTTGCGTGCAGTCAAGCTGCCACGTAGACATGCTCTCGACACTTTGGCCATGCTTGAGACTCTGCCATTCGGACCTAAGGTATCAGCTGACCATGGCCTCCCGGATGGATGGGAGGACCTCGGCATAGGGCTCCGTAGTATAAGTACTGTTAATAGCCGACGCCACAAATCATCATATATTGGCTCTCATTTCCTGTCCCGGTCATATGCAACATGCCCTTGAAGACTCTCGACCCGAAAACAATTCCCAAGACCATGCAGGAAGCTTTGAGCGGTATTCAAATCTTCTAGGGAGGTGTGTGCGCCGTTGGAAGTCGTCGCTGAGTCTGAATTACTTTGACAGGAACAGGGCAGGAACTTGGAAGAACAAGTTCAATACAAATGACGCCGAGGTATCGTGTCGTGTGATGCGGTACGAGTCCTTCTTCGCGGTGACTTCTCAAAGGCCCAGGCTCTTCTGAGCGTCTTTGGTGCGAATGCAACTTCAGATAGACAGTAGTACGTATGTGGTACTCAGACCGACCTAACGGACGTTCAGGACCTGAACACCCGTCTGTTATTTACTTAGTTTCGACTCACCTAGAGAGCTGTGGTAGTGGTAGAGGGCAATGAGAGAGCACTGTTTGCGCCGATTTGGGTTCGGGATCCGGCTCTTTCTCTTACCGTCATGTAAATCCCCGAGCGCTCTCGTGGTGTCCACCGCTGGCGGCCGCGTACATCCCCGAGCCCCAGCTGGCCTGGCGTGCCGCTCCCTTCGCTAATCCCGGACCTCTCTTGCCTTCCATGGATGCGACAATCAAAATCCCCAACCCACTCTCATCAACCTGCGAGCTGGTCAAACATCTGCTATGCCTGCTGTCTGTAAGCTTCAGGATTCCTGTCAGCTTCCAGATCCCCGACCTCTTGTTTCCAGTGTCTGGTGTTCCGTTCCCTTGCCTCAAATCCCGGATCTCTCTAGTGCACAAGACTAGATCCCGCCTCGCTCGCCTAGTAGAGAATCCCCGAGCTCGCTCGCCCATTCTTCTAATGCTTGCCGCCTGGACAATCCCCGAGCCCTCCTCAGCCCTTCCACTGCTTCCACCGTCACCATGATCCCCGAGCCCTTCCTAGCCCAGCTCACAAATCCCGGACGCGCTCCTTCATGCCAGTGATCCCCAGCCATCTCGATGTCAGCTCCCATTTCCCGCACGCCTTCTTTCTTGCCAGCAATCCCCGAGCTGTCACAGCGTCCATTACCATCCCCGAGCCTTCTTGAGTGCAGCTCCTGAATTCTGGTCGCGCTCTCTCGTGACAGCGATCCCCGAGCCGCTCCAATGTCAGCTGCAATCCCCGAGCCCTCTCGAGGTAAGCGTGCACACTCCGCAAATGTTTCTTCATGCCAATAATCCCCGAGCTGTTCCAAGTCTATCATCCAGATCTCGGACGCCCTCTTCCTCGCCAGTCCCCGAGCCATTGTAGCGTCCTTGACAATCCCTCAGCCCTCTCAAGCTCAGCTGTTCCCGGATGCGTTCGGTCTTGCCGTGATCCCCAAGCTTTAGCGCTAGTCCCGAGCCCTGTCAAGATAACTGTGCAGATCCCGGAGGCACTCTCTTGTGCTGACAATCCCCGAGCCGTCTTTGGCCCAGTTCACGCTTCTCGGAGGGCGCTCTTTCTCACCAGCGTTCCGCAGTGATCCCCGAGGCTCTCTCAAGGTTAGCTCAGTAATCCTCGACCTGTACCCTTTGCTGACGAACGCGAGCTTGCTCACAGGGATAACCGTGCTCAATTATCCCTGACCCCTTCCTTCACAGTGACAATCCCCAAGCAGTCTCAGTGTCAGTTTGTGCATAGCGGACCCCCTTTCACTTGCCATGAATCCCCAAGCTCTCTCAACTTGTATTCAGAAATCCGCGATTCGTTCTTTTGAGATGAATATCTTCGATCCGTACATTCTCACTCACAAGGATCCCGGAGCTAATCGAAGATCAGCTCGACAATCCCCGACCTGCCGTTCTACGCTGATGATCCCCGAGCCGTTTCAACCCAGTTGCACTCATCAACGATCCCCGGGCTTGCCTGCACTTATTAGCCCTTCGGGCCTGCCCTGCCCGTAATCCTACGTGTTTGCCCCACGCCTTGCCCTCCTGCCACGTCACTCCCTCCCACATCGTCGGCCTGAATCAGGCATGAATACCTCCTCCCCCTCAGGCACCGACGACCGTACACTGACGCCGCCGTTGTCCCCGAACCCATCCGTCAATCTCGTTGAAGACATCATCCTGCTCATCGTCGAAATCGGATGCAACGATCTCCAACTTGCTTGCGTATTCAACCTCACAGCCAGGGCTTTTGGGCCACTGGCGAAGGGAGCTATTTTCAAGGCCGTCACAGCTGACAGGAATTGCGACCGTGAGCGGCAACACTTTCTGCGCCCTGTGTCCATACGCAGGTGGCGTCTGGGTCGACCAGATCGCCGTAGGCGCCCGTGCACATCGAGTTGGGCTAGTGTCATACAGTTCTTCTCTCAAAATACCCACCTGTGCCCGCTCGTGAAGGAGTTGCGTCTCATCGGCAGGTCCATCCCCAACCCATCGGAACACACTCGCACTCACTCCGTCGCGCCCCTTCTTGAGCTGGCAAGCAACTTGTTTGACCTTTTCCGGTCCATTCACACTTTGACTCTCACCGACATAGACACAGAACGACTTCCTCTTACAAACTTGCCCCCTCATGTCCTTGTCTTGCGTTTCGATGGATGCGATATACGCCTGGATGAGCTGCCTTCGTTTGTCGGCGCATTCCCGCATATTCGCAGCCTCATCTTTGGTTATCGAAATGAGTACATCTCATCCTCCACGGACACACACTTACATTCGCCTCCGGAGTTTCCTACGCTCTCAGAGCTCACCGTTATGTACAATTCATTCGAGGACGAGGACAAAAACAGGGTCTTCATTGGAACGCCGGGCGTTACCACCCTTGTAGCGTCTCTCTCCCCAGCACAGTTGTGCACGTCAGCCCTGTCCTTGCAGTATATCTGTGCCAGCAGTCAGCTGGAAGTATTCCATCTTCATCTCAGTCAGTCAGTATTTTTTCCTGTTCGAACACGCTCTTACCACGAATCACGTTCTCAGATCACTCAGGACTTTCTTGGGAGTCGGACTGGCTGCCTGGCTGCACATTCGCACAGCTTTCAGGCCTGGTCCGCCTATACTTGCACGTCAATGACTCCCAACTGGATGGTCTCAGTAAGACTATGCGGCACGTTCGCCCGCCGTCTCTTCAGGCGCTACACCTGCACATCGGGCTGGGTGGCGCCTGTCGCATGAATGAGCCATACTGCGTCAAGCTCACAACAAGGCGCCATCTTCGCCGCTTGTGTCGCGCCGTCGCACCAATCATTCTGCGTGACACAAACGCGCCCTGCCAACTCCACGTCGAATTTGGTCTCAACCTCCAGGCCATCCAGGATGAGGTCCTTCACCCTTCCCCGCGCGTCAGTTTAACATGGTTCGCCGATCTTGTTGAATCTCTTCGAGAATTCCTCGACGACTCTCTGCCACAGCGTCTCCGGAAGGGTACCGTTTCGTACGCGGTGGACCCCACCATCACTCCATACTTCAATCCACTTTCGGGAACTCCATGGGCTCAGCATCTATGGGAAGGCGAGAGCGAACGGGCCCTAGCGAAAAACCACCAAGAACACGACGCCCGTGCAAGGGCGGCCTTCGAGGAGGGCAGGTTGGAGGAGTTCAGACTAGAGTTGGTTTCAGATAGTGGCGACGAGGGCGACGAAGACGGTCGCAGCTAAGCACCTCTTTTGCACGATGGGAGATCCTTTGACCTCCGTGATGGATCAACATCGTGCAGTTTCGGCCAAGGTGGACTTTACTCTCCTGACTCCTTTTCTCACCTACGACGATACATGCGCTCTGATCCATGTCTGAATTATGATGCGTATACACGTTCTATTCAACGTTGACTTACATGGGAATGTTGACGACTATTTCTATCCCTCTCATTGACGGAAGCTCTCGTGAACGCCTTGCAATCCTTTGACCGCCGTTATGTATGTTGAACATGGACTTCCCGACCAAAACAGCAATCCGCCGCGCCTGGGTTCCTGCGTCGTCCAACGGCAACTGCTCGAGTATCGTGAACACCATCTCGATGCTGAGTATGAGGCCCCGCCCACGGTGCCCTTGAACCCAACTCGTAAAATCTGTTCTCATCCACGCCATAAAGTTCCTGGTTGCCACTTTACCCAGACCGCCCTTGAAAACGAACTCGATTCTCAGGATTGCCAGCTGCGAAGTCTCCAACGTGAGTAAGCTGGCGAGCATCTCGCCATGGTCCGCACTGTCAACGTGCAAGCTGAGGGAGTCCAGTCTCAACTTGCCAAAGTTCATCGGCGCCCAGGCACCTCGACCTTTGTTTCGTGAGCTTTTCGAGCCAATGTGTCCCGAATCAGAAGTACGTACGGTTAGAGGAGATGTCGATGATCCTAACTCTTCTATGACAGGCTTTGATAATCTCGGCACACTGATATGCACTGCTCCTAGACTTCGTCGTCCAGTGCAACACCTCTAGGCGCTCCACACCTGCGAACCAACATGGGTTGAGGCGCACCGTGCTCTCGTTTGCCCAGGACGGCGAACTCATCGAGGTCCAGGAAGACCCAAATACAAGGAATCTTAGCGACCGGAGGTTTTTGTGCGCCTGGTTGAGACGCGATTGCCAATCCTTGAGACAATCGGGGTGCAATGTCCAGCATCCCGTCCAAGGATGAGCATCCATGGCATCGTAAAAAGGTGGGGAAGTCCCAACCACCGTGAAACGTGCTAGCGACGGCGTGAATGGCAGTAGGAAGGCGAAGATGTTGTGCAGATGAATTGTGCAGTCCTGGAACGTCACAGAGACCAGACGTTTGAGCTGCGTGTTCTCTGACTCGTTCAAGGCCGAAGTGGGGCGAGAGCTCTGGCTCACAGATGCCGGAGTCCAACGAAAGAAGTTCATCCTCCGCATCGTCAAGATCTGTAGGTTGGGAAAGAAACGCGCAAAGGCAACGATGTCGTCCAGGTAGCTGAACGGGTCGGGATAATGGAGCGTAAGTGACTTCACCCAACACACAATGGGTGCCTCTGAGAGTTCGCGTAACACTTGTATCTTTTCGAGCATCTGAAGCAATGAGTTCTCCGCGTCTTACGCTTGGGCATGCGGCTTCTCACCTGTGTACCTCCAGCATAGCTCATCTGAATGTCTGCAAACCCCAACGGACTCAGTCCAATGAGAGCCTCACGGCTAATTTGTCGAATATCTCGTAGGAATGACTGGTCCTCTTCGAGAGCAACGTACACGCCTATCTCACCCCATAGCTCTGCGGCGAGCGTTGGCATGATGGTTTGGGTTGAAGAATCTCTGGACACGGAATTGCGTAGCACCACAGATCCCCGAGGCGCCTTACAGATAATCAAGGCATTGTACAAATCCCCGAGCCCTCCGCTATCTGGGGTCCCAGTCTCATCGCTCCCTTGCACCTTGATAAATCTTTTCATAACTCCAAGAAGATACAACCCGCCGCTGCTCTTCCTAGCTGATACAGGTACGCGATGGAATTACAGTGATGGTTTCGACTACGACGCTAGTTATATCGTCACTGCTTGATAGTACCTACAAACTTCGCTGACATGCAATAGTCACCCACACGATGCTCTGCTGTCCATGAGTACTCGCCATGCATCAGTCTCAGGCCCTCCTTCAACTGCGCCATGTGAGCCGTCGTTCGCTTTTCGAAGTCGTCCTCCACTACGCGGTCAATTATGCCATAGTCCCAAACCATACCTCGCGCGTCAAAACCCACGTCAATGGCAGTTGCCTTCATGGCCCCAAGCCACTGCCCGAGCCGTCGCATCAGAGGCATGAAGCCGCCGCGGACGCTTATGCGGTTATAAGAGCAACTGAGAATGATTCCCAAGCCCTGTAGCTTTGGACAAGCTCCTTCAAGTGTGTCCAGCAAGCAGTACAGGCACTCCAGCTTATCAACAATGAACTGAATGTCGAGGCGTTCAAGGGCAGGGAATTTGAGTGAATCGTCGAATGGCGTCGTCATCCGTAAGTTCCCTGACCAAAACACATCGTTCAGCCACTTCAGACACGTCGATGAGGAGGGTACAAACCTCCAAGCCGCAGAGAAAGCTCCTCCAGAGACGCGTGATTCCGAACTAAGAGACTTTGAGCAATACACAGCTGATCCGCATTTACAAAGGTGAAATGCATCATCCGCAGTGAGGACAAGTCACTGTAGTAGTGTGCTTGGTCGAATACTCCCAGCGCGATCCGTGGCAGCAGGCAGATCCACAGGATTCTAAGACCGGCTGGCGCCTTGAGTTTACTTGTCACCGCCTGCCAGTCCGCGACTTCCGAAGGAAGGGTGACCTGATCGTAGGAGCGAGTCGTTGTGCTCTCCGAGCAATGACTGAGCTCGAGGCAGAGTAAGTCGTCACTCCGGCCAGCGAGGTACTGCATGACATTGCCAGAAAGCAAGTTGCAGTGACGAAACCTCAAAGAGACGAAACCGGGGAGGGGTGGAAGGGTATCGGATGTCAAAGGGAGAGAATGGAAAGAGCACTCAGCCAAGTCAAGTTCACGGAGCGTATCGCTACCACAAACCAGCTGACTGAGTTCAATGATACACAGATTTCGAGAGTTTCGAATGAAGAGCTTATCGACGCTATCCAAGCAGGGTAGCATGACGGGAAGACGGGAAAGAGGCAGCTCATCGCACAACGTCAATCGAAGGCGTCGAACACGACCGCCAAGATGACTGCTCTTCAGAAATTTGGAGAGCTCCCACATCTGTGCAACGTGTGAGTACGCGTCTACAAATTTGACACCAGCTGACAAAGTACCTTCGACATCGTCACGTAGAAGTCGGTCCCACCGCCAATGAGCTTCACACTCTCAAACGCCGCACCGAGAAAGCAATGGCGTAAGGTTTTGCATGCGCTGGATGCCAGAGCCGCCTCGCGAACGCTGAGGTACTTTGAGATGAGCTCCAGAATGTCAAACGGTAGATCCGTCAGCAGTTGCGGCTGGGCAGCGCGTAGCAAATTAGGTGTCGGATAGCCTATGGCTTTGGAAGCAGTGTGGTCCGGCATTGGGTAGGGATTGCGTGCTGGGCGACGTCGACGTGATGATAGAGGCCAACAATTGGAGAACGATAGTTTTGAGAGAAAACCTCTGGACCTCTTGACCGGGATATCCCCATGCCGCATTGAAGGGTTCAAAAGGACCCCAGGAAGACTTTTATCCATCGAGGTTGATACGAAAGTTCAGCTTGATCGCCGGAGGTTTTAATACCTCATTGGGAATGATCGCTCTACAATGTACGTGTTCTTCATACATCCATCATGAAAACACATCAGTACGGGGCCTTCCGTTTCCCAACCTTGCACCCATTCGCTGCTCTGCTTCTGGACTATGTACGCTACGCTCAAACGAATTAACAAGGTACGCGCATCTAGCACCGCAGATCGAGATCATCTCATGAAATTCTGCGGCGGTCTTCTCAGATTGCAATGACACCTAGCAGATGGTGCCAGGGCCATGATTATGTTTCTGGAACATAGAAGGCGGATATCATATTGCTCAGGTGCGTCTTTACCTAACTAGCAGCAGATCTCAACATGCTCTGACAGTTGCCTTCTGGAGTTCGGACAGTTTCCTTCTGCATTACTGTATCCACGCGGACTGGGCGCACGTAGGCCCGACATCCCTTTCCTGAGTTCTGCTCTAGGGCACTCCCGACAACCAGTCAACCCCGTCCCCGTCATCCGATGGACTCCCTCAGTCCACCATCGTCTGTTCGTTCAGTCAGCTTGTCTCCGCCACCCTCGATTCATCTCGTCAACGACGTAATCCTCCTTATTGGAGAGTTCGGGTGTGCTGATGCACAACTTGCCCGCGTTCTCAACAGCACGGCCAAGCGCTTTCGCACTATGGCCAAGAAATCTATCTTCCACAAAATCACTGCCGATCAGAACCGTGACCACGACGCCCAACAGGTTGTCAATCCCATGTCTCTGATGTGGTGGCATTTGGCTCGCCCAGATCGCTTCTCTCCCTCGGACGCAGCTAGCTGGGCGCGGGTTATCGAGTTTTTCACCCTTAATCAGGACCTGTGCAGTCTTGTTCAGAGGTTGCGCCTGGTTGGAAGGTCCTCTGCCACTCCCCGTGGTCGTGCCAGCAACGTTTTTACCACCGCTCCGCTCTCTTACTTGGCAACCGCCATGTTTGCGCTTTTTCAGAATATTCGGGCGCTGATCCTCACCGACATACACACCGTCGGACTTCCCCTTGCGGCCGCACCCACCAGCATTCGTATTTTGCGTTTCGACGGCTGTACGATCCATCTCGATGACTTGCCAAACTTTGTCGGCGAGCTGGTAGAGGTGGACAGTCTTGTTTTTGGATATCAGAATACGTTTGTTTCGTCTTTCACCGATGTCGAGACAGACATTCCACCCGAGTTTCCCACCATTACGAGCCTCGTCCTCGCATTCAATTCTTGGCCGCTGCTTGATGGCAATCGAGTTTTTATCAGTACCCCCGGCGTTCGCTTCATGAAGATTCGTCTCAGTCCAGATCAACTATGGAGATTGACAGACGTGGTGCAATACATCTGCGCGGGAAGTCCCATCGAGGTTTTCCACCTGCATCTCAGTGAGCTGCCTCTTTCGAGCGAATGAATTTGAGGTCTGACGAAGTCTTCCAGACCATTCAAAGGTTGCTTGGACTTCAGATTGGAGAGCAGCTTGCATGTTCAGGTACATGGAGGAGCTCACCGCCCTACAATTTCATTTAGTGGACGACCAGCTCGAGGGCCTCAGTAGGACCATGTTCCATGTTCGCTCCCCTGCTCTTGAGGCCATGGCGCTACACATCTATATCGGACGTCTTTTCAAACCGAACACCCCACACGCCATCGATTATTCAGCCCGGCGTCTCATTCGACGATTGTGCCGCGGAATGTTACCTATCATACTCCGCGATCCTAATAATGTGTGCCGCCTTCACATTGAATTCGGTTTGCATAGCGAGTATCTGCCTGCGCCGAAGACAGTAGAGCCTGGTCTTAGCCTGATCTGGTGGGGCGATCTCACCTTTGCTCTTCAGGCTCTTTTCGAGGAGTCCCTTCGACTTCCGCCTGGTGCCGTTTCTTTCTCCATAGAGCCCACGGCTTGGCGCCGCTTGGATCCTAATTCGAACACTCCTTGGTCTGTGCGAAAATGGAGGAGACACTGTGCCGCCATCCATAGAGACAAGGAACTGCAGTTCGACACTCGTGCTCGGCGTGCTTTCGAGATTGGAGGAGACGCGGAGGCGCAGTTTTGGGAATGTTGGAGATCTGACAGCGACGAAGAAAATGATGACATTGGTACAGAGCAGTAAATAGTGCATTGATCTATGAACAAATGAGACTCGTATAGACCCAACTTCCGATCCGAAAACTTGAACAGATGACTAGTGCCATGCGAACACACAACAGCTTCACTGTGAGGTTGGCCAGTATGACTTCCACGAGCAAATGACACTTGCCCAAATGTGGAAAATCCACAACAATCCGCGCATGACGCGTCTCAAACCTGATCCCTTTCGTCTACGGTCGGACTATGCCTCACTACTACTTGGAAAAATGGCTCCTTCATCATATCTACGACACGCAACTCCTAAGCCTATTGAGCGGCGTATTCTCCCAATCATCCCAAGATGGCTGCCTGTAAGTCTCGGAGCCTCTTTTCCAGTGCGATCTTGTCCATCTCCGCCTTCTCTGCCTCAGCTCTAGCCTGCACTAGCTCTGCTCGACTACTATCCAAGGCCTTCGCCATATCCAGGGCCTCCGTGCGTGCTGCCTTGAGCAGATTCTGGAAAATAGTCCCCCATCCCTGCTGAATCGAGTTGACGCCGTCAGCGTCGCTGCGAAGAAGGCGAGGGGAAACATAGGCAACGAAGTCACGACCGGACGTCTGATGCTGAGCAATAACGTGAAGCCAGCAATTGGTCTCTACAGACAAACTCTCGCACTAAACAAACAGGCTCAAGACACAGCCATCGCGTGGTCTCGCGTCACGCGTTTGATCGCACTATTAAGGTCAAAGAGACCCGCCGCCTGATGAGTCTTTCACAGACGAAACGTACCGGTCATACGTCGCGGCCACAACGATTCACATTCTGCTAACGATATCTACTAGGGATATTCGACTCATCCAGAGGCTCCGCTCCGCTCCGCCCTCTCAACGTCAATGGACTAGTATCGCATCACACTCAACTCACTCTGGCAATGATGTCCTTCATAACACGCTCGAAACGCCTTGCAGATGACTCCGTATTGCTAATTGGCGCACGGGCAGGGCGCGGCCGCTGGATAGCTAGAGGTGAGAGTCAGTCACTGCGGAGGCATGGATACACGTATATTGACCGAATGGGCGCCCTCCGCGATTCGCATTAATAACTCCCAGCTGTGCCTTACTGAGTACAGGGCGGGTGCGCCTGACAACGTTGGACTCGCGACGAGTGACGACCATTGGAGACTCAGGTAGGATTGTGTGGAGGCGAACCGACGAAGGGTGAACAGACGGGGGGTGAACAGACGGGTGCTCAATACTTGAGTTTCCCTAATAAACGAATATTCAGCTAGTCTCCACAGGGTCGCAGTCGCAGGTCTTCTTTGCAAAATTTCATCTGGCCTGGTTAAAAGTCTATCCGCCTTGTGCACGCATGGATAACTGAACCTGGGAACCTGGATAGTGGACAAGGACCCCAATTGCATGGAGCATTCATGACCTCAGGGAGGTAAGCGTCAATTGCCCTGGAAACAAGATCTCGACACTAAGATCCCCAAGCTTGTTGGGGATTTGTCAATGTTAGGTTTTCCCAAACGCTATAATCCCGAGGGTCATACGATTCCCTTCTAACTTAGTGCTATTCCCATCCCCACCTTTCGCCTTGTTTCTGTGTCCTATCTTCTAGTTGCGCCAACATGCCGCCGCGTACCTCGACCAAGCCCGCTTCAAGAGGCCTCATTCCTCCCCCGCTCCCTCCTGGGGTCTTGACCTCTTCTAGTCCTGCGCGTAAGCCGCCCGCAGAACGTACACCGGTTCCGACCGCCCCTCCAAAGAAAGCGTGTTCACTTGCACAGAAGCGGGGCGACATGCTCAGAACGGTCAAGAGGATTCAGAAGGACCTGGATGCAACGACAAAATTGCTCACTGAGGCCAAGCTCAAACTCGAGAGTCTCACTCCGGATGAGATTGGTGCCATCTCCACGACTGGTCAGCTTTTCAGTAGGTATCGATCTACGTTGAGTCGCTGACCTTGATCTCCTGCTCTAGAACTCGCAGTTCGAAGGCATCAGTCGAAACTGCAGCAGCTGGCCGAAGAGAATCGCAAAGCTGCGGAGGTTATCTGGACCTATGATCATCTCATTCTCGCGGAGCACGGTGATGAGACGGCTATAAAGGAGCTGGAGGCTATGCGTGCTAAGAAGGAGGGTAACGCCGCCACTCAAGAAGTTGCGCCACAGAGTCAACTGCCCCCCCCTATTTCAACATCCTTGCAGTCAGGCGACTCGGTGGTGAGCCACTTTGTTACGGTTTTCCGATGCATCTAATCCAATTCTCAGCAGCCACCGTTAACCATGATACCTGAAGAACACTCACAAGACTCACAGGAGCAAGATGCGCAGCGTCAGGAGCAAGTTTGGAACAACAATAGCTCTCAATTCTATTCCAATCCGGCGTACACCCTTGGAAGCGAGTCTCATCATCAGTCGAACGAGAGCGGACCTTCATCATATGCATATGACAGCCAATCTCATTCCGCAGGCCCTCAGTCTTCATACTCGCTGGGAATGAACACGCTTTCGCACCAAAGTATGCCCTTCTTCAGCAGTGAGTATGACGCAAGCCCTTTTATGAACCCTGCGTATTATTTAACACGTGAGCGTAATCGTACTGTTCGAAGCGGCGCCGATCTGATCACTTTTCTTCTCTACAGAACACCATCACCAGCTCCCGCCTGCCTCGCACGACAGTAAGTTCTAGGGCGCATCTCTTCTTCGTATTTCTCACAGACTACAGACGCTCCCTCAAATATCTTGAATCTTCCCTTTGGCGGCGTCTTTCCGATGAAGCGCCCCCTTGATGACGGCAATCCCGAGCTTCCTGTAGCCAAGAAAACACGGTCCACGTCCCAGGAGCTCCCGTTTTCGCCACAGACCGTGCAGCATTACATTCCGACGTTCCAGCACACTCATGACGGAAACATTCCGCGCGATTCAATGGCCCAAAATACGCTCACTTCAGCCGGCATCTACACCGTCCCCGACACGTCGGATTCCTTTCCAGGCATCAGCGAGGCGCAGTCCCAACAGTGCTCCAGCGATGAACCTCTCTGTGCCAAGTCGAATGCAGAAAGTCCTACCCAGGCACCACCTTTGTGAGTGCCGTTACGTTGCACGGCTTTGGAATGACAACAAGCTCATTGTTGTTCTGAGCAGTGACGGCCATCGTCTAGATGGAGGAAATTCTTCGGGAGTTGCGCTTCAGTCCCACAACGATTTGGCGTTCCCTGTGTCTCCAGAGGCCCACGTATCATCAGCTTCCGCGCGACAGCCACTCTCTCCATTTGACACCACGTCCGTCCCGGTTTCAGGCAATCCCGGAGATCTGGAAGCCGTTGATTCTCCGAGCTCTACTGCGCACCCTCACATCCATGCCAATCCTGCTGCTCCACCTGCGTCAACAGAGACATCTCCCCCGACCGCCGTCTTTCCATCACGTACCGAGCTTTCTTCCTCAACTTTGCCGTCGGAAGCTAAAGCAGGAACTACGTCGCAACAAATATCCTCCCCAGCGCCTACGACCGCCATCCCTATGGATGCTTCCCCGCAAAACTCTCATAATCCGTCTTGCACGACACCAGCCCCACCTATTGCCACTCCAACCCTCTCTCTCAAAGAGTCGAGCACCTTGTCCCAACCATCCCACGACGCGTCTACATTCACCACCCGAGTAGTCAATGCGCCGGCTATCCCTGCACCGCCAGGGTATGATTCGGATGAAGATGATGGTGACGTGGAAGAGCTTCCGCACCCAGTGGACATCCAACCGTCGGAGACCTCCACACCGACGCAGCCCGTCGAAGCCTTGGCCTCTGGAAGCCTGCGGACCATTGAAGAGGACGGCAAGCTCGCCAAAGACGCCGGAGGTTCTGTCGATCCGGGGTCTTTGAAGATGGAAGCTGGGAAAGAAATGCCAAAGCCCTCGAAAGCTGCGCCCGTCAAGAAGATTGGTTCGACTGCTTGGGAGGGCTTCTCACCTGAGAAGCAAGCTGAGAAAATTGGTGAGCTTTGTTCAAACCTATGTCAACCTCGGACTTTTGTAATGGTTTCTTCGACAGCAAAAATCGAGAAACAAGTGAACAAGTGGCTGCAAGACTATCCAAAGGGTGAAATCGATGGCGACCTTCGCAGTCTTCTCCGCGATAATTCTTTCCTTTGTCCTGCCACCGCGGATGCCAATGCGGACCTAGTTCTACACATCCACGAGGTCGCGCTTGGACCCAAGCGCAACCCATCGATTAACATTCGCTGCCGCTACCACCGAAAGTCAAGTCACAGCTCGGACGCCAACGACGCTACGGGCGGCGGCCAATGGGGAGCAACGGGCATTGCAACTTCTGCTAGCTCGAATCCGCCCGAAGGAGTCGCTCATTGTGGTTGTCTGAAGGAGCATATTCTCTGGGATTACTTGTTCTTCAAGACGGCCAAGGTCAAAATGAGCACCTTCGCCAAGGAACCGGGTGCAGAGGACGGCTGGTACACCCAACCGCTGAACCCGAGACTTCGATCGCTCATGATCGACATAGTAAAGCGCGTTTTTCCTGTGCCCATCTATGAGCTTTACCAATACCCCAAGGGCATGAAATCTGGGAAGTCCATTGGCTCGGCCCCCTTGCAGCGGAATCAACGGGCAGTCTGGAAGCGTGAGATTGAGATTCTGCAATCGTGGCTAGGAGAAAGGGGTTCTGGGGAGCAAGTAGTTACGGCGGAGAAGCCAAACTCATTGCCAAAGGCGCAGTAGCTAGTGTTTACGTATTCTTCATGACCTCAATCCAACTTTTATCTACGCCACACTTCCGAACGCATTTGACTTGACGGCCACACAATTTGAACACAATTAAGAAGAAATAGTTACAAGATGAGATGTAATTTATAAAGCTATGTTAGAGTATTTGGGAGCAAGTAACTAGTTGTTAGACTCGAAGAAACAGTACACGAGTCTTTGAACGTCTGAATGTTTCTCATTAGGGGCCAGTAGGCGTAGCTAGATAGAGCACATGCCTACAATTCAGTCTTACGAGCAGATACAAGCATGAGCCTGTCTGAGCCAGCATTTCAATATAGCAAGTATACTCTTCGCGTTGTATTGCGGCTGGAGGAATTGTGCAGTACTCGTAGACCTGTGGGCGAGCGCATACCTCGGTCATTCTTCAGTCTCTATTGAGTAGTGCAAGATCTGGTGCCCATTTCAGCAATGAACTGGCCTAGTGTTCTAGCCGATACAAACTAGTTTCCAGCGTTAAATGGTGTCTGAAGGAACCTTGCAGGACTGGCAGACCCAAGGGCAGGTGTACGCCTTGTTTATTGTTCAGTCTGTGTTGGGTAGTGCACGTATCTTTGGTGCCCATGTCAGCGGTGAATTGGCTTAGTATTCTGGCCAACGCAGCTCACTCCTCAGTGTTGCGTCGCGTCTGAAAGAACTTCGCAGGACTCGCAGACCTATGGGCAAGTGCACACCTTGGTCATTGTTCAGTCTGTATTGAGTAGTGCACGTACCTCAGGTGCCCATTTCAGCGGTGAAGTGACCTAGCATTCTGGCCAACGCAGTCACTTTTCAGTCCTGCGTCGCGTCTGAAGGATCATAAAAGCACTGACAAACCTATGAATGCGCTTACCCAACAGGGTCTTTTCAGTCCACGTCTACGTGCAGGCTCCAGATATACCTATCTCTGGCATTGAAAAAAATGAGCGTGTTGCCACAAGAGGATAGTCTCTCTGTACCAAACTTGCTGTTCAGTACTGGGTCCTGGCTGAAGGAACTGTACAGTGTTTGCAGACCTATGGGCAAGCGTATACCGCTGTCATTGTTCAGTCAATATTGAAGTTGTGTACGTACATTTGCTGAGCATTCCACTGGCTATTTGGCCGTTGCTCTGGCCAAGAAAGCTGAGGACCCTATCAATTGTTTCGCGAGGTGGCTGCAGTCAAGGTGCTCCTAGAAAGTGTTTGCGTCGGAGACCGTGAAGTGCTTACATGTTCAAGCAAGATGCTTCATGACTAGATATCAGAACATCGGTATAATGTGGCTCAGTATGTCGGCGTGTAGAGTAAAATCCTGTAAGTCATAGATTATAGGAGGAGCGTGAGTTGCGTGGCGCAACTTACCCAAATAGGCAGTTACGGCTTCAACGGCTTTCCTCTTACCATACACCGCTCTCTGTCTGAATATCGTTCCTGGCCTAGCAGCACAATGGCGCCCAGGCGCGTCTATACAACAGACGAGGCTCGTATAGCAGCAAAAAAAGCCCGCAATGCGGCTTATTACAAAAAGTCAGCCATCCCCTCTTACCTGCCCAATCGTACTCATTGGAAGCAATACAGAAAACAAGACCAGCTGCTGGAGAAATCAGCCAAGCGATACGCACAGAAAAAAGGCGGTGCGGTCAAACTGCGTCGTCGGCAATGGGTGCACTATGGGTATGAGTGTCAGCATTGTGTACCATGTTTCCACTGATGTTGTAACCTGCAGTCAAGCAACTGCGAAGCAATTGTCACCTTTGCAGTTGCTCTAGCGTATTCTACGCCAAGAGACCGTAGTGCGCTCTTTCACGGAGGGTGACTTTTTGACCTATGTCGAAAACACTGCCCAGAAGCTGGCCGACTTAAACGGCGCAGGTTTGCCGGAGCTCGACTTTGGCATCGCATTCTGCGCCATCGAGACCGCTGTCAAGACAGCTGAAACACACTGGGATTCCGTTCACAAACAATCCGACTTGCAGGAATGGCGCTGTCATCCTATGTGGACCATCGCCTCCAAGACAATCAAGGACCTTCGAGACTTATACGAATGGCTCGCCGACCTCAGGACTTACGTGCATCTCCGTACCGTCCCCGAGGCTTACGCGACTGGCAAACTTGTGTTTCAGCGCGAACAAGACAGTATCTTAGATCTAGATATTGACAGTGACCCTCCTACCGATACAGACACCGACATTGACCTTTCCATGGAAGAAGAAGGGGATGACGGACAAATCTCGCGCCAGCTTTCAATGTGATTTCCAATTTTCTAGACAGTTCAGATACCAAAAGGTCCCTGTATTTCCGATGAAGCAATGCACTCAGTCTGCCTACCCTGTTGTGCCTTTTGGGAGCTGAGCTTGGGGATTGATGTCTTCAGGTCTTCGGGATTGATGCGTTCCCGGAACTTGGTCGCACCGCCGTTCGTGGGGGTCCAGTCTGGGTTTATAAGGTGAACCCACTTCCGTGTTCCCCATGATCTCCCCTTTTGCTGATCCTTGTGGTACGCCCACCTCCTCTGACTCGAGTGCTTTGGCGACGTTGAACCGTGCCATGGGTGCGTTCCACGGCGCGATGTCACAATCCTATAACTAACCTATCTCTGTGTAGATGAGAAAACCAGCGAACAAGCAGCGCCGCCCTTTGAAGAGGGTAAGGTCTCCAGAAGCAAACCCTATTCGACGCTTACGATGTCTTCCAGATTCTTCATTCCTCTTTGAGCCCGAACTGAGTACGAAGGACTACGCACTGCCGAGCGACTACTATCGAGTGGGGGTGCCTTTCAACGAACTGCCCGCCAAAGCATTGAGCGCGACACGCCTGCCCGCAGGTACCCCCAGGAAGTTCTTGGCTGTGACCAGGGGGCGCACCGTTGGAATATTTCTCAATGCGTACGCACCTTGTACAACGCCCACTCCGTAGCCCTTATCATTGTCGCAGAGATGACGCCGAAGCAGCTGTCGTGGGTGTTTCTGGCTATGTGCGGAAAGGCTTCAAGTCACAACGCGATGCTTTGACGTTTTTCAACAAACGACTGGCCGAAGGCAAAGTGAAGGTTGTTCAGACGCCTGGGATCAAGCCGTGGGTCCTCTTTGGCCCATCTGCACAGTAACTGATTCAAAGACGTGCAGGCTCTGCACCATTACCTTCAGGTCCTGCGTTGTTATGTAGTCATGACTCATGTCATCCAATGAATACAGAGTGGCCTTCTTATGTGGCGCATGCCCGCTTGACATGGTGAGAGCCAAGATGACGGCAAATATGGAGCTGTGGGCGCACGGCGCCTTGTGACAAGTAGCCCGTAAGTGAAACAGGCATGGGCTACTGAGTGACCGCCTATTCTCCCTTAAGACATCAGGCGGCACGCGATGAATTGACGGTGAGGAGCGAGGCTCCCCGAGCAAGTCAAAGGGGTGTGATGAGCAAAGAGTCTACCTGGCGAGCTGGCGAAGACAGAGGGCGCTCGCTGGTCACGGTTGCGGGAGTTGTGTGCTTAGACTGACCTTGATCATGACAGCACTCACAAGCACTGATAATGATTTGCCCTGGGGTTAATACTCACACATAGACGCGATATTTGCTTTCGGTACGCAGCGTCAAGGTCATACAAGCGAGTTCGACTACGGTACTATGCGATGGACAGTGGTAGACTGATGCTGACCTATGAGGCTATGTGCGTGTGGTCGAATATGTGTACGATGAGAGAGGGCCGCAGCAAGCAGTTAAGACGGCAAGAGCGCATTTGCAAACGCCAGCTTGAGAAGCGTGCAGTGCATCTTTTGCTCGTCCCCGTCCCGACTGTGCCTCTGACCGAGCTTTCAGTTCGCGGCTACGGCGTATGCAGCGGTTACCGGATAGTAAGCGAACGTGCGTCAACTCCCCCATTCTGCCGTCCGTGCGGGGTGGGTGGTGCGTACAGGCCCGTGGGGTGGTAGCGGCGGCGCACAAAATCGAATGCCGGCGTCTGGATGCGAGGCAAGTGTCGAAGCAAAGCTATGCGGTGCACGCGAGGGCCGGTGGCGTGCGCAATCGGCCAATTCGTCGCGGCGTGTGATGATTTGACTGGCGCGCCCGTGTGAGCTGCTGGCAGCCTGACTGTGGAAAAGAAGGTATGGCGTGATGCGCAGAATACAGGCTCACCTTGCCAAGTATCGGGGGTGTTGCGGCCCGTAGGGTGGTAGCGGCGGCGCACAAAATCGAACGCTAGCGTCTGAATGCGAGGCAAGTATCGAAGCAAAGCTACACGATGCACGCGAGGGCCGTGGCGTGCGCAATCGGCCAATTTGTCGCGGCGTGTGATGGTTTGACTGGCGTGCCCGTGCGAACTGCTGGCAGCCTGACTGTGGAAAAGAAGGTGTGGCGTGATGCGCAAAATACAGGCTCACCATGCCAAGTGTTGGGGGTGTTGCGCATGTGCTCGTCCCGGCTATTGCCCCGAAGCGTCTCCAATCTACTCGTGCGCGGCGCTCTCGTCGATGGTCGGCTAAGGCGTCGCCCCTTCTGGAAGTCGTTGCGATGCAAGCGTGCTCACCTCGGGTGGATAGAGACCTGTGTGTCGTTGAGAGCTCGTTGGAGACGGATGCGGTGTAGAGTAGGAGCAGCGATAAGTCGATAAATTTCAAACAGAAGCAAACAAGTGCAACGTTTCACGTGTCCAAGCCGCGACACTTTTCGTTGAGACTCACGTGTGGCTCGCGAGCCAGGCCTATAAAGGTGAGCTGCCCTCGACTATCTTTTCCCCAGCTCGCGTAAAGAGTCCTGTATAGGGCTCAGGCATCGCATACCTGCGCGAACTCTGGGAAAGCGGAAGCAAGTACCAAAGCAGCAAGCCTGCAGCAGTCTCCTGCACACTCATCCCCGCCCGACGCCATGGTAGCCGTGACGCGCGCGGCTGCGCGCTTGCGAAAGCTTGTTGACAAAGTTTTTGGCAGTTCGTGAGTAGTGTGACTCGCCGTTTGTGCTCCCGCCCCTCATGCTCCCGCAGCGACCTGTCTGCCACAGGTACGATGCTCGACTTCGACATTACCCGCCTGGCTGCCGTACGCCAAGAGGCCTGTGACGCTGAGGCCCTCAACATCGACCCGCTCATGCATGATTGCCTGCGCACAACTCCAGGTCCATCTGACCACCCTCAATGGGACGATTTCGCCGCCCATTCCTCCGAGTCGTCCGACCTCTCCGACCTCTCCGACTTCTACGAGCCCTCTAGCGCCGTGGCTCAGGCTGTCGGTCAGCGACGCGCTGTGGCTCACCGGAAACGCGCCAAACCTCCAAAAAAGCGCGCTCGTCCTGCTCCTATCGCTGAAACTGCCTGCGTCCCCCACCCTGCCCTCTGCCCTCCAGCCGTTCCGTACTCTTATAGCCCTGGTAACACAGGCGTGCACTCACCAACGGCGCGCGTCGGCGTCACGGACCTGGAAGCCATTGAAGATATGAGCCGCCAGGCTGCTCGTAACCGTCGCCGCCGCCAAGAAAAGAGGACCAAGGACGCCAGGCGGCGAGAACAGGAGCGAACGGAGACGTACCACGCGCAGGCGAACTTGAGCGCGTCCGCCCTCCCTCTCACGTCCACTGGGTGGATGGGGAAGCGTTTCGACCTGAACCCGGCTGCACTCCTACGCAAGGCGCATGCGGCTGGGGAGAGTGTCTGGAGCTTTATAGAAGGGATGAGACCCATACCTTACCTTGGTAGGGCCACCAGGATACTGGACTCTGCTGGACGGCTCGTCATCTATCGGTCTGAGGTCACGCCGGAGATCGCCAAGCTGCTTCCCAAATTTCTCCAGCAGGCTCGCGATTTCGTAAAGCAATGTAAGCCCATGAGCGACTCAGCAATGGACGGCAACAAGCGGGGCTCTCACTGGTTTTGCATCGCTGGCGTTGACCGGAACAACAAGGACAAGCCCGCTTACTCTCAGTGGCACAAGGACAACGAGAGCGTTCTGGAGGAGCATTTTGCAGAGGGGACTCCTTTCCGCTCTGTCAGGTAAGCAACCCTCTCTTACTGGCCCACGGAGTCGTGCTCATGCCAACGCAGTAATATTGCCAATCATATACTCAAGACCAACTTCCCTGGCGTGGCGCACCGATTTCAGGCCTGTAACGACTACATGCTGCGGCACCACAGCCTGCAGGCCTTATTTGGCTACTTCTGGAACTGGTGCTTGAACGCACCTTGGTTGGGTGCGGAGCTCGATGGGAAATGGAAGGGGAAAAAGCGCGTTCACTGCGACCCTCATGTTGACTTCAAGAACCTGGCCCTGGGCATTTGTATAGTTTTTGTCTTTGGCGTTTTCAACCACAGGGAGAAGGCGTGGCTGGTGATATGGGAGGCGAACCTATACATGGAGCTTCCACCCGGCGTCCTCTTGCTCTATTCCTCCTCGCTGTTCTTCCATTTCAACGTGGATCTCCGTTCCAAAATCAAGATCGTTACGACGGACGGCTCCTTCCCCACGCCTGAAAACAGCACCCCTCTAGCCCGTCCTGATGAAATCTCGGAAGATGACTGGGAGGCCGGTAATGGGCGAGGCTCAGTCGTCTGGTTCAATCAAGCGTCTATGTTTCAAACCTCTGAGACCGGTTTTGACACCCTCATTGCTGCACGTGCAAAAGGGCATAGTGGGAATGCGGATACAGAGAAGTGGCTGGAGAGCAAGGAGTGCGTGTTCCCGACCCACACTGGTGCAGGTGGACCTTCTAGCCTTGATCCTTTACTCTAGCAGTCCCTGTTATTCTACTCAGTGTACTACCTACCTACGTAATTACTATGCTTAGCCTTTTGGTCCAGAAACAGTCGTTGTGTTTGTGAATAAAGTGTGATCTTAATGAAATGAGACTTGATCGGGGGCGTGCTTCGCGTCGTGCACTTCGTGACCCTTGGCTTCCGACCTTCATCATGTCCGAGGACCCTCCCTACCAAGTGACGCGTCTGGTAGCTCCATATTCGCCACCCTCTCCAGTAAAAATCCTTCCTCGTCTGCTGCCTCAGGCCAGCCCTGAGAAACCCGTACCAGTTCGACGGCCCATCGCTCGCAGAAAGAATGGAACGACCACTCGTCCCGGTCAAGCGCCACCCACGTGTCAGCCTCGTTTCAACTTGAACGAGAGACTCGTCAACGCCTTGATTTCCCCCTCAAGAGCATCTCCACCGCATGCGAGCGTTCGACAAAGTCAAGGCTTGGCCATGGACGACAGTATGAGCAGCTCAACCAGCACAACCATGGAGTTGAATGGCCCTAGGCTGTTGGACTTGCTGGGTTCTCAGCACGAGGATGATGCCGGTGGCTTTCAACACGACTCGTCAGGCGACTGGGATGCGGCGACCATTACAGACTTCCTTCCCCCAGATGCTTTCACAGCACCACTGCGCCTAGTCAATAACGAGCAAACTTTCTTGTGGTACATACGTGCAGTACAGGAGTTCATCGCAGGCTTTCATCGCATTTCACAAAACTGGGTGGTGGTTCAAGGCTGGAACAGCAAGGAACTTTGCGCCGTGGTGAGTGCACGCTTTGCTTGCAGCATGGACGGGGCCTCAACCAGTGCATTCAGCCGAGATGGTATCACCTACATTTCGCCGTACTGGACGGAGAGATCAACGTGAATTGTGGTTGTCCTGGGTCACGAATGTCATTGACCATGTGCGTCCACGAGCAGTACTTGCGGGAATACCAGGAGGATTTGTTTCCCATGGAGGTACAGTTTAGTGAAGGCGAGTTGTTTCTTGTCCTACGCTCTTCCCGGCTTCACTGACGACTGGTGTTCAGCCAACCCCATTCTTGTGTTCAGAGAACCGCAGACCACGACCACCGTTCATAGTTGCTTCTCAGTTGGCACCAATTTTAGTGCTCGCCGTGCTCTTGTGGACCACAACGGCGTTGAAGGAGGCGGGGGTGTATGGCGGTGCTCTCGTGACAAGGGAGGCCGGTGTGAGCACATCAAGCTATGCGCCCGCCACTTGTCAGAGCTTGAGTCGGGAGTCGCCAACTTGGACGCTCAAGAGCCTGACCGTAGTGAAGATTACGATGAAGACGCTGAAGGAGTATCTGTACCTGGTAAGCACGTCACTCATGCTCAAGCTAATCCTTTCGCTTGACGTGTTGTTCAGATACGTTCCAGATTCAGGCGGACAAAACTTCAGCGGCAGACGTGGGAATCTCGAAGCGCCCGGTGCTGCCCCCAGTCTGGGCAGCTTTACCTACTGACGTCGAGATATATCCCCGCGCACTGCCTGTACGGACTTCCCCCGGCCACATTCTCCTTGGGAGTGAGCCCTCGTCCCTGTGCCAAGGGCCTGGGGAGGTAATCCTTCTAGATCAGACGCCAGACAGCATCTCTGCCCGCCTATACACCATTGTGGACGTACAGGACGTCGGTGTACAGATCTATCGATGCCCTTGTCCAAATAAGCGGTGCAACATCGGGCCCGACACCCGGAGACTGGGCATCTTCAACTACAGCAATACAAAGCTATTCACTCATGAGCTTCTGGATGAATACACCTCCCTCTACACTGTCTCCGAGACCCCATTCCACGCATTTGTCACTATCATGAATCGCAGGTATCAAACATCTGGGAAGAACTTGAAGTTCGTGACGCCAGACGAGTTTCGAAGCGTCTGGTTCGCTTATGCGCGTCTTATGGTTTTTGACAACGATTTCCAGTGCGTCTCTTGCGGCCAGCATCCCAAAGAGGTCATTTTCGACGGCATGGTGCTGGCCTTCTCTAAAATCCAAAGGCTTCCTTCCCTGCGCCCACCCACCACCATCGACGAAGCTCATTCGCCCATCAGACACTCTCGTCGTTATCCCAAAAGCGTCACGTTCATTCACACGGAAGTCCTGAGAAAGGAAATGGTCAAGGTTCTCAAAGCACCACTTTGTGACGGACAGGAGGGAGGGGAGAGTGTGCAACATCTTGCTCGCTTGGAGCGAATCAAGAACGCGCTCCAGACGACTCAGTATGCCTGCGGCGCAGGCCATCTGACAAACTACTCATACGACTTGGCCACCGTGTGGGACGATATGTGGGGACGGGAGGCGTATCTCACCAGGCGTGAGCCTGTTCCAGAGCTGAAGAGGTTATTTCTGCAGGTCAAGCATATCAATCAGCGAGACGAAACTCCAGTGCTGACGCCTCTGTTAGATTTGCGGGCCAGAATGGGCATTACAGGTTGTCAATGTTCGAGCCATCGATGCACTGAGACAGTTCATTGCAACCCAAAGCTCAGCTACTTTGGAGCAGTTGGCCCGTGTTCCAGCGCTGTACCAGGTCATTCACGCCGTGCAGGCCACCACGACCTATAACCCTCACTTCAATGTGCATCAGGTGGTGTATCTATGTGGCTGGCTGTTGTTTCGAGTAGAGCAAGTTCGTGCACAGCTCCTTGAACCAGAACAATCGCCTGATCCTCCATGTCATCCGAGCGAATTCGACAACTCCTGGGAAGAGGTGAGTTCCGCGATGAGCACGTACTTTGTCTTTAACAACTAATCAACCGGCCACAGACAGGTTGTTATTATTCCATGCCTCAAATTCGCCATCGCCCTAAATATCCTGGCCTGGCCCATGACCAAAAAGCAGAAAAAGCGAACAAGGATCGTGACAAGTGTTCAAAGTACTATGACCAGTACGGAAAGCGCAAGCTCACCGGTGGCATCATGGTGGCATGGTGTCGACACAGTGTTGCTTACGGCTATCACTGTATTCTGAATGCAGAGGGGCGTAATGACGTGTTCTCCGCCCTTTATACTCGTTGGGTGAAGGCGCCGGAGGTGATAGTCTATGACTTTGCTTGCGCATTGGCCCCGTACTGCATGACCCGAGAACCGCAATTCTTTGCCAACTCTCTTATGGGAGTTGACGGGTTTCACGCAGGGGGACATTCGCAGTGCAGCCAAGCCTCTATGGTGACCAATTATGCCGCTACGGACCCATCCCTGGCCAAGGTCAACACCAGCGCAGCTGAATGCGGGAACGGCGCCTTGAGTAAGATTCGCACTTCTGTTCGGTATATGGGGCAGCGTCGGGCAGTCATATACACCAAGGTATTCCTATCCATCTGGAATCGTATGAAGATCTTACGCATGTTTGAAACTGCACGCGCTGAGCAGGAGACGATTGATAGATATACTGAGCCATCTGTTGTCGGTAGCTTTTGAAGACAAATTTCCACATAAACACATATCTATTGGCAGGATGTAGCAGAGGAGAGATCATCTACATAGACATGAAGTCTATCAGAGGGTACGTAGAAAAGGTAATCTATGAACATCGGTACAACGGTGTTTTCGCAGAACTTCTTCATTGCCGTATGACCGATAGTACAAGTACCATCGAAGAAGATCCGAACCTGTACCCCTTCAAAATAATCAGCGCGGCTGATGCCACATAACATGAGGTTCAGGCGAAAAATGGTGTGGTGTGGAAGGTAACCAGCAGATGAATAGTTATCAGCTTGAATGAAAATGGAGAGTAGAAGGGTGCGTAGCTGTCCCCAAGGGAGCATATGCAGGGTGCGGCCCATCCCCAGAAGGTCATTGAAAGGGACCTCAAGCTGCAGGTGTTGCACACAGGGGATAAATTCCCCAAAAGCGTGCCAAGGACTCGTCCAGCAACGCGCTTGAGAGGGACGATCTAAAACTGTGTCTGTCAGATGCGTGAAGGGGATAAAGCACCGAAACATACGGAATTCTAGTATCAAGGTTGAGCACGTGTGCTTACACATGAATTGCAGCCAATAAGCCAGCTCCCGCGTCATATCCGACGGTTTGATTTGCGAGACGCGGAGGGTTTGCATGACGGGGCAGGACACAAATGGAGGATATTCTTCCTGAACGCAGAAAGTATCGGATAGAAGAACGCGGAGATGTAGAACATGCAGTGCGGTAGGCCATATCGGCTCGTCAGCAAACGAGTTGGGAAGGTCTATCGGGATACGGCACTGATCGATGATCAAGTTCGTGATTGTGGGGATCATGGTGAGAAGGTAGTCCAAGTGGACAAGGGATACGGTGCAGCGCTGAAGCTCAAGCGTCCGGAGGTACCGCCTGGGGAGATACGATTGGGGAGTGGTGAGAAGGGAAGCGTCACGCAAACCCAAAAGCTGTATGTCTGGGAATAGATCTACAAGGGCAAGGCCATTGCGCGCGAACGCATCGGAGGGGTGCTTGCCAACATGGATGACCCAAAGTCGGTGAACGGCCCGCGCCCAGGAAGGTGGCTGTGCGGCGAAGAAGTCGGTTACTTCCTCCGGGGAACAAAATGCGCGTGTCTGCCCCTCAATGCCCGGTGTGCAGGTCACAGAGACGCACTGGAAGACATGACGACTGGCTCTTTCGTGGAAGGCAGAGGAAACTATGCGAAGCGACAGGGAGGTCTGCTGATCCTTGTTGCATGCCTCATCTATCACGGCGTCGACGAGTTCGGCGGGCAAGTCAAGAACGGAAGAGGTTCCGGTAGCGGTGGCGGTCGACAGACGGGACAGGCGTGGCCTGAGGACGACTGCAACGGGACGGAAGGCGGGAGATGACGATGACATGAAGACAACTGGCAGAGGATGGAAAAGGCGGGAGATGATCGTGGCATGAAGATAAGTAGCAAAGGTTGGAAAAGTTCTCTTAGAATACAAACAATCAGGGAAGACAACAAGACGACGGCTTGGCTCGGAGGCGTGTAACTCACCTCGAGAGGGCTCGGGGATTGCTGGCGGATTGGAGGAGGTAGGGGATCATTGCAGGACATTCAAAAAACCTTCAAGGGGTTGGGTCAAGAAAATGGCTCATATAACTGCAACTCACCTTGTGAGGGCTCAGGGATTGCTGGCGTTTGAAGCAGGTCGGGGATCATTGCAGGACCAACAGAAGACCTAGGGCTTGGGGATCTTTGTCAAGAATGAATGGCTCACAGAATTGCAATCTATTTTGAAAGCACTCGGGGATTGCTGGAGGATTACAGAATCACCAAAAGACCTTGAGAGGGCTCGGGGATGCTCAGCTAAAGACGGCCGATCGGGGAATGAGCAACTCACCTTCAGATAGCTCGGGGATTGCTGGTGGATTGAAGTCGGGGAAGAGCTCGAAGATCTGCCAGACGACCTTGAGAGGGCTTGGGGATGTTCAGCGAAGGATGGCGGATCGGGGAATGGCGACTCACCTTCAGATAGCTTGGGGATCACTGGTAGAATTAGAGCCGGTCGGGGAAGAGCTCGAAGATCCGCCAGACGACCTTGAGAGGGCTTGGGGATGTTCAGCGAAGGATGGCGGATCGGGGAATGGCGACTCACCTTCAGATAGCTTGGGGATCACTGGTAGAATTAGAGCCGGTCGGGGAAGAGCTCGAAGATCCGCCAGACGACCTTGAGAGGGCTTGGGGATGTTCAGCGAAGGATGGCGGATCGGGGAATGGCGACTCACCTTCAGATAGCTTGGGGATCACTGGTAGAATTAGAGCCGGTCGGGGAAGAGCTCGAAGATCCGCCAGACGACCTTGAGAGGGCTTGGGGATGTTCAGCGAAGGATGGCGGATCGGGGAATGGCGACTCACCTTCAGATAGCTTGGGGATCACTGGTAGAATTAGAGCCGGTCGGGGAAGAGCTCGAAGATCCGCCAGACGACCTTGAGAGGGCTTGGGGATGTTCAGCGAAGGATGGCGGATCGGGGAATGGCGACTCACCTTCAGATAGCTTGGGGATCACTGGTAGAATTAGAGCCGGTCGGAAAAGCGCTCGAAGATCCGCCAGACGACCTTGAGAGGGCTTGGGGATGTTCAGCGAAGGATGGCGGATCGGGGAATGGCGACTCACCTTCAGATAGCTTGGGGATCACTGGTAGAATTAGAGCCGGTCGGAAAAGAGCTTGAAGATCCGCCAGATGACCTGGACAGGGCTCGGGGATGTTCAGCAGATGGCGGATCGGAGGACAGCTACTCACCTTCAAAAGGCTCGGGGATTGCTGGCGCATTGAAGCCGGTCGGAAAGTATCAGCGCAGGACCAGAACTTCAGAGGGGTCGGGGATCTTGAGTGAAAGGTGCCAGGTCCATGAACAGAGATTCACCTTTCAGACAGCTCGGGGATTGCAGTTGGATTGTACCTGGTCAGGGAATGTCAGCGAGAACGGCGCCGGAAATTCATGCCTGACCTTGACACGGCTTGGGGATTTCCATACAAACGCAGGATCGATGGCTGTGTTGAGACGGCTTGGGGATTTTCGCCGAACGCGAGCAGGTAGCTCCGACGTTAACCTGGGTGGCTGGGGATGGAGAGCTGTACGCCTGGAGGGCTCGGGGATTATTAGAAAGCGCAAGCGTGTCATGGATCTGGAGACTCGCCTTAAAAGGGCTCCGGGATTGTGAACGCGAGTGGACAGACTGGGGATCGTCGGCGAGCCAGGCGTACTCACTAGAGCAAGAGGTTGGGGATATGGAAGCTGGCGAGGTATCTGAGGCTTACAGAGAGCAGGCGTAGCTTGGGGATATAGTACCATTATGACCAGCTGGCGGGTTGATGAGAGTGGGTTGGGGATTTTGATTGTCGCACCCATGGAAGGTGAAAGAGGCCTGGGATCAGAGGAGGGAGCGACACGCCAGGCCAGCTGGGGCTCGGGGATGTACGCGGCCGCCAGCGGTGGACACCACGAGAGCGCTCGGGGATTTACATGACGGTAAGAGAAAGAGCCGGATCCCGAACCCAAATCGGTGCAAACAGTGCTCTCTCATTGCCCTCTACCACTACCACAGCTCTCTAGGTGAGTCCGAACTCAGTAAATAACAGACGGGTGTTCAGGTCCTGAACGTCCGTTAGGTCGGTTTCAGTACCATATCAGTGCTCCAGGCTGGTACTGCAACTTCAACGACAACAGGCTGCATTTCGCACACGAGGTAATCATCCGTTCTCACACCAGGGTTCACGAGAACACTCTATTGTCATAGGACGGCGATGCCAACACCAAGAACCGGCCTAGAGTTGTTATGACTCACGCATACCCTCAATTTCTGAGAAGAATGCTCTACGTGACGACAGACAATAGCGCTGTCAGCTCATCGCCGTTCTCCTCTGCACCTCAAGGCCTGAGTACTGATGAGGCAAAGCTCTCATCAGAAGAAGCCTTTGATAGTCCTCCAAACTTCTTGTCGACCGGGAGTGTCCTCTACAGCATAGACTATGTATCTGGCGGTGGGTGCGGCATTGTTCGGCCCGTCTTGCCGGGGCTCGAGCCACTCACTGCGGCGTCGTTGTGTGATTGATGACAACCTTGAACCCAACGATAGACCGCGGACACCTGAGCACTGTTCATCAGAATCACTGTCCAGACCTGAAAGGCCACAAGTACTCACTGCTGCGCGTAAGGACCATCAAAAGATGAGTAAGTAATGCTGGTTTTGTAGTTGCAATTCGTGCGCTGAGGCTCTGCAGTCATAGAATCTTTCGCCGTCCATCCAGGTCCTCGCACACGGCGTTACCACTTGCATTCTTTTCTCTCGGTATTTGTTTGAAGACCCTGGGCCAGAGCCGTACCTTCTCGAGCGTGATTGATTTCCTCAACAACCAATGCGCTCACTGCGCGTGAACAATATTTACCCATTGACTCCGCGCGCTCAAAGCAATCGCGTCAACTCTCACACTCAAATGACAGCTAAAGTGTTTGGGCTACTATCTGTCCAATCGGAAGACGTTCACTTGGGTTTCAGTGCCTGCTCTCATTGGATCTGTCACAACGTACTGTTTCTTCCCCGCAAAGGACAAGAACACCACCTGTCAAGCTTCAAGATGTCAGGACGTGCAGTCTTTTTCTTGAGATTTCCCTCTATTCCCAGCTCACACCTCACCTCTGTGGCTCGCCTAGGTGGTCATCAGCTGTCCAAGCTACTAAAGCGTGGCATCTTTTGAGTCGGTCTGCTCTTCTGTTCGCTTTCTCATCTTTGTAGAGTTTTTCTGATCTCAGCAATCTTCTGATGGTCGATGTACTCGACGTTTCGTCAGTCTTTCAAGCCGAGGAGAATCTAAGGGGGGAACTGCGTATCTGTCTTGGTAACACAGTTGACTCAACAGTGTGTTCTGTTTATTCGTCCGGCGTTTTATAGAGTACCGTGTACTCCTTCCGTCCTTCCAGAATCAAGTGGCAAGAACATCAGAGCTCTTCCATGGCTATTCTGAACCCATTATGGATCTGCGTTTTGCCGGTTATTCCTGAATTGTGTGTCGGTGTGTGAACAGGTTTGAAAGTCTGTTCCAAATGGCCCTAAGTCATCCTCCAGGTACCGCCGTTGTTGACACTTACGCTAGCCTGACGGCTCGCTCTGTCGTCAGTCTGACCTTGCTCTGTATTGCTGTTGTATTGCTGACGCTACAGCGGCTTAGTGATAATGGTCCTATCAAGGTCAGCATCTCAGAAGAACTCGTGATATGAGCCTCTTGAGTGTCTTCTTCAACACGAAATACTCCGCTGTTTTTCCGGCTCTTGTAAGTCTGTTTAGTTCCGTCCTCTACTTGCTCAAGCGCTCACAATCTAGACACCTCCAGTATCGCCTCACGATTCGCAAGACCCCTCTTTAAACAATGGTTTCCCTGCAACCTACACAGTGATTGGGTCACTCAAACCACGTCTCGAACAAGCACGTCTCCTGCGAATCGCGAGGAAGACATACGGTCGCTTTACCGTCATGGGCGTTGTATGGGCGTTCGAAGAAACGTAGAACGTAATCTGATTGAACTGAAAACCTTGGCCGGCCATACCCGGAGTTCGGCTCGCGAAGCCAGCCGCGGAACAGTTGTATTTCAGGTCGACAGGTACTCTCAGGTACTTGAGTTAACATAATAGACGAGGAGAACCTCCGACAATCGTGTCGTCATGTAAGGCACGTTCCCTGTGACTTCTAACAGACACGGAGGCTAATTTAGATGAAGATTAATGAGTCCATGATCACGATGTTTTCGATGTTCTCCAAGATCGCTTGCTGCAGATTTAGTCATGAGGGTAAACCACTACAACTTAGTCTACCCAGTCCACAGTAAAAGGAGCAATTACGTTTACGCGATGTCGGCGTTCTCGCAGCGGCATTTTTGTGCCATTGATGATCTCTTTTCTTTCGGCGGTAGAGTGGCGGTAGCTTTCGGTGCCGTGGAACGTGTGAGGGCCTAGCTCGTCTTCGTCTTTCTACTCATGCTGATATCAGATGCACTGAGTGCGTGATGGCTGGGGCTCAAGCTCAAGAGTCGGCCAGGAGTAGCCCAAGAAAAGTGCCCGATGCATCGCTGTGCTCTTCCTCGCCTACCTTCAAGGACACAAGTTCATTGCGAAGAGTACCGGTGCAGGGAATCTCCACTGCTGTTTGTCTGTTTGACAGCTCGAGCGACCTGTAAGCCGTCTACCACTACCCTTCATGGTTTACTGCGCTATCTGCGACTAATGGGATTGAGCCTAGCCAGGTGACCGATTATCATGTCTCTCAGTGTAGTTTCTGGCCGGCATGCTCTCGATCTCTACAGGTCCTGTTCTTCGTTTCGCTTTCTCGAACTTGCTTGCATCACATTATGTACAATCTGTAGAATGATGAAGCCCCGGTTCTGGCCCTACCGGACGCTTCATGTCCTGTGAAGTCCCCAATAGTATGCACTCGATCCGAAGCTGACCTGCAGGGAAATGTACGGGCAATTGGGCGTCCCGCCATACAGGCCGCGGCGGCGGCGTCCGGTAAGCAAACCGTACCGTACCTTGTGTTAGCAAGGCCGAGCGTTTCGTCACAGTGGTACGTACTTCAACTCTAACCTATTCTATAGTCGATAAACGATAGGAGTTAACTTTGCTGATGAGATCTCACGATCTCGCAGCAAGATGCATGTCCCTTGGGCTTAACCGAATTAAGCACCTGTCACCTTGTTGTGATATCCCCATCCTACGTTCATTTAAAGGATTGGCAGCGCCTACACACCACTGGTCGCCTTCGCCGATACGTCTCCCTTCATCTCATGCCCACGGAGATTTCTGTCACCAAAGCCAAGCGTAAAGCTCGGCGGCAGGGTGCAGTAGAGTCCTTGCACTTTGACAACGCTCTTGCTCGGGAAGTTGAAGAGAAACGAAGTCGAGGTAAGGTTCTATCGTTAGCAACGTTGACCCTTACCTGATCAATTTGTTAGGCGAGGTAAGGCTGCTTCGACCGTCATTGTCAATGTGATCGCTCACCGACCACGTCACGTCGTCAAGGTCAGTTGTGCAGAGTGCCGAAGGTTAGCAATGCTCTTGAGAGGCTGAGCCTTCTTGCTTTGACTGTGGGATGTTTTAGACTCAAGATCAAATGCGACAAACAAATACCATGCCACCAATGTGTCGTACGCTCAGTCTCAATTTACAGCCATCACTTATTTGTTGACTGCTATCTCAAAGCGGCGTGGCTGCACCTCCCTATGCCCTAACGGTAAGTCATTCGCTCGACTCGAGTAACTTGTCTCTTGACACGCTCTCAGGCAGTCTTTCTACGGGCCAAGGCACTCGTTTCGTGCTTGCGGCAACAGAGCATTTGCACGACAAGATAGAGCGCCTTACAGCTCGTATACGACAGCTCGAAGGTGCTCTTTCGAAGAACGACTCTCACGCGGAGAAGCCACATTCTCCGTCACAGGCTAACTTTTCGAGCATTGACGCGCCTTCGCTGCCTACAGGGTATCTGGACTCTCTCACAGATGAGGATCAATCGCGCATATCTATGCCCCCGTCCAATATGCACGGCACCCTGTCAATCTCTGATCACGGTGTCTCCAGATTCTTCGGAGCCACTGGAGGCTGTGAGGTGAGCTCCGCACTGAGTCCCAGCAAGCGCAGCTCAAACACCTACTTTTGCAGAGCTATATCATCGCCTGCGAAGACTCGGACGACAGCGTGACCCTCGAGTCTTTGTCCGGGTCTAGCCCAACACCAAGCCTATGTGATGTGAATGATGTCGGCCTGTTCGCACGATCATCTTTTCTACCATCGAACGTCCACAGCTCGACGGAGATATACGACGCTATATTGAACAGACTTCCTTCTGAGGAACGAGCCACAGTTCTCGTTCGATCCTACTTCGGTCTGTGCGAGTGGTTCGTCTGTGGACTAGGCCGCGAGCAAATCGACGAGCTCCTTTCCATTCTTTATCAGAAGGAAGCGCTCAATCCGAGGGACAATGACTACAGTCCGCATGACCTCTCTTTGTTACTCATTGTTTTCGCCATAGGATCGCTCGCTGAGCACGACGACGCATTCGCCGAGGAGGCCGAACAGCTTCATCGGCTATCCCGTACGGCCATCTCGCTTCAGTCCTTCTTGGAGAAACCGTCTCTCGTGACCGTACAGTGTATACACCTGCTAAGTATCTACAACGCAATGATTGGCGGAAATTCCTCAACCGCAACAAGTATGGAGACCACCTGGTCGTTGACTCGACTAGCGGCTCAATTAGCGCATGGCGTGAGTGAAAGCCTGCAGACCATCACTGGACTATACTGACCAGCCGCCACCACAGATTGGCCTTCGTAAGGGGTGCACCATCATTCCCGCTCTTCTCCAAATAACATGTTTCCAGACAGGGACCCGGAACGCTGGAAATTGTCCAGCGTTACGGTTCAGCGTCGCCGATTGTTCTTCTGGGATCTATATGTTGCGGACATTTGGCAGGTATTTGCCAGTGCTTAATTCAGAGATACCTCGGCTAATTTTCCTCAGAGTCTTCACACTGGACGCCCTCCATCGTTCGATCTGGCGTACATTGACTGTGAAATGCCACAAACAGGTACCGACTCTGGCGAAGCATTAGACTGTGCGTCTGTCATCTGAGTCATCTATCATGTAATGTGTGTGTGTTGATTACTTTCTCAGTCGGCGCCTGGCAATATCGATTCGCTTCTGAGTGTGTCGCCAAAGTTACTGCTTGCACTCTGGCCGCGGAATCTCCCAGCTACTCAGACATCATGGATCTGGACGCTCTTGTTCGCAATTTCCCCTCTCCAACCATAGATACCCGAAACAAAGCGACGTCCTCCTGGCAGCAATTCATACTCGGTCACATTCGAGAGACTGGTACGTGTGACTCTATCAACAAACCGTGCATGCATTGACTTCACGAAATCAGTGCTGATGTACATACATCGCAACTATCTTGCCCAGGCTTTCATCGATGATCCAGTCAATCCTCTAAAGAGTTTCTTTGCTCCGTCAGTACTAGCGACGTACCGCGCGTCCTCTATCATCTTGAAATGTGCAAGAAATCAGTTCAATCGGTGGGCAGGCACTTGTGGACGGTTTTGGACGATGTGGACGTTTGCCTTCTCCGCTGCGGTGAGTGACAAGTCGAAGCTTCGATGTGGGCCCGTCATTCAAGCGCCCATCTTTTGCAAGGTGGTCTTTGGAACTGTTGTCACTGGCGGACCAAGCTCGCCCTTGGCTAGTCCTGCCATGATGGAATTGAAGGAAGCATGTATCTTGTTCTCAAGGGCTGCTCAATACAGCAAGTATGCTAAGAAAGCTCTCGTAGGTGACTCAGTACTCAGAGGAGATCAATGTGCTGACCTGCCGTTGAAGCCGATTCTTGCCAGATTGAAACAGAAAGCACACGCCGCTATGGCCACAGTGGAAGGGATCTCGTCATCCGAGTCAACGGCAACCTCCAGTTGGAGCGCTGGACTGGAGAATGACCTCTTGATATTCGGGGGGCGCACTTGGTTCCTTTCTCGACACTTCGATAGGCGAGTGGTGCCACCACCAGAACCCGACATTCGCCTACACAGCCCAACTTCCGCCCCTTCTCCTACGGACTATCGACCTGTTCTGCTCCATCAATGCTCATATGAGCGTGATAACGTTCCCAATGCTGATTTGGAAGTAAAACCTCAACTCTTTGTTGATGTCTCCGTCTACTCGCCCAATGGCACACCCCGACTCGGAGTATTGAGGCAGGAGGATGTTTACTCATCGCACTACATGACTCATCCCGTCTTAACCTCCGCGTTTGCTCCAGACCCCAAGCTGGACCAATGGCACGCATTTCTCCGCTCATCTGGGGCTGATGTTGAAGTAGATACCAATCTTGTTTACTAGTCGTCTTCGGCTGACGAAGGACAGGCTGAGGACGTATACTGTAACCTATCGGTCTTGATGTTCGTCTATCAGGTTGTATCATTATTGCTATGTAACTATGTACATAATACGATAGAAATAATTATTCGGATCATGCACAGGTTGGGTCTGTCAGGTTCTGTCGTTGTGTAAACAAGTCCGGCGCTTATACGTAGCACTGGAATCGCGTATCGGCGGATCCTTTCCAATTGACTTGCAGGCATGATTTGAGAACTGAGCGCAAGCAGGCATGGCAAGAACAGACGTACCACAGTGCCAGCAATCCAGGATGTGATTCGGATCGCTGAGAAACGGACTGAGTATACATAGGGTGAGCGATGAATGTCAGCGCTCACTATTTATCCTTGATCTGTGAGAGACGCTCATAGTTCGAACCCCAGAACGATGCTAAATGATAGTTTTCAACAACACCAATGTGTGAGTATGGATGAACGAGTATCACCTTCGAAGTTAGGCTCGTGGACGTCGGCTTCGTTCTGATCGAAAAGCAAATTGTGACCATGTCTCAGGGAACACTGGGAGATAGAATCATACATACCTGGTACGCTCCGGGAGGCGTGATCGCTCTAAGATTGTCGATGGATGCAGACAGATTACTGTATACTTCATCTCTCGCAGCTGCGGTCGTGTTGTATTCCCATTGCGCGAAAGAAAGCACCTATGAATGAAAAAGAACTTGAGTAATTGACATCGAAAAGGCAACAACTTTCTGTACGTACGTGCCAGATGGAATTCCTCCAGGCGGGATTGACACTCGTTGCACCATCATCCTCATAATAAAAAGGAGCGACAGCGAAGAGGGTCGTGAAGGACGTCGTCTTCACCGTGTTGAGAATTGCCTGGACTAGATCGGCCTTGTTAGGATCCTCAAAATTGGCTGCTGGCACGAGGCGTGAGCCGATGAGGAATGGTAGACCGGTAGGCTGCGCACAAATGAATAACTAGGAGGTCATGTGTCCACAAGGAGACTCACAACAGCACCCGCTACCAGAGCGACGACGTCAGACAACGAATCTTCTGCTGTTATGCTGAAGTTGCCTCCAAGTTCGTTTAGGAAGAAATTTTGTAGGGCAACCATCTGGTCTGCCGCCTCTTTAACGCTGAGTAACGGGTTCACGAAGATGATGTTGGATCGAGGCTGAGGGGAATTTCAGGACAAACATGGCTGAACGGCGGTGTGGATGGACGTACAACAATGTAACCGCCCCATCCTGACAGAGATTGTCAGGTCAATGGTCCTGACGTCCAAGGATGAATCGTACCGTTTGCAGCCCACTCAACAGAGCTGTTGACTAGCAGAGATACGAATGCCTCTGTCTTGCTCTCATCAGAGGCGCCATCGAAACTTCCGATTATACTGTACGAGGTCAGCTCAGCATGAAATCAATGTATCCGCTTTCATCACTGACGTGGTCAGAGTCTGCTTAGGGAACGCCTTCATTGTCGCCTCCATGACCACGCCGAAAGTGCCACCACCTGGACAAAGATAAGTCTGTGTCGAAGATTGTAACAGAAATTGAGCTGACCGCCACCCCGAAGAGCAAAGAATAGATCTGTATTTTGGCATTGGTTTGCAACGAGGTAGTCGCCCGTCGGAGTCACCACTTTGAATTGGAGCTGCATGGACATGTAAACCATGTTCGAAGTCACAAACATGGAAGAGGACGTACAACACGATCGACAGCCAGTCCAAAAGTGTTAGACAACGCGCTATTCCGTATATGAGCCCGGCAATCGTTTCTTGACGATGAAAATCGTTACCTATGCCCGCCTCCCTGTTGAGCATGATCATCATGAGCATTGAGACAAGTACGTCAGCGTCGTCTATCACCTGAAGGTATCCGCCTGCGGCACCGACAGTTGGACTGGCGCCTCCAGGCAATAAGAGATTGTTGTTGTTCGCGTATTCGTATAGTGTACCGTAGGTCACACCGGACTGCACAGAAACCGATCAACGCGGAAGCAACGCGAGAGGGCAAGCTTACCCCAAAGGATACTCCTTGATGCGCGACCGAAGAGTCACATCCCTTTGGAACGAATGCAGCGTCATACTCGATCTGCAAGATTGATGTCAGAGGGACACCGCCGTCATGCAAACACTATTACCGATTGTAGATTGTGCGTCTGTACTCCTTGCTTCAGCGGGGAACGGGTCAGGACCGTGTGAGAAACATACCCAGAGAGCGAGAGAGCCAGGAGCTGCACTGCGTCCAGCATAATCATGCTATAGAGAGCAGTAAGCGAAAGAGGTCGGGTCTGAACTATTAGTCAAGTGTATTTACACCCGTGTTCTTGATGGCGAGCATAGTCCCCGTCTTGTTCGCAAACTCGAATGCCGCTTGGACGTCTGAGACATTTTGGACATCAATCTACTCGACGAATCTGGTAAGATGAAAAGCCCCGTCGGAGTTGCGAGACGTACATAGTACGGTGAGATGCTGCCTTGTTGACACATGGACGGAGGAGAGAACGCAGCAGAATTGGTGGGATCCAGGTTATCTAGCAGACATTGTTCCCCAGTTGCTTGACAGCCCTCCCATTGTGTCTGGCTTGGGTCAGGACAAGACGGAGTCACAAGGTCAGAGATGAAGTACCTGCATGTAGCTTCCAAAGAAAGGGAGACGGAAGACTGACGATGACATGGGCCGTCAGCTCACTATGGAGGGAAGTCAGAACTCACCATCATCGGTGTAATTGGCCATGATGTTTTGGCACGCGGAAGTATCATAATCGCCGAGTACATTTGCAGAGATGAGGGAGAAGCACGGACGAGCGAAGGGTACCCCGACGTTCAATCTTCCACCAACGGTTGTATTGAGAGTAGCCCAGTCACTGGCCGTGGCTGCAAGAGCGTACTCAATAGCAGTGGCGAGAACCGCCATGAGAGAGAGGAAGCAACAGTGCATGAGTTTTGACAAGGAATCAAGTCCGGCCGGGTGCGGTTCACGACCGTTATATAACGTTCGCGATACACCAAAACCGAGTAGACCAAGTCGTCTAACAGTGATTGATTATCCTGGGTCAGGAACCAAATATTCAGAGATCTCAAGAGCTCGATTGATGCGAAAAAGAGGACGCGCATCTGACGCGACACTGACAGTATCGCATGGTAACTAGTAGCTTGGGTGCATTGTACTAATGCATCCGGTCAGGAATGGTCCGTGCAAACTATCTTCGGTGGATGAGAAAGATGTACCATTGAGACACCATCTAGTGAACTCTTGAAATGATTCTGAATGTCGGCGACGTGAAGTGAAAGGACAGACCGTGTACAGAGAGGCGGAGGGTATGCATATGCACAGAGTTTCATGAGATTTCTGAGGGCGTCAATTGAGTGAGCAAATTTTCTTCGCAAAACAACATCATGGAGTAGCATCAAGGCAAATTTTAGTGTGGCCGCAGCATATTGATGATCGGTCCATGCCGACCCTGCCGAGTAATATCACGGACTTGTGTGTGGGTGTATGTGAGCCTGAAGGTGCTACATACATACGTGAGCCGAAGCCTGGCCATGGAGAGTTTGTATTTGCTCTGGAGACGCAAAATTGCCAGCTTGATCTGCTCTATCAAGAGAACAGATTGATTCCCTCGACCCGTCGTATAATCACTACTTGAGACTTGATCAATGAAGCAAACGTCAGTCTCGACGGCGTTCAACATTTTGACAGCTGAAGTCAGGGCTTCAAGTCCGCTTGCCTAGTATCCTTGTATACCTGTCTAAGAGCCAGTGGCGGGCGAGCTAATATCGGTGCACTCAAAGTGGTAAGAGCTCTCTCGACTAACGAGACAGGCCCTCGATATACTGAAATCCAGGGACTAGTATCGTACTTGCGAGCTGTAGCTGAATGTCTATACGAGTATCTCACGACGCTCAGCGCCTTGGCCAGCGATCGCCGATGGCCGATGGCGCCCATCGGCTGCAGCACTCGGGCTTACCAAATGTGGCGCCCGAGTACTGCCTAACCTGATAGTCGCCTCCATTTTGATGTGTATCCGCGGTGGCAATGCTCGTCACCGAGTGAGGCATATTCTCAAACATGTAAGATCGCCAACATTTCATAACATATATCCTCCTGCGCAATCGCGCAAGCACCGCAATGAGCTGCTCACGCCGCTCGAATATCCTTGATAGAACTCAAAACTCACAGCCTACATCCAAACTCCCTTCCTGACCTTTGGCAAGTCACCAAGTTCCAGATCCAGAAGTCCCAAATTCCACCATTCCCACCTTGTCGTAGTCAGTAAGAGCGGACAACTCAGTCGTTGCCTTTCAAGATGAGATGATCGGCCTTGCAACCGAAGTTGAACGTTGAACCCTGAGTGCTCCAGTTCCACGGCCCAGCTTTATCCCGCGCGCCATAATGAGCAGGCCTCGAGCTCTTGAACACTTGGCAGCCTCGGCGTTGGACCGACTTCCAGAACCACCTCGATGCAATGCCCGCTCCTTGAACGACTGTCTTCGCTACTAGAGCCGGGTTTCCAGGCTACCGCTCCTTCTGCGGCGGAAGAATACCGGCGTGGTGCTGGACCAGGCTCGTGCGCTTTGGGAATGATATCCGCGTGGGTGGCCAGGGTATGTAAGTAGTCTATGGCTATAACCTCCTTCCTGGACAACTGAGCTGACCGGTCAAGCTCCGCGGCAGTCCGCAGTGCGCTGGTCTTGGCACGCTGTTCTCGTCCTGCGCGAGCATTGGCTCGGTTCCATTACGATGTCTAGTCCTCTACGCTCTCATAGCGTCTCACCCTCTGAGGCGGTCCTCGGTGCTCCTCAAATAGTTGACGACATGTAGAACTCTCATTCGACACCAGAGATCCAACGCGTGTATCAGTCAAAGAGGACAGTAATAAGAACATGAATACACTAGATACAAAAGTTAGTACAACATAAGGGTACACATATATAGATAAGAAGCAGACTATCAAGGTTTACAGAATCTCCTCACGCTCTCTGAGCCTCGATATCCGGCTGCGGGTTCCTTGAGAACCCACGCAAGAACGTCGGCCTGAACCCGCCAGACAGAATACCCGTGGACGGCGCAGGCTGCGTCTCGTCCTTCGAGTTGCCCGCCTGTTCAGGCTCAGCCTTGGTAATGTCGGGCGGCGTGGTCGTGATCCTCAACAAGGACGTGTACGGCTGCCGACATACAGGGCAGAACCATCCCTTAGCCTTGCGCTTTCTGCGCGGCGGAGTCGGCGCGGCGGGAGCAGGGGCAGGCGTCTCCGCGTTGGCATTCGCATTCGCAGTCTCGGGTTGGTCGTTGTTCAAGGTAGTCTCGGTCGGTTCTTCCACATGGACAGGCTCCTCGGCCTGGGTTATCTGTCCACCCGCGCCAAACTCGACCATGTTCAGAGCGCATTCTTTGCACGCGACCAAGTGCCGGCACGGCAAGAGCACGACTTCCCTCGGAGATGATAGACACAGCAGACATTCTGATGACGGCTCGTCTTCTACAACAGTGCTGGGCTCGCCAGACTCGGGCGGATAAGTGTGAGAGCTGGGGAGCGGTGCGGTCGGGGCGTGATTTCCTGAGGAGGAGGACGAAAGGCCGTAGATTTCATGCAGCTGGAAAGTATGAGGCCCAATCTGTCAAAGAACAATGAGACAAGACGTCAAGCCAATAATAAGCCGCAGCACTTACGGTGGCCTCCCGTTTCACAACCTTGACTACCCACGGTCGTGTGTCCTCGGCAACTTGCTCGCCAGCAGATGGTGTGGGTTTGGGACCAAAGCGGACGACATGCAGGTACGTGACTTGTTCGTTGGGAGAAGCGAGTTCTGTGCCCTGTTCATCGAGAGCAGCAAGCCGGATAGTGACTCGAACACCCTCGTCGTCCTTCTTGCTTTCCTTGTCGGCGGTATTGGTATTTGTAGGAGTGGGTTCCGCATCTACGACGGCCAACGCTGGCCCGGAGACGCTATGGCTTTGATTGTGTATGCGTTTACGCAAGTGAAAGTGTGTGAAACGGCGGCGATTAGGCCGGGTAGGTGGTTCCGAGTTTGCCGTCGCAGGAACTGAATCAGAAGATGCACCACCGTCCGGCGTTGTGGCCGCGGGTGGAGGACCAGCGGCTGGGAGATCAGGACTGGCAAGGAGACCGTCGTCCTCGAAACGACCCAGTTCAAGCAGAGCACCCTCTTCCAGCTTGAGGATCTTGCCAAAGCCGCCAGTGACGACGCTCTCAAAAACGAGCAGCTTGGCCAGGCCGTTAGCAGAGGCTGTAGCAGGGGCATCGGGGTGATCGGCGGGCAGCAAGACATGGACGTAGATGCCGCACTTGGGTGCATCGCAGTCGTACTCGAACTCCAGCCCGTGGTGGTGCTGCCCGGGCTCTGCAGACTCCTCGGCCAGCGGGGACAACCGCAGCGTGGGCCGCTTGAGGTTGACCAGCGCCTGCAATGTCGTTGTCGGCTCGCTGGGCTGCAGCCAGTCAGTAGGTAGCCAAGACGAGAGAAAGACGGTGCACCTCTTTGCTCTTCTCAATCCAGCCGCGGACGATGTCCTGCGTGAGCTCGTCGCTGAGCACCTTCTTCTCGCTGACATTCGTCCATGCAGGCCCGCTGCTGACAACACCGATGTTGGGCCCGAAGAGCGAGTCAGGATGCTTCTTCTCCTGCTCGGCGGCGACGCTCATGTCAATGACGGTTGCGTTCGCGGGCGGCATCGCTGGCGCTGGTGCGGAGGGCTGTTGCTGTTGCTGTTGCTGCTGGCGCGCGGAGCGGTACTGGTGGTCTAGAAGAGAGTGAGCCCAGCAGCGGCGTTATAAGGCGTTGCTACGGCTTACACCACGCTGTCATCGACATCTTGACGGCGAAGGATGGTGATGGACGAGAACCAAAGATGGCCTGTACCGCCACACCGAGATGACTGTCCCCGCATGACGTACACTTCGGGGAACCCGGAGTTATTCTGGTTCATTGACTGAGCGACAATACTGTACACACTACAGAGACACAGTCTAGTCTTTCAAAGCATTCATCATCGAGAGCGAGAACATTACCTACATCTTGCTTACAAGAAGGAGCTTGAAACTAGGATACAAGTATCGATGTCAATATATCAAGATGGAAATGGTACACCATCAACGCAACGCAAGCAGCTGCAAAAAGCCGAGGTGATCAAGGAGCCCGCAGCCCAATGCAAGTCCAGCCCGAAAAGTAAGCCTTCTATTGAAACCTCCAGTAAAGCCCGAGCAAACGAGCAAGACCCAGATCAATTCCACCGACGGAAATAGACCTTCGCCAATCACCTCGGGGAGGCCAACTCAGCACTAATTTACCTCGCGAGCTCGGCGAGGAGCGCTGAGCCGCAGGTTTATGTTTGGAAAAGCGGAGAGGATTGGCGGAGGATTATTGTCGAGCCATCGGAATACGCCGTGTCTGGACAACCTGTTCCTGCTCAATGTAATGAGCGCGTGAACGTAAATGGGCGCGTGAGCTGCGCTACGCTCTCACGCCGGCTTCATTTATGGTTCAGGCCCACAGTCTAGCCGTCTGCCCTTTCCTTCCCATCCTTTCCCTCTTTCCCCACACCATTTTGTATCTCTGCCCGGTGTCCTTTCCCGCTAGGTATAGGTAAGTCCTGCTCCCACACTGCATATCCCCGAATGATTATACGACCAAAATTTCTGTTCTGCACGAGAGGCAATCAACCTCGATGTTGTCATTTGCTTGAGATTCATGACGCACTTCCCTACCTTTAACTCGCCCCCAAATGCTCACACCTTCTCCCCTCGATAGGGCTCGGCTACACCAGCTTCGAGACCGAATGCTTTTGAGGTATGCCCGTGGCTTGTTGCCACAACGACGTATCCTGATACCCCGTTGCAGGTTACACTAGAACGGTTTGCCTGGAGATGCTTACCGTCCATGAAGACTGTGAGGCCGTCCATCACCTCGCCTCTGGAGGTAGTGTATGCGGCCGCTCCTTTCTGCCCGAGTGTCCCTCTCGTAGGCTGCCTACCGAGACTCGATTCACAGAGAGACCTTTCGGCGACAGGAGATGATCTGACTAGACAAGTGTAGCTAATGAGCAACAGCAAGCTATGATCATCGCATGCTACAAAGCCTCACAAAGTGTGATTCAGATCATCTGTCTGATTGGGGCGGGAAGGTGCCAACCGGGAACTCGTCAGGATTAGCGGGACGGGAGGTAATCGTAGTTTGGTGATCTCGGCCGAACCATCTGTATAGAGATATCGTGGAGGACCATCTTGAAAGAGTGCTAGTATTCCCGAGCCAGAATGAGGCGTAGTCGACTACAACATGCTGTCGAATTCTCGCTTGGTCTACAAAGCGGCCAGTGGCGCAACTGCAGCAAAAGAGCTGTCAATCCAAGCGGGAGAGATGCCGCATCATTCGGGAACTTCCAGCTGAGGTACTGAGCTGCGTGAGGCTTTGAAATCTGATCCAGTCTGTATCCCAGAGAGAACGTCAAAAATGAGAAGCTCGTTGGATGCAAGACCGTTGAAGACGAAATTGGATGCGCCAGCTCGGCCCGAGGATCCGACGGGTTCTATTTTTGTCGTTGAGCCCAGCTGCTTGCTCTGAACCGCCATGTACATACCTCCCTTCGCTCTGGCTCTGTCTGGAGGTCTGTTGCTGGGAAAGACTGGCCTGGATCGTCGTAATAAGTTGATGCAGAACCACGACCTCAAGTTCGCAGTGCTGCTGGAATCACTCCTTGACGTACCCTCAACCTTGTTGTCTGCTCAGACGATGGGGCCGACGTAGCAAACCTCTGGCGGAACTGGACCATCGCCATTTCTCTTCTCTGCGGTTTCTACGTCACTCGTCATACAGAACTAAACGGCTTTTTGTACCCATTGAATCCGACGATCATTCCAGTGGCGCGTGCCACACCTTACACCCGAAGTTTAGCTTGCCTCAACCTTGCTCGTTGCGCTCATCGTATTACATGTGTCCCTCCACGACCGTGAGCCTTTGCCTGACGAGTTTGCCCGCGCCTTTCGCATTGTGAACGATTTATGGAACCCGGTGTATTTCAGCCCGAACCGGTGCTATCTTGTTTCATCTCATGTGACTGCTTCAAGCTCCCTTGCCGTTGAGGTTATCTTCTTCGAACAATTGCAGCATTACGAGTGCGTTTCACTCCACGGTAGGCTCAACGTGTCCAACTCTATGATTACTTGGCCGCCACCTATAGAAAAGACGTAACATTGGGTCAGGAAGCAATAGTGCCAGAGCCGCGGAACGTGGCTCACGCGTGGCGCTCGCGTGATTGAGTGGATCAGAGGACTGGGAGCCATCGTTCCTGACAGCTGCTCCCACCACCAGACTATCTTTCAGATCACATAAGGAGGATCGTATGCCTTCCCGCTTCGAAGAGCGAACGGGTCGCCTCAGCTGAACGACTCGGACCTACTCAAGCTCATCGGTCAACGAAGCATCATGACTGGAGCGAGGAGAATACTTGGTAAAGGCTCGGAAACTACTACGCGCACATTCTGACATGTGGCTGATAGTAGCCTATCATAGGATCCATAATCGCTCGTTCTATTTCTGGACACTCTCCCAGTACCAAGCTTCGATTCTCTTCACGGCCACGAGGAGGAGTCCAGCTGGCTCCCACCCGTTCGGTCCGCGCCATAAGCATTACGGAGAGTCAAAGGCATTGCGTTGGCTCTAAAATACCGCTCAGTCAGTGTTCATACAATCTCGCGAGTATCGAACGAAACGCTCACGCCACCATGCTCAAAGATCGTTATACCCTTCGTGAATGGGCTATACTACTATCAACAATTGTCACTGGCAAACATCAAGCGCACTTTTCTTCATGTATACTGCTGCTCGTTCTAGAGGCCCACCGGGGAGGACTGCATGCTCATCTTGAATACGATCAGTACCTGGAGACCAAGACATGTGAGGTTGCGTTCATGTGAAGAAGATATCCGAAGGTTGGGCACTTCAACGGAAACGGTCTGCTTATTTTCTTCTGCTGCGGGCCGACGCTAGAACTATAAAACCAACTGGTCTCGCGGTGCTCTACCTCCAACTGTGGTTCTATCTTATCTCTTACACTTCACCATGAAATTTCTCTCACTCGCTGTTATGGTGGGCATGACCCTAGCCACACCTACTGCGAACAAACCATCTGGCGTTGAGATGTCCAAGCGCGCGACCTGCACGGTCACCAGCGTCGCGAGTGCTGCATCCTTGTCCGCTTGTACGGACGTTGTCATCGAGGCCTTCACTGTTCCCTCCGGAAGTAAGTTACGCAAGTCCGCGCGTTTGGCCATACTGACGTGACTATTCACAGACGTCATCACCATTGCTGTCTGCATGATACCTATCTACGCGCTCAGACATGCTCATGCTTCTACTTAGGCTGCAAGTGGCGCTACTGTCACTATGGCTGGCTCGGTGACCTTCGCGCAGACCACTTGTGATGACCATTGCTCTGTTTCGAGGGAGCTATCTTGACTATTGTGTAGCGGCCGGTCCTCTGTTCACCTTGAACACTAACAATGTCAACTTCAATGGCAACGGTTTCAGCTTCAAGGGTAACGGTCCACGTAAGCCTTATAATTTGGACTGCTAAAGATGTGACCAACAAATACACAGTGTATTGGGACGGTCAAGGAACCAACGGGGGCGTTGCTAAGCCTGTAAGCTCTTCATCTTGTGAGATAGTGTCCCGAAATTCATGTTTGATTAGCACCCCTTTATCAAGTAGGTGTTACCTGAATTTACGAGTTCTTTTTATTGATGTGTCTTCTGTTCAGGCTAAAGGGTTCAGGGGCCTTCACCAATTTTATCGTCAAGGACTCTCCTGCCCAGGCCATCTCCGTCGGTATGCTCGGACTTCTCGCTTGTCTCGTACTTCTATCGATTGATCTGGCGACATAGGCACGAGTGGAACGACCGTCATCAGCGACGTCTTGGTCGATAACCTCGATGGAGACGCCGACGGTCTTGGCCACAACACTGACGGTTTTGACCTCAGCGCCAGCAATGTGACCATCACCAGCTCCACTGTCAACAATCAGGACGATTGGTCAGTCGACCTTGTGCGACACAAACATAACCTATATTAATGTTTTCACAGTCTCGCCATTAACGCGGGTACCAACATCGTCTTCTCGAATAACGTCTGCAACAACGGCCACGGAATAAGCATCGGCAGTATCGCTACGGACCACTCCGTCTCTGGTGTCACCATTTCTGGGAACACAGTCACAAACTCTCTCTACGGTCTCCGAATCAAGGTCGACGCGTGAGTATTTTCAGAGAGTCGGCCGTGAACCTCACAAGCCATGTACAGCGATGCTACCAACGCCGCCGTTTCCGGAATTACCTACTCTGGAAACACCCTGACTGGTATAACCGAGTTCGGCGTCCTTATTACTCAGTCGTACCCCGATAATGGTAGGTTCTGCTGTGCATATTCAGGTCGCATCTTTCTGAAGCAGATACTTTTCCAGACAGTACACCTGGAACCACTAGCACCATCTCGTCTGTACATCCATTACTCTGCCGCAAAGCGAAACTCACACAGTCATGCTCTTATAGTGGCGTCGCCTTCACCGGAACTAAAACATCGGTCGCAGTTGACTCCAGCGCAACCCGCCTTGTCATCGACTGTGGCGACTGTAGTGGCAATTGGGATTTCAGCGAGCTATCCATCACCGGTGGTCTTGCCTCTGTGCTCACTCTAGATAATGCTAAGGTTTGTCTGCATTTGCTGGTATCTATACTGCATCTGGCTGACGGGATGCTAGATCTCCGGTGGAACATATTAATTGTGTGCTTATGCCTACGAATCATCTATATACATGCTTTCAGCAGACCGTTTCGCTTGTTGCGTTCTTGAAAGCTTTCGACATATTCGACTCAGTCTTTATAACTCTCGACTCTCGAGAGGAACTCCAATGCTGCATGCTTCCAAGTAACCAGAGAAGAACGTTACAATCAGGTGTGATTGTCAAGTCACTCTTTGCGATACCGTGCATAGTCTTTCTATATAGTCTATCCGATAGCACAGCCCCTCGAGCTTGAGTCCTGCATTCCGTATATACACGTCGTCAAGACGAGCGTCCTTACACTGCTACGAACGAATCATCAAGCTTCAAGCCGCCCAGGCAGGCTAGTCCGGCTGCCTGGGAGACTAGCCTGTCCGTTCGGTCCGGAGAAACCGAAGTTTCCGTCGATCGCGTTTGCTTGCATTCTTTGAACCGTGACTGCCATGTTCTCTCTCCTCGCCCGCCATCGTGCGCAGCCGGCGCTCGCCGCACTCTCTTTCACAGCTCGCTCTCTATCCGATTCTGCCTTCATGGCTCGCTCTGTCTTCGTCAGCGTGCCGGGCAAATTCGCCCCCCAACACTCCGACGTCAAGACCGAACTCAGCGCATATGGAACCGTCACCAGACTCTACCAGATGACTCCGGGGCCTTTCAGACTGGGGGAGTTTATGGCCACTTTTGAGGATGAGGAGGTCGCGAAGAAGCTCTTGGAGGCAAAGAGGATCCAAGTGGGTGGGGCCAGGATGAAAATATCACCGGCCAAGACCGTTCCGCCCCCGCGACCAGTCCTTGAGCGTCCAACTGACGGTGCCAAGAGCAAAAAAGTTGCTCTGAGGCGATTACCGGTCCAGCTGGGCTGCACCACGAACGATATCGCAGCGGTGGTCAAGCCGTTTGGGAACGCGTCCATTGAACATCGTGCGTCTTGGGTAGCGCTTCGCACATGGGTCATCTGCTCATATGTCACTCTGTAGCTCATCTCAAAGGGTATCCCTTCAACACTGCGTTCATCGAATTTGAGAATCAGGAGGCGGCTGACAAAATTGTGAACGCAAGCTTTACGGAGGAGGGCCTTTGCATCAATGGTGAAAGGGTGTACGCTTGCTATTCCACTGCGACAGGCAAAGAGAGACTTTCACATAGTGAGTGTATCTTCCTACTCTATTTGCCACGTGCTGACGCTAGGACAGAGTATACTCGAGTTACGCTGAAAGTCTGACTTCATGAATGAAATCAGCCGCAGACAGGCAGCCTCGAATCTTCGCTATGACGACCATCCTTCAGCAAAGCCCGTGCTGTATGCTCGCTGATGAGAGAATGACAGGCCTTTGTCTGTAGCGTCTGCAGGTAGCCAAAGAGTCCCGCCACATAAGATACAGAGGCACGTTCGCCAAATTCCTCCCTGCGACAACTCACAATCGGAGCTCGCAAACCGTCATTCATTCATTCATTCATTCATTCATTCGGAATGGATACAATGTTCGATTGAATGCAATCAGAACGTTGACGCAAGAGTGCATGCGCCCCAAGGACAACAAGTTATAACAGACAAGCCTTGGCCGCCCTTCCGTCAATCCTTCCCTGTAGTCGGCTCCGGTACGTAGAACCCCAGCTCCTGCATCGACGAGAGCGGCTTTCCTTGAATCCAATATAACCATGTGAGGAAAACATTCTGCAAAGACGCAGATAGGGTATCACTGGTCGTCCACGTGTACAGTCAGAGGGAAGACAGACCTTGTGTGTTCCGAATGTGACCCCAGCGCTGAACGGGACTGTTCACAACCCGCGAATTTTAGAAGCATCACAGGCAAAACAATAAAGTACGTGCCTGTAACTAACAGGACGAATGCAGTCAGTGCTCAAGGAGTACTGTACAGGGCAAAAATACTACGCTCACCAAGTAAGATATTCCAAATCGCACCTGTGTCCTTATCCGTTAGGATGATCACAGCGGACAACCTGCCAGCTCAGCTGAGCAAGATTTCTGGAGAATTTCGGGGAAGAAACTGACCCGCCAGCGATCCAAATCAAGGCCGTGAAGATTCCAAATCGCACAAAGACTGATAACCGCAGGTCTCTGTTCGTGGTGCCAACAGAGCGGAAGGCAATCCAGTTTCGGAAGAGCATCATTGTTATCCAGACTGGCGGGAGGAGAGACATTCAGTCATCGCTCTGGTGAAGTCGATGAGAAAGATAGTACCTTTTATACCAGTCATGACGAGGAGCGCCGCGACGATGAGACCCGAAGCGATTTTGGCGCTGTGATACATTCAGGATACGTGTATCGAGAGCAAGGCGAGTGTACTGACCTCGGGGACAACAGGCCAGCCGTACAGAACATGTGCGATGGTTCGTAGCTCACGTCATTTGGGTCGCTGACCAGCTGGGGAACCAGATCAATAATTATTGCTCAAAGTGTGCCACCAGCTACAATAACAGCAAGACTGAATACGAGTACGAAGATGGCAGGGGGCGCATACAATAACTGTGAGAGAGGGTTATATAGAGCCTGGGGATAGAGAATGAAAGGTATTACTCACTCGAAACGCCCACTTCAGGTTTTTGGTCTTGTTGAACAAGGCAGCATGGAGCCCAAGAGCAACCTAAACTCATGAGTCGCATTCCGTGGTGAATGGCCAATGAGAATTTACATCCAAAACATAACAAAGCACCGCCGTACAAGCCCTGTCAAGCAGATGAATCAACTTCGACGCCTATATATATAATCAATAACGTCTCATACGCTGGTGGTCCTATCACAGCATACTCAGTACCCATCAACTTGATCGTTTCACATTGGTACCCCACTCACCTGCATAGATCAACGCCGCCTGGAACATACACATCCCCCAAGGCGGGTTCCTCTCCAGCTGGTACTGCCACGCGACGTTCACCAGATACAGGATCGGGAATACGGTAAAGGTGATGCACATAGAGAGCCAGGTTTTGGAGCGGTGGATGAAGGGGTTGAGAAGCGCGGCGATGACGATCAGTGCCATGGAAAGGCTAGAGAAGAGCGCCACGACGTCGAAGATGATGATGTAGTCATTCTGGGACAGAGGAGTGGATCGGGGCTGGAGGTCTTTAGCAAAAAGAAGGTCAGGTCAAGGCGGTGGAAAAATGGTAGTGGGACGTACGTCGCGCGGTAAAGAGGGCTGCCATGTCGTGAACAAGGGAGGGTACAGAAGCTTGAGAATTAATGCGGAGAAAAATCAAAAGAGCGCCGGCGCTAGTGAACGAAGGAAATGAGAAGAATGGACCTGGCAATCGTATTATATGAGGCTTTACTTGGGTTGTTAGGACATACTGTTGAGATCATAGGTGGGTCCCGGATCGCACGTCGCAGCAAGCTGTCAATCACTAGTCGCTGGTCCAATCGTAGAAGACGGCGTGTTGGAATCATCGCGTACGTGTGGGGTTTCTGCAGTTTGGTGATTGAGGGACTTCGCCAGTTCATGTACAATGATGTACGGTGATCATTTCGCGATTGTAGCACTGTCTTGACACTCTCAGGTGAGACCAGTATCCAGCACTAATTGTCATCAAGATGGCGTCTCCCAAACACCACGATAATCACGAACCTCGAGAAATGTATTATCAAAGGCGCGACGGATCCTGCATATTGTCATTCTCCCTTCTTGAGGCGGTGCGACCGAGATCCCCAAACGCTAACACAGTTGTAGGCCGATCCCACGGGCGAATTCATTCGTCACTTCGTCTCTCCACACCCCACTTGCAGTGCGCAATAAGCTGGTGGCCAATCGTGGGCCATTGTGGCATAAGATGCTGGTGTCACGGTGCCAATCTCTCGAAGATTCCATCGGTTTTCATGCGGTCCATGATGACATGATCATCGCTCGAACTTCGCTGCGCGTACATGACCAGAGATAAACGGGCCTTGGAGTGCTGACGAAGGGAGAAAAACTGGAGACGGCCATGTCTGCAGTGACGAATGGTGGTAGCTGGTGGTCGTTGGTCAAAAAGTCAGTCTGCCTTGGCCCCTCGGACCTCGGTCCGGCTCCTCCGCGGCAAAAGCCGACCCGGTGATCAACTTGAATTGCCGGTCTAACCAGGCTGCAACACTGATTATGCAGTGAGTAAGGGCTTTCATTCCGCGTAGTTTTCTGAGCACGTATATGAACATAACGGCAGCTCTCAATCAGGCCTAGTCATGTTTGATCAGTCGAGATGACGCGTGCAAGAGCGCGATGAAAAGCGAAACGGGAATGCCGGGGCTCAGGATCATGATTGGGACTGCAGTCTTCGCGCGGTGGCAAGTTCACTTGCCGTGGATGTAAGCCTTTCGCAGTCCAAATGCAAGGATATAAAGCATCGCATTCAAACAAATTCAACTACCCCAGAGCCCTAAAGATGAAACCGAAATTCGAGGTGAACAGAAGCTAGAAATCAGAACGGCTTGCCGACCCTGGGATTTCCCTCCGACCTAGATCGCCCAATCTTCGCAGGAGCGTCAGGAGCAGCTCTTGGATATAAACTAGATCTCTTCCAAATGCTCGGCACAAGCCCCAACCCACTCGTCCCGATCCCATTCCCCGTGTTGTTACAAAGAAGCGCGCGCGACGGGACGTGTACATCCTGTACCTGCAGCTCCACAGCACACGGGCTCGGAGACAAACGTAGCTGCGGCGACGGTGCAGAGAAACGTCTTGCGGTGCCCAAGTCGGACGGGTCGGCGGGCTTTGCGTTCGCATTCGCGGGTGCAGACTTGCGTTTGTGAGTCTGGCTGTTGGTGTCCGACTCGGTGTCGTACGCCGTTTGCGGGGCGAGAGTCTGCGGAGAGGCATATTCGGGGCTGGGCGTGGGCGGCTGAGAGACGTAGACAGGCGGAGGAGAGGAGATTAGGTTGCTGTTGATGTTGTAGCCTGGCATGAAAGGCGTCCGAGGAAGCGAAAGAGGGAGAAGCGGTTTCCATGTAGAGTCACGGGCAGTAGGTATGGGCCTTGGCAATGTCTGGGACTCAGAGGTGGTGCGCGGAAGAATGATGCTCGGATCGCGGAGGACGGGCCCGAGATAGAAGTAGAGGAATGTTATGAACAGAGCAAGGGCGATTGCCACGCATAAGACTGGCCGTTGTTTCTCGTGAAATTGAATATGTCATTGAAGATATAAAACCTACTGGCAGTGGCAAGTGACTCAGGCGTGATGTGGGCTTTGTACGAAGGAGTGTGGTTCATTGGTTGCATGTGCTTCGTCGTGTGTATAGGATTGCGGTTCATCGTGAAAACTCGGTGATTGAGCAAATTCGTGGTTTCAATAGTCGTGTTGTGTCGTGTCGTGATGTAGGCGTAGCAGATAAAGAGCGTGACGAGGAATGATAGTCGTGTTGGTGGAACGAAAGAGAACAGGTAAAGATCGGGTAGATCGGCCCAGGCGCCACACTTGACCCATTCTCGGACGAATGCGTCCCTGAAATGAAGTGGCCCCTTTGACTCCTTTTGACTCTTTGCACGTCGACTGGCATGCCGTCCCGCAAGTTGACTGTCACTCCCTACGTCTTTGGGGCGGTCCTCAATTCTGAACAACTTCGCGCGTTGGCCGAGCAGAAATGTACCGCCGAAAAGATCGAGCGCCACTGTGGGTTTCATGCGACGGCGCTGAATAATGTCTACCACGACCAAGGCATTCAAGAGTGCTTCCTACAATATAGGGAGCCAGGCTCGGACGAACCTTTGTATCTTTGGGTCCAGGGGATTCTACCGTCATTCAACCGCACGAAACCAACTTTTGACATTCCTTGTCTGGACGATATCTACCCAGAGATGAAGTCGATAGGATATGTCGGGCTGAATTGCCTTGCGTGGCCATACTATATATCGCGTGCGTCTGCTGCTCACTCACTGGATCTCGACTGACTCTTCTTGTTAGCGCCAGACTGGTTCACTCCTAGGTTGGAGAGATACACAAGGCGGCTTATGCAGCATAGAAAGCAGGAGAGGCTAGCGCAGGAGAAGGCGAAATCTGTCCCGGTTGCCTAATGAATGCACTACCTGCGTTGCTCCATCGTGTTGCGCAAGAAGTCCGAGCTAGCGATGCTGTACAGGCCGTGCTTCACTCTGAGTCTATTGCATACCAACGACTTCGTGCGCATCACACGTCCTCCAATTATCTGTAGATGCATCATTTGTAACACCCTCTGTTCTGGCCAACACCAAACTTACGAGATTCGCTTGTTACTGTTGGTTAATCACTGATCTTTGGGCCTTCGTGGCGTGCCACTCATTTGTTGTGCTCCGAAATCAATCACAGACAATTCATCAACCAGTAAACGCGAAGATTCAGGCCTATTACACGCGCTCAAAAGCAAAGCAAGCGTTCAAGCGCTACGATCACGTGTGATGTTTTGGAGCCGGCTCTGGCCTGCCTAGCCTGGGACCTGTTACGGTCCCTTACCCGGTAGCGGTCGATTCTCAAACTGCGTGACTTGCCGCCCCTTGCCGCTGGACTGCCGGCCACGTCCCGCTGAGTCATCATCGAGGGCAATGCGGTGGGCTCTGTGGCGTCTGGTTGCGATTGCACGTATCTCTACCATCATTCCTCAAATTACAGACGTAAACAATGAAAAGAATCCTGGTTCAATTGGACCATCATGACCACCTCCTGTCCCACCACAAACTACCTGGCAGCAATGCCCATCAACACCAGGCTCAGCTAAGCACATGTTTGTGTATCCAACTCCATCTCAACTCCCAACCTCTACAGCTGAATGGAAATGACGCGACCAGCGCGACACGCTGACCTAGGGCAGTAGCTACTTACTAGAGAGAGAGATCCGCCGAGCGGCACAGGAGCGGAGGTTGAAATATTTTTAGAATCAACCGCTACCGGGTAGCGAGGCGTAAGAGGGATCAGGCGTTATATGGTGATCGACTGTCATCACCTCATAGCCTGACCAAAGTGAGGCTATGGCCTGCCGAGCTCGTTCCCTCTTCTCAGTCAGAATCAGAGTCAGTCTGTCCTACCACCACAGCGCTTTTTCTCCGGGGAATACCAACGCTATCGCCGTCACTTTGACACAATCTTGTTGAATTGATCATCTAATATTCAATCTCATATCCGAGCACCATTTCTGCCATGTCCACAAGTCGACACAGTGTTCTTGCCTTTTGCCGCCGCCGTGCCGTCGAGGATCCTAAAGGAAGTCACAGAGGAAGATATTGACATGATATTGGGCCGACTCGTAAGTCCACTGCTCTTAGCTATGTTCACACCCAGTCCAAACAACTCCACTCAGGTTCCATACCCACCATTTTCTTTGCCAGGCTACAAATTTACGACGGAATTGGCCTCTACAACACCCACATCTTCCACCACGGACTCAGACACACCCTTGAACCTTCCATAGCCAACACTGCGTCCACGATCTTCGGGGAGGCAATCGGTGTGGCCTCCAAGATCATCGACGGTCCCGGGCCATTCCCTCTCTCGTCTGCGTTGCCGTCCCACGCAATCGGAAAAGGCAGCTTGGTACATTCTGCGCAATGAGGCGGGGCACAAGACGGTGTTCTTTTCTCCCTCCAAGGCACCTGCTTCTCCGGGCGACGCTGCTAACGACTCACGAGGGCATGTCCCGGATCAGGGTTGGATAGTGCTCGTAACGGCTGTCTCTGGACGATTCGACCGCCCGGAGGAGGATCCGCTTTTTCTTTACTGATGGCGGACGAGCCTACGTACCTTTCTGACGAGAAGAACGGTAATCAGGGAAATGGTCTGGCAGCACGTATGCTCCGACCACATGTGCAGTGTACTGCATAAATGAGCTCGAGTCGCTGAACCTGGTCTTGTCCCCTTCGGGGCATGTGCGGACTGTGGACTTCGGCGCAGCTTTGGCGGGACGTGTAAGTTTTCAGCATCGCAGCATCACAGTATGTTGACTAGGTGGTCCAGTGCCCAATGGAACCTTTACAGAGCTCTAACCATTTGGGGCATCAACGCTCCTGACGTAGGGTACGCAAGTGAGTGAAGTCCCAATCATAATCCGCAGCATGGCAGCGGTGTCAAAGTTCCTACTCACCATCGATTATCAAGAAAACCTGTGTATCACGAACCCGTCTTCATACCTTCTGTTCCGACTGTTCGAGCTCACCGGTGCTTTGTATCTCGAGGACAACGGGCGAACGGCTTGACCCAGAACGAAGAGCGCTCAAATGTTTGCTTTCGTGCTCGATGGACCCTTGGCCCTGGGGCCTGTGTCCCGCGGATGTATATTCACCCCATGTTCATCTCCGCACTGGACTTACCGCACATTCCCTGATTCGGAAGCATATTGTTCGCTCTTGTAGTTAAAAAGCAGTGGTCAGCGTCTATCTGCTGGCATCACGTTCGAGGCCACAACTCTCTCGACAACCTCCGCTCGGTCTACTCTTTCCTCTTCGTTCGCCTGAAGCCTTGGTGCATCAGTGTCATTCCTCGGTCGAGTCCCATGCCTTCTCACAGCGGTCCTCATGTTCACCATGAACGTCCTGGCTACGAGCATCTCAAAGAGCATCACGTCGAAGACCCCCATCACGTTGAAGACCCCCACCACGAGCCCCATCACGGAGAGCACGGAGGACATCATATTCCTGGTCATCACGAGCATCATGGTAACACGAAGATGCTCATCGACTACCTGAACAGGATTGCCGATCCGCCCACTGAGAAGGAGAAGATGCACAACGACATGCAATTCGAGAATGCAGAGATGACTCTCGATCAATGGTATGAGGTGCAGGAATGTGAGTCCTCCAGTTTCAACCCTTTGCGCACGTATGACCCGAATATTGACTCTACACAGGGCAGAAGAAGATGAGCAAAGAGAAGATTGACAAGATTACAGACGCAATGATGAAGGACATCTACAAGAAATACGAGAAGAGGGCCGAGGACACCGCCACGCTACGCTCAATTGTGTCCCTCAATCCCGTCTCATATCTCCCGTATATTACACAGCCCAAGAAGCTCGCCAGAAAGCTACTACTGAATGGGATCTTGCTTGCCGGGGCGCCGTTGATCGTCAGGACTCATCCTGGCCAACTGTTGTGTGAAGGTATCAAACAATTCAATGAAGTCAAGAGCTACTTCAAAGAGTGCGTTCCCTTCCTGCCTGAATGACCTGAGATAACGATGATCTTAGTCACGGCGTTCACGGTCTCACCGAAGTTGTCTACTCACCTACGCCCTTTGACTCAAATGGAGGCACTGGACCTCACCATTTCCTTTTCACGCAACCCCGCCCATCGGAATCGCGCAGCCCGGGTCGCATCAAGGAGGAGGGAATCTACCAGAGATCGGGCAGGCGACTGGGACAGGACGTGAAGAATGATGCCGCCGTCTTTTCGGATGTAAGTAGACCTGGGTGGCGTCGACGTTGAGACAGGACTGATAACAAATACAGATTCCCAAGGACTTGGACGAGTTGATAGTCGAGGTGCATTGATAGTACTCTCATTGTCATGCCGTCTCTGAACAGTCATGTTTTCAGGAATACAGGCTGTGGGTCGAGAACCTTGAGCTCGACTTCTGGGAAACCTTTGCTTCCCAGGTCGAAAGCGAAATTTACAGCCCGCTGGAGCAACTTTCGGCGCTGAATGTGATAACCTATGCCATGCCAGATGCAGAGATTGGTAGGTCCACTCAAATGTATATGACGATGCTGTTGATTGATTTGACGATTAGACTTTCCCGCCAAGGAGGTTTTGCGACACGTTGACGTTCTTGTCGCACACTATTATGCCCGCCATGGTCGTTTGTCTGAGCTCTATCGCCTCGTCGCCAATGCCTACTATCCACTACCCCGAGTCTGTGCTGCACACTGTCTATCACTCGCTATCGCCCAGCTCAAGATTGACGAATCGTTCCCTCCTCAGTGGTTCAGTACTGGCACCGTGTCGGTCAAAGTTGCCACTCGCGAACAATGGGAAGCGGCAGTCGCCAGATTGGCGCAGGGCGAGAAAGCTAAAATGAACAGTTGGATCAAGGACCAGTCGACACGGTTGGTTATGGACCTGGACATACCTGAAGTTGCAGCGGTTAAAGGGAAGCCCGGTTTCGTCCAAATTGCTCCGACGGTGTACAAACTGTTCAAGGACTCTTTGAGTGTTCGATCAGGGTTCTTGACCGAGGCGATTACCTATCGATACTGTGGCGGGTATGCGTCGATTACACTCTTTCTACCACGGACCAAGACTGACGCATCCATTCAGAACGTATGACCTTCCGGTTGGGTCGCTGGTGCTTTGCCTCAATGAAAACACCCCCGCCGCTCGATACATCGTCACCTGGATGTGCGTTCTCTTGAATGAAGGCAGTACTGTGCCGTCTGTCATCTACAAGGAGCCGCCTGGTCCCGAGACGCCCACGAAACCTAATGGAATCATAGAGGCATCCAGGCTCTCGACCGCTCTGGCAGTAGTGGGTGGCGCCAAGACTGCCCAGGAGTCAGAGTCGGAAAAGACTGCCAAGACGTTATTCCACGCCCTCTGGGGATTTGCCTCTTGCGTTGCATGGGCAGTACAGCCCGCCGGTCCATTCATTGCTGGCGCAATGACTGCTGCAGAGATACTCTATGCCGCTTGCGATACGAGCAAGACCTCGAGTGTTCAGAACTTGGGTGCGGCATTGGTCAGTCAGGTACAAAGGATTGCAGAGACGGCCTTTCTACCTCAGGCCACGGAGAGAGTCAACATCGAATTCAAACATTATACGAAAGACGTGAGTGGTCTTGCAGGCCGTAATGTCCTTCGACTAAGACAGATTGGCAGCTCCAAGACGCGTTGCATAACTGCAAAGACAAAACTGCCGAAGACTGGGCTGTTGGTGGTCAGCTGTTCCAGCAACTGGTCGTTCCCATCGACGGCAGGATCCGTGAGTGTTTGCGAGTCACGTCTACGGGCGCTGACGGAGTACGACAGTCGCACTCGAGGATGCTGTCTCTAAGCTTGCGAGTGTCAACGACACCCACATCGCTACTACTCTACCACCTCTAATGATTGCCTACGACACCATCATCAGCTACTCGACTTTCCTTTGCTCCATCCACTCACTCATCAAAGGCGAGCGCGACGCTGTCTCTGCGTCATTGCTTATGAATCGTTGCACGGATTTCGCGCAGAAGGTGAAAGATATCGTCAACCGCGAAATCAGCACGAGAATCAATCTGGTCTCAGATCTCATAATGATGATAGACCGCAGGTCAGGGTTTATGAATAGACTGGTTGATGACTCCTGGTGGTTTGACGACACAAAGGATGGCCGCTGGGTTGCGCCATACGAGCCGTGGACAGGACACGTCTACCGGGCTGACGTTTTCAATGCATATAGTTCTGCGCAGGAGGAGAGATATCACGAGAACGCATCTCGGGAGCGCAACAAGAAATTTCAAGAGATCATCGAGCTCAGAGATCTATACTTGGCCAAACTCAACAAAGATCTTGTGAGAACATATGTTATTGATCAGTCTGGCGAAGCTCACTGATACCGCAATTGACAGGCGGAAACTTTCAAGAAACCACTCGAAATGGCGCAAGGGTGGATTGAATTGGGGAAGCGTTGGAGTTCTGGTGTCATACCCAATTCTCCCGCGTCGGCTTGCGTTTTGACCATAGAGGGCACATGTATGAGACCGTGCTCTGCTTCAGGATGCACACTGCTTACACCTCACAGCCACCGACGACAGTCTCAAAGCTGTAGAAGTCCAGTATCTACTGTCTTTCAAGAATGTTCGAGGGTGAGGATTGATGAATGGTCAGAGACACCAGCTCACCGAATTCACTAGTGACGAATCCCTCTTGGTGCACAACCCCTGGTTCCCGTTGAACTCAGCCACCACGCTGAACCTCATGTTCCCTACGGACCCGACGGGCGGAAACAGTTCCAAGCGGGTCATCTATCGACAATTCCGCACAGCGGCGGGCTTCGCGTCTGACACGCCAACCAAGGTTGTCGAGATCCCGGATAACACCACCAAGACTTGGACGGACAATGGGCTAGTGGCGGCCTTTGCAGACGAGAAGCAGCGATACGACGTGAGGAGTGAGGAAGAACGGCAGGAAAGGCTGAAGAAGAAGGAAGCCTTGGCGGCGAGGGCGGCCTTACAAGCGAAACGGATTGCTGAATTCCGAGCCAGTCACCCCCAGTGACACTCTTGCAGACGGTGCAGCGACCGCATAAAGTAAATGAAGAAGTATTCGTGATGTACAAATGTACTTTGCGTGTGTTTACAGTACACCGTATACGTCCAAAGCGTGAAATATTGCCTGCATTCGACACACAACATTGCCGTTAGCAATGTCATTGGTGTCATTGGCAAATGATTGGACAGTCAGGCAGAGTCCTTCGGTCTCGCAGTGCGCCGTGTATTACATTGTCAAGCCAAAGACATCAACAGTTGGACTCGTTTTGACTCTGAAGCCGGACGCAGAGCACGGGAAGAGCACGGGACTTACCGAACTACGTTGTCTCCCTTCTACCATGTGTTCGTAACTTCGTAAGGTCTTCGACCATGATTCTCATCTCAAGGCTCAGCAAGTCTATGCCATATGATCGCGCATTGACTGTCGAAAGACTCGCTAATTGCTTGACACCTCCACTTGATCGGCGCGCATGGCCAGCGCAGTTCAACGTCGTTCTGACGAGAATCGTCAGCGCGAACAGTCACTCAACTGTCTACGGAGCATTCTTCGAGGATGAACAGGGCAACGTCTGGACAGAGGATGGTAAACGAGTAGATGCTGTTGTCAAGCTGGGGAATCTGAAGAACATATCCGAAGAGGCGTTTCGTTACTGTTGCATGCAAAGCCTACAAGGAAGGGTCATACCGCGCATGTTCGGCTTCTTCAAGGCTGTCGATGGCACGCAGGACGGCATGGGATGCCTTCTACTTGAACATTGGGGGCAGGCCCTGAGTATCCCTCTGATTCTGCTAGAAAAGTCGGAGAAGCATGTATTCGCTATGCACTGCCATATTCAGGCCTAACGTAGTGTTCCAGACTCGTGATACTCTCGCACCTGCAAGAAATTCACGACCTGGGATTTCTGCAACTCGATTTGGATTCCAGAAACGTGCTTTATCGCGGCAACTGCGAAGAATTCCGTATCATTGACTTCGAGGACATGGCTGCAAATCATCATCATGTCTGTACTCGCACTGCATTTGCGTATGACTTCGAGGAATTCTTTTCGAGCTCCATGTCTTTCATCAGCAGGAATTTATGTGATTATCTTTACTCACAGGCGATCAAGATCTTGGGATTTTTCGACAAAGGTGAGTGCTTCATCCTGTCCACCCTTCGGATCACCAACTGATGTCAACAGGCATTGTTACCGTTCACGGGTTTAAGTTCAAACAAGCTGAGGACCTGCCAACAAAGCGCCTGATGTACGCGCTATTTCCACGTTTCCTCGTCAATTACTATGCCGACGGACCTGCACTGGACCATATGGTGGAGGATTATTCCAAGGCCATGCAGACACTGGTTTTGCAAGGCTACAACTTTGAATACTTGAAGGAAAAGGCGAGTCCGGCGGTGATCGAAGAGGTCCGGAAAGCTGCTAGAGCAAGGTACTGTGGTTCTGCATCTTTCGGTATCTGCGCGGTAACGCCCAAGCGTTTTAGGCACGAAGAGCCCGAGCACATTTGGGGTTATACAGATCCCGAATGGCTGCAAGAGGCCGAGGAATCCTGCGATCATAGATTGGGACTTCGGGTGGTTCCTCGGGACCTCTTACCGTGATTATGTTTTGATACTGCCACCCTTTCACCATCGGTCTCTCATTGCTATGTACTGTATGCTTGTATACATGATGTACTTGACGTTTGCCTTCGGTGTAAGGACTTTGGAGCTTGACATCTCGCCCAGACACGCCCACCAATCAAATAATGGAGATCGCGAGAATACACGCCAGATCCATGCGCCGCAATCCCTTTAGGCCCCAGGCCTCAGCTATTAGCTGAGGCTCTTAGCTGACAGCTAAGAGCTTCAAGCAAAAGCAGTAAGGAACACACCTGGAACCATTATGGCTGAATCATAATGATTATGATTCAGCCAAGCGCTCAAAGCGTCACGATCACATGTGGTGACTTTCGCTGCCGCGGTACTGCCGCGGTTGCCGAAATGAGGGTCTGAAGCCGGTCAGTGCTTGCTCGTTCGCCCCTGGTTCGCCCTCTCCTGCATACCACCACTTTGCGCCTGTGTCTACCGCCGTCTCTTTGACATTCAATTCATTCTCACCACAATGACCAGTCAATTGATTGTCGCGAACAATGTTGACTGGACCAAAAGGCTCGTTCAAAGGACAAAGAGACAAATTGGTCTTTGTCCCGAGGGTCCTTTCTCCGCCAACATACTTAAACCCCGAGAAAACGCGTTGTCGACAGCATAATCCACACCATGTCTACAGAAGTCCCCACTCTCAACGCGACTGCTCTTCTTAGTGCCTCAAAGCCAGCCGGTCTGGCTACTGAAGCCAATCCTAAGGCCCAGCACGCTTCCAAACCTCTCAGGTCGTCGGCGGAACCATCGCCACTCATTGTACCGGGCAAACAGACAGACAGAGTCGCTAAGCCGAAACCGCGTTCAGCCAACCCCGACGACCCCATTGTGATCAGGATGGGAGCCGACAAGCCCCCTGTGGCCATCCCTCGAGGCGCTCTTCTCCAGCGTACAGGCTCCGTACGTGACTGAACCGTCTCCGATCTATATACTCACCTTCCTTTGAAGACTGCCTACGGATACATCGCGCCACTCATCGCGGACGCGTACAAAGCCAAGTTCACGAGCCGCAACATTCCAGGCCATGAGCAGGAGGATGTCTGCATTCCGCCTGAGCACTGGGACCAGCTGCTGCCGTATGTGACGGAGATCGCCATCGAGCCGCCCCAGCCTCAGCCCAAGCCCAAGGCGACTCCGAGTCGAGTCCCAGCTGTCCGCGTCGAGCCAGTGAAGAGCCAGTGTGCGATCATTGTCGACAGCTTCGTCTTGGTCGTATTGCTCTGCGTTGCGGTCAGATTGGTGAGTTTACAAGCAAATCTTCAATGTGATCATCTCTTAATGAACTTCCTAGTCCATGCCGATTTACACCTTCATTCAGGCCGTTCTTGTATGAATGTATGAATATTCATTCTTTGTATTCCCGAAACAGCCAGCACACCAATGTATCGATCTATGCAACAACTTTCAAACTCTTCGGCCAGCAATTTCGATGAGCATGACTGGTCAAACATATGAAATGCTAATGGCGCTGCCGCTGACCGAGACAGACGTGAGGATCTCCGAGTTCTGCTCGATGTCAATAATTATGGGTGACTGAGTGGGGTAAACAACGGTGCCCGACAGTGTCGTCGCCGACGCATTCGTGAACGTAATGGTCTCGAAGTTGGGGAAGGGTACCAACGTGCAGCTGGTACCGCACTCCTCGAAGTCCTCCACAATCCACTCGACGTCGTACTCGCACAGATGGGCTGTGGACGTGAGGGACTTCGTGACGGTGGTCCTTTTGGTGTTATTCTTAATTGTCAAGGTGCCGGATGTCGTGCTGGTGGCGGTGGCGGTAAGAGTAACAGAGTCTCCAGCCGAGATGGAGATTCCCGTGAAGTCGTACGCATAGTCAGGATAGAATTCGTACCAGCCTACAGGCATAACGTCGTCGATAAGATGTAATGTGGTGATCAACCTGAGGTGCAACAAATGACATACCATCGTATGAAACTGAGGCACCGCTCACGCAGAAATCGACCCCAGTCTGAAGGATGGCGGTCTGGCAGGTGAACCCGTCAATACCAACCCACGCTGATGCACATTGCTCGCTACTCCCTCCAGTGCTCTTCGGGGTCGGAACGACGAAAGTGCCCGTAACGGACTTCCAGGTTGCCTGCTCACAAATTAGATATACAGTGAGCGGGAGACAATTTCAAGCCGACAGTGGTTTCCGAAATCACAACTCCAGCCCAGTTGTCGCTGTACTCAACGTGTGAGACGTTGCCGGTGGTGGAGACCACCTGTTCGGTGATGAGGTTTACTGGCTTTCCTTGACGGGCATGGCCACGTCGCTCGCTACGAAGAGTCAGGCGCTCTCTTGTAGAAGGAACGGCAAGAACGGAGCTGGCGAGGAAGACCTGAACAAGGACTGCTGCGCAAAGCATCATGTAGAGGAGATCGCAACAGTTTTGTGGCCTTTATCTAGCATGTAGGACGAGACATGCGAGTACCTGGCAGTATGGGCATCTGTGTAGTGGCTGTCACGTCTGGAACTGGAGCTGACTGGAGCCATAAGACGAGTAGAGGGACGTGCAAGATAAGATTGAATTCGAGAATGAGGAGACCGGCAGAGACGCGTGGATTTCGACATCACACCCGTATTCCTGATGGCAGTGATGTTGAAAGAGCGACAGGATTCTCATCCAGCACCTGTGTAGAGCACTATTTTTAGAAGCAAGAACGCGAGACCCGCGATTTATCTCTACTTGGCGGCGTTTGATAGCAAGCGCGTGATGCCCAGCGATACGAGTTTACCTTCCTTCTTGTCAACGATCTAGTATTGGTGCGCATTGAGAATCTATACAGGCCCAGGGAGTCCTAGTGACGAGACCGGTCCAGTCAAATGCACCGCATTGAACAGAGTGCTCATTTTGTATCATTCCTACGCCCAGACAATTTCTATAGGGCCACCACGTCCGGGAGGCTTTGTGAGCCATCACCCCGTGGCCATTGAGTCTTGTTTCACGCTAACAAAGCATACTGGTTCGAGGCAAAATGAGCTCGATGCTTGAAGTGACCTGCCAAGAAAAGTGATATTCGATACATAGTACAAAGACAAGTATAGTGACTAGGATTCGCGCTCACTACTAGTAGCGGGTGCTGAAGCCTGTGGCAAGGTGACGCAAAGGCCCGTCAACCAGTTCGAGGCTGGACATCTGTCACTAGCAGTTCCATACGAATGCCACCTGTCTTCCCTGTCGCGGAACATCTTGTGCATCGTGGCAAATGGTTGCGGCGTTGTCCCATCCCATCCTGTCCCAGTACGATGTGCGAATAGGGTCCTTGGGTCCTCGAGAGGCATTTCGGGGATGGGAACGCCGCAATCTGCGTGTGCAGCTGCCACAAGCCCCAAAGCAAAGTCTGTCATTCGCTTCTTATATTTAAGAATGTCCGCTGTGATCGCTGGCAGAGCAAGCGACCACCGCTCGTCGTCGAACGCTTTGAAGGTGTTCAAATCCGTGCGTTCCCAGCGTATAGAGCTGGGATCCCTCGCATCATCCAATATGGCCTGGACGCTGGGCAACAAGAGAAAACTCTGTCGACATGGAAACAAATCAGGACATTCATACACCTCCATCAGCTCGTGGCGCTTTTGGCTGAGAATCGATAGCCACTCTCGCCGACGATCTTCGAGAAGGAGCATGCGCAGCTCATCAATCAAGGGAGACACAATGCGCTTCCATACTGAAGAATTAGGTCAAAGTCAGCCTGGTACGATCAAGGTGCCAGAGAACATACTGGCGTCTGTCAGATTCCTCGGCTGGTCGACGCATTTGAGGTACTCCCAACCACGCGGTAGACTGCGTATACCAATTATAAGGTGAGCGAATATCAGACGAGAACTTGAATTTGTCTTGCCTGGATTCTGTCCAGCCCATCGCGAGAAGCTTCTCTTTGATTTGTGCTCGACGGGCCATCGCAGCTTCAAGTTTATCCGTAGATCTCAATACCAATTCTTCGGTATGCCAACGTTTGATGGCTTCGCCGTCCTAGGTCACTATTAGTCAAAGTCGTCAAACTTCCGAGATCCGCACAGACCCTCTCAATCTGTTCTATGAGAGTCTGTCGTTCTTTCATGAATGCTTTCGCCTCCCAGGAGGACATCGCCCAAAGCTTCTCGGACAGCTTATCGATTCCGCGAGGAATTTTGTAGCCTGTTGAAGATGTCGGTGATTTGTGAAGCCTGACAGAGAGCACGAACCAACGGAGTAGTCAAATTTAGCACACCTTTCGGCCAACGGATGGAGAGTGTTAAGGTATTGTCTTCGCCTCGGGGACGTGGTTTTCCTGGGATAGAGCGGTTTGGGGACACATTAGTGAGTAGGAAGAGAGTGAGACGTACTCATTTATGTTACACTGGGGGCACAGTCTTGCACAGTTGTCCCAATTCATATCTTGCACGTTTGGCTTGCCGCAGTCCTGTCGCAAAACAAGATGAGTCTATCTTCCATAGCGATCAAGCGGTCGGCGCACTCACATGGCAGGACTTGTCCCATACGAGGACAATATATTGCCTCTCGCTTATGTCTGTCGCTGTAAGTTCTGGCATTCTGGCCCTTTGACGGCATCGCTTCCAAAGGCTGTCCAGCGGAAGTAGTATGCTCCGAAATTGGGTGTTTGTTCGCGACAGATTCATGAGCGTCCTGGGGTCAAGATATTCGAATATCTGGGATGGCCCGTGAGCAAGCAATAAACCTGTGAGCTCTTCTTCTGGCGTACTTCGAGGAAAACCTCGAGTGGCAGATTCATGAATACTGTCAAGCGTCCAAGTACGCGTCCGCGGGACTTCGTACCCAGTCCAGTCGCATGTTTGGAGCGTGGTTTTCCTGAAGACAATCAGCCGTAGCTCATGATACCTGAGAAGATAATCCAAGCACTAGGTTTGAGCTCTTCTTCGTCGACTTCAGTCTCCGAGTGGTTGCAGCTGTCATCAAGTGGATCATCATCGGATTGCGGGTCCGCGTAGGTCACTACTGTCCTGGCTCGTCTGGGTCGGGATCGTTCGGCGCTCATGGGCGATAAGTCACAGTGGCAGTGGGCGTTGAGTGGCAAGACTGGCAGGTCGTCATTGATCAATTGATGTCGATGATGATCCGCGGCCGGCCCGAACTACTTGATGTGGCCACTCATCGATGCATCCACGACGACTCTACGAATGCGGTCAAAGACTACTGCACCAGTGTGACCACAAGGACGAGAAGAAGCTTTCTATTGAAGGGACCTGCCTTCGTAGAGAAGTGATGATACATAAGTACAAATATAGGTCCAGTAGGAACCAAGTTTCGTGCTCAGTACTCAGTAGCAATAGCGGGTGATGGAGCGTGTGGCAAAGCAACGCAAAGGCCCGCCAACCACTCCGAGGCTGGACATTTGTCAGCATCTGCGTATCGTTCCCAACTGTCTTCCCTGTCGCGGAACATCTTGTGAATTGTGGTAAATGGTTGGGGCGTTATCCCATCCCATCTTGTCCAAGTATGATGCGAGAATAACGACCTTGGGTCCTCGAGGGGCAATTCGGGGACGGGAACGCCGCGCTCTGCGTACGCAGCTATCAAGAGGTCCAAAGCAAAGTCCGTCACCCGCTTCTTGTATCCAATAATATCCGCTGTGATTGCCGGCAGAGCAAGCGCCCACCGTTCATCGTCCAAGAATACCTTAAAAGTGGCCAAATCTGTGTCTTCCCACCTGATAGAGCCGGGATCTCTTGCTTCATCCGCGATGACCTGGATGCTGGGCAGCAGGAGAAAACTTCGCCGACATGGGAACAGATCGGGACCCGCATACATTCCCATCAGCTCGTCGCGCTTCTGCCTCAGAATTGACAGCCACTTTTGGTGACGCTCTTCAAGAAGAAGCTCGCGCAACTCGTCGGTCAAGGGGGACACAATGCGCTTCCAGACTGAATTAGGTCGAAGTCAGCCTGGTACAATTAAGGCGCCAGAGAACATACTGGCGTCTGTCAAAAGTCTCGGCTGGTCGACGCATTTGAGGCACTCCCAATGACGCGGTAGACTGTGTATACGGGTTCTAAGGTGAGCGAATCCTAGACGAGAACTTGAATTTGTCTTGCCTGGATTCCGTCCAGCCCATCGCGAGAAGTTTCTCTTTGATTTGTGTTCGACGTGCCATCGCAGCTTCGTATTTGTCCGTAATTCTCAATTCCATTTCTTGCTTGTGCCACTGTTTAATCGCTTCGCCGTCCTAGGTGTGGATCAGTCGAAGGCTTCGAAATCTCAAAACCGTACAAACCCTCTCAATCTGGTGTATGAGAGTGTGTCGCTCTTTCACAAACGCTTTCACCTCCTGGGTGGACATATCAAAGAGCTTGTCAGATAGATTCCTGATTCCGCGAGGAATCTTGTAGCCTGTGATAGATATTGATGACTTCCTGTACCTTAACATAGGAAGCACGTACCGATACTAGAGTAGTCAAGCTTGGCACAGACTGCCGCTCGCGGATGAAGTGTCTTGAGGTATTGACTCCACTTTGCAGACGTGATTTTTCTGGGAGCAAGCAAGGTGTGGGCAATATACGAGATAGAAAAGCATCGGACGTACTCATTCTTCTTACACTGTGTGCACAGTCTCGCACAATTGGCCCAGTTCATGTCTTGAACATTTGGCTTGCCGCAGTCCTACGGTCGCAGGTTAAGACTCAGAGGCTAGCCTCAATGGCGATCAAGCATTCGGCGCACTCACATGGCATGACTTGTCCCATACGAGGACGATGTATTGCCTCTCGGTCATGTCTGTCGCTGTAAGATCTGGCATCCTGGCCCTTTGACGGCATCGCTTCCAAAGGCTGTCCAGAGGAAGTAGTCTGCCCCGAAATAGTGTGTTCGTGCGCGACAGATTCATGAGTGTCCTGGGGTCGAGATATTCAAATATCTGTGATGTTATGTGAGTCAGCAATGACTTTGGGAGCTCCTCCTTTGGCGTACTTCAAGGAAAACCTCGAGTGGCAAATCCATGAATACTGTCAAGCGTCCAAGTACGCGTCCACGCCACTTCGTTCCTGATGAAACGCGTATCCCGGTTGCAAGACTGGAGAGCGGGCTTTCTAAGAGAAATCAGCTGTAGTTCATCATACCATGAAAGGCACTCCTACCAATAGTCCTGGGCTCTTCTTCCTCGAGTTCAAGCACAACGGCTAGCTCAGCATCCATTGTCTTTGCGCGCTTGGGTCGGGATCGTCGGGTGCTCATGGGCGATGATGGCAACGGGCGTTGGGTGGCAAGATGTCGATGATGTTGATCAAACTTAAGTACTTGTCGTGCCCTTTGTACTCGATGACATGTTGAAAGAAAGCTTCACCACTCGGGTTCAGGATCACAAAGATGTTTGGTACACTATATTTACACGAGATTAACAAAGACGTAGTGCAGCGCAAGCAAGGAGATGATAGTCCAACCAAAAGTCGATCTCAGAAACCATACATCCCGCCTCCCCAAGTTGAATGATTGATAATGTCAACATGCGTGCCCCCTTGCATCACCCGCGCAAGACGATGCTTCTGCTCCAGGTGGAATTCGCCCAACATGCTCCGCATCTCCGTCCTCGTACAGTCGATGGCAATGAACATGATCTCCAACATCGCTCCAGACCTCTGGCGCACCTCCAACATGCCCAAGACGTCTTCGAGGAACCGCGGGGTGTCGGCGTAGTACCTTCTAGGATGATAATCGAAGTAGCCAAAAGTCTTCAGCTTTGGGACGAGGGTGTGTAGCGGCGATGGGGAATTGGTGTCGAGGTCGCACATGGCATGCACGATACAGTGTACGGTCTCGCCGTAGTCAAAGTGTCGCTCGTCGCAGCACTCGTAGAGACTGACAGAGAGCTCCTCCAGCTGGGGCAATTGAGAGAGAATTGGCAGGAGTTGTGTATGCGCACTGCATCCGCCCATTTGAAGCGACGTCAAGGAGCAGCGGGATCGCTGTAGCATACTGTAGACCGTGCTGGAGAGCAAGTCTCCATCAAAGCACACCGGGGGGAACACGGCCAGGTGGTCGAGGTTTGGGACAACAAGGCGCTCGAGAAGGATGAGATCGGAAGTACGGAGCCGGATAAGGCCATCGTGCTTCAAATGTGCCATGTTCTCCCCGAGCGCGATATCACTTTCGTCGCGATGGAATGAGTAATGTGTGGTCAGGACCTTCATCTTCGGGTGATGCTCAAGAAGCGCGGCTGTCTTCTCGGAGAAGGGCAGTCCAACATACTCCGTATCATTGATGAAGGAGCGCAACCTTAGGGCGAAGTAGAAGTGAAGAGGAGCAATGTTACGGACTTGGACCGTATGGAGAGAGGGGCAGAGTTCGAACGCATTGCATGATGGCCATGAGCCCTCATGGGTTGCCTCGGCTTCCAGGACGAGGTGCTGCAGCTCTGAGACATGCCCTCGCACATATGAGAGGTTCGTGAGCATGGCTCTCGGCAACTCCATGAACATGATGCGGCACCACTGGGTAGAATGCACCATCAGGGATGCGAGCAAGGTTCGAGTAACGCGTAAGCCGGCGTCCTTATGGCCAGGACGAACATAGCAATCCAGCTTGAAATCGACGAGGCGTGAACGCGTCCGGGAAAGGGCGGTGGTTAGCAAAGAGTCGGGGTCGCGAATTCTTCTGGCATGATCAACGGGAATGATGAGCGGATATGCCCATATTGTGCTGTAGGACATTGAGACAGCTCGCCATTTGTGGCAGACCTGTCCGACCAGCCAGGGGCCGCCGGTCAAGTCGAAGACGTTGTACCAGAATGTGCCGTTGTGGCTGACTGGGAGCCACGAGAAGATTTCCTGGAGGATTTCGCAAGGAAGGCGACGTATGGGAGAGACGATGGCGCGAACTTGGTTGCGGAGCAGAGTTAGCTGAGCGAGTTGAGATTTGCCGCGCGCTCTGCTGATATGTCCGTCAAGAGTGTGCGCCCAGGCAGCGGCCAGCTCTGCTTCAGAGGGATAAGGCGCATCGTTCGTGTGTAAGAGATGCTTTAAGTTGTTGGACATGGTAACTGAATGTTTTAGCGGTAGAAAGATGCATTAAAAGAGGCGACTCACCAGCAAATTTGGCGGAAGGACGACTCGAATATGCAGCGGAGCCATTCTGCCAGCCCTTATGAATGTTGGCAAGAAACAAATTCGGAGGACAAAGACGCGCCGGTCAAAGCTCTCGGGATGTCGTCGTTGAGCAAAGCGGCTGGACAATGCGACCTCGTGGCCGAACAAAGAGCAGACAATGCGACAGGACATGGCGACCGGCTTGTTGCCCGCGTGTGGCATCGTTCACGCCGTTGGAGGGCGGGTTTGGGCAGTGAGGGGCGCAACGGAGTCTGACTGAGCGCATTATCCTGATTTCTGACCGTGCTGGACAGGTGGTGGACTGTTGGAGCTTGCCTTGCGGAGAGTCGGCCCGACTTGTGCAAGCCTGAGATCCGCGCGTGTCAGGGTCTGCTTTGTCCCTTCATGCTGTCCCTCAAGTGTCCCTCTTGTTCTGTCGCTTTCTCTCGGGCGTCGGGACCTACGCAACGTCTTGTCTGAGGAACAGACAGCTTACAGAAGACCATGGGACCATCGTCCGGTCACTCTCACTGGCACTCTGATTGACTGGTACCGGGATTCGACAGATCCAACGCGATGGAACTTAGGCACCTTGTGATCCCGAGTGGATTCGGTAGAGATTCTGCCTATTGACAATCAGTGAGTTGCAACGCACTGTATACTAGCTGGATTCTCACCCGACATCAGTGAAATACCTTACGTACCGAAAAAAACAATAGTTCAAAAGGCAGCACCCCGCTCGGGCAAGGTCCATTCCTCTGGAATGCTTGCTCTTGTCCTCTATCTCGTTGGCGGCTTTGCCACCATACTCGCGCTATGTCGCGCTTTGCTGCGATATCTTCTCTCAGTAGATACTGGCTTACTCGACCTGTCCTCCCTCGGCGAGTCTCGAGACTCGAGCGCGAAGATCCCGGGAGTTGCGGTCATTTGTGGTGGAAGGTGACTGATGCAACCCCTCGGTCTTTGCAACGCGATTCTGAACCGATTGATGAACAGCGTCGGAGGTCTTCTCGCGGCTCGAGTCTGCCATGATCACTTCGAACGTGTCCTCATCGTTGAACCTGAGGAATGGCTTGCAACCGACGAAGGGCGCCTCCTTGATGCGCGGCTCCAGAAACATTCTCGAGCCCGACTCATACAATACAACTCTGCGCATGGTGAGTGCACATTCTGCAATCTAGGCTATCTAAGTCTCATTGGGCTTTCAGGCAACCCGGCCTTCTGGTACGCCGGCCTGAAGAAGGTTTTCCCAGATCTCGTCGAAGAATGCACTAGATCAGGTATACCGTAAGTCCTGTTTCGTCGATTCCCTTGCATTCACGTCTAACGACCAAATTGAAATCACAAGTATCGGACCAGCCGACTTCAATCTCAGCCTCTGGGGTCACACTCTCCGAGTTCCATACGCTGCGTATGGAGGAAAACTCCCTGAGACACTTTGGGCATCGCGTCCGGCCTTGGAAACATTGGTCCGCCGACTGACCTTGGATCAAACGCGGTAGCCCAACATCTCGCAAATGACAGGAACAGTTGTAGCAGTGGAAAGCGACTCCCCCGGCTATCTGACTCAGATCAGCGTCCGCACAAAGGATAGTGGTGTTGAGACTATCGATGCCGTTCTCGTTGTGGGTTCGTACAAAGTCTTCGTCAATATGTTGAGCTTCACTGACCACATCTCGCGGCTAGATTGCACTAGTCCAGTTCAGGCCGGCATACAGTGGCTTCGACGCGCTGGGTTCGATATTGCTGTCTCTGAAGATACGTTCGCGCTTGACCGTCTGAAGGTGACCTTTGACCCCAAGATGCACTACTCGACATTCCGAGTCAACGTCTCCATCGGTTGCTGAGAGACTCCCCATACCTGGAGGTCTTGACAACGCACACGGCTCACTGTTACAGTTGTTCCCGGATATGACCAAGGATGGGAATTACTTTGGGTTCATGAAGATGGAAACGAATACCTGTGAGTCGAGGAGCTTGACCATGATGGGCATTCGGTCCTGAGTATGCTACTTCCAGTGATTCTATGTTGCGGCGCTTGAGGAAGCAGCGATTTGAAAAGCTCAAGGACATACCTGAATATGCTGCATCCATCAGTGCCATTCGTCCACTTCCGGATTGGGTTTGGGTGTTTTTGGACATGCTCATCGAGGCGGAAGATCCCACCATATGTAGCCTAGTGCGAGTCCGTGAGTGGTTAACTCTTTGGCGCTCATTCCTTCTTTCTTTCCTGACAACCTGGGCAGCACCTTCGTCCTGGACTCATTTCGAGAATGCGGCGAACTGACCATCGAATTGGATTGCGATTGGCGATAGTGTGATGCGGGTGAACCCTATCTATGCGTGAGTGGGCATCTTCTCTATATGGATCCAATTCCAACTTTCTTGTTCAGACAAGGGTGTCCGAAGATATTGAACGGCGTCTTGACCATGAATACTCTCTTGAGAAACGTCAAAGGGATGCACGGACTTCCAGCTGACTTTGCGCGTCGATTCTTCAAGTCTCAGGCTGCCAAACTGGCGCCGATTTGGTGCGTACCGCTCATTCGTCGGTTGTAATGCTGTCTGTACCGATACGATCTTATATGTAGGCAGCAAGGAAAGGCTATCGGTGCGTCGATCTACCACACCTGAGTCTACTGAGACTGATTCTATATAGACTACGGACGACCAACCACTGTACCCATGCAAGGCGACACATTGGCGACCTCCTCTTTCGACCGTTGGTTTATGCATCAGCTCAACTTCTTGCCGTCAATGTGAGAATCTATCATTCGAGATGCATTGTAGAATGGATACTGACTCTGACTTCAACCTTGTCAGGACGAGCAGGCGGGCTCTATTGTGTGGCATGGTCAGCACATGATCGACAGCGTCTCCATCGATGCTCTCCATCCCGTCTTGATTGCCAAATTACTGTGGCGGGCTCCCCGCGAACGGCGCAAGTGATTCCATCTAGCGATTGTATGACCACGTATATGACCCGGAAATGAGTACTGTCGATCTAGTCAATGCATAATGCACAGGAGACGCGACGTCAGAGTAAGTACGCGAGGCGTTTCAAATCCCGAAGCTGGGTCGGGATCTCCTTGACAACTCATTTTCGACGTCTAGGCTCTGAGATGTACTACTTTACGGCTTTCGGCCGCCTTTACGGGCAGCCATGGCCTTCCTTCTCGTTATACTTAGCCTTCTTTGTGTCCTTTTTCTGAGTGAATTTGAGGCTCGACCTTCTGACCTTTCAAGCAAGGATGATTGCGGACCGCGTCGTGATCTGTGTTCGGTCTGCGTTTGATCTTGGGCGGCGCGTCTGGCATCCATGACCCATCCTTGCGTGTCAGACTCCGCCCGGCCTGGTAGCTGGCTGTTGCGACCCTCTAATCGAAATTAGTGGTTGATATCCCCTCCTGGAAAGCCGATGTACTTAAGGGTCTACCAGTGTCCCTTCATGACGTCCCTAGAATACAGTGTCCCTCTTGTTCTCTCGTCCAGGCAACGTCTCTCTTGTTCTCTGCAGCTCTTTCACATTAGCTGAAGTTTCACGCGACACAAGGGACTCTTTACGCACGGTCCTGACGAATCCTCAAGCTCGACGGCTGGCAAGAACCACATCCTTCCGAAATGCTTGCTTTTGCCCTTTATTCTGCTGGTGTCGTTGTCGCCATATTCGCTGTATGTCGCGCTGTTCGGCAGTATCTCCTCTCAGTGGAGACTGGCTTCCTTGACCTGTCCTTTCTCGGGGTGTCTCGAGACTCCGACGCCAAGATACGGGGAACCGCGGTCATTTGTGGTGGAAGGTGAGTTTTGCGCCTCTCGGCCTTCCCAACGCGATTTTGAAACGTGTCATAAACAGTATCGGAGGTCTTCTCGCAGCTCGAGTCTGTCATGACCACTTCGAACGCGTCCTCGTTGTCGAATCTGAGGATTGGCTCGCAACCGACGAAGGGCGTCTCGTCGATGCGCGGCTACAGAAGCATTCTAGAGCTCGACTCATCCAGTACAACTCCTTGCAAGGTGAGTGCACGTCTACAATCTAGACCAATTTTTTCCAGCACTCAATGGGCTTTAGGCATGGTGGGCTTCGTGTACGCTGGCCTGAAGAAGTCCTTCCCAAACCTCGTCGAAGAGTGCATGAAGTCAGGCATTCAGTAAGTCCTATTCCACCGGTTCTTTGTACTTGAAATCTGCGTCCTAACCAATATTTCAGTATTGGTCCTGCCGACTTTGCTGTCAGCCTCTGGGGTCAGACCCTGCGAGTTCCGTACGCTGCATATCTCGGAAAACTTCCCGAGACCCTTTGGGCATCGCGTCCGGCCCTGGAGACTCTGATCCGGCGACTGACCTTGGACCAGATGCGCTATCCCAACATTTCACAAATGGCAGGGACAGTTGTAGCGGTCAATAGTAACATGCCCGGCTACCTGACTCAGATCAGTGTCCGCACCAAGGACAACGGTGTTGAAACTATCGATGCTGTCCTCGTTGTTGGTTCGTTTGACCAACTCGTCAATGTTGCGAACGTTGCTGACCTCGTGTGGCGGTTAGATTGCACGGGTCCCGCTCAAGCAGGCATAAAATGGCTTCGACGCGCTGGGTTTGACAGCGCTGTCTCTGACGATTCGTTCGCGCTTGACCGTCTGAAGGTGACCTTTGACCCAAAGATGCACTACTCGACGTTTCGAATCGACGTCTCCCCGTCACTTGCTGAGAAGCTTCCGATACCTGGAGGCTACACAAACGCAAACGGATCGTTATTGATGTTGTTCCCGGACATCACCAAGGACGGGAATTACTTTGGGTGTTTCAAGATGGAAGCGGATTCATGTGAGTCGAGAAGATTGACCGACTCCGAGCAATTTGGCCTGAGCTATGTTCCTTCTAGTATTCATGTGTTGCGGCGCGTGGGGAAGTAGCGACTTGCCACGAACTCTCAAGGACGTGCCTCAATATGTTGCGTCCATCAGTGTCATTCGTCCACTTCCAGAATGGTTCTGGCAGTTTCTGGGAATGGTCATTGAGGCGGAAGACACGCCCGTATGCAGCCTAGTGCGAGTCCGTATGTGGTGAAGTTGATCACGCTTATGTCCTTCTTTCCTGACAGCCCACACAGCCCCTTCGTTCTGGACACATTTCGAGGAGGCCGCGAATTTACCGTCAAATTGGATTGCCATTGGCGATAGTGTAATGCGGGTGAACCCTCTCTACGCGTAAGTGGGCGTCCTCTCTGCTCTATCATCGATTTTCGACTCCTCGTCCAGACAAGGGTGCCCGAAGATCCTCAAAGGCGTTTTAACCATGAACACGCTTCTGAGAAATGTCAGAGGGACGGACGGAATTCCAGCTGACTTTTCGCGCCGATTCTTCAAAGCTCAAGCTGCCAAGTTGGCGCCGATTTGGTGCGTATCGCTTGTCTCCTAACCGTAATGTTATTTGTAACGATGCCATGCTGTGTGTAGGAAACAAGGAAAGGCTCTCGGTGCGTTGCTATCTCAGTCCTGATTGTGGTGAGACTGACTTTACATAGACTACGGACGGCCAACGACTATACCCATACAAGGCGAGACCTTGGAGACTTCCTCGTTTGCCCGTTGGTTCATGCAGCAGCTCCAACTTCTTGCCGTCACTGTAAGAATATCCAACATGCATTGGAGGTGGAAAGCTGACCTTGACTTGATATTCCTCAGGATGACCAGGCCGGCTCTGTCGCATGGCATAGCCAGCACATGATTGATAGCGTCTCCTTGGACGCTCTCCATCCGGCCTTGGTCGCTAAGCTACTGTGGCAGGCTTTCGACGAGTGGCGCAAGTGAGATATGCAATGAGTTCGATGACACCAGTATATGACCCGGGAATGAATACTCTATAGCATATTAATCTAGTCAATATATCATACATTCAACCTTTGGAAGCCTGTCGGGGTTTCTTCCGTGGCTTCGACCACTCATTGAGGGCGTCTGAGCCGTCAGACGTACTATTTCGCCGCTTTACGCCTCTTCTGCGGTCAGTCACGGACTTCGTCCTCGTGATAGCCTCCTCCGCGTCATCTCTTTCTTCCAAAGATCTGCGAAGCTCGTCCTTCTCACCTCTGAGGCAAGGATGATCGCGAAACGCAGAGTGCACGCCTCCGTGATCGCAGCGCATGCTCTGCCACATTTCCACCGGATCTATGTAGATATCGTGGTGGAACTCGAAGGTGTGTCCACATGAGAGCATGAGCTCAGCTGCGGCAATCAGGGTGAAGACATCTTGAAGAGCTCGATACGTATCCCTTCTCGAGGATAATTAGTACGAAGTAGGCGAAAACAAGAAAGAGAAACGCACTGTTCCTTCGTCAGAATGATTCGCGGAGCATGCATACGTTGATCGACTGCATGACAGAGATTTCTTGTGACCTCGATACCGCCTTGACCAACAAGCCAAAGGTCAAGCGCGAGGAGGTTCCGCGGATTATATTGAATATCCTCATTATACAAAACATCCACGCGATTCTGAACGAGACGCAGCTCCGTTTCGCGCATAAAGCTGCCCAGTGTGGAATCCTGCCTCCCGTATAGCTGCAACCATCGCGCCTTCATTGTATGCCGCTCGTACCTCAGGTGACAATCCGGGCACAAGCCTCGAGATGGTGCACCGTCGCGGACACTCTTGACGAATGAGGAGTCTAGAAGGGCAGCGGTGTCAACAAGGCTCCAGCCGTACATGTGTTTGCAGGAGCTGAAGTGCAGGTAGACGGTATGGCGCATATCGGTGGAGTAGTCGTCCGTTGGCGTATGGACCCGCTGTAGACGCTTGTAGGAGTCGGAGGTAGACATTGGGACAAGAAGAAAGGGAGGTTCATTAGAGAATGCAGAGCAACATTGCAATTTATACGAGACGACGAAGATTCATTTTGCAGATGGATGATGGCCTTTTCTACGAGTGTCAATGACATGGGCGCGAATGTGGACGGATGATACCCACCTGCAAGGCTTGTGTTGGCAAATCTCCGTAACGGGCCGGTGCATTACCTTACGAGATTAGTAGCTCTGCCAACATCGGGGAACAATGAATTGCGTACGCTTCGTCTGTCATATCTACGCGGGACAGTCCACTCTTACAGTCTCTGCTTCTCGCTCACAGGATCATATCGGACGCGACTGGATGAAAAGGGAAAATCTGAATGCATTATGTCAATCGAAACAAAGCGAGGCTCAATCGTCCTCAATAATGATAACCTCGTCATCCACGACAGCTTCCAGCCGCGTACTTCGCGACCGCGTTGCGGGTTTGCGTTTCGTCCTGGGCGGCGCGTCTGGTTGTGCATCGGCATTCTCAGCTTTGCGTTTCCTTCGCTTGGTTGCTGTGTCCTCTTCATCGGAATCCGCGATGTCGATGGGTGTATCGTCCACCACAAATGCTTTCTGCTTTCCTTTGCCTTTGGCGATTGGAGGTGGTGCAGGCGGCTTGGGTTTGGCGTATAGGTCTGTCCAGTGCCGGGCGGTGTCGTCGTGCAGTTTGCGATTACGGACGAATTGCGTTGCGATTGCAGGGACTGGGTTATATGAGAGTGGGTCAAGGTGGAACTACAGTTTGGACGCACCAAGCGGATCCTCTGTTTGCTGTCTTTCAGTCGCGTGCCATGGAACAAGACGAATATGACGTACGGGGATTGGGGTCGGTGAGTAGGGAGGAGAGCGATAACATGACTTTGTAAAGCGATAGTGCGGGGGACCAGTTAGATTTGAGGATGTCAATGCAGATACCACCCTGCTCGGATATCTGAATGCAAGTGAGTGTCGGCCTATGGGTAACAGTGGCGGCACCATACGTTCATGTGATAAATCCTGGATGATTGTTAGCAGTCTTCCATGCATCAACAGGAGTTTCCGGCTTACTTTGTCTTGAAAACAGCTCTGGGAGCCGAGAACCTATGGCCTGGAATCAGTGCTGTTGTTCACGCGAAAGGCGACGACGTACGGGTAGTCGCTGCCCAGAACCATTTCGACTTGGAAGACACCGCCTTCGTACACGCTGCCTTCCGGTCCCGGGAGTGAGCCCCGCCAGACATGCATATTCTGTTCGGACGGCGCCAGTTTGATGTCACCGAGATTCTCTCGTTTCACGTCCGCAATTTCTTTGTGTATGCGTTTGATGGATGTCTGTTGCCATGTGAGCAGAGGCGGCACAGATTGGGCGGGAAGGCGGGCGTACCGCAGCAACCGACGAGGAGGCCATGGTGGCGGAGACAAAGAGCGGGTCTGGACCCTGACAGGGAAGTATCGCGTACAGGCTACCACGTGTTGGAGTATTTTCAATTAATTATGATTTCCGTTCCCCGTAGCTTACCTCTGTACCACCATCTCCCACATATCATGCCAATGCGGGCATGCGCATTCTGACGTGGAACATCGTGAGTACGCTGTCTGAATATCGCTTCTGCCAATAACCACTGTACAGAATGGGATTCGGACCATTCCTGCCTACCACCCGTGCGTGAACCTCGCAATATGTGACATTTACTACAACTCAGCCTAGATGGAACACTCTGAAGACGCAGGAGGCGATTCTTGATTATCTCGGCGCGGACATAATATGCTTCCAAGGTGACTCGCGTTCATGTATCCGTCATCCTTCGTGAACGAACATCAGCTACCAGAAATGAAGTCGTCCCGCAAAGGTCTCACAAAGGACGTTGCAGTACCAGCTTCCTACGACGCATTCTTTAGCTTCCCAACCAAGAAGTCTGGCTATTCTGGCGTAGCCACCTACACACGCGTCGTGCCTCGTAAAGCGGAGGAAGGCTTGACTGGATTACTGGACTTGAAGCCACCGTTGACGTCCTCGGAACGTATTTCGACTTCATATCCGTATCAGGGCTCTCTGGCCACAGAGTTGGACATGCGTAATCTCGACAGCGAAGGCCGAGTTGTCACACTCGACTTTGGCGCCTTCGTTTTGATAAACGTCTACTGCCCCAACGACGGTACAGAGGCCGAGGACCGGATCCAGTTCAAGATAGACTTTCAGCGTCTCATGCAGGAGCGCGTGAGGCATCTTGTAGAGGTCGACAAGCGTGAGGTCATCGTCGTCGGTGATTTGAACGCTTGCGCTGCTATCACAGATCACTGCGAGGGCCCCTTGCTGGCAAAGAAGCTGGGCGCTGGAGCGAACGTGGAGGAGGCATTCTGGGAAGAGAAGCAATGCCGGAGCTGGCTGCGAAGTTGGCTTGTCGAAGGTGGCGGTCCCATGATTGATATCGTGCGCCGCCAATGGCCAGACCGCAAGGATATGTTCACTTGCTGGAACACCAAAATCTCCGCTCGTGTCTCCAATTACGGTACCCGCATTGACTACATTCTCATCACGTCCGGTCTACTTCCCTACGTGAAGAGCGCCGATATCCAACCCGATGTCAAGGGTAGCGACCATTGCCCCGTCTATCTCGACTTGGACGACTCCATCTTTGCTGAGAAGGCGACTATCGCACCCAGGATGGCTGCCAAGTTCTGGGACGAATACTCCGGCAAACAACGCGTGCTAGGTGACTTTTTCGGCAAGAAGGGAGACGAACCGAAAAAATTGTTGCCTTCGCCTTCGCAATCCAAATCGTCTTCCAATCTGATTTTATCTCAACCAACGCCATCTTCATCCTCATCTCCTTCGCAATCCAAGAAGCGTCAAGCATCCGAAACAAGCGCGCCTTCGAAGAAAGCCAAACAGGCACATGGGCAGGGGAAGATCTCCTCTTTCTTCGGCAATCCGTTGGCAGTCAAGGCTAAAACCCCGTCACCTCCTCCCGCCGATGCTAACGATGACGATGAGGACTACCGGCTTGCTCTTGCCCTTTCCAAAGAGCCTTCATCGCCACCCTTTGACCGACAATCCTCGCAAAAGTGGAAATCCCTCCTAGCTCCCTTTCCCCCTCCGCGATGTACTGTGCATAATGAGCCGGCGAAGGAGCTGACGACGAAGCAGGGCGTGAACAAGGGGAAGATGTTCTTCATTTGTTCTCGGTTCGTCTGATCTCATTGTGAATATCTGTTCATCATAGCTGACCTATATCTACATCAGACCTGTAGGACCGGGATACGACCGAGGACGCGATGAAAGGAGGAGAGAGGATGTGGATCCTCAGTATAGATGCGATTTCTTCAAGTGGTCGAGTGATGTTAGACGGGAGGCCAGGAAAGAAGGCTGAATTTGGGGAAGGCTCCTGGCCTGATTGAGAAGGTGCGCGCAGACGCCAGACAGCTTACCTGCGAACTTTATATAACTCTGATTCAGACACATGTGTAGAACAGAAGACCGCAGCGCAAAAATTGAAAGAGGCACGATTACGAGCAGCACTGTGATAGCCGCATTGGTGGCCATTTGTTGCTCACGATATGCTACCTGAGAATGCAATCGCTACTTACGACGAGCATTGTCATTTCGGATTGTATGGCAATGTTACATCCACAGCTTCAGATTATACTCTGAGGTTGCTTACTGGGCACAGCCCAGTCGTGAGGCGCAGGAGTATTCGCCATACGACGCCGGTATACAGCTGTGAATTGCAGCAGGAAAGACTGTACTTATGCCGCTATTCGCTGAGCTCTGAGATGCAGGCAAATTTGTTGACTGCTACGCCTGTTTAGGGTGATAGTCGTACATCCTATTCATATACAGAACCGACGCCCCCAATACTTTCGCTTTGAATCAATTCGGACTCGGTGGCGTCCACAGTTTCGAGCGAGACGCTTCCTCTAGGTGATGCTTATCGTCGAAGTGAACCCCCTCGTCAGTGAGAAGAGTGAGCTTCCGGGGGACTGTGATTCCAGTGCCACCTTCCCCCAGACCCCACTCCCCAAAAAAGCCTCCGATGAAGAAATTCGTCGCAATGACGCGGTGACACGGAATATATGGTGAGAACGGATTATTGCGCAGGGCGCCGCCAACTGTGAGAGCCTCGTCAGATTGTGAACGCCGGTGCTCAGTGGGCGTAATACATACCAGATCGAGGAGAACCACCTACGGCCTGGCAGACGGTCTTGTAAGTCATCACACGACCACGCGGGATAGTCTTTATGAAGTCATAGACTTTCCACTGGTACGCAGTGATCTTCTGTGGCGTCTGTGAGCTATACAAGCGCTGCAAGGGCCCCGTCCATACCTTGCCATCCTCCGTACGATATCTCTCACGATCGGCGACGCCAGGAGGATAGATGATGGCCTCTTTCAAAAATGAGTAATGTTACTACTTTACTTTCAAATTTCAAACCTTTTTCGTCGGTCTCGTAGGCACCCTGGAGATCACCAGTCTTGCTCACTGCTGTCATGGCTTTGAGCGAAGCCGCAGCATAATTCATTGCAAGCCGCTTGAGGGGGTCCGAGCGCTTGCATGTTTTGAGGGTTTGTCTTTCAGGTGACATGAGTGATGGTTCCGAAGCCAATGTTGGTCGTCGTTGGTTAAGACTCACATCTACAGAATAAGATGATTTGGCCTCGGCTCCGAACCTCGCCGCACGTGATCGTGACGCGTTGCAATACGCGCTCGGTGCCTTAGAGTTACAGACTGAGGTTCCAGGTCCGAGTCTGCTTGCAGTGCTTTCATGCCAAAGCGACAGCCACTGAGTAGCAGGTAGAAATCCGAAGACATTTCAAGCGTATAATTTTCCCGGTATCCTCAAAGGGACTAGGACCCAACTTGCCTTGACCCAAGCGGGAGTGCTTTACGCTACATTCCTTACTACTAGGTTGTGAGCCGAGTGCACGCGGCAGCGGTCAAAGCACCGACGCGGGCGTGGACTTTCGCGCCTACGCACCGATAAGTAATTCATAACTGACTTGTTATCGATCACAGAGTAAAGTGAAAGAGCGGCACGCCACGAAGGCCTCGACAAGAGTCATCGTCGAATTACACCAGGATTTCATGAATGTCGTAGATTTCATGCTAGCAAGACTCGAGATGATTACAAAGGACGTAGTGAGAAATGATGGTTGTACAGAAGACAGCGAAGAGCGTGCGATGAAGGTTAGCGCGAGATTGTTGAGATGCAAGGTATTGCCAGTGGAACACAGACTGCATATCATCGTGAGCATACTACTCTTGGGAGGCAATATACTAACGCACATGAGACATTCATTAAGCAGCCGGAACAGAAAGGCTCGCGCTTGTCGTCGTACGCTGTGCCTCCTTCTCCTGCTTTCGCTGCTCTATAAGCCATTTTACGTATCTCTTCAGCCTGGGAGTGAACCACTGGGGCGCTAACGCAAAAAGTCAGCTGAGACACAGTGAGTGAGTAGCAGACGTACGGGCTATGTAGCGCGGCCACACCAAGCACTCCAGCCCTATATATCCAATTGACTTCATTTCTGGGTGTGTAACGTCCAGACAAGGAACGTCAAACTTCGGTTTCGTGCGATTGAATGACGGTACAACACCCTGTACCCAAAGATATAGAATTTCGTCTGAGTCTGGTCTGCTGAATCGTAGAAAGCACTCTTCAATGCCTTGATCGTGGTAGACATTGTTCAGCGCCGTCGCGTGGAATCCACAATGCCGCTTGATCTTTTCGGCGCTACACTTCTGTCCGGCCAAGGCGCGCAATTGGTCGGAGTTGAGAACCGCCCCAAAGACATAGGGAGTGACGTTGAACTTGCGGGAAGGCATACAGCTTGATGACAGTAGGACAGAAAGAGGTCAGCAGTGGATCAATGCAAATGGTGACCATCACGCGAGGCGGCGGCTTTTGATTGCCGCCAAATTGCCGCGGCCCCTGCCAGAGCCGGTGTCGATGCACCTTTCCAGTCTGCAAAGACAGTAGACACGCACATCGCCCTTGTCTTCACTAAGTATTCGGCATCCAAAGGCATTAGATACGGATCGTACGACAGAACGACAATGACCCTCCGGTGTCTGGAGCCGACACATCGACTGCTTTGTTGCATCATGTATTTGGCAAGATTGAACCCATTATTCGACTGGCGGGCGTGTCTTGGCGAGATGTCAAGCTCCAAAGAGCCTCATGTCCTTACACCGAGGGCAAACGTCAAGTAAATCATGTATACAAGCATACAATACATAGCAATGAGAGACCGATGGTGAAATGGTGGCAGTATCAAAACATAATCACGGTAAGAGGTCCCGAGGAACATGATAAAGTCCCAATCTATGATCGCAATCCTCCTCTGTCGCTTGCAGCGATTCGGGATCTGTATAGCCCCAAATGTGCTCAGGCTCTTCGTGCCTGGTACCATTGGGTGTTACAGTGCATATACTGGAAGATGCAGAACCACAGTACCTTGCTCTAGCAGCTTTCCGGACCTCTTCGATAACCGCCGGAGCTTTCTCCTTCAAGTCTTCGAAGCTGTAGCCTTCCAAGACCAGTGTCTGCATGGCTTTGAAGTAATCCTCCAACATATGCGCCAGTGCAGGTCCCTGAGAATAGTAATTGACGAGGAAGGATGGAAATAGCGCGTACATCAAGCGTTTTGTGGGCAGGTCATCACTTTTCTTGAACTGATACCCGTGAACGCGAACGATGCCTGTTGGTTGAGACCAGTTGGTGATATGAAAGGTGGACATAATGAAACACCCACCTTTGTCAAAATATCCCAGGATCTTGATCGCCTGTGAGTACAGATAATCACATAGATTCCGGCCGATGAAAGTCATGGAGCTTGAGAAGAATTCCTCGAAGTCATACGCGAATGCAGTGCGAGTACAGACAAGATGATGATTTGCAGCCATGTCCTCGAAGTCAATGATACGGAATTCTTCGCAATTGCCGCGATAAAGCACGTTCCTCGAATCCAAGTCGAGTTGCAGAAATCCCAGGTCGTGAATTTCTTGCAGGTGCGAGAGTATCATGAGTCTGAAACACTACGTTAGGCCTCAATATGACAGTGCATAGCGAATACCTGCTTCTCCGACTTCTCTAGCATATTCAGAGGGATTGACAAGGCCTGCCCCCAATGTTCAAGTAGAAGGCATCCCATGCCGTCCTGCGTGCCATCGACAGCCTTGAAGAATCCGAACATGCGCGGTATGACCCTTCCTTGTAGGCTTTGCATGCAACAGTAACGAAACGCCTCTTCGGATATGTTCTTCAAGTTCCCCAGCTTGACAACAGCGTCTACTCGTTTACCATCTTCTTGCCAGGCGATGCCCTGTTCATCCTCGAAGCACGCTCCATAGACAGTTGAGTGACTGTTCGCGCTGATGATTTTTGTTAGAACGATGTTGAACTCCGCTGGCCATGCGTGTCGAGAGTCGAGTGGAGGTGTCATGCATTCAGCGAGTCTTTCGACAGTCAATGCGCGATGATATGGCGTGGACTCGCTGACCCTTGAGACCAGAATCATGGTCGAACCTTACGAAGTTACGAACACATGGTCGGTAAGTCCCGTGCTCTTCCCGTGCTCTATAACTGCTCTATATGTCCGGCTTCACAGTCACAACGAGTCCGACTGTCGATGTCTTTGGCTTGACAATGTGATACACGGCGCACTGCGAGACCGAAGGACTCTGCCTGACTATCCAATCATCTGCCAATGACATCAATGTCATTGCTAACGGCAATGTTGTGTACGGTATAAGATGAAGAGTAGTTCTTTTACTGAGTTACATTTTGTTCAAGGATCAGAGGAAAGGCTTGATCGCCTGGGGCAAAATTGAAGAAATAGCCGCTCCACTGGGTGGCTCCATGGATTGGAAGTACTGCCAGTGCACGCATCCTTTCAGTGACCATCGAAACGAAGCTGAACAGAGTAGTACGCACAGTGTCCCACCAGGGCCCAGCAGCCCACCATGAGAATCCAATCCACACGCCTCCTGCCTGTTGCATGGAGCAGATGGCGCCATAAATAGCACTGATACTATTGGAGGAGTCAGCGCCGGGAAACACAAACATAAGAGTAAGGGGGCGTACCAATTAGAGTTCGAGCCTCCACCCATCTCACCGAGGAAGCCTTTCAATCCAGTCGACTTGAGCCATGCAGTGGCGTTGGCAAGACGCTCGGCACCGATAGTGGAAGAGACGCAGGTGCCAGAGGTGCCAGAACCATCGGAGTCGAGGTACTGGTGCATCTCTGTGCGATCTTTGAGTTTCTGGTTGCATCAAAGGTCAGTTGAGGGATGAAACGAACCGATAGCGGTATTCTTGAGCGGGTCGGAGATGCCCTTGAAGGCAGCGGCGTTGCCGGAAGAGGACCAGGCTGACAAGGGAATCCGGTCAGTGGGTTGTATCTATAGACCGAAGTTAGAGCATACTCCATGCACCGGTGTACGCTATGGGCGTATTGATTGGCTAGTTCCAGAGACAGAGTAAGCGCACGCACAGGTTCCCTCGACAAGGATCAAATTAGTCGCTCCGGTAGAACGAATGGCAGTGATTGCAGCTTGCATCTAATACCAGAACATCAGACCGTCGTATACGACGCTATCCCTAGCACGCACCAGACTGGCCACAGTTGAGGCGGATATTCCATAAGGCTCGTTTTGCAGATCTGCCCTCTCAATTAACAGGCATAGACTAGGACTGAATGTGAAGTGTCATACCGAAGATAACGTGGCTGTTTCCCTTGTACAAATTCGCGACGTTCTTCCAGACTGGGAAGGCCGGGTGAGTCTCATACACAGGTATGTTCGACAGAGAATAACGCACATGCTGCGAAGCTATCGAGGCATAATCAGTGATAGTGGGTGTAGTCAAAGCATAGACATACTTGGAAGTACTGGTGATAACAGCCCCATTGTAGCGCATGAAGTTGTGGGCTGCAAAAACATGTAAACAGCTTCCCAAGTCCGTCGAGGAGAGATCTACATACGATCAAGAGCAACATATGCGCCTTTATTGGTGATATAGCTGACGGTCTGTTGGAGACGTTTGGACTGGTATCAGAGCAATATTCGAACCACTCACTGTTGACAACAGGTTAGCATAGGTTGAGTTGAAGTTGGCAGAAGCAAGTCCCGAAGATGGTGGGGCGAGCCGCTCCATCAGGAAGGGGACGCGGAAGAAGTTGAATCCATTGCTGACAAAGTACTAGAGGAACGTCAGAACGAGGTCACGTCAAAGTTGGCCTAGAAATACATCAATCGAGCTAAACGCGAGGTCAGAAAGGTCAAGACTTCCGGCGAAAGTGCACACCTGGTCGCGGGAAAGATGTAGTCTGTCTTGTACACTCCTGGGATCTTCGTGTTGCCGAACTCCGCGCCACACTGATTGACGCCAAAGTATCTGAACTTGGTGCGAGTTCCGGAGCACGACAGGGCCGCCTCCCTCGGTAGAACGTCTGTTGCTTCGCTAGTCGTCGATGACTCGGAGGGTGCTGCCTGAATGGCGCTGAGGACAGATAGAAGTACGAGGGTTATGAAAGCCTTCATGACTGCAAATGCTTTGTGTCGTACAGAAGTCGTCGCCTTACTCGTTCTTATAGCAAATCTCTGGCGTGAAACATCCGTTGAACATCCGAAATGGGTATCACAAGACGAGCGACACCTCTACTCAAGGCTTTGGAACGGAAAACATTGGCGAATTAGACAGCCTGAGGTGCAGCTCGGAATTACTTTACTGATGCCGATCATTTCAGAGCTTGTGGTGGAGGACGCGGCCCGCGGGTGGGTGTGGTTCGAGATCCTGTCAAGGAGAAAATCTGGGGATGGTGAGCCGGGGAAAGAAGAGTCGAGGCGAGCATGGCCTGACATACGTGATTTCGTGATGCGGGAGTCAGTCCGTGTATGCGCCACGCCAAGCCGGGCCCCAGCGACCACTGTCCATCACAATGGACGCGACTGTCCGCGTTTTAGTCTACTCGTCCAGCCGGGGTCTCATCTCGTTCCATCAGGAAACTCCACAAAGCTCAGTCCAACGACTGGGATCGTACGATGAGTATGACCCGGTAGCGAGCGGCCGCGCCCGCGGTGGCTAGTGTACGATGCGGTGTCCTACCACTAGCAGTGAATATCGATATGCGAGCAGTTTTTACTCGAGGCCAAGTTAATCTGCGAACATCAGGACACTAGTTTTCGAAGGTTTTCGAGTCGGTTGTTCGTGGAACTGTCGTTGAAAGACGTGATTTCTCAATAGCTGCCGTCGCCAATTCCCGATCATCTACCACGTTCTCCTGGACTGTACGTACTCTCAATCTCTTCCATTCAGCAGCCTCCTCCATAATAACGACATTTATGCGAAGAGGTTTTCGAAGGTTGACTGACAATGCTCATTGGTGCAACCTCGGAAGTCTATGCAAGACTTATGACGAGAATGTGTCTACGCTGTTTTGTTCGGCCCTCCAGACCAGCTCCAGCCTAGTATTTACAAACCTGATCAACAGGTGAGGGCCTTTTTTACTAGTACTTGAGCATTCTCGAAAGATGAGTGTACAAGTAACAGTACATTCATATTGTCATACAAAGACAAAGGAGTGTCTAACGCTGAGCGGTCAGGACTGAACAGAGCCTCTTGGGGCTGTCGGTCGCTGCTTTCCTCGCTATCGTGGAATTTGAGCCCGGGCCACCCGTTCAACTGGCTCATCATTTAATTGAGCAGTCAACTAGTCATACTTGACACGGACCAACATCTCCAAAGATCCCATGGGTCGAATTCTAGCTCTCATACTATTGCATCTCGAGAATTTGCCGTGCCAGGACCGGGCGGTGCTCCCGGGCCGTGTGTATAGACTTGCTCCCGGGCGCTGTCGCGAAACAGTCGAACAGGATATCCATCGGGTACTTGAAAGTTGAGTCTGTCAAGTTTTCGCCTGTTCGTCGTGTGCCTCCCGAAGTTCTCCAGCAGATCTTCCTTTATCTCCCTCTATAGTTGTCTTTACAGAGCCCAGGGCCGTTGAAAGTGCGCTGTAGACCTGTGGTGGTTTCATATTCTCGCTTTTGGTCGTCCATGGAGGTTCCGAGTACTGACTGATATTAGCGCTATTCATCAGGATCACGCCTACGGACTGTGATGAGTCTAAAGAAGCAGGCGAATGACTTGTGGCTTTCTGCCAAAACGCCTCAATACATGCCTTATAGGTATTTGCGAGACAAGTTCAAGTGGCTCGTACTTTGATTAAGCCGTGTCTCGTTCAGTCCAGCTGAAATCTGCCATGGAAGGATTCCATACGAGTCCAGATTTTTGCACTTTATTTCGAGTTCTACCGATGGGACGTCCTCATGAGATCAATACCAGTCTGCAAATTTCCACGAGTCGTGGACGACCGTCTGGGCACTCGCCGCTAGATGACCTGGACTGGCTAAATGATCGAGAGCGCAGACTGTAGACGATAGATCAGCGTACAAGCCTGAGTCTAATCCCAATGCCGAACCTTCAAGAATTCATGAATTGTGGCCCGATTTTTGCCAGTAAGACGGTGATATGTCAGACCATACTAGCAATTGGACTAGTATCCGGGACCTGTAGTAGTCGAAATCACTTGGAGTTTGAGAGTCCCTCGGAAGAGCTGATGATTTGGAGGGAGATTGTCGCTCGTGAATGACAAGCTGCCTCCAAACTGGCCGGGAAGTAGTTCTTCAAGAGTGATAGACAACTCGACATGTCGAAATACTGAATGTTTCCGTAATCAACTCTCGAGACTTGGCAATCGCTAAAAAATCGTCTCAGGCTTCGTGTAGCCTGTCATAACAGAGTCTGACATATCGTTCAATGATTCAGGAAACGACCTGTAGCGATTGATTTGTGACGGTGAAGCGTGATAGAGGGCTGAACACGCACTCTTTGCTTCTCGGTCACAAAACAGTGGACGAAAACGGCGCGTTTTTGACAGGATGGGTACGGTGCATCGAAGTCTTTTCTCAAGGCGGTTGCAGGCGAAGTCCTAAGTTCGGCAAGAGCCGATCGGGCCTTCCGCACGGGCCACGGCGCACGGACACCGACAAATTTGCCTGCCGTTTTCTTCTTCCACAACCACTACCAACGAGGCTTGCCCTTCGTCGAATGCTGTCAGACTACTCTTCTCCGCGACGAACCTCTCGCAGAAATTTCTGAGAAGTGACCCGACCATAACGGCCAGTGCATCTGCTCAGGAAACGGGATCGGAACCAGCGAGTCGACGACATGTACGCCGAGGCGTCTGTACACTGTGCCGTGTATTGGACTGCTGATTACTCCGAATCTCGATGCTGGCAGCGTTACGTTGGTCTCCGAAGTGCATCGCAATCTGGAACACGTCTGAGTTGGTCGCAATGACGGGATAACGGCGCTGCCAGATGTAGAGGAGTTTAGGGCGATGGGCTATGGCGGTGGGATCGTTGGGCTTCAACGCCGCGTTCATGATTGTGCAAGCCGTAATGTCGACCGATTGCTCTTACGGACATATTCTCCATGCCACGGAGAGGACTATCGCCGGACGTTAGCAAAAGCTTAACCTGCGATTGAGCGGCTACGACCCCGACGGACGCCGCCGATGCCCATTCGTGCTGAAACGATTATGCGGTGAGCCTCGCCAGATGGCTTCTTTGATGTGTGGACCGTCTTGATAATAGTCTCTCTTGCTCACTTGGCATCCGGATTGTTATGCAGTTGTATGATCTGCCATAATCCCAAACCTCTTCAAACTTGCGATATATGTAGCATTCTGCTGATAACGAGATATCTGGCAAGTTACCGTGCGAGATGCGATGAGGCAACTCAGCGATGTATTTTTCACCATGGACACACGGCGACACTATTCTATGTATGATTTTCCTTTGAGAGACGACAAATGCGGCGGAGCACATTTCCCCCTGCACCCCCAGTCTTACTACGATTACATCGACAGTAAGTCGAGTTCCTTCTTGTCATGTGTGGCGTATAATCGACGGCTTGTTATAGCATATACAGCAAGATCCACACGCGATTCGATATCAGGTATCCACCTTGAAGCATGCCCGCCAATACAAAACACCAAATATCGGTCTCAATCTCTGCCGACATAGTGCCCTCTTCGTCAATTCGACTTAGTTGCAGTGTCACGTTTCATGAACGACCGTTTAACGTTCACCTCCTGACAGTTGAGCCGCAGGAGATCTTGTCATCCCGAGAGTTACTTATAAGTAGCCATACAATCGCAGTGCAGTCCCCTCCATTCTCGACCATGGCTTTAACTCCCCAAGGCGTCTCTCACCCGACTTTTCGCATCCCGCCTGTCGATGGTTCGATTCTCATATCTGACCTTTTCGAGTACAACGCGAAGCACAGCCCGAACCATGTCCTATACTGCTATGAGGACACGGCGAGCGGTACCCGCTGCCAGATCTCGTGGGCCGAAGCTATCAAGGCCTTCCGCCTTGGTGCCCAGCTCGTACCCGCCGATGCTCGAGGTACATCAGCCGTCATCGGTGTGCTGGCGGTAACAGGTAAGCCATTCTTCTTCTAGCGAATAGGCTATCATCGATGAACTTCTTTTTAGATAATATCACCTACTCATCGTTCATGTCGGGTCTTATGGGGAATGGCCTCGTTCCCTTCCCGATCTCACCTCGTAATAGCGCATCGGCAGTTGTGCACCTTCTCAAGTCCACTGGATGCACGCATATGTTCGTCAGCGCTGATGTCGCGATGCAGCAGCTGGCCGCGTCAGTGAAGGATGAGTTCGGGGAGGGGTTGGAAACGTTTGAGATGCCCACATTTGGTCTCCTGTACGGACATGAGGGGAGGGAGAGTGCGCCTCCGTTGAAGGCACCGCATGCGACCATGGATAGTCCTATGTTGATAGCCCACTCTTCGGGCACAACACGGTTTCCCAGTCCGATTACTCAAACACAGAGGAGCGCCATCATCTATGGTACGGTTCAGAGTGAGTAACGCATGTCATGATTTTGTTCCCGATCTCTCTGATGCATATCCTTGTCACAGAATATGGAGAGCTCGACTTATGCGGCGCAGTGTTTTCTATTCACGCGCCGCCAATGTACCGTGAGTTTTCTTTTCCTATGCCAGTTCATCGACAGGATCAACCAATGCTTTTCTCGTGACAGACATGATGGGGTGCTGGATGATACTTGCGAGCGTATGTGTTGATTTGTCCCCAAGTATCTCCTTCCTGAACATACCGCTAGGTCATGAACGGCTTCACGCTTGCCATGTTCCCTCCCATGGAGCCTCCGATGATACCTACTGCCGAGCGCGTTCTTTCCGGCGCGCTGGCCACAAAGTGTGATATCGTGTTCTGCGTCCCTCTATTCGTTGAAGTGAGCGCGGAGCTCTCATGTTCAACGTTCTTTGCAACTGATGTACTCCCTCAGGCATGGGCCAAAACCGAGTCTGAAATTGCGTCCTTGAAGAAGTTCAAGGCAGTTGTGTGTACTCTTGCACCTCTGTTTGGAAGGGAGTTCTGAACTCGACCGTAGTGCTACTCTGGTGGTCCTCTTTCATCTCATGCTGGAGATAAACTCGTCAAGAACGGCGTCAACGTCTGCACTGTGTATGCATGGTAGGCGTCAAGTGTGCTGTTCATGTTGCGTCTCGCTAATTTGAACATCAAAGTACCGAAACCGCTGCCATGTCCATGGTCTTGCCGAGTGAGTTACGTGTTGACATTTCGCTGTTCGCCATTGATGTACGGTCCAGAGTCGATGCCGACTGAAGGGTGGGAATGGTTGACGGTATTTTTCATTTAGCGTGTCGGTCTCGGAGCTATCAGTCTAATTGTTCCTTAGTGGTCTCCACATCTTAAACGCCACTTGATCCCGTACGAAGGGGAGGATAACGTTTATCGCCTAGTCATCAAGGTAAGTCCCGACGCCGATGACCATGACTTCATGATCACTGATCAAAACCTTTCACTCAGGAAAACCCGGAGATTGGATATCGCCCTTGTGTCCTCAACACTGAGGTGGATGGCGTTCCGGCCTACGATACGAAGGACCTCGTTGCGGTCCATCCCAGCAACCCCAGTCTCTTCAAGGTGTATGGACGATTTGGTGGGTCGCTCGAGTATACTTCGACTCGAGGGGTCTGACTTGGCATGTGTAGATGAACAGATTATGCATAGCACTGGAGTGAGTTGCTGCCGTTCAATACCGTCTACCGTTTACTGACGAGCTGGTAGGAAAAGGTGATTGACTGGCGCTTGCTGTTATGTACCTGCTAAACCATTCACCACAATCAAGACCAACCCAATCCCCATCGGTGAGTTCCTGTGTATCCTCCCGGCGCATTTCTTTGATCAGGTTATTGCCCTACAGAGGCAGCACTCTGCAAGGACAAGCTGATTAGCGGTGCTATCATCTTCGGTCGATCGAAGTTTCAGCCTGGGGTGCTCATCATCCCTTCTCCGGGATACGAAATCGACCCAGAGGATGAGGCGGCGCTTGTTGAGTTCCGAAACGAAATCTGGTGCGCTGCTACTCTCCGGCATCGTTGTTCCTGTATTCAGACTGGTCGATAGGCCGACCGTCCAAACGGCGAATGAACAAGCCCCACAACACTCGCGGATCTTCAAAGAGGTAAGTCTACTCTAGCGCCTGACAGGTCACTCTGGACTGAACGCAATACTTCAAGATGATTCTAGTTGCGAAACTTTCTAAGCCCATCGAGTATACGGTCAAAGGCGCGCCTAGACGCCCATCTACCTTGGCCTTGTATGCGGAAGAGATTGAAGCTCTCTACGCCGCACTGGAAGAAATCTCCTTGGAGTCCGACATGGTGGTTCCGACGACGTGGTCGCTCGAGAACGTTGCGCAGTTTGTTCGTTCCATTGTCCACAAGTCGATCAATGTCAAGCTCGGCGACTACGATAATATCTTCACTAGCGGCGGTGATAGGTGGGTAGATTCGTGACAATGGGCTATGTGGAGTCTAACACGGCTTGTACAGCTTGGGCGCTGTTGCCATTAGGAACTCGCTCTTGGGGATGCTTCGCAAGTCGAAGCTTGTCTCCCTCGCCACCATCCGGGCTGTGCCTCCAAATTTCGTCTACGATTTCCCTACCATCGCACGTCTCAGTGCCTTGGTGCTGAAGACTGTGCAAGACGTTCAACTGGAAGATGCTGGTGATGACGTGGAGGACGACGACGACGAGCTCGACCTGCAATCCTTGAGTGAGCTTCCTGAAGTCGGGAAGACAGTCGTGCAACTCCGCAAGGGCAAAGGAGAGCCGCCCCTCATTTTGATACATGGTCAGTACATCTGTTCCGAGCTGTGCGTCCTCACTGATTTCTGTTTAGGCGCTGGTGGTATGTTGTACGATTTCCGCCACATGCCAGACAAGTTCCGCAGTGCCCTTTGGGGTATCCAGATTGAGCCAAATACCCCTCTGACAAGCCTTGACGAGCTGGCCTCATTTTACATTGCAAGGATAAAGGAGAAGCAGCCGACAGGGCCGTACAGACTGGGTGGATATTCCGGCTCGAATGTCCTTGTCGTCTCAATGGCTCTCAAGCTGGAGAGTCGTGGGGAACAGGTCTCGCAGCTGGTCTTCCTGGACCTCTTCCCGACTTTGGTGTCGTACAGCGCCAATTCCATCGGCAATCCGAATCCGCATACGAACTATGACAATCACATTCTCAAGACAATTGAGGTCTTCCGACTCTTGTTCACGTTGGATAGCTCGCGCAACGACGAGCGTACGGTCACTGGTATCACTCGTACCTTCTTGGACCCAAGCAGCGCACCGTCCGAACCCATTCGGCTCGCTATCGATTATGTCAAACGATACAGTCGACTGGTGGACAGGTTCATGTACGACTTGGCTACCGTCGATGGGACGCAGTCGTTGGAGAAGGTGTACGAATGGCTGAGAGCGGTCAAGGCGCCTATGGCCGTCTATGTTGCAACGAATGGGTCTCGACATATTGTCCCGGAGGCAGAAAGAGACGGCTGGGAGGATCTTGGAGCACGACTTGCTGTTCCGAGTGCAGAGGTAGTGTATGTAGAGGGAGGCCATTATGAGTTCCTATGGGACTCTCATCTGATTGCTGATTTGCAGCGAGGATATATACGTTAGATGCATTTAGACTGGGTAATCATACATCATTCTAGACGTGCTTGATCAGTAGAACATTGTAGGATTGAGTCGAATGCTGATTAGTAACATGTCGCCTTGGAAGGGTTTGGGTCCTAAAGTACTATCTTGTAGTTCGTTGTGGCGCGTCTCTCGACGCGTTCGAATCGTCCTGACCGATGACCGATGACTGTTTTCTACCTAAAGGATCATGCTTTCTGTCATTAGAAGGGGAAGGACGGGTTCGTGCTGGGTTCCGAAGAATACTGTGCGCCCTGCTGGCAAAAATGATTGCACTCATCGTGGGCGGGCGGGAAGTTGGAAACGGACGTCGGGCGATCCGGCCCACAAAGTGTGTACATCGGAATCGTCTGCAATCGTAAGACTGTCGTTTGCCGTCATCGAGGCTATGATTGACAGAAAACCAGTCCTCCTGCCTATCATCCAGGCTCGTTATGCTCTTCTAGCGCCCGGGAGTTGGAGCATCTGCCAGAATCTGACGGTGTCGTCGCAAATGGGGCGGGTGAAGCCCATAGACAGGGGTTGTCCACATTATCGATTATCAATGACGCATACTTAGGAGGTTGTCGTAGTGGATATACAAGTGCTTGAAAATCGGACTCGACGAACGGACTGACGCCAGTAATGACGGTAATGGTGGTGCATCGATGGTTCACGGTTGGAGAAGTTGGAGAAAGAATTTTTCTGGGGCGAGTCGTTCTCCGGCGGCCAATAAAGATAGTTCATATTGCTGTTGTCGATACACTAACTAGATGCGAAATGAAGCACAGGTACAAGCGTACACAGTGGTATATGATGAAAGAGAATTTAAGCTGTACACATTAAGAATGTTCAACGAGAAGTATGTTGCGGTCATGATATAGAGTAGAAGAAAGATCATTCCGAGGAGGTCATGAACGCACAAGAAAGTAAGGCCACGAACACCACATTAGTCCTCACGGACAAGATCGGGAGGAGGTCCTTGAATATCGACCTTGCCCTTTTCGTTCATCTGCGCGTCGGCGAGACTAACATGGACACCACTCTCCATGCACTCCATCGCCTCGGACTTTGAGAGCGATGCGATGGGCCCGGATGCAAGTGGCAACCAAACTGTCCTCTGGGGCCTCGAAGCGGCAGGATGCGCAAAGCCATACTCGGCCTCTCTCCTTTGGCGCTCCGCCATGGGCTGCGAGTACAAGAGGTCCTCATCCTTGAGACCACGTCCCTCAAAGGAATCGGTGTCGCGGCCTCCGTTCACCTTCTCGTCATGTCGTCGCTCTGCCTTCTCTTTACGGTCCCTCATCTCCATATCATCAGAATCATCACGAGTTGGGCGAAGTCTGGTGTCAGAGTGGTTGGTCTCGGATCGGCGGACTGCGTCGTCTTCGTCTTTCTGGTGCGCTTGAGCCGCTTCCATCCTGTCAACGAGACTGAGGGGCAGAGCGCTGATGAGAGGGTGGTACGAGTTGTTGATCATAAGATTGTAAAAGAACTGGAGGCGGGGTGTCAATTTGGTAGCAAAAGCAACTAAGAAACTACTGACGGTGAAGATGATGAGGACGACCATAAGCGCGCCTTCTGCTACACACGTCGCCTTGCCATTCTGATCGCGAACAAGGAAGAACAGCGCGCACAGGCAGACCTGTTGGACGTACATGCCGACGAAGACGTGCTGAATAGCCTTGGGGAAGAAAAGGCCTCCCGTGTCGTTCGGTTGTTGGTATGCCCAAAGGAAGAGGTACTTGTAGAGCATGTAGAAGAGGAAGAATGTTCCGAACGCGAGACCGTTGATGATGGGAGAAATGATCATGTATCCAAACGCTAGAAAATCCGTCAATCTTGAGAAAGAAAGCGTCGCGAGAAAATATTTCACCGATGGTCACAATGAGAGTAATACCCGGGAAGGTTGTTCCCCACGAGACACTGCGAGCGCCATATTTGATTCCCCAAACACTTCGGGGAGTACTTCCCAGAAGGAAGAGTTTGACGTAGTAGATGGCGAGCGGCACGATCTGCAGGAAGCCACCGGCCGTGCCAGATAGGCCTTGGAGGATGACGTACCTGAGAAAAGAATGAGAGACTGCACCAAAGCTTTGAAAGTATGAAAGACGTACGTCAAAAAGAAAGTAGAGGCGGTCGGGAGATTCGTAGCCAACAAGGTAGGAATCGAGGTGGGGTTGTTGATGAGACCGTCCAAGGACGCGATGATACCCGCGGAGATAGTTACAATGAGGAAGGAGTGCTTGAGTGATGGTGAGAAAAAGGTCAAGCGAAAGATAAGTTTTGTAACTTACGACAACTTGGAAGATGAAATAACGAGTCATCAAGCTGAGTTCAAGTCCGGACTTCTGAGGAATGCCCTCAAATTTGGCAAGAAGTCGCAGCACGATGGGCAGCAACATCATCAGAACCGCGAGTAAAACCGGTGGAAGTATACCCTAGGCGAAGTAGCAATTAGAATGTAGTCAACAGGACAAATGCTGGCAACTTACGGAGATGATACCCAGCACGGGAGAGGGAAGCTTACAGATCCACGCCAACCATTTCGCGGTAGTGCAGAGCGTGTAGACATTGGAGACGATTCCAACGAACGCCACAGGGAACGCCCAGAAGATTATAAGAGCGGCCGTAGCAGCGTACGAGATGATGGTGCGGACCTAGACGGTAATAGGGTGAGCACTATTTCTTTCGACAACGGGAATGAACGAACCTTCATCTCGTAGGGGTTCATGCCCAAGTTGGACCAGATTACGTCGTCTGGGCTGACCTCGATATGGCGTCCCGTCATCCTGTAAGGCTCGTGGTGCAGCAGGGTCTGCTTAGCGAGATGCGCGGAAAGCTGGCTGTTGAACGTGATGAACGCGCTGCTGAGCGGCTGATACGTCGTGTCAGAGTGGTCCGCGATCTTGGACCGCCCTTCGGCTAGAAGCTTGTTACATGTCTGGATCTCTTCGCGTGCCCAATCGATGGAGTCGACCTTCTGGCCGAACAGACCAAGGAACCCAAGTTTGTGGGTGGGGCGCTTGTCCCGCGGAACGCCACCAGCAGATTCCTCTGCAGAGCTATCTTTGCCCGACTTGGAAGCAATGGACAAAAGCTTCGTCTCTGCGGATTCAAGCTTGTTGCAGGCGGCGAGACGACGGTCGTAGATATCCGGGAGTTCCTTGAGATTCCGGTTGATGAAGATACGACTGACGCCTCCAGGAAGCGCGTTGAAAAGCGTGTGAAGGGCATCTTGCGTGAGGTACTTGGCGGGGATACCGGTGACAAGAAGGGTGTTCGCCTGTACCGATTTAGAGTGGACGGGGTTAATGAGGTGCTGCTGCCGCTTGATGATAAAATTGTCCATCTCGACTTTGATATTGTAGAAGATCCACGCTGCGGAGAATGTTAGAGATAGGATTTTAAGGTTGATTGCAAGACCCACCAGTAAAGAACCAAACGCAAATGATATGGGCGGCATAGCGAGTGGTCTTGTCGGTCGAGATGTTGCCAAACGTCAGCTTGTCAAGACGCGCATTGTCGCCGACCTGGGTGTTGACGCTGGTGATGGGAAGGAGGACAGCCCAGGAAATGAGCCATATGGGAAGGAGAATTTTGACCATCATGCGCAAAAAGCGGACGAAAAAGTAGGCGTCCATGCCGTTTGCCCTGATGATGTCGTTGTAGTCCGCCTTCCAGATAGCAATGGGCCATAGAAATAGAGAGTGAGAGAGCGACTCGACGCGCTTGGAGGGCGCGGGGACATAGGTTCTGGGTTCGTAAATGGCCTTGAAGTAGGGTCGTATGATAGTGAAGACAGCGATCTCGACGCCAAAGACAATGGCGTTGAAGACGAGGGCGGTGAGAAATGTGTCGGTCGACGCCGTGCCGGCGTTCGAGATGTCCGACATGGTGGTGGGAGAAGGGAGGAAGAGCGATCGTTGCTCGCATGGCTTGTTCTCTGTATTTATTTTGAGACAGTCGTGATGTCATGCCTCGCCTTTTTTCGATGAGGGTCGCGCGCGTATGATGATCTCAGTCTGCAGATCTCCTAACTCGACCACGTCGCCTCTCCGCTTTGCTCCCACTTCTTGGCTCTGCGAAGCTTCGAGGCCTCGCAAACACCTATGTAATTGACTGGCAGATAAAATAGGCAGCCCACCTTGTGAATTTGTCGTCTCCTATCAACGATATTCAGTACACATGACGCGTGTTGGAATCTGAATGTTCTGAATGTCAATGACCATCCATGGCTCACTCTGACTGTAGAACGCGTTACGTTTGTTGTGTCTGGCCTTCGCCTTGCACCGACCCATACCAACAGGAGCTGTGTTGACACCGGTAGCCCGCTCACCGTGCACCCTGCATCAAAGTGACACGGAAGTTCAAGAACCCGACGCGATGAATTCTTGCGAGTATCGGACTTGAGGTTCTTTCTCTTCCGCGCTGGCACTGGACCAGTTATCTTTCGTAGTATCTGGCTACCAACATCCGAACGCGTCTCTTGGATGATGAGCAGATATCAAAATATGCTGTATTGGTGAATTGAACCGTGGAAGTATTGGGGCATGTCAAGCACAACATGTGATAACGTCCCATTGACATCGCATGATGATGGCTATGATCGCAACCGAAAAGTGGCGCACTTTTGTAGATGGCGAGCGGAGTGCGCGCGTCCAGCCCTGTGAATAGATTTCCGTCTGATTGTTCCTGTGACGATCATGGGACAACGATGGAATAGCGCAGTATGAGTATCGGCGCGAGACGATGTCATGGACGCTACCGTGCGCTATTGTCACAGTGTGGTCCTCAGAGAGTTGAAGTAAGATGCTGGATTCAGTGGTAGTGCGCGCGATGCGGGATCCCCCGAGATGCTGAGTCGTGGCACTCATAATGGTCCACAAGGAGACATGCTGTGGGGCTATGTCAAGGCACTTACTCCGGACACTATTCAATAGCATTCAATGCACTTTAATGCACTGCGCAAGTACGGAGCCATGACGTCTGTAGCACAACATAAATAGAACTTCAGTCTTCTTGGCAGAAATTTTGCACGTACATAGCCTAGGGCACTGTGTACATGCTTGGAGCCCTCAGCCTAGGCCTTGAATCCCAGAGTCTTCGGTGATGCTGAGATCGCGCACGTCAAATCGATGAACCTAGTAAGAATAGCTTCGCCTCGAATCACCTTATCACGCTCAGCTACTACGCGATCAGTGCCACAGCGGACCGTGTTAGCCCAAGACGTCTTGGACGCAGAAACCCCTAGTATACATGTACTCATCCTTGATACATGATGTCTATGTTAAAAGAACAACACCCTCAAAAAACCAGATGTAAAGTGTAGGCGGCCAACACCGTCATAGACAGGAACATCAGAATGTACTGCGGGATCAAGAAAGCCGACAGATGCTCCGCTTCCCCAGTCCCGCTGTACACTTGAGTGACGAAGACCTGGGTCGTGGCCGTCGGTAGACACGAGAAGAATCTGCCCAACGTTAGTCCAAAACCATCCATCCGAGGACCGACACCACTCACATGCACACAAACTGCAACACTTTGTCGTCCCGAGAGATGAAGTTGACGTGAATAAGTCCCTCGCATATCAGGACTCCAATGATCGGCATCACCAACATGCGTCCAACAGCCAAAGAGAAGATGGCGCCCAAAGGGAGACGCGGCCACTGGCTGCGCGGGACGTTCAGCCTCGCGAGGGCCGAGCCGAGGCACACGAGGTTGAGCGGGACGGACGCTGCGCCCATGAATTCTGTAAAGTCATATAGCACTGCCAGAGGTGGTTTCCCATCGGGGGCGGAGGGCATGTGGTATCCGTCGACCTCGACGAAGAGAGCTTTCAAGGGAGTGATGAGTGCGATGGGAAAGGATATGATGATAGCGAGGGAAGCGGGCATGCAGATGGACCTCAGGGTGTTCTTCAGCAAGATCGTCGTTCGGCGAGTATATGTGAGGGCCGCGGTTGTAGACTGTTCTGCGATGGGAGTGAGAGGACGCGATGTAGAGCCATCGCGGTGGAGGGTCCCCTTTGCGGTTGTGTTTGGCTTCTCCTCTAACGTTACGCCTTCATTGATAGACGGGGGTCGTGTCGGTCCTTCCGTTGGAACGGCCGTGGTCGCTTCGTCAAAGAAGGAAACATGTCTCCCGACACAAGGCCGGACTGGTTCGCATTCCTTGTCGTCTGGCTGCTTTTCGGGATCCTCATTCGCCTCAGCTTCCGCGACAAATCCTTTGCGCGATTTCAGACCAATGAGACGGCTGGCAGTCTGGATCATCCGCCGCCGCTTGAGCCTCATTGCAGCCTGCACTTCCTCTGGCTCGACATCCGGTCCTTGGTAGTCCATCGCAATCAACCGATTGCCTCCCAACGGGAAGAATGTGATCTTCCTCATGATTGTCAGCCCATAGGAATTCGAGTCTCGTGCCCCTTGGTGCGCACCATATAGAACAAGATCAGCGCAGATATGTATGCCACTGACAGATTCTGATCTGACACCCCGTTGAAGGGCGACGATCCGGTGATGCTCATAATCACGGCGGTGGCTGACAGAACAAGGTTTAGCTTAGCACCGTACGTATGACGCATCAGTCGAGCTGTGGACGCACGTAGGTCACCGTAGTTCCCCCAGCCGCCGGCAACGAGTATGCCGTATCGAAACCGATGTGGGACCCAGAAGACTTGTTTGATGAGCCATGAGATCAGCATACCCAGAGCCTGGTAGATGGCGGCTATAACCACGAGAGGAGCTGCAAGGAATGAGGACAGCGTTCAGGAATGAGAGTAGAGTGACTTCGTACCCAACACGTGGATGTTGGAGGAATCGAAGGCCGGTACAATTTTTGAGAACATGAGGCAGGGCGCAGTGATATTCTGTCCATAGGGTAAACGAGTGAATCGAGTCATCCCAAACTTCATAAGGAAAAGTGCTCACCAGTGCAATTTGTCCCGCACCTCTAGCTGCCACTGGAGGGAAGATATCTGCTTTTGTTATGATGAAGCCTCCTGCAACACATAGGCAGCTGCAAAATCGTCAACACTACAGGAAAACATCGAGCATAGACCCACATTTTTATAAGAGGCCGCAAAGCGACGAAAATGAGAGCGCCGACTGAGAGCATGGTAGTAAAACTCGTTGAGAAGGGATGTTATCCCTAGCGGGGCATAAGAGTGTCGACACATCCGTCCGTGTTGTATCTTTAAGTAAAAAGACAAATCGGCGATCTCGCAGGCTGTTGGATCCGGCAGGAGTTCGGACACGCGCACCGACAATCCCGGCATGCGATGGGAAAATTGACGGATTCTTCATCCAGCTCGCGGACTACTTACATGTTAACAGGGCTCTGCTTCGACGATATATGTCGAGCGGAATTGTTCGTCGCAAAGCAGTACATACATACTCCAATTGGTCGCTAGTTTGAATATCGGTCGTTTGGATGTGCCTTGGCTGGGCCGCTATCGGATGATCGTAGGAGGTCAAGCTCAAGCCGCGGCATCCTTTGCCAAGCCTGAGGAGTATGTAGGCAGGCAGAACGCCTATAGCTATCGCGTCTGACAAATGTCTTGCGAGATTTCTCGACGTACTCGAGCTGACGACCAACTTGGCCTCAAAAGCTCTGCCTCGCCACTACCCCATGGGGTCTCGCCTTTCTATCAGACTGAGAGACGCGGCTTCATCTGCCAATCACGGAAAGATATAATGAGGACACTCAGTACGACCTCGGTCGTTGCGAATTTGCGCTCTACGCATGGGCGAAGTCCTGCGTAATAGCGTAACTGCTCATCTGCGTGTTAGAAACCCGTCTTTGCTGACTCCAAATGCCGTGAAAGCTATTGAATCGCCTGATACGATGATAGTCCATACCATTGCAAGGGCTTGATGCTACGTACACGGTTTCGGAGTCCTGGATGTGTCTTGTACAACCTGTATTACGCTCAGAAGAACGACGCTTCAGATGCGAACTGCAATCGTGAACGACTGAAGGCGCCAGTCATTGAAGCACTGACCGTTCCAATACTGAGAACATGCATATCTTGTGTTCCGTAAGCTTCAGTGATAAACGAAACATCTTGGTTCTCAAGGTCTGGACATATTCGCCGTGTCAGTATCGTCAGTATCGTTTGTCGCTTTCTGATCAACTAGCAGCTGACCGACGGCAACATCAGAGAAGTGCAGCAAATGTGACAAGCGAGCGGTCTGATACCCACCGAACATGAGAATAGGCTCACAGAACACAGCGAAGACTTTGTCCCGGACGATGCACATGGACTGGCAATGAGAAGAACATTGACAGAAAGAGCTATGGATAAAACAGAAACAGATCGGATTTACTTTACCGAGGACTCTAGTATAGTGACGGCAATATGTAGTCTTTAGGACACCGAAAGATCCCTGAAGAGACTGGAGCGTGTCGCGGATGCCTTCCAAGAGCCCGAATCCATTTGTTGACTGATTGAGATATTGCCGAACGTACGTTAGAATGTCAATCGTCTTGTCCGCGACGAACGAATGTCAAAGGGACGTCACGGACACCCAAGGTCATAATCATTCGGCCATCCATAACCCTCTCGCGCCACTGATTCTTGCTCTCTCCAGGCTCAAGAATTGGCTTGACCCTCCAGTCTCGTAACACAAGTGTCAAGAAGCTGACACCCTCCATAGTGGCGAACTTCCTGCCAAGGCATGCGCGGGGCCCGACGCTGAATGCCGTGACCGCATCAGAGTCGGTTGAGAGGCCGTACCAGCGAGATGGTTTGAACTCGTATGGATCGTCGAAATACCTCGGATTGTACTCTGCAACGGCGATCAAGACGGGTAGTAGAAAGAACGGGATGAGAGACTGACCGACGCCAACCATGTCGACAATGACTCTGGTCCCTTTGGGAACAGGAACGGCTTTCGTGCCCTCTTCACCAACAGGATTTGGAACGTCGAGAATTGTGTCTTTGGTTGCTTCACGTATCATAACATGGCCCGCGGCTGGGTGGAAACAGTTGATCGACGGCAGCTTGTGGTAGCACTGTGTACTCACGAAACATGCGAACAGCCTCATAGAACGAAGCTAAGACTTTATCCAGTCGCGGATAATCCTCGACGGTCTACCAGTGGCGCACATCAGACACAGTTGAAGCAACGTCTGAGGGCCACTTACCGGCTCGCTGTGGTCAGCAAGGACCTCCTTGATCTGTGCATACACCTCGTCTTGTATATCATCATAAACAGACAAGAATCCCAGAGTTGCCGCGAGCGTGTGGGCAGTAGTTTCTGCGAACGTGATCATTTCAGACACTACCATGATGCTCTCTGTAATGTACATACCGTGACCGGCGAGAAGAAGTGCAAAGACATTCCCCATCTTGAAAGACGTGAATACTAGACATGGAGTAGTTGAGCTCAAACTTACTACTTCTGTATCATCCAATGCATGCTTGGAGTTTTCGCTCTGATTGGCCTTGATGATCAAATCGAACGCGCTAACCCCGTCCGAATCGCTGGTGGATAGTTTCTTCTTGTCGACGTGCTCAAGCATGAACTTTGTCAATACACCAAACCCTTTCATAGTATTTTGGAACCTGTGAGCAAAGTCTCTTCAGCTTGGAAGAGCAAGCTCGCTATCGGGAAACGTACCGCCTCAAGCCCAGATTTTTGAACCACTGTGGCGCCAAGGTCAGGAACATGGTATGGTCGACGACGCTCCGGAAAGCCTCGTTCAAGGTCATGTTGCTCTGGCCGTCCGTAGAAGACGAGGTCGCTTGCCTGCAGCATTTCGGTCAACTTCACCGAGGCTCTGGGCAAATGTGCTCACCATTCGAGTGGAAAGCCAAAACCGCAGTGCCCTATAATCAACAGAGCAACCTATCGTAAGTTCGTGAGACTCCACTGTGCTCTGGGTAGCTTGGGACAAACTTGGAACACCAGTGACTGCACGGCCGGCACATTGACTTCTTTCCGCTCTGACCATCCCTCTACGCGTATCATATCGTAATAAGTTTTGGCAGTGAAGTTCCAGACGGAGTCGTATCTGAAACGTTGAGATACGGTCACAGATGCAGACGAGATAGTACGCACAGTTCGTTATTGAAGGCTGGTCCAACAACACGCCGGTGTTTGCGCCATGCCTCGTTATCAGCGGCAATGAGATTCATGCCCCAGAGACTATGGGAACATCAATGTCGGTGATATTTGACGGTAGACAGCAGTCGTACATCAGTGCTTGACTGGCGGAAATGGGCTTGATGAAATCCGTCTTATGGCCACCAGAGATCACTTGTCGCGCCACATCGAGGTTGGATGTATAGATAACGGGTGGCCCAATGAGGAGGGGTACGACGGCCACATTCTCGGACTCGCGGTTACGATAGACTAGCACATAAGTCAATACGTGTTTTATAGAAACTGTTGCGAACACACATGTCTTTCGTAGTACCCAGTGGAAATCCGGTCCCATATTCCATCGAGAGTTCGCGAACAGGAAACCGGGAGGCTGCAGTGGTTGACATAGATTGGGAACCTGGGGAAACTGTTTTACGAGCTGATGTTGCATGAGCATCGGCCGCTGTGCATAGACTGAGCTTGTTCTACCTGTGACTTCTGGTAGTAACGGAATATCCTGTTGAGCAGGAGAGCGACGAGAGCCAAAACGACGTATTGCGAGGTGGACGACATCTTTCAAGAGCTGCGACACGCATTGCCGTGACTGATTTGTTATCCGTGAGAGACATGAGCTGACAGTGACAGGGTGGGATTCGACAATGCTGTCAGGTGGAATGATTCGATGGCGCATGGGCAAGGCAACCAGGGACCTATATCAAGGTCCTCATTTCACACAGCGGCACGGCAAAGAGGCAGCTCCGCCACAAACCTAGTCATGCGTTCCTGCCAATCGCGTGCCTGTTGACCTGCTAAGCATTGGCGCGTTCTCCTGTCGAGGGAGAGGATTCGCCACGCGTCCTCGGCCATATCATACCGGCAGAGTGTAGTCGACGTTTCCCATCCATTCCAAGAGTCAATCCCACAAGGCTGGCTTATTGTCCCTTGAGAGTGGCGTTCCAGAGGCCAGGTTGCTTTGAGTCGGCCATAGCGTCGTCGTGGGTCCAAGAAGAGAATGCCGACTGTTTACTACTGTTTACGGTGCCGCCAGACAGGCGGCCGTTGCCTTTTACGAACATTCGCTCTTTCGGCAATGACAATGACCGCTCGGCGTTGCACACTCCTTCGTACGACGCATGCCCAAATCTCAACGAGACGGCCTCCACTCACCAGTGGAGCTGGGCTAGACAAGTCGCGTAAGCGCAGGTCACAAGTCTCCTGTCGACCTCCGAAGTTGCACCAATGAGATTGGCAGTCAATCCTCCGGAAAACCCTTCGCATGATTCTCGTTATTATGAAGGAGGCCGCTGAAAGGATGATTGTGTACAGCTCGAACGGAAGGGGAGAGCTGAGAAGGCACATGGACTGGCGATGGCAGGTATGCGTATCTGTGTCTCTCAACCAACTCGACTGACTTGCTTTTTGGGTGAGGCTCGCCGCACAGCGATAAGTACTCACAAGCAGGACATGGTATTTCATCTCGGTCCACCGCGGGTGCGGCCGCTCGCTACTGGAATACGCCTCATTTGACCAATCTCGCTGGACTGGGCTCACCATTCTTCGCTCTCTATCCACGGCACCTCGGAATTGCTGATGGTGCAAGATCGACATCATACTTTGGCTGTTGGAGAAGAATGACACGCGAATTGTTCTGGCCAAGGTGATGGAGCGCGGTCGCTGGCTTGGCGTGACGCGTCCAAGGACTAGTACTATGATACCCGTCTCTAAATTCACGTCCTTCAATCCGTGTTCGCCCCGGCTCTTCTTTTCCTCGGCTCACTTAGATTATTCTCAGCTACTCTTTCCGTCATATGATGATGATCTCGAACCATGCCTTGCCGCCTTGTTCTCCACAAGCTCTGCCGGTATAATAGGGAAAACATCCGACATCAGCAAGGTTATTCCGAGCTGCACACTAGGCCGTCTATTTCTGGGTAATTTCGCGACCGTGTCCCGCACAAGACGCCATCAGCAATGGTGTCGCTCGCCTTGTGACGCCCATATCGGATATTCAACGGATGCTTCGCGCTATAAGAACCTGGAGCGCTACGACTACTGTACGACGCATAGCATTCGTAGTCAAGATGAAGGCCTTCGCAACTTTCGTACTTCTGTCTATCCTCAGCGCCGTTCAGGCAGCACCCTCCGAGTCATCGGCGACCAGCAAAGCAACATCGAAGTTATCGAGGGAGGCAGCCCTGTCTTGTTCTGGATCGCGCACCAAGTTCACATATTTTGGCGTCAATGAGTCTGGTGCGGAGTTCGGCAACACGAACATTCCAGGAGTCTACAACACAGACTACACCTTCCCCGCGACTAGGTACGTACTTTCGCCAGAGGTTGCGACCTTCCTGACGTTGCTTTCAGCTCCATTGATGTATATCTGAGCCAGACTTGACCTGACCTCGTTCTGATGCTCCTCTAGTACTTCGTCAGCAATGGATTCAACTTCTTCCGTGTCCCCTTCTTGATGGAGCGGTTGGCCCCGCCATCTTCTGGCCTTGCTTCTGCCAACTTCAACTCGGCCTATGCCAATCTGTTGTCAACAGTGAGTCGTTCAAATATCGCTCTGATACCAGTGCAAACGTCTCCGGCAGACCGTCAGCTATATCACCAACAAAGGCGCATATGTTGCTCTTGATCGTATGTACACCTTCTGTCAACGGATTGGAATCTGTTTACGATCCTGAGCTAGCTCACAACTTCATGAGATACAACGGGGCCATCATCACCAGCACTTCCGAGTATGTCCAAGCTCCATCTACACTCACTATCGCTGACTGCCTTGCTTTGATAGCTTCGCATCATGTGCGTTATTTTCTCAGTGATAGTTCTGTCTAGGAGACTCACATCTCTTCCAGTCTGGAAGAACGTCGCGAATGTGTACAAAGGAAACAGCCACGTTATCTTCGGTGCGACGCCTTGACATGCAGTCCCACTTCATCCGTGTTGATCAAGGCCGCAGATCTGCAAAATGAGCCTTATGGAATTGCCGCCTCGACTGTGGCCAGTCTGGTGCGTATTGAAGATAGCGTCGTATACAACGATCTGATGTTTCGGTACCAGATGCAAGCTGCTATTACTGCCATTCGCTCTACCGGAGCGACTAATTTGATCCTCGTTGAGGGAACCTGTGCGTGCGCTTCCGCTGTCTCTGGAATCTCTTGAACTAATACGCCCATAAAAGCGTACACCGGTGCATGGAGTACGCTTCAACTCCAGTCTATAGCTACAATCCACTAACGGAATTTCCTTGTCAGCCTGGTCCTCTTCCGGCAACGCCGCTGCTTTCGCGGGCATTTCTGACCCGATCAAGAATACTGCCATCGGTTCGTAGCTATGCCTCACCTCACCTTCAAGGCAACCAGAAACTCAACCTTGGCATAGAAATGCACCAATACCTCGACTCCGATGGTTCTGGCACCTCTGCCACCTGTGTCTCTTCCACCATCGGTGCCGAGCGTCTTGCCAACGCCACTGCATGGCTCCAGTCGACTGGCTTGAAAGGCTTCCTCGGTGAAATGGGTGCTGGCTCGAACTCTGATTGGTACACCCCGTCTAGTCACCGCTTTTGCTTTCCCGTGCTGACTCCTTCAATAGTATCAGCGCTGTCTATGGCGCCATCTGCTCTATGCAAGAGGCAGGAGGCGTGTGGATTGGATTCTCTTGGTGGGCTGCCGGGCCCTGGTGGGGCACTGTACGTACAATTCTGTCCATGTTTGTTCCGGGAATACTAACATGAATGCGTGTAGTACTTCCAGTCCATCGAGCCACCCAGTGGAGCGGCTATCGCTGACATTTTGCCCCAAGCGCTCAAGCCTTTCCTGTAATGCTTGAAAGTGATTGATCTTTGGAGTTATCTCCAGGTTACATACACCGTGTACATGCAGAGTGTATAAAATTCCTTGCGTTCGTGTCGAACCGAAGGTCATGTTAAATCATGTGTCAGCACCTATCACGGCAATGATTTTGCGCGGTTATCTGGTAAGACGGGCGCGTTCCAGGGGGTCAGTTTCTTGAGGAGTGATGCGAACGCAATGAACAGAAATGTGCAAGGCCGCGGACAGGAAGGACCTCAGTGCGTTCACTGAGGAAGATCTTCGGGAGACCATAGTACCGTCGCAATAGCATACCCGGAGTAATATGTGGCGTTGGACCGCCCGATGCCGCGCGGCTCAAGATTGAACTCGAACAACCAAGAGGATATTCGTACCGCTCCCAGGCAACAGTAAGACTGGAGGGTCTACGATGGTTGTCGGTACGTGTGCGCCTATGCTCTGTACTGCGAAGTGAACTGCTCCAGCGATCAAGTTTCGGGGCACAATCTGAATCTCTTGCTGCCAAGCTCTTGATCCTGTGACGACTGAGTGATGCTATACTTCGCACCGCTCACAAGCATTTGTCATTCGTTGTCCAGCTTCAAACCTACCAACACCTCGTGGTCAGGCTTGCCTCGGGCGTTCGTCAGCCGCGGATGCATACATAGCTCAGTGTGATGACCACAACACAATCTCGGTGTTATAGGCGGTTAGAGGCCACAGTTTCCGTTGGCAAGTCCCGGTCAGCCGGAGAAGGCTTTGTCAGGCAGTCGGTATCGCCGACCGCATCCTTGTCATCCATCTGTGTAAGCTCTGAAAGGCTCACCAAATCACACTTCGGTATCGGAGAGCCCTGAGAGAGTCTCTCATCAGTTCTTCACTGTCAGTATAAATCTTCCCATGCCCCTCTTCCCGCCACTGACTCGATTATGCCATTCGACGATTCGAAGATTGTATTTGTAAGTCTCCAGGAAACGGTCGATGTGAAGGGTCAGTGCTAGTACTGATGTAGTCCTGCCTACCAGGTAACGGGAGGATCCTGTTTTGTTGGCTACGAGGTCATATCCCAGCTGCTCAGTCGAGGATATCGCGTCCGAGCGTGGGTTTGCACATTCCTTACAATGTGACGGGTACCCGCTCATGATCATCGTACAGAACTGCATGCGACGACAAGGTCGTTCTTCTGCGAAAAGCGTTATCTGCAAACTACACCCGACGGTCGTTTGAAGTTGTAGACGTGCCGGATATCTACAGCGATGACCTCTCAGAATGCCTGAATGGTAAGGTACATATCACAGCTTATCGTGAACTCACCGTGTCTCGTCAGGCGTGTACGGTGTGATTCACGCCGCCGCTCGAGGACCTGGGCTTGGTCGTGCGGCTGCTGTAATGTCGAAGGAGATGGTGTGTTTCGTGACTTCAGCTTCCTCGGTCCCTACCTTTTCTGACTGAGGATCGAGGACAGCCTTTTGCCCCATGCACTCTACACATAGCCCAAGAAGCACTCAAGGCTGGGGTCAGAAGAATGGTCGTCGCGAGCTCAATATTCGCGTTTCCGTTCGAGGGACCATGGGGGCCGAATGGTACGTTTTCGATACCCGACACTCCAGCTGAATGAGTCTACGAAACCACGATAGACTGGAACACATTGTGTAAAGAGAAAGAACTCAATGATCCAATCGTCTGCTTCATGGCGCAGAAGGTCCTCGTCGACCAGATGCTCGTTGCGTTTAGCAACGACAATCCAATAGATATCTCTCTTAGTGAGTCATCTTCTCTCTTCTATCTGGAAAACATCGCCCAATGAATACGCCCATATAGTTTCTGCTGGAACGACCTACGGACCTTTCGCGCCCGGTTTCGAACATCTCCTACCGGAACCAGACTATCGTGGACTGAGTACCAACTCATACATCCATGCGCTCCTTCGACCGCACAACACATCCTACCCACATCCGTTCCTGAACGGCTGTGCCGACGTGCGTGATGTAGCGCGCGCCCTCATCCTGGCCCTCGAATCAAGACCAACAGCGGAAGTCGGACGAAAGCGATTCCCTATCGTGTGTCCAGATCAGTGCTCGTACAGGATGGCAATAGATATCATATCGGCGAATCGACCAAGGCTGCGGAAGCGTCTGTGCAACCCGGAGACGGCGCCTGACTGGTCATCGTTCACGCTCGACGTTGACAGAGAGTATATCGAGGAGACGATTGGATTCGAACAGGATTCATATACTCCCTGGCAGAAGACCGTGATAGACACCGTTGACAGCCTGGTCACCCTGGAGAAGTGGTGGAAGAGGAAAGGTTTCGAAGTGGTCATACCAGATCCAATGTCGTAGCATAGTCTCAATGCAGCCCAGGTTTTGGCGAGAGATAACCGTTCAATTCCAGTACACATATACACCTATGATATCTGTAGATACATTAAATCAACCAATACTATGATGTGATCAACACGAAAACTCAAACCCCAGCAACGCCGTCAAAAGAAAATATGAATAGATATCTTCTGGCCATCAATACCGAGAGGATGAGACTCGTCCTTTTCGACTCCGATTTTCACCGTCCCGTTCAGTCTTCCCGGAAATGGCTCTGGTTGGAACACCAACAAGCAGGCGCCTGTGTCCTTGTCGCGTGTGACGCGTCCTTTCCTGATGGAAATAGTCAGTATTGCGCAGATGAAGGAAGCCGGATACGGACCCCAATTTGAACCCGCACGAGTGCTGCAGGTCCGCCGCAACGTCTTTGGCGCGATCGAAGTTGTCAAGCTTCTTGTCTAGCACAAGAGAGTGATATACGTCAAGGTTTATCTTCTTTGACCCTTCAAGTGCTTTGTAGAATTCTGTCAGGCCGCGGATCTCATAGCGGGGTTGATAGTCAAGTTTGGCGGTTGACGACAGACGCGGCTGGGACACATGTTAGCTTTCCTCGCGCGTTTCAGTACGCATAGACACGCACCTTCTTTGCAATGCTAGACAAATCATAGTGGCCGGACTTGGCCGATATCGTGCTGACGTCCCCAGGCTCCTTGCGCTTCAACGAGTCGTGGTTCAGTGACTGCAGCACTTCCTGTCTCTTGGCCTCCTCGCGCTGTTTCCGCCGCAGGGTCTGTTCATGGATCTTCTGCCTGCAGTTGCCGCAGCGTTTCCACTTGTACTGTTCCGGGAGCGCCGTTGAGCATATCGTGCAGCGAGGCACGGTGGGCGTGGTGGATAGCGGATCGAGCGAAGAGGTTGAGCCGTTGCTTGGCGACATGGTAGCAGAAGACAAATGGCAATGTTTCATTCTGTTTGGCCAGTGGCCTCGACGATCAACGTTACAAGTCACATCACCTGACGGTGATTTTGCCATTCTCTCCATGTGGCGCTTCTGATTGTTGGAACTTCGACAGCTAGTAATAGTGATACTACTAGTGATAGTATACGCGAAGTATCGACAAGTACATGATCCAAAGATTAGTACGCAAATCCCTCCATTTTGATTTGATCCAAAGATACGCCAGCCTTTGCGAAACCGTCCTTAGAAATGTCTTGGATACCACCTGGTCCGCAGACGAACACAATCCTATCTTCCCAATCTTGCCGCCGCTCGACGAGGTACTCCGTCGTTAGACGAGCCCGATGTAGTGTAACCTCGTTGCGCCTTTCCTTCGCGTACTCCTCATCAACAGAAAAGACGTCCATTTGAAGATTGACCCCCTGTGCCGCATCCAGTACCAGCGGAACCAATACGCCGGGCTCTCTCGTCGCCAATAACACACGCACATCCCAACCCTTCGCGTGCTTCAACATGCACAAGAACGGCGTCACGCCGATACCACCTGCTATCATCAACACCTTCTTCTTGTCCTCGCCCGACCGTAAGTCGAATTCGCCCGTCACACCCAGGACAGGCAACCTCAAATCGAGGCGTCGAGCGTCCAACATCCACGCTGGAGGTACTTTGTGGGCAATCATAGATAGTGCGCCTGACGCCGCGCCCTGGGGTTTGAGTTTGAGCGTTATCGCAAACTCGGTCTTGGATGGGGAGATGTTTGTGACGGTCCATGTGCGAATGCGGTCATCGTTGAGCGAGACGGGGTCGTCGGGCGCCATGTGTCGGTACTTGGGCACACCGAGGAAGGATTTGAGGTCGAGGATGATCGCCTGTCCAGGGATGATGTCCAGCGGCGCAGAGGTGGCGAAGGTAAATGTTCCAATGTTAGGTGCATGGAGCTCCATGCGTATAAGGGTCGCCTCTACCGCCTCTTGATCAAGCATCTTCCGAATTTTGTTCTCCTCGGCGAGGTAGCGCAGCGGAGGGCTATACGGGCTCAACTGCACCTCGGTACCCTCCCTCTGTCGGACCGGTAAAGCGTCTTCAATGAAGATGCAGCCCGTCACGTAGACCGTCGTCAAGCGATCCTGCTGGAACATCAACTTGCTCGCCTCTTCACCAACCAGATTGCGGGCACGACCAGTCACGTAGAGAATGGATCCAGTGGTAAAGGAGAGGAAAGTAATAGAGGCGAGAGGCGTGGCCTCGACGTTACCGAGGGAGGTGAGAATCTGGTTTCCAGAGTAGTCTGGGAGGGCAAGCGTGCGTCCGTCGGAGCTGGCACGAACGAAACCTGGTCGGCCGCCGCGGATGTTCATGCCGACATGCGAAGGGAATTGTTCATCGCGGCTATCGTGGGTCGAACCAAAGAATATGGTGTCGGATTGTTGGATAAGGTTCAAGGCACAGTCTGGAAGTTTGTCGTCCTCCAACATGTTGTAATTCTCGTACACAACCTTGGGCTTCGTATTTGAATGCGGAACGAGATCCCGTACGGGTATGTATTTCGGACAATTCCTGTTCTCTGTTCAATCGCGACGAAACCAGTAACACAAAGAAAGACGTACCCGATTGCTTCGTTGACATCGATCTCAATATTCCAGATACTCTTCCTCTCAATCCGCGTAATCCTTCCCGCAAGCTTATTCCTCCTCCTGGTAGAGAACTCCACGCCGATACCAGCGATCAGTGCCGTACCATCCTTCCTGACGCTCATCCTCCTTATTGGGTCTCCTTCCCAGACATTCGCCTTGGCCACGAGCGTATTGTATCTCGGATATGCAACGAATCCCCTGTTCCCGTCACCAGCCAATATCGAGCCCCAAGGGCGGCCCTGCTCGTCGAGGATCGTGACAGGAAGGAAGGGCAGGCGGGTGGAATAGAACACGGCGTGCTGTTCGGGCATATCGCCCTGGATAGCGGTGTAGCGATAGAGGGTGGAGGGGTCCTTGTCGATGCCTGTCTTGCGGCGGATCGCTGCTTCGCCTGGATGCCAGCCGTTCATGATGTGAGATGATGAGGGCGAGATGTTGGGCGAAAGCGCGCGTTTTGTATGGGGAGGAGGTTGAAACTTGACGCCATGGTGCGGGCTCAGTAAGAGTCTTAGTCACCGACTGCACAGATTGAATGTGTGAGATGGATGGATCACATGCAGCCGAGTAGGGATGCACGAATGGGGAGACTTGGAGCCGAAACACATAGAAAACCGTCCCATGCATCGCGCACTAGCTAAGACAGCGCTGTTGTGAGTGCTGAGAGGGCCTGCTGGGGGACGTTTGCTGAAGGATTGCCGGAAAATAGGCGCTAACTCGAGTGACTGGTTTGGAAGGTCTTCAAGAGTGTCAGCCGACGCCCACATGCCACGACATGAGAGTTACCTTGAGCCTTGTATTACGCCGGTAATATCCTTGTCCGGACTTTGTGTGGGCACCGAGCACTATATATACATTTTGTGCTATACAGTTTGTTTGATGGTGGCTGGTCTTCAAAGGGAGTCGCATCTCCGGTTCTAGGCCGGCTGGATGAGCGCCACCGAAGGGTGGCAGGTGTAGTTGTAGAACGACGGACGTCGAGGATACAATAATGGCCTGGTCAATATGGCAGTGATGAGCAAGAGGAAAAGGCATTGTCACTGCCAAACAAACCCAAACGGCGCGTGAACGGCGCAGGGCGTGCTGGCGCGACAAACTTCGTCAGACTCGTGAAATTGTGCTGCTTGACACGGGCATAAATGCGTAGTCTTTATGTACCGAGAAAAAACACTGCGTATCTACAATAGACCACTGGACCAGATTTCGATACTACTTCCATGAAGCCTTGATGAGATCGGCCGCCCTTTCTGCCACTATGTACGTTGGCGCTTGCGTATGACCGCTGGGCACCAAGGGCTGAAAAGATTGTTTGTGTCACTTAAGATTAGAGAGTCGAGTACTCACCAAAATTGACGCGTCCACTATTCTCAGCCCAACGACTCCCTTCACTTTCAAGTCCGGATCGACTACACCATAGTCCGCACCCACTGGCGACATGCTCGAGGTGCCCACGGGATGAGCGGCCGTACCAGCATTTGCCCTCGCAAAAGCTTCAAGGTCTGCATCCGTGGTCGCGTTCGCCAGAGTCTCGTCAAAGGGTTGCAGGACGTAACCATCCCACGCCTGCGCCTTGAGAAAGCGAAGGGCACTCTTGATAGCCGCTACTAGGGTAAAGACGTCAAAGTCGTGGACTAGGAATGCTGGATCGATGAGGGGCATAGCAAGTGGATCCGAGGAATTGATAGAGACCGAACCACCTATGACGAGTCATCGGCGCAGCACTGACTAGGCTGTAGAGACAACAGAAACATACGGGAGAGTGGCGTCGACACAGTAGTCCCGATGCTCATGAAATGACCGGTTTCCGGTTGCAGAGAGATTGGGGTGTCCCAGCCATTCTGGTGTTTGAATGAGTTTGCAATAGGTAACGATAATGCAAGTCTTACCTGGATACCCAGCTCCATATGCGGTGTATCAGGCCCTGCAGCGGGGTCTGCGTATTGCTCAAAGATAGATGAGTTGACGGGTAGTCGGTTCCATATGATATGGCTCGCAAGGGTGTCCACCAATGGACCCATCCCAGTTGTACGCCACTGATCGAGCAGCTCTTCTCGATATGTCTCGTTGCGGAAGATATCGTCCCATGTGTCAGTGGCATTCGCAAACCACTTGATGAATATCTTCGGCTGGTCAGAAAAGTTCTTACCGACGCTTGGCAGGTCGTGGAGCAGCGGTATACCGAGCGATGACAGCAAGGACGCATCACCTATTCCTGAATGAAGTAGAAGGTCCGGTGTCCCAATCGATCCAGCGGAGATGATGACTTCCTTCGTTGCTTTGATTATGTGACTCTCGTCTGTCGCCGATACCTGTCGGAACATACACAGAAGGGGCAAAGTGAGAGTACTTACTACCGTTCGAAGTTTGGATCAATTCAATCGAGTCGACCTTGACGTCTGATCCTTTGTGTGCGACACTTTGTAGCACTTTCGTGACCCGAGCCCCATGAAGGACGTGCAAGTTCGGCCTTCCAATGAACTTGGGACCCAAATAGGACGTAGCAGAGCTACTACGTCTGCCATCGTGGCCAATAGTCGCTTGCATCCAGCCTCATGCGGCGTCAGATGTCAGTCAAAACCTCATGATGCTAGTCTTACCTACACCTTGTGCCTTTCCCGGATTCATGTCAAGGACAAGCGGGAATTCGTCAGGAAGCTCTTCCGTGGTAGCAATGACGCGACTGTTGATGGGGTGAGGAAAGCCAGGGAGACTAACAGCATTGATGCCCGTGGTACTGTGTATCGCAGGATCGTACTCGCCAGTGATGTCGTGTCCGTCCGCTGGAGCCTCCCACCGCTCATTCTGTGAGACCCAGTAAGTCAGCAGTGTTCGTGCCCTGACATGACGGTGCCTTCACCTTCGCAATATAGGGCTGAATCGCATCCCACGCCCATCCTGGATCACCAGATAGCTCCGCATATCGATTCCAGTCATCTGGTGAGCCACGAGTATATATCATGGCATCTAGTAGTGGCGTCAACACCCTTCTCGCGTCAAAAAACTGGCGATTCGGGAACGTACTGTGAGAAGTACTTCCTCCAAGTACATATCCACGAGGAAACGCGGCGACCCGTCCGTTCAGTCCTATTTGCGGTACGGTGGTGTAGTTCCAGTCGAAAGGCGTTCCGGTGCCGAGAAAAAGGACGAGAAAGGGGGCCGCGATGTTATCGACATCTTTGTTGCTGCGATGATTTGAGTACGTCAGTATTTCTTACCGCCAAAGTATCATGTAGACTCACCTCGGACCTGCTTCAAGAACGAGCACAGAGAAGTTCTCCTCGGTGAGTCGATTAGCGAGTACAGCTCCAGCGCCACCGGCTATAACGGCACGATGAAGACGCGTCAAGGCAAATGAGGAGGAGAGCTCGCCTCCGACAATGACAAAGTCGTAGCTGGTCGCTGGAAGATCCGCAACGTTGTTGTAGATGGACGCTTTACATGCGAGAAAAACGGATGAGAGCAAGATTGAAAAAGCTAGCATTTGAGAGATCATGGACAGATAGACGACTCGTCCATCCGACCTCTTGTAGTATCTCGGACTCCACAGATTTGAATCCTCATCGAAGAACCATCATACGTGAGATACCACAAGACACTTTCTCGCGATATTTCGTCCCGCGATTGATCGCAATTGCTGACAATGCTCAGAGGAAATGCACACCGAGGTGGATGGCTGTTGAGCAAGTCGCTGGCGTGTCCGTTCCAAGCAACACCCAGTCCTGGAAAGAGTCGGCAGAGGAGGATATCAGTCGGACACTGTGTACGGATAGGACAGAAAGAATCCCGCACCGTGTAAAAATTCCCAGAGCAAGAAGGGGAAGGCACGTGGGCGCTCTCACCAGTCAATGGTCCTGGATCATTGGATGGCGAGCGCTGAGAAAATCTTCATGAGGTAGAACCTTGTATGAAGCTTGATAAACAAATTAAGAACCGTCTCCCACTGATAACGATGCGTCTGCTTGAACATTACGTCGAATTGCATACAAAGTCGTGTTTTAGATCGCTGCTGTAAAAATCGTGTTTTGTGACTACTTCCATTGCGCTTTGATAAGGTCTGCCGCCCTCTCTGCAACTATGTAGGTAGGGACTTGCGTATGTGCACTGGGTACCAGTGGCTGAGAAGATGACTTCAGTATAGGCGAACCAGATTGAAGATCGAAGACACTCACCAAAACCGACGCGTCCACAACTCTCAGTCCAACGACTCCCTTCACCTTCAAGTCCGGATCCACGACACCATAGGCCGCACCGACTGGCGACATGCTCGCCGTTCCAACAGGGTGAGCAGCCGTGGCGGCATTGGCTCGGGCATACGCTTCGAAATCTTCATCCGTTGTCGCGTTTGCTAGAAGCTCATCATAGGGCTGCAAGATATAGTCGTCCCATGCATGCGCCCCAAGAAAGCGAAGAGAGCTTCTGACGGCCGCCACTATAGCAAAGACGTCGAAATCATGGACCAGAAAGCCTGGATCGATGAGAGGGGGAGAAAGTGGGTCTGACGAGTTAATAGAGACCGAACCACCTAGATCAAAGGCTTGAGCAGCATTCGCATGAGCAAAGCAAAAGAAGACGTACGAGAGAGTGGTGTTACGACAGTTGTTTCGATGCTCAAGAAATATCCCTCCTGAGGCAGTAAGGCATTCGGAACATCCCAGCCGTTCTGGTAACGATAGCTTCAGTCTATAGCGCAAAACGGATTGCAATTCGGAAGCCGTACCTGAATCTGTAATTCAAGATGTGGTGTATCAGGTCCTGCAGCAGGATCTGTATATCGGTCGAATATAGACGAGTTGGAAGGAAGCCGATTCCAGACGATGTGGCTCGCGAGACTGTCCACCAAGGGGCCCGTCCTCGATGTACGCCATTCTGTTCGCAGCTCTTCTTGATATGTCTTGTTGCGCCAGATATCGTCCCACGTGTCAGTGCTGTTTGCGTTCCACTCCGAGAATATCAACGGTTGATCAGAGAGGTTTTGGCCAACACTTGGTAGATCGAGGAGAAGGGGTATTTGAAGTGAAGATAGAAGGGATGCGTCACCAATTCCGGAATGAAGAAGGATGGATGGAGAGTTGATCGCTCCGGCAGAGAGGATCACTTCCTTCTTTGCCTTGACCGTATGTCTCTTGTCTGACGCAGCTCCCTGTCAAGGCCTAATTTGATGAGGGACGCAACGGGTGCTCACTGTTTGATGAGTGTACGAACTCGACCGCATGGATTCGGAGACCCGATTCATCAGACACAACAGTCGGTAGCACTCTTGTAACCCGAGCCCCAACGAGAACGTTCAAGTTAGGTCTGCTGTTAAAGGTGGGACCCAAATACGACTGTGCAGAACCACTACGTTCTCCGTCATTGATAGTCGCTTGTAGCCAGCCTGATTCGGTGTTTGGAAGTCAGTCAGTGTGTTGAAGACATAGTGCACAAACACTCTTACCGACGCCTTGTGCCTTGCCGGGGTTCACGTCTGAGACGAGTGGGAATTCATCCGGAAGCTCTTCCGTGGTAGCGATAACGCGACTGTTGATGGGATGAGGATAACCCGCAAGACTCACGGCATTGATGCCTGTCAAACTGTGAATCGTAGGATCGTACTGTCCGCTGGTGTTGTGCCCGTCGGCCGGAGGTGTCCATTTCTCATTCTGCAGCATCAGATCGGAAGTGAGCACAGTGGATGCCAAGGAGTCAGTCCCGCCACCTTTGCAATATACGGTTGGATTGCGTTCCACGCCCATCCTGGGTCACCAGATAACGCGGCGTACCGATTCCAGTCATCTGGTGAGCCACGGGTGTAAATCATGGCATCTAGTCAATAGTCATGGCCCGTTCACGCAAAGTATTTTGCGAAAGTACTGATTGAAGTGCTTCCTCCGAGAACGTGTCCACGGGGAAAAAGAGTCTCGCGTCCATTTAGTCCGGACTGTGCCACCGTGGTGTAGTTCCAGTCGAACTGTGTTTCACTGCCGAGAGGAAGAACAGCATAAGGTATAGCAATGTTCTCGACGTCTTTGTTACTGTGTCGCTCTGATTAAGAGTCTGGCATATATGACAAGGCAGACACACACACCTTGGACCTGCTTCAAGAAGGAGCACAGTGAAATCTTCTTCCGTGAGGCGGTTTGCGAGGACGGCACCGGCGGCACCGGCTACGAGAGCAAGCTGAAGATGCGTCGGCCACACAAGGACGACGAGAACACACCTCCAACGATAACGAAGTCGAAGGTAGTGTCTGGAAGATTCACAACATCTTCATAGACGGATCCGTAACATGTGAGAAAGATGGACAAAAAGAGCGCAGAGAGAGCTAGCATTCGAGAACTCGGAAAGAGCATAAAAGCCTGACGTTCGGAAAGTAATTGTCCACCCTTTATATCACTTATGCTCCCCACGATTGAATGGTCTCGTAAAATCCGACACCACAGGAAACTTCCTCTTGTTCAGTCTTCGCCGAACGCCACAGGAAATATAAACGGAGAATTTGATCTGCTGCCCCGGCTGTGGCCGGCTTGGCCTGGCTCTGGCTCACTTCAACGTCAAGCAAGGCCAGAGCCATCAGGTACAGCCCATTTCTGGCTGGCTCCCGCCTGATCCACGACTTGCCGACAGGCTGCTGCGGGAGTGGGACGCGAAGGCGCGCAATTTGAGAGTAACCTTGCGAGTGCGTCTTGACGGTAGATTGTGCCTATCAACGAGCAGGTGCGAGGTTGGTACCGTTCAGTGTCAATAATGACATCACTCACCAAGAGTTGTCGCGGGCCTGTCGCGACTCACAAACTCTCGCCGGTACATGAAGGACGAAAGCCATGCTTGAAGCTATGATTGACTGGAGGGATGCTCGGAGATTGATTCCAACTCCTCTTCAATCTATCGTCGGACATACCATTGCTCCTCCTAAGCTACAGCTCGTTGGCTGCCGGTCTACAGCTTCAGAATCGTCAAGCTAGACCGAAAGCATACCCAAGCCGTTCGCACGGCTTTGCCTTACCTGGTCCGGCCTGGCGTCGCAGGAGCCAGCAGACCATCGACGTCCTCGTCCGACATGGAACGGAGAGACGTAGCGTCGGTATTGCAGTTCGATCGTCGTCCGGGTTTTGGAAACGCAGTTCAGTTGTTTGAGTTGTGGCTGAAGGTTTTGTCTCTGGTCTCTGACAAGACTGGAAAGGGAACGTTTGAACTCGAAGGGAAAAAATCACGGTCTAGTCATGGTTGTGTGCAAGGTGTGGCAGCACGTGGCTCAGGGAAATGCCAAACTCTCATTGCCGAGGTCTGCCGAACTTCGAAATATCATCGCACTGATTCGCACAGTGCAGCTCTGGCGTCGTGAGGCATGAACACCCAGAGCAACGTCCATACGAGCGACAACGCCAGGCAGAACACATCCTCCACTGTTGCTTCAGAAGTCGTCTCTAAGATAGACCTGTCACCTCGTACTTACAATGAGCATCAATCGGTTCGTTTCCCGGGCTCGACGGTCGATTGCAGCCATCGTAATAATGAAGCAGGTACTTACTTACCCGATATCGCACTGCATGCAGCGATCCAGCCTACACGGCCAGTAGACAAGAAGACGGTAGTATTCCCAGCATGGTGAGTCACAAGTACATGATAGATGCACAACTGCTCTGATATAAGCTCCGCTACCCTTCAATACGAGTAGAATACTCGAATAGATCCAGATCGTACATAATTGCACCATCCCGAAAACTAGACCTCGATCAGAACATGTCCCAAGCGGCAAGTCAACGCGAACGTACCTCCGCTCTGACTATCAAGGCGACTCGATCGCCAGGTCGAATCCCACCAATGACATCGAGGCCATTTGCGTCTAGACTCGGTCGCGTCCAGTGTCTGATCGTCTCCTTGTACTGGTCCATCGCGACGAGGTTGTTCACGACGCGCCAACTGACTGTGCCGGGCTGGTAATGTCCTGCCCCGCAAGCGTACAGATCGACTGGCCCACGTTCTTCGACTTTGACCACCCAATCGCGCCCCGACTCCGAGTCAGACTTGATGACCGCCGCTTCGATGAAACTGTACGCCCCCTCATACATGACTGTGCATTGGCATCAGGATCATTCATGTCTGCAGCATAGGTAAGGCGCCTACCTTCATCCCAATCATCTCCACCCCAACCTTGATCATGGCTGCTTGTTGTGATCTCGACAGCTTTCACTGTCCGAGCGTACCGAGGAATCTCCGGAGAGACAAGGTAGCACCATTTCGCCTCATCGACACGTTCTCCGGGTACCGAAGCGGCTGCTGCTTTGAGCTCTTCCGCGCGGGACGACTGTACTGAGGGCCAGTATTCAGCAAAGTCCAGAATGGCATCGATGAGCTCGAAGGGCAGTCCAATTTTTCCCAGTAGGAAATTTTGAACGGTACAGATGTCGCTTTCTGTCGGATTGTACATCGGATTGTGCATGGAAAGAAGATGCTCGTGTTGAGGAGTCCACATAGATTGGAGGGTTTCTTATACCTCGCTTCATTCGCCTCGCGAATATCTCGATGTAGTCTTGACAAAGTCTCGATGTGCCCCGGAGACTGCATACCTGATGTCTGTGGCCTGGAGTAGCCGAGACAGTCTTCGAGCCCAGCCAGGTCTCAAAGTTCGCGAAGACAACCTGGAAGCCGTTCTGTTCGAGGTCCGAGACCTTCACATGACCGACAGCCAAACCTGGGAAAGGATGCGAGAGTCATCTATACGCAAAAGAGCAGCTTCCTGTCCAGGTTGTATATGCCTGCATCCAGTACTCGTTCCCAGGCGAGGTATCTTTCGGACGTTTCGCGCGTCCTCTTGGGTTTTGCCGAAGAGACTACATCCGAAGTGTTCAGCAGTGATGTAACCTGTGGCAGCGTCAGTTCAATATGGGCGGACAGCGCGCTTGGAGTCGGCAACAAGCTCTTCTTTGAGTGTGTTCAAAGACTCGGAGTATGAAAGTAGCAGACTCGTAGTCATCCCAAGATGGGTCTCCCTGACCGCGAGACATGAGATTCAGTGCAAGAAAACCGGAAGCCATAAAACACGCACTTAGTCTGAGACTCAGCATAACAGAAAACAGCATCAAACATGTTGGTATGAAGAGTGTGCACTGGCAAGCTTTGTGTTGTGATGTGGCGTCGAGGCATGGCTTTGCGACAGGTAAATCATTCAATGGGGGTTTGGTTTGCGGGATTGAGACGTTGAGCGGTTTCTAAGCGTTCTTTCGCACTGTGCATCCTCGATTGACCATGGCGGAAGAAAGAGATGAAGTTGGTGGCTGTGCAAAACCTTTCTCTGCCATGGACCACGATGACAAGCCGGCGCGCAGGTCTTGACCCACAAATGTCGCCCCGCCGCCACCGTGTGGATGACGAGAAAATCTAAAACCGGCCTGGAGTGTGAACCTCGAAGGATGCTGGTCCCCGTACGCCAATTGCTTTCCTCGACATTTCGTACGCCGGCAATGTCAACGTCGTTGGTCAACATACTCGGCTCGATGGAAAGGGGGAAAGATTCGGAAGTCTACTTGCGGTCCGACACGAACGTCCGCACCGTACACTCGCAGTTGATTGATATTGGAACTGGTTGACGGACTGGCCTTTTGTAACCGGCCTGTATACAGCAAAAAACCAGAAGACGCGCTATTGGGTCCCTGGTAAGCACTTGTGACAAGCATCCGAATGTTGTCCCATCTGATACATATACATCCAGACCGTCCGCTGGCGTCTATTTTCGGTGTCCGAGCCCTCTCCCCATCGACGGCGCTTTGCCATCTCCATCCCACTTTCTCCTTACCGAGGCACCTCGCATAACGACCGCACGTCATGCGAACAAAGCTCGCCGCTCAATCTTCACTGACAACAATGGCCATCTCCTTCCCACCGCCCACGCGCAGCCGTCCCTCCAGGACACTCTCCACCACCTCCAGCTCTGAGATGTGATCTTCCATCGCCTCCTCCAGATCCTCATAGTCCATGCCCATCACCGCCTCCAGGTTCTGGCGCTCACGCTGCAGGATGTTATATATTTCCATATCTCGCCCACGTCGCTGGACCCGCTCGTGTTGTATGAGATTTCGCAGAGCTTCATGTACTGCGATCAAGAACGCATATGGCAAAGCGATGCCTGACGCTCACCAATCACTTTCGCCTTATGCCTTTTCCGTTCTTCCGCAAGCGTCTTTTCGAACTCTGGCAAAGAGGCGGGGTTCAGGACTCGGTGGGAGGGTGGCTGGAACCCACGCACCTTTGACCCGTTTCTCAGCAACCTGGAGGTCGGCCTCGTATACCTCGATCTCCGCGCTCAACTCCTCATTTCGATGCCGTAGCTCCGCAGTGTCTGCTAGCGTGTCGAGACCTGAGATGCTGGGGAGGGGCAGCTGGGATTGCTGTTGGTGCTCTGGCTCTGACTGAACCTCCACCGAGGGAAGCGGCGGCAGGGTGTGATTTCCTGCGATATCATATTCGCTCTGTCCTGGATAGCAATACGAAGTTGACGGGCAGGGGAACGACGGGTGGTAGTAATTGGGAAAGGTCCCCCAACTTGGATTTGCAGTCTCGTCAATGGTCTCGGATATGGACATGATGGATGGGAGAGAACCTAGCGTTTGTCCAGGTTTTAACAGCACCCAATCGTGATCATCGAGTCACCTGTAATGCCGCGAGAAAGCTGGTCTTGCGTGTGGCTTCTTTTGGAATCTGTGTCGGAGATTGAGCCTTTGTATGGGAGGGCTGTCACTCGATGTGCCAGAGCTTGATCTCCGTAAACCTCGATGAGAGCATGTACAGGCGCCGTCGTGCTGGTTCAGACTTACGCCCGTGGCTTTCAATACACGATGATGGTGATACGCGCTGGTTAATACCCGGCGTTCACCTTCCGGTCGTGTACCTGTCGGCGCCCAGAAGGTTAGCGGTTCACAGCAATCTGTCAGCGGAGGAATACAGCTGATTACATATCGATAGGCGGGTCCTGCACAAAGTGGTTGTTCGGCGGGGTTCGAAAATTTGATGCCCAAAGTTGCCGGCGCTCTTCGCAAGCCACAATGGCGGGCTCCCAGGTATCAGTACCCACCCATTTGTATCTATGCTCTCTCATAATTTATGTTCTGCATGTTCATTTCTGAAGATTTGGAGAAGCTCATTGACTCAATGGGTAACAAGCCGGGACTGGCAGGCGACCCAAGATCACAGAATTCAAACTCCGCCGAACAACCACTTCACGCAGGACCCGCCTATCGATATGTAATCAGCTGTAAATCGGTATGTTCTGTACCTGCTTGTGGAACATCAAACTCAATACGTGGCGTTAAGGTTCTCGTGGTACTTTTCTCAATCCCGTCAGTCTGTATGTTGATCGCCATTCGCATGCTTCTGAAGCCTGAAGTATGTCACCTCTCCAAATCTGAAACATTCAATCTTCTGACTACTACCACGCAGTGCACACCGAGTCCATGAATGTGCATGGATTGGCCTGCGAAATACTCGCATTATACCCCGGGTGATATAAGCAGATTGCGGATCTCTTACCGTACTTCGTTCACCCCACTTTCGTCGTCTATCCGGGCTTCTGCATGTGCATTGCACCGAGGTTTGGCAGTCAACAGTCCACCTGTGTGCTCACTCCCATCAGTGGATATCTTAGACCAAGAAACTACTCGATATTTCGTGATCTTACTGTTCCGTGATGGTCTCGAACCCGTTTGGAACCTCTTTGGAACTCTTGAGCGCTCGATGGCACCCGATGGACTTCGTTCGTCATATGTACTGCCGTCTTTTCCCCTCCGTCCAGTCCCCTTCCTTTCCATGTGCTTTCGCGCCTTTGCCGGCAACGTCTTCCAACTAGCCTCAGCACCAGGACGCCCGAATCGTTCACAATCGGCAAGAACAGCTCATATCCCCCTTGCGCATTCTTCCGCTGCGGACAGAGGCATAGGTAGCATCAATGCGTCTCATGCATGTCGCTAGCGAGCTTGGCGAGGACGGGAACCGCGACAGGAAGATATAGAGATACATGGCGTACCGAACCGAGCTCGATAGATCATGGTATCCAACCCGGCCACAACCGTTTCGTGCCCTGAAGCATTGCTTCTCCCCGCGCCGACCGAATACGTTGAACCACATCTGCTGCGTCCGTCAAGCCCGATCTGATTTGCCCCACTTTCGTGTCGAGACAATGCGAACAATGCCTCATCCTTGCATCTAATTATGGTCCAGGCGGTGCATATTGTATAAAATGGCCTACCCACGTCAACTGTAGCCACCCTTTCCCGCCGTCCTCCATGCGCCAGATTTGCTGCATCATCGCCTTCGTGGTCTTGATTGATCTGGCGTACGGCAAGCCCATTCAACGTCGCGATCGCAGCATATTCGCCGACGAAAGTTCTGTGGGCAGCATTTCGCAGCAAAGTGGCATCACTGGGTTATCATTCCATAGTCCTCGGGCGTTGGATGGTACGTTCTTCAGCCCTGTGTATTTACATTCCCACTGAATGGTGTGCAGAAATCGTTTGTATTGAACACCAAAGTCAGTCCCGCCCAGCCTTGCCACAGCCGGATGGATCATTCACGTCTTGGCCAGCACGTCGCGTTGAGATGCCGTCAGAGGAACCCGACCTCGTTCGTTGCGACACGTCGTGTAATATACTGCAGGCGATGAGGCATCGACTGGTCGGTGCTTGAACATTTCGGGACTACCTTGCATGATGGCGTAATATTGTCTTCCTTGCGCCGCTCGTCATCCTCGCTCGAAAGAGCAAAAGATCCAGAAAAGATCCGTTGATCAGAATGTTGTAGAAGTTGATGACGGTACGCACCGTTCCCAATGTATCTATTTGGCAATCAAGACTGTCCATTGCTTGTTACAAATTACAAAGTACATTCTCGCTCTCCATTCTCTTTGCAGAGTATATGACTCCGACGACTGGACTGGTGTCTATTCATCTCCTTCCAACTAAGTTATCACAAACTCTGTCGAGCCGGCTCTTCAGTCTTCGAGGAAGATGTACCCTCTGTTGCGCGACGTCTATACACTTCTCGCATTCGTCGCTCTCCTCCCGCTTTTCCTCCTAGTCGCAGACGCCCGACGGCACGAAGATCGTGTCTCTAGCACTCGTCATCCCGTTCGCCACTTGTCCGTCATTCCGAGGAATGACACGGGCTTCAGTCCAGATGACTTTTTCAACAAGCTCGTGTTGAAAGCTCAGGCTCTCAATGCGTTCTGGTACGACAATGCCGCCACGAATCTGGGTAACGATGCCATGGACGGAACGGCTTGTGACTGTGTGTAGCTCATGCTTCCTATGTTCAAGACTGCGACTGACGTGTTTTCGAAACACAGTGGGCGGAGCCATTGTCACCTGTATCGGCCAGAAAGTGGCCATGTGTCTCGCCAGCGACGGCGGCCCCGGAACGACTGATCAGCTCAATGCGACAGACAAGAATTCGAATCCGAGCGGCACTCAAGGCACTTGGAATGTCTTCACAAGCTGTCCTCCCAAGTCTAGATGTCTCGCGATCCCGTTGATATCACAGAAGCATTGGACGGCTGGACTCACAATCGAATGTGAAGATGTATGCAAGGTTCGGAAGATCTACACAAGGCAGGGGGTACAGGTGGCGTAACCGGGCACGAGGGCCCGACTGAAAGCTCCCTTGATACCGGTAATGTCTCGGCGGATTGTTTTTGTAGTGTGGATGGTGGTCCTCCCACAACCGACTCCCCATCTTGTAACGGGACCTCTTCAAATACGACAACGCCCAGTCAACAAAGTTGATAATACCGCCTTGATTTGCAACTTGGTACGTAGTCATGTCATGTCGATTCGCTTTCACGCAACACTACTGATTGCTGCAATTCAGGATTGACTTTGGGACATACTCGTTATCGCAGGCCGGTCCTGTTAAGAACATGACCTATATTCGTTGATACATGAATTGTTTGAAATAATGCGTACTCGATGATGTGCTCGTTCACTCGCCGCGGACTAGTATAAGCAAATGGAAACAGAATACCAAGTTTCCATACGGCGTTCTGAGTATAAGCACGCTTGCACGCCCATGAGAGACGTGGAGTTTGCGTACATACCATGCAGCTATCGTGGCCCTCATTATTCGTTCACAGACATGTAGTGCGCTCCTCAACTTTTCAAGCGCCCAAGTCAGAGCAAAGAGTATTCAATCTGCAAACGCTTGGATTGAGTAGCCTGTCCCAGAGAGAATTACTGTGACCTTTCCGTGTCTCAAGACTCGGATCTGTCCAAGGCGAACTCCTCTCCAACAATCAGGACGGCCAATGTCCAATACCAGATTCACCAGTCTCTCCTTTTTCGTGTGCCTCGAGAGCATATTGCGAGATACCCATCGCGCGTCACCGTACGGTCCCTGAACGCGTTCTGGTACCTGGAAGCCGGGGACAGAATCGGAGATCTGTCCTCTAACCCTCCCCAACGCGGTAGTGTGACACCTATCTCAAATGTCCTTGCGAGTGCTAGAGGCCCAACATGCTCAGATAGAAAGCCTGGAGACAGAGCTCTCGATGTGATAAATCGGGGCCTCTTCGCGAATGCAAGGAATGCGTAGGAGATGGCGTCGTTGAGATTCGGCTCATCCTTGAAGCGAAGGTGCCCGGAGGTCTGAGCCTAGTGCAGAACATTGCGTGCTGAGAGCACTGATACCGCGCCCGAGGAACAGCTAGCAGAATGAACGAGGCGCAAGCCATTCACATGTGCCAATGATGAGAGCTCGGTAATATGCACCTCTGTTCAAGTTGCCGTGCGGCAAGGATGTGAAATTTCATAGGACATTCTCGAGATTAGGCCTCGTCGCAGAAGCAGCAATCGGTACCAAGCAAATCAGCAGGTCTATGGGGTGAAATTTGACCATACAGTGATACACGTCTGTCGCGACATGGCAGATCGGAGAGAGTGAGGTTCGGGCCAAACAAGCACAACTCGTACGCCTTTCCTGTGGACCGTCACCAAGACCTCGACTCATCTCTGGCTATCAACGCGCTTGAGACCTCCGTTCTACTACCAGCAATGCACACCGCGGCCCATGAAGAACGATTTTCACCCATCTCCTTCCGTCCATTTTCTGCATGCACGACGTCCTCCCCCTCTCATTACAGGACCTTGTCAGAATTGCCTCATCCGCGGCACGAGGACGACAGGGTATGATAGCCTATGACCATGGCACGGGCTCCAGGATTTGACAAGCGACAAGCGTTGGAAAAGTCGCAATGGGCGAAAACCACATGCGCGGAGTTCCAGAGGATTGACCCATGAGCTCTCTTGAGGTCTTGCCTCCTTGTTTTACACCGGCTACAAGCTACGTGAGCTTTTCTAGCACAGCGCGATGCCATTCCACTCATCTCGCCAGTCCAGTCGCAGGTTCATTGCATCGTCTAATTTCCCTTCGAAAACACGCCGCGCCTCGTCCCTCCTATGCTTCAGTCATCCACCCTTCTCATGCTCGGCGCCGGCGGAGCCGCACACTATCGGCCTCAGAACCATTCAGACCACTTTCGACTAGGCCGCTACCTTTGCGATTTACACTGGGAGCTAGCTCGGCTCGCGCACTTCCTCGACGTAGACCCATTCAACGCCTCGAAACAACTCGACCTTTGGTCGCAATAGCTACGACAAACTCGCCTATGTCTTTCTTCTTGACCAGGACCAGGCCGGAGCCATAGCTTATGTCCTATCTGATGGGCGCTGCTTGACCTTGGCGTTCCTTTTTGCCAGGAATCGCGAATGCCTTCACAACCAGCATTGTTTGGCATATCTGAATGTGGCTTGGTAGGCTGGCTGAGGCTACACAGGACGTGGCACACCCTTCGGTTGGAGGAAGATGTGATGTGATCTTGTACTAGGCCATCTCGGGAGTTCGACGAGGGCTCGACGAGGGCCCTGTTACGCTCCAGGGCAGTTTGCCGACCGTCTTTGACTCTATGTTTGCTTGGATCTCCATGCTGGGTCAGCGTCGGACGTGGCTGCGTTGGGATCAACGTCTGCTTCGGAGAATTTGAGGTCATAATCACCTTTTGAACCATTGGTCAAAGTACAAATGATACTCAGTAACACACGTCTCACTTCAGTTCGTCAAACGTTCATCTAACACTCGCTCCAATACGAGCGGATTCGACCACCATACATTCGGATATTCATTCTCGTGGTTATGTTGTCTTTAGCACTAGAGTATTGTGACTCGATACACGCGCGGTAGATAGATACATATACTGTAGTGCCGGTCCACCACGTTGTACGACTCTGCCAGTACTCGCGAACCGTTTGGACACGTATATGCGACAGACTGAATTTCGATTCGCAACCTGCAGTATTACTATTAGTCAGCTGACTTGCCGCGCGCCACAACGGCATCCGAGTCGTCCCCTTTCTTTCTTTACACGAACCACAACCATACTGGTCTTGCAGTCGAACCTCCTCGAACGAGTTTCAACACTCTAACCTTGTCTCAAGCTATGGTTTTCCCTGCATGATCTACTGAGTCTCAGAAATGATCTTCATGTGCCCCTACTGCTCTACAACAAGACTCTGTTGCTTTCTGCTGTTCTCTATGCGCACATAAAATCAATCAATTGACTTCTAGTGTCTTCTCGAGCTTTCTGTCCCGATGAGGAGCCAAATTACAAGGTTGCCACGGGCGGTTGACGGTAGCCTCGTCTGAACAATACCCGCTAGATATCCCATTGTGGTAGCTTGATGGCAATGCTGTTCGTCGCCTCTACGCTTGTTTTTTGGTCACCATCGAACAATAGTCTCGCTTTGCACTCTCGCACCCATGACAACCTTGTTCTGCTCGATTTGAGTACTTAAGTGGCGTACAATCGACGAGGAACGTTAGAATTCTTTCTACCCTTCCTCTCCGATCCAATGGCTCATGATCAATCAGTGTTCAGCCTCTGTAGTCGTCTTCCCCATTCCATCACCCAAGAGCCCTGTCCAGAAGTGTACCCCTTCGAACCGCATTCCGGAACCGTCAATGAGATGTGGGAGCAGATTGGAATAGACAAGAAAGTGTGTGGTCCTTGTTCGGAGGATTCAGCACGCTTGTATTGCCAATTCGTGTACAATTACATCTCTCCTGAACCTCCGGAATCCTGGTTTGACTGTATCAGTGACTCTCTTGGGTACGTCGTCCGATCTCCCAGCCGATTTTTCATGTGCTCATCCTTCTACGCAACAGAATGCGTAACCCCTTCTTCATAAAAGGCTGGTTTCGGGATAAACGATGGCGGAGGCAAGGATTTTGAAGCCTCGAGGGGGCTGGCGCGGGAAGGAGGAATCGAGGCGCTGTTTCGTGCAAGATCAGAGAACGCCACACGTGATCGTGGACGCGCTTCTCTCTCGCTCACCGTCATCATCTCAGTCTTCGGGTCCCAGCGACTGTCGAACGCTACGCATCGCCAGTCTGGGTTCTCATTCTTTGGATCCCTGGATCCCTCGCCTCCGTTCGATAACGCCGAGACTGAATCGCGCCGAGCGACTTGCAGAGTTGGTTCACGCGATGACCCTGAGGGACAAGGCCGCGAAGAGAGACGACGACGACTACCGACCTCCAGCGCGTGTGACGCGGGCGTCGTCTGCGAAGACGGCCCCGTTGAAGAGTTTGGACGACACCAGGTACCAGGCCGTCAGCCGGACGCTGAAGAAGAAGGACGTGCCGCCGCCCGTGCCAGCTGCAGACGTCGCGGCTTCCGACGACGACGGCGATACGGGCGACGATGAGGAGGATGCGCCGTACTCCACGGCCGACATCGTCCGTGCGGCGGAGGCCGACGACGCGCGCTCCTCCTCTCCCATCGAGGATTTCGCAGTGGGCCGGGATGCGGACGACATCGAGTCGTCCAGCCCCGCTCCCTTCCAGTCCAACGCCCGCCGGGCGTCCAATCACAAATCGCCCTTTGCTAAGGGCGCAGAAGCCTCCGTGACAGGCGGAGGTCCCATCCTGTCAAAGGTTCGGTTCGACGTCGACCCGGCGCCCGCTCTGTTGCCGCCGCCGGTCTTCTCGCCCGATACTCGGGCCCAAGCCGATAGTGACTTCGCCAGGACTCTCCGGGGGTCTGCGGACCGTTCGGGGCGAACTGGTGGGGGCCCCATTGGGGAGGGCATCGCGTCGGGGAGCGCCGCGCCCGCGGTGACGACGTCCGGACGTTTCACACCTGCTCGCAGGTTGGATTTGGCCGCTCTCAAGGCGAGACGCCAGTCTGCTTCCGCGCCGGGTGAGTTTTTTCGTTCTGCCTGTTCTGGAGGCGGCTCGTTCGGGGTCGGGGCGGCGCTGCGCCGCCCGGGGGCGCCCTCCGCCCGCCGTGCGCGCGTCCCTCGGTTGGAGAGGGTTCGTCGTGCCCTCGCTCCAGTGTGGCAGCGAGGCCCTCCCCCGTGGGGGGGACGGTTTCCTTGGTTTGGGGGGGAGACTCCCTCCTGTGGGGGGGACGTCTCCCCTCCATTGGGCCCTGCTAGCGTGCGGGGCCGCGGTCTGGACCCGGCGCTCACGCGGGGGTCTGGTGTCTCGCGCTCACGCGGAGATCCCTCCCGTAGGGGAGGGCCGTACGTTTTTTCTTCGCCCCCCCCTCGACTTGCGAGGCGTGGGGGGTGGGGGGTGTGGTCTGGACCTCGCGCTTACGCGGGGGTTTGGTGTCTCGCGCTCACGCGGAGATCTCTCCTACAGGGGGGGGCCATTTTTGCTCTGGGGGTTCTCCCCCAGTCCCTTTGGGGTGCTCTGGTTCTGCGTGGGCGAACGCTGACATCCCTTTTTCTCGCAGGCATTCTCCCGAGGCCCAAGGCGAAGGTCCCTCCGGCCGCGGAGGCTCTTCCTTCAGCTCAGGACGAGGGGGACTCCTCCGACGCTACGCGTGACGCTCTTGAGCTGGTTCGCACGGAGGAAAGGGAGGCGAAGCGTCGCGTCGCGGCAGAGGAGGCTCTGGTCGCGGCGCAGGCCAAGGAGGCTGCGAAAGCCAGCCGTAGGATCGCGATCGAGGAAGCTCTGAGCGCGGCGAGGGCAGAGGAAGAGGCCAGGGAGGGGTCGGTGGCTCAGGCGAAGAAGCAGCGCCGTGCCGCCCAGGCCCTCGAGAAGGAGGGGCTGGCGCAGGAGGCTCTAGCCGCAGCCAACGCCGAGAAAGAGCGCAAGGCTCTCGAGGCCGCCCAGTCGAAGGCGGAGGAGGAGCAGAAGGCGCGCGAAGCGTTGGAAGCCGCCCGCCTCCGGGAAGAGGAACGCCTGCGTTTGGAGCGGGAAGAGCTTCTCGCTGCGGCGAAGGCCAGAGAGGAGGAGAAGGCGCGCCGGAAAGCCAAGGCGCAGCGCGACGCAGCTCGGATGGCCGAGGTGGACGCTGCAAAGGCCCGGATAGCGGCCCTCAACGAGAAGGAAGCCCAGATGAAGAAGGACCGCCTTCGCCGTGAAGCGCAGGCCGTTCCTCGGGCTCCGACTCCTCGCACGCCGCGACCTCCTCAGGGAGAAGACGCGGAGAGCGACTCCGACGAGTCTGACTCCGACTCTGCTGGCGGCGCCCACGAGGGGAAGGCCGCGGGCGATCGGGGAGGGCTTCACTCGCCCGACGATAGCGTCAGGGAGGCCTTCCGTCAGGAAGGGGCCGCAGGTACGTTGTTTCTTCTAACTTGTTTGCGTCGACGATCGGTGACGCTGCTGCGCAGGTCTCCGCTTGGCCGCCGCTCTGGGCATAGACCTCGCGTCGGGGACCCAGAAGAAGAGGAAACCCTCTCCGAAGGCGGGGGGCTACTCAGGGATGAGCCCAGAGGAGTCGAGGAGGAAGAAACGGCACCAGCTCACGCCGGTGAAGCGCGTGCTGAAGCTCGCTCGCACCCCTCCCTCGCCGGGTACGCCCCCAGCTTCGAAGAGGTCCGTCTCAGGAAAGAGGCTCTACAACCGCGACGAGTCAGCTGGGAAGGACGAGTATTCGTTCCCCCGGCCGGTCGCTAAGATCCTGGCTGGCGGTTGGAGGACTCTGGTCTCCCTCTCCTCCCTGTCGGAGGAGAACAGTAGGAAGGAGAAGCAGAAGGAAGTGGCGGGAGTGCCGGAAGCGATGGTGCTGACGGAGGACGGCGGCAAGGTCGTCCTCAAGAACATCCCATCCACGACGGCGCTGACCTCCGACCTCTCCCTTTCGTCCACAGCCTGGTTGGCCCGGGTGGGTCGACTCATCGACGGCATTCGCAAGCATTTCGTCCCGCGGGACGAGTCCGTGGCCGACGCGGAGGACTTGGCGAAGCAATTCGAACGACTCCGCGACGCTCTCTTGCGGAAGATGGGCGACGGAAAATCGAAGGAGTTCATGGCTTCGAAGCTCTACATGCGCGACATGATGGAGACGTACGTCACGACGGACGGACGAATCAACGTCGGCTCGTGGGCTAAGGACCTTTGGGACACCTGTTGGGAGGAGGTTCGCGAGAAGACGATGAGAGACTTGGAAGAGATGGTGTCCGCGAGCAGTTCGGCGGCGGCAGCGTCAAGCGGTACGAAGTTCAAGAAGCCCGCGACCGCCTCCTCATCGAACTCAAACAGTGGCGCCTCAACCTCGAAGCCGGGAGGCAAGCCGGCCAAGGATTCGTCCAAGAAGCAGGGGAGAACCTATCCCGCCGGCACAATCTGCTGCTACTGCGGGGCGTCGGATCACATCCACCCTCAGTGCTCTGCCGAGAAGTCTAAGCGGTGCAAGCCCAACGCGAGGGGGACTTGGAGGGATGGAAAAGTTATGTACTGCACAGGCTACAACACCGGCACCGACTGCCAGCGAGGCGAAGAAGCGTGCGACTCGAAGTTCGCCCACTGCTGTTCTCTCTGCGGCAAGCGTGGCCACGGAGCACAGAAGTGCCCCGACTTGTGAGGGGACGGCGGGGGGAGAGGAAAGGGGGGGGAGAGGGGAGGAGTTTCTGGTGGGGGGGGAGGGGGCCGGCGGGGTGCCGGAGAGCTCGGAGGAGCAGGAAGACCTGTTTCCGATTCGGACGCCCTTCAAGGCAGACGAGTGGGAAGTAGCCATGAGAGAGGCCGGGATCTTGGACGAGTTTGCGGACGTACCGAAAGGTATGCGAGAGGGATTCTCGCTGGGGCTGGATGGTATCACCTTGACGAAAACCTTCACGCCGCCGAACCATGCAAAGATCCCAGAACACTTGGAGTTTATCGAGAAGCAGTACGGCGCAGAGATGGCGTTGGGACGACTTTCGAAGGGGTATACGAGGGAAGAGCTTGAATCGAAAATCGGTTCGTTGGGCTATCTTGTACATACTTGGGAGCAACCTGACGGCGTTACAGGATACTTCAGATCGGCGCCTATGAACGTGGTGGAGCAGCGACCCGGGAAACTTCGCATAACGACTGATCACTCGTTCCCGAGGTCGACGCTGCCGCCCGAACTAGAACAAGAATTGCAAAGACGGAAATCACTCTCGCTAGAAGAATTACAAAACGAAGTCCCGTTAGCTATAGACCCCGAGACTACCTCAATAAACGCTATTATCGACACCGATCGCTTCCAGTGCGAATGGGGTACCTTTTCGGAGTGCTTGCTGAAAGTGGCAGAGGCGCCAGAAGGGACGCAAGCATCTACCTTCGACGTGGAATCCGCCTTCAGGAATGTTCCAACGAAGCCGTCTCAACGCATCTTCACGGTCATCTTGCTGAGCATCCTGTTTCACATGAACTACCTCTTGGATTTCGGGGCTTCACCGTCGCCGGGGATCTTCGGGAGGATAGCGGACGTCATGGTCCTTCTCTTGCTGTTTGCCGGAGTAGAGGCGGTGCTGAAATGGGTGGACGATTTCATATTTTTCAGGTACCCGAAAGGCCGTACGAAAGACGGTACATTCCTATACGCTTACGACGAGAGCCTAATCTGGAGTGTGGCGGAACGCTTGGGCTGGCCTTGGGCGCCGGACAAATTCGTGCCGTTCAGCTCAGCTTTCACCTACATCGGCTTCCACTGGGACTTGGTCTCAAAGCTCGTTCAACTCCCCGAGAAGAAGAAGACGAAATACCGGGCGAAGTTAGAACCTTTCAGGACGAAGGGAGCGTCAATGACGAGGAAGGAGGTGGACTCGATCGCGGGGACTCTGAATCATGTATGCCTCATCTGTCCAGAGGGTCGCTCTAGGATGCCGTTGCTATACCGCCTAAGGGCAAGCTTCAAGGAAAACACCCCGGGATACGTGGCGCACAAGGTGTCGGCAGCGCTAGCGGAAGACCTTTCGTGGTGGTTCGACCAGTTGGGCATGGATTTCTTAGGAATGAAATGTGTGACGCCGGGACCCGTACGAGAGGACGTCGAGCTGATGGTCGACGCCTCCACCTCTTGGGGAATGGGTTTGGTGTTAAACGGACGCTGGTTGGCCTGGGAGTTCAAGGAGGGCTGGAAATCAGAAGGACGAGACATAGGTTGGGGCGAGATGGTCATCATCGAGATGGCGCTGCGAACCCTTCATGCGGCGGGGTACAGGAATACCCACATCCGGCTCCGGTCGGATAACCAAGGGGTGATCGGAGGTCTGAAAGCGGGCTATTCGAGGGGTCGCCAGCAGAACGCTATACTCCGACGCATAGTCAGCTTGATGCAAGACTACGGGATATGGCTCACGATCGAGTACGTGAACACCAAAGTGAACACGGCGGATGCTCCCTCGCGCGGCGAATTCGGTCATAAGGAGGACCTCCTCCAATACCCACCTAGAATCCCTCATCACCTGCGGCCTTTCGTGAAACATTCTGTAGGATACGAGGCTTTGTGAATAAATTAATTCTTGAAGCACACGCGGTCGTTTGAGTGGTTTGAACTAGTTTAAAATGACTATGACAATTTTTCACGAATACAAGTACAATAAACTGCAGCACGAGAATGAAGGAACGTTTCTACGGGTACGGGTCAAGCATGTCATCGAGAATCTGCATCTCGGGAGACAATTCGTCGATGACGAGGGCTTCGCTCATGAGGGCGCGAACTTGGGTAGAGTTGGACTTGTCTGAGACGTGTGAGAAGGCGCACAAGGGGAAGAGAGGTGAATACGTACACAACATCGAGAGTACGCGCATGTCGACCAGACTGCGTATACCCATGGTTTCAAAAGCGCTAGCCCACTCCATTTTGTCGCGAGCGTTGAGAGCATGGCCGACCTCTCCCTGTCGAGTGTGAGGCGACGGACTTTCGAGAACAGGGACATCGGTCAAAGCGGCGGCGAGCCCTGTGGAGGTTCAGGAAAGGAACAGAAGGAGGAAGGGCAGGAAGATAGCGCACCGTCAGCCTCGGGTTGCTTCCATTGGAATTCGTCGACGAGAGCGGTAGCGACGCGATCTTGGACGCCTACAAGTTTCAGAGAGTGAGCCACCGAAAGAAAAGAAGGAAAGATACGCACAGTCGCGATAGAGGAAGATGTGATGTGATCTTGTACTAGGCCATCTCGGGAGTTCGACGAGGGCTCGACGAGGGCCCTGTTACGCTCCAGGGCAGTTTGCCGACCGTCTTTGACTCTATGTTTGCTTGGATCTCCATGCTGGGTCAGCGTCGGACGTGGCTGCGTTGGGATCAACGTCTGCTTCGGAGAATTTGAGGTCATAATCACCTTTTGAACCATTGGTCAAAGTACAAATGATACTCAGTAACACACGTCTCACTTCAGTTCGTCAAACGTTCATCTAACACTCGCTCCAATACGAGCGGATTCGACCACCATACATTCGGATATTCATTCTCGTGGTTATGTTGTCTTTAGCACTAGAGTATTGTAACTCGATACACGCGCGGTAGATAGATACATATACTGTAGTGCCGGTCCACCACGTTGTACGACTCTGCCAGTACTCGCGAACCGTTTGGACACGTATATGCGACAGACTGAATTTCGATTCGCAACCTGCAGTATTACTATTAGTCAGCTGACTTGCCGCGCGCCACAACGGCATCCGAGTCGTCCCCTTTCTTTCTTTACACGAACCACAACCATACTGGTCTTGCAGTCGAACCTCCTCGAACGAGTTTCAACACTCTAACCTTGTCTCAAGCTATGGTTTTCCCTGCATGATCTACTGAGTCTCAGAAATGATCTTCATGTGCCCCTACTGCTCTACAACAAGACTCTGTTGCTTTCTGCTGTTCTCTATGCGCACATAAAATCAATCAATTGACTTCTAGTGTCTTCTCGAGCTTTCTGTCCCGATGAGGAGCCAAATTACAAGGTTGCCACGGGCGGTTGACGGTAGCCTCGTCTGAACAATACCCGCTAGATATCCCATTGTGGTAGCTTGATGGCAATGCTGTTCGTCGCCTCTACGCTTGTTTTTTGGTCACCATCGAACAATAGTCTCGCTTTGCACTCTCGCACCCATGACAACCTTGTTCTGCTCGATTTGAGTACTTAAGTGGCGTACAATCGACGAGGAACGTTAGAATTCTTTCTACCCTTCCTCTCCGATCCAATGGCTCATGATCAATCAGTGTTCAGCCTCTGTAGTCGTCTTCCCCATTCCATCACCCAAGAGCCCTGTCCAGAAGTGTACCCCTTCGAACCGCATTCCGGAACCGTCAATGAGATGTGGGAGCAGATTGGAATAGACAAGAAAGTGTGTGGTCCTTGTTCGGAGGATTCAGCACGCTTGTATTGCCAATTCGTGTACAATTACATCTCTCCTGAACCTCCGGAATCCTGGTTTGACTGTATCAGTGACTCTCTTGGGTACGTCGTCCGATCTCCCAGCCGATTTTTCATGTGCTCATCCTTCTACGCAACAGAATGCGTAACCCCTTCTTCATAAAAGGCTGGTTTCGGGATAAACGATGGCGGAGGCAAGGATTGCCACATTCACGACAGTCATCAGACTTAGTGTGGATTTGTGTCGGCACGGAGGAAGCTCTAGTGCGCCTCAAGGCCTTCACCTATGCTATGAACACGTTCGAAGGAAATCCGTTTTCGTGGGACCTAGGGACTTTTGCAACAATGACCACCGAATACTTGCACCAGTTGGCGGGTACTCAAACCGTTGCGAAAGTGTACCATCCACCCTTCATCCTACACCCTTTGAGCTGTTAGCATGCGGTAACCGGCCGTTCATGCAACTTGTACACCCTTTCTGTCTTCACTCTCTTTGCATTTTGGCATTTTCATTCTTCACCACTTTATGTAGACACATCACTTTTGTAGTATCATGTAGTAGCTCATCATGTATCGTAGGGTAGTCTGATGCTCAATAGATTCTCGAAGTTTGCAGCACATCGATCTCTTGAGAAGTTGCTAACTAGCGCAGAAGTTGGCGAAGATGAGTGACTGGGTGACGGGCCTGGTCGCTTGAGAAACAATGTCGGGTCGACGTAGATATACACTCACCTGTAGACCAAGTTGAATGTAAGGAGCTTCCACCGCAGCGGTCCGCAGGTCCACCGATGGGCCCAGGGCTGTAGTTACGGAGGTCCGGTCCGGGCAATATAAGTACACCGTGATCCGCAATCAACAGCATCATACATGGCTTCTTCACAACTGCCACCTAGTCTGGCCCAACCTGCGAACACGCAGGAGACACAGACCATCAGCTCTCACAGTTACCGTACCTTTTCCTCATGTTGCAGCTCCACCGTCGCCGAGTCGTACCCCGATGCCCAATCTGAAGCTCACGCCAGATGGATTGCCACTGGCGGCTGCCCGATTTCGGTTCAGAATATGTTTCCGCAAAGTCGGTGGAACAAACTGATGCCGTCTCATCGTCCAGACGTCGATCGCACCCCCAACTGTACGAACTCTCAATAACCCCAATCCGTGACAGCCTAACCGAGCTGAACAGCAGCCCTCGCCGACCCATATGATTACGAGCAAAAGTACGCGCCCGATTCCCCTTATGAAGAACTTGGACCCCGCGCTCGCGTTTGGAAGACCTACAATGATGAAAGCGCCAAGTACGATGTAGTAATGGTGGAGACATGGCGAGACGGCCTTGACATGCTGCTAGTTTTCGTGAGTTTTTTCTGGAGGCTTTGCTGCTGTGGAGGGGCTGTGAATTGATGCGACATATTTGCTGCAGGCGTCATTATTCTCTGGTGTTGTCACGACCTTTGTGGCTCAGACCTGCCAGTCTCTTCGCGCAGATAACACGACAGTCATGACTGTTATGATGCGCGACATGCTGAACCTCCAACGGTCCATTGTCAATGGTACTTCGATGCATGTCTTTGCTTCCGATGCACCCGAATCGTCCTACTTCCACGCCCAACTGGCCGACCTCTGGGTCAACGGATTATGGTTCACTAGCCTTGGGCTCAGCCTCACGACCGTGTCGTTCGCTGTCCTAGCTAAGCAGTGGATCTATCTCTATATCACGGTCCCATCCGGAACGCCACGAGAACTAGCCCGTGTACGCCACTTTCGTTACATGAGCCTAGAGAAGTGGCATGTCACGATGATCATCGGCTTTCTTCCCGTTCTTATGCACCTTTCGCTGGCACTATTCTTCCTCGGTCTGGTCATATACTTGCGAGCCATGAGTGTGACGATGGCTGTTTCCCTCGCATGTCTGGCGGGTACCACTTTTCTTGCATACTCCATCAGCAATATACTTCCACTCCTCTTCCTTGATTGTCCGTATCGTACCCCGCTGTCGCTTTATATTCACAGCATCTATGCCCACGTTTGGCAGTGGACCTCCTTTCTGTCACAGCGTGCCTGTCTCTGGTTCTCAAAACCAGAATCCCAAGATCATCATGAACAGTCATCCACCAAACTACCTTACAACGAGCCGCCAATATTCACTGATGGAGAGCTTCGGGTTGTGTCCGGGGCCCTGGGAAGAGAAGTTGATGCCCTGGCGCTTTCCTGGCTCCACAACAAGACCGCCAATGCATCTGTCCAAAGCATTGTCCTGCAATCCCTCAGCAATCTCCCTCTGGAGAGCATTCCCATCCTCGAGGGGCCAAAGGGTATCAGATGTGTCGCACAGGCAATCCAAAGAGACGGCCAGAAAGCCAATCAGGCTGTTGATCGTTTCAAGCGGTTTGAACGAGCAGCGATACGCTTCGGAAAGGTCTTCACATTTTCGCTATTTTACAGAGCTCTGGTGTATCCTGATATCGCCGCGGAGTACCTACGCAGAGGCTTGATGCAAACGGGTCTTGAAGAGGAGCTTGACATCGTAGTATGGGGGAGAATCTTCCAGACCGCAATGCGCTTTGGAGTCGGTTGGTTGCTGATCAGCGAGCAAGGGCCTCTTTCGAAGCCTTGGGCTGATCTGCTCGACATTGTTGCAAAACAACATGCCTGCCCATGGATGGACTGCGACAACAACGACAAGAACCTCTATACCTTTCTTCTTGAACAGCCAGAGGCTTGTCCGCCTCTCGTCATCACAACTCACCATCTCGCTCGAACCAATTCTGCTCGCGCGGCTCTTAGCAACATGCGTTTGTCGCTTACTAAGTGGGTTCTGCATGTTGGCTTCCAGCATGTCAAGAGATCCGCGGAGACGTTCACCGAGAGCCTCCCCCATGATATTACTCTCCACCTCGCGATGTTACAGACACCTTCAGTTCAAGCGACATCTATCCAGCAAGAAACATCTATCCTGTGCGAGAACTGGGCAAAACCGAGAGAATCCCTCTTCCACAAGGTCCTCGTTGCCGTCAGGAGCTATGCTGTTCTTGGCGGCACCTCAAGTAGACACAAGGATGTTGACTGTGCTGCGATCGCCGCACTCAAGAAAGTTGTTCTCTCGGACGCATTTGGGAGGGGCGACACTTTTTCGCACGAAGACGAAGGCATCATCATCTCTTCGCTCTTCAGCGCTCTCAATCGAAGCCTTGCGATGGCCCAGGCTGTTTTAGAGAATCGCGACTTCTCTTGGTTCACGCTGGAAGTTGCAGATAAATGCCTGGACATCCTCTTCGGGCCTGGAGATTGCTGGCTAGGTGGCGAGGCTCTTGCAACTCTGTTCTATTACTCCTTGCAGGCTGGAAATCAGACACTGCCTACACTGAAACGCATATACACCGAAATGTTAGAACAAGACTGGCTGGGGGACATGGGCAGTGCCTTCGAGGATGTCAAGAAGCTTCCCCCGGACGTCAGGGCTCGATCTCTCTGGTTGCCAGTGTACTGGCAACCAGGATTTACCTATTTGGCCTCAACCTTTGTCGATGGATTGTCTATCATCTTGAGCGAGTTCCCGGAGCTGTTCGAGCGCACGTCCGAGTACATCAGGGACCCAGAAAACCTAGAAACGATTTACAAGATACTCCTCTTAGCTGACGATGATACACAAGCGCGCATGTGGCGCTTGGCGGAGCTGGTGAAGATCGATGATTGGGAAGGTTGCATAAGGGAGCTAGCCCACTTTGCCTGCTGTCCGGGCGTTGACAAGGAGTATAACGGGACAATTGACATTCATGTCGGCTTCCGCGTAAAGGTTGTTCGGGAATCACATTACCGTCCATTCAAAGAGCTGTCGGCTGTGGTGGCAGCCTTCAAGATGGACATAGAGCTAGGGTACTTCCAGCCACAGCTGCAAGATGGCACTGAACTCGAGGTATGCCACTTGAGCAAGCATGCAACACAAGAGAGACTAACACTTGACATAGGCAGACGATGTCAAGAACGTACGCAGTGGAGGAGGTCGATATGACTATGGCGCAAACTGGGCACGAAGGTTCAGGCGAGGCCGCAATATGCTGGTAACGGGACCGAATGTAGACCGCTCGAACTGGGCAGAGCGTTTTGATCCGTTTATGACTGTTGTACCTACAGAGGGACGTAGGAAGGACGAATGATTGAGGTTGTCAGCAATTCGAGGCGTCTACTATCAAGTGAATATTGATGTACATATCTAGTGAATGGAAATGAAGTCCGCTTTGCGCTACTATACTTATACCGACAGCAAAACTAGACCTGTCTCCGTTCGTGTGCCGAAGATTGCGACGGCCAAAGCACTTCAAATGTATTGCAAACTTGCCAGCTGCTTGTCATGTCTTGGTGTTCATCGGTAGTTGAGATTACCTATTCACCCTCCGCAAAGCTCATAAACAGACTGGTTCTCGCACGGCACCCGAGATTGCATAGATGACACGTAACACTATCAAAGAGAGTAACCAGACAATAAATAAGTGTACTTGTAGCCGAGACAGTGCTTTCCGTCTGATTTGCCAATGGTGAATCCTCAAGATCGGATGACGAGCTAGACAGAAGCTTACCAGTTGGTTTCAAAGTCGTCAGTACACTGAAGGCTATTGACGATGTCAATAACACCAAAGGTAACGTGTGTCAAGTCGACAAGGACGTCTTCGTCAGTCGCAGCCGCTACTGATGCGATGACCTGATCATCCGAGCAGTCAAAGTCACTGTGTATCGCCAGTGGTCAATTCGCTATGGTCTAGAGTCGAGAACAGCGAGCGCACCCAAACAGGTTACATTTCGTGGTGGTGCCAAAGAGGCGAAGGCTTTCAATGCCAAAATTCGCAGGTAGCGGGACGCAAAAAGTCGTGTCGAAGTCTATGCAGACGCCTTCAAATTGCTTGCGGTTACATATTTGACCTTGTGGCTGTCGGAGACGTGTGAGTACGTGACCTTCTTGAGGATATACAGGCAGCACAACACACCTCCGCAATGATCTGCCTCTTATCAGTAGGTGATGCCATAGTGAGTGCAGCAGCCCCGAGGAGAAATTGGAGAGATCGAGCGAAGAACATTGGAATGAAAAGTGCTGTTTGTGCCATCTACGAGTCAGAGCCGTGAGCCTTTATACCACGAATCTGGGAGGCCACACCGCAGAGCGTGTGTGATGTTGAGTTTCATGTCGCGTCGAAGATGGGCTGCGTGCATCCACTTGGGAAGCGAGAGAAGAATTGAGCCCAGTGGCGCTCCGAGAGTGGACACGCATCGCCGTGAGATTTTTGGCGTATACTCAAGCACCACAGTGAAAGAACAGAAGCTTTTGTTTTAGTGACTCGACGCCTGGCGCTTGCCAGCGCACAGCCGCGGCGTACCGGAGGTGGGGAAAGAGTACTGTGGGGACCACCCCAGCCTCGTGAAAGTGGATACTTCGGCGCGGACCCGTTCTCTGAAGAGATGACACAGCAACAAAGAGCCACAGGATCAGGAAGCTAGGTGTTTTGATTTGGCGATGATTAGCAGGAGGAAGGCACAATTCGAATCAAGGACGATTTCCCCGAAAGCGGGGAGAAGGTGATATGTAGATGTTTCAGGTCCGCGAGCATTCTCGTCGGAGTGTCATACAGCGTGGTTTCAAGATTGTGGGACTACGAATGTATGCCGAGCGTGTATGCGTGCCAGACATCGAAGCATTCCTTGCGGTGGCACAGACGACGCGACGGACCAAGCTGTACAGCGGCCAGGTGGCAGTGGCGAATCGTCCTACGTGATCTTGGCTTGATGCTGGTGAGCGGACGGCCCCCGAAATGAACTGAGTTAACAGTGATGGTGGCAAAGCAAAGAACGACCGTGTTTGTTGTGCTTGTTTATCCCTGACTACCTCCAACGCGGTCTCTTGAGGCGACGAAAAGGCAACGAAAAGGCAGTCGTAACGATCTCAGAGCGGTAAGGCCCTGACGGTGGAAAGAGTGACATTTCTGACAATAATACACCCCGGTCGGCACCAGAACAACGGCATTCGAATCTCGATTCGCGACGCGTGCGCCGTGGACGTGTTTGATGCGACTCCATGAAAGCGAGAGAGGGGACGGACACCCGAACATGACAGAGAACAAAAAAAATGAGAGTAGTCCAAAGAGGGCGTGCTGTTCCTGCCCCCGTCATCGTCAAAAAGATAGAGAGAGGTTATCTTGAGAGAACAATGCACTATGCCAGACGCAGCGTGAGCGGATTGAGTGCGTTGTTGCCATTGGCATGATTACGCACCTCTCTCAATTCTTTCTTTGTTCCCTCAGACATGACGCATATCTGGCGTCCGAAAGCTCGAGGGTGCAGTGTTTGGGGCCACAATAAGGCAAGAGAATGGAACAAAGTGACGGCAAGAGCGGAGAGGATAATTTGATTCGCCGCGTGGACGTGTTTGATGGGATCAACACCGACCTGGGGTTATCCTGCGCCGTCGTGTGCGCTCGTGGACGACTGTGGACGACCGCGTCTGAACATGTCTCTCGTTCTTCAACTGGCTCAAGCTCCTCGCCACCATCGCGCCGCATCTGTCACCAAAATTGTCACCTGCCGAAGCGCACCGCTTGATCGGCGCTCATGGCCGGAGGGCTGCAACGTCGTCCTTACGGAGATTATTAACGAGAACGGCCACTCGACCGTTTATGGAGCGCGCTTCGAGACTCGCAACGGCGGGGTGGTATGGGAAGAGGACGGTAAGCAGGTGGACATTGTCATCAAGATGGGGAACCTCGACGCTATAGCGGACGAGGCGCACTGCTACTGTGACATGCAAGACCTTCAGGGCAGTGTGTTGCCACACATGTTCGGTTTCTTCAAGGCATTCGACGGATCGACGGATGGTCTGGGGTGTTTGGTGCTGGAGCGTTTTGGAAAGGCCCTTGAGATACCGTTGCACGTACTGGAGAGATCGGAGAAGTACGTGTTCATCTTTCACTCTGGACGTTCCTGACGTGAAAGGGCTTCTAGAGGCATCATACTCTCCCAACTGCAAGCAATGCATGACATGGGATATTTTCATCTCGATCTGGAGCCCGGAAATGTTCTCTACCGCGAAGGGGAATTTCGCATTATTGACCTCGGAAACATGGTCGATGATCACGACTGTTCTGACACAGCATCTTCGTTTGATTTTGCGAAGGTGCTTGCGAGCTCATATCCCGGCGAGATCATGCGCATGGGAATGTGCGTTTCATTGTTCGGCCAAGCTCTTAAAGTTTTGAAGTATTTCGACAGGGGTACGTGATCCCAGCTGATTTTATAGTTCTAAGTTACGCTGGCTAACAGCATCTTTTACAGGCACGTTCTATGTCTCAGACTTTCTTTTTGAGAGGAGCAGTGATCTGCCGACACGACGGCTGATGATAGCGCTGTATCCTCGTTTCTTCTCCGCTTATTATCGTGATGGGCCTGAGCTGAACTCCATCATGGAGGACTATTATAGGCGTATCCAGAGAAAGGTGCTACAGGGATACAAGTTTGAGGAGCTGGAGAAGTTGGCGCCGGCCCTCGTTGAGGACGTGCGAAGAGCGGCAAGAGAAGGGTGCGTTCTTTTCTGCTTCGTTGGGATCCCGGACACTTAAGAATTTGCAGAGGGGCAGAGCCCAAGTGTATATTATCTGTGTCCACTCCTGAGGAGGAGGAGAGGACATGTGACCGCGGGTTCGGTTTGTATCTCATCCCCCGTGAAATGCTACCGTAGTGTGTCTGCTGCGATGATTACAATTCCATGCCGCTGCTCTAAGCTTTTTAGCCAGGCGAGCGTCCAGGTCTGCAATTGGACAATCTCACAGTACTATCAATGCTCACCATCACGGCGTCGACCTCCCTTGTTTGTCAAGAAACACGTTTCGCCGAAAATCATAGTGGCGTGTTGAGCGAACGGGTCCATCGTATCCGTTTCCGAGTATCAAAATGCATTTGTAAGTACAGATCTTAGCAGCGATTGTTGCAATTTGTAGTGCCGTGCACCAATGGGCGCCTGTACTGCCTGTGACGCCACTCTTCACGCGCGATGGACTCATTGTACAGCTTCTCCTCAAGTTGTGATGCTCACTTGTCCATGCGCTACTTCGATGACGCGTCCGATGTACTTGTAACCCCCCGGACGGGCTCGAATGTTCACGATGGGCTCGTTCGTACACCCGTGACATTTGGTCTAGAGGGAATCCGCGAAACGAAGCAGGGTGCGTCTGCTTGTTGCCGAGTACGAGCTATCCCCGACTTCGTTTTGCATGCAAGTTGCACTCCGCGTCAAGATGTCGATTGGCCAAGAGACAAAAGACTATGCAGTAACTATCTCGTGAAGTTTTGAAACTGTCGTTGTATTGGCAGCCCGGACAGTACAGTCTCGACGGTCACGAGTAAGTGAGAACAATAACGCACGGTGCAGAGCGGCCATCGGATACATTCACATTGAATCCCAATGCCACTCCTCCTTCGGATCCCGACATATCTGCCGCCCAAGCTATGCACGAGCCACAGAGCGAGCTATCACAGCATGTCAGCCGAAGGATCTGTAGGAGGAGGTAGGGGGAGGAGAACGGAGAGGGGGTGGGGGCAAAAGGAAGAAGAGGGGCGGGGATGAGAAGGAGGAGTGGGGGGAAGAGGAGGTGGGAGAGTGAAGGGAAGGAAGAAGAGGGAGGAGGAGGGAGATAAAAAGGGGGAGAGTGCAAGTGAAAAGAGCAAGGAAGAGAGAAAGATGGGGGAGAAGAGACACAAAGTGAGGACACGCGGCCAGGGTGAATGAACGCCCGGAAATGAAATGGGTAAAGGTCAGCAACGGCGCACTGGTTCAGCCTGTTAGACCTTTCAAAGGTTGTCATTGTCGGAAACCATCGGGAGGCGTTTCGAGAAAAGAAGGCACACATATTTAGTAGTTTTGCTGTATTCCAATTTCCAAGGTGCAGCGTGAGGGGATTGAGATATATTGCTGGCATGGAGACGCACCTTTTTCTCTATGCCATCTATCTCCATACACATTTGACGTTCTTGAGCTGGAGAGTGACGGTTTCGGGAACCACAATAAGTCGAGCGAACATGGTGACGGCAAAGCAGAGAGGGGTGATTTGATCCGCCGCGCCGCGTGGACGTTATGTGGTGATGATATCAACAACCTGGGGTTATTCTGCGCTGTCGTGTACCCTCGTGTACGACTGTGTACGACCGTGTGTACCATGTCTCTCGTTCTTCAACTGACCAAAGCTCCTCGCCGCCATCGCGCAGCATCTGTCACCAAAATTGTCACCTGCTCAAGTCCACCGCTTGATCGGCACTCATGGCCGGAGGGCTGCAACGTCGTCCTTACGGAGATTCTCAGCGAGAACAGCCACTCAACGGTTTATGCAGCGCGTTTTGAAACTCGCAACGGCGGGGTGGTATGGGCAGAGGATGGCAAACAGGTGGATGTTGTTATCAAGATGGGGAACCTCGAGGCTATGGAGAACGAGGCGTACTGCTACCGCGACTTGCAAGGCCTTCAGGGCAGTGTTTTGCCACACATGTTCGGTTTCTTCAAGGCATTCGACGGAACGGCGGATGGTTTGGGCTGCCTAGTGCTGGAGCGCTTTGGAAAGGCCCTCGAGATACCGTTGCACGTACTGGAGAGATCGGAGAAGTACGTGTTCGTCTTCCACTCGACGTTTCTGACGTGAAGGGGCTTCCAGAGGCATCCTACTCTCCCATTTGCAAGCAATGCACGACATGGGATATTATCATCTTGATCTTGCGCCGAGGAATGTCCTCTACCGCGATAGGGAATTTCGGATTATTGACCTCGGAAACATGGTCGATGATCACGACTGTCCTCACACAGCATCTTCGTTTGATTTTGCGAAGGTGCTTGCGAGCTCGGATTCCGGCGAGCCCATGTGCATGGGAATGTGCGCTTCATTATTCAGCCAGGCCCTCAAAGTTTTGAAATATTTCGATGAGGGTACGCGATCCCACTTGATTTCATAGTTACGCTGGCTCACGACATCTCTTGCAGGCACGTTCTATGTCTCAAGCTTCTTATTTGAGAGGAGCAGTGATCTGCCAACTCGACGGTTGATGATAGCGCTGTATCCCCGTTTCTTTTCTGCTTATTATTGTAGGGGGCCTGAGCTGAACTCTATGATGGAGGACTATTACAAGCGTATCGAGAGGAAGGTACTACAGGGATACAGGTTCAAGGATCTAGAGAAGGTGGCGCCGGCCCTTGTTGAGGACGTGCGAAGAGCGGCAAGAGAAGGGTGTGTTCTTTTCTGCTATGTTTAAATCCCGGACACTGAAGAATTTGTAGAGGGGCAGAGCCCAAGTGTATATCTTTCATGACCACCCCTGAGGAGGAGGAGAGGACATGTGACCGCGGGTTCGGTTTGTATCTCATCCCCCGTGATATGCTACCATAGTGTGTCTGCTGCGATGAATACAATTTCCAGGCCGCTGTCCCGAGCTTCATAGCCAGGCGGATGTCCAAATCCGCTATTGGACAATCTCATAATACTATCACTGCTGACCATCACTGGTGTCAACCTCCCTTGCTCGACATTCCTGCTTTTTGGGACAGCAAAACCTCCAGACAAAATGGTCCATTGTACCCCATTCAAAGCACTCGAACACATAGACGCAAGACTTGTAGTGTTGTGTACAAGTGGACGCTTGTATTCTACTCTGCAAACAAGTCATCAAAGTTCTCCCCCTTCTTTCTCTTCTTCGACGGCCCTGCTGTCTTCCCATAGTTGATAGGTTGGGGAGGAATGACCGTGCCTGCTTTTGAATAGACTTTCCTTTGAGTGGGCGTGTCTTCAGTGTCCTCCTCCTGGATTGAGCTCCTTCTGCCCTTTGGCAGAAGTTGTTTAAGGTTGAAGCAGCTGTTGGTGTTCATGTATTCAAAGACCTTGTTGGCGGACTTGTGAAAGCTATATACATCTTTGTCAGAAACTTCTAAGCAACAAGATTACAATGACTTTGGCTTCTTACCGACCATCCCAACCATAACCTACGATTGTCCGATTTCTGAAGGCATCTCCGACTTTTGTCAAAAACCTCATGAGGTTTGGGTTGACTTCGAGATAGTCATCGGGAAGTGTGACATAGTCTAGTCCCACTGCTGATAGAGCAATGAAATCAATGAGTGCAAGCTGATTTCCCTCGTAGAGTGGTGATATGTATAGAGTTGTCTTTTCGCGGATCATGAACATAGTGTGGGTCATTGACGTGAGTATGCCAAATTTGGTTTCTGTGGTAACCATTTCCGACCACACCTAAAGAAAAATGTTTGCATGCCACCATAATGTCCAAGCTGGTATTGGCCAACTTACTTGTGAGAGCAGCCGGTCACATTTTTCTTGGTACTGTGTACCACTGTCGAGCGACCTCCAGAAGAATCCGACAGGGAAGTGATGACCCGGGAACAGGGCATTGAAGTCGTGAAGTGTCTCCAGCAACTCTCTGAAGGCATCTGTGCTGAGTGAGTTCGAGGTTTTGAACTCCAGTACACCGAGTTCGGTTGTAGCTCGACGCAGAAGCCGGTCCGCAATCGAATCGCCTTTCTTCCCCGCCATGGAGACGAAGTTTGGGACAAAATCTGTGTTGTCCTTTCTGTGCTGATTCCACAGTTCAAGGACGGTGATGGTTGGAATGAGTACGCGGTTGACGAAGTGGTCCGCATGATCATGCTCGGAGTAGGTGATGCTCTGGAGACCACGGCCTGTAAAGCGAGCATCCAGGCTCTTCGCATATGCGTACACGTCAAGGTCATCTAGCGGGATGACCGAGTTCGCTAGATCGCGGAAGATTTTGTCCGCCATCAGGGCGTTGGAAGAGGTCTCGAGAAGATCTTCCAAGAGGACGATAGACGAGAGTTGTTCATTGACGGGCAGAGCCGCCTCAGACTCCGTAGCGCCCCTCGTACTTGCCGCAATAGGACGTGCAGACTTCTGGTCGATGGCGGGGAGATTCGTGAATTTGTGGTGGAAAACGGAGAGTAGGGTGTCACCCGCGCTGTATGCTGAATCGGAGGGAAGATTCAACCGTTCTCGTAGCGGAACAGGCTGGGATCGCGTATTAGCTCGCGGCGGGCCTTGGGTGCTGTGCATAGTATGAGGAGGCGAATTGACGTCGATGATGGGTGTGCGTAATCTAGAGGAGGTTTTGTGGCCCATTGTATCTACTACATATAGCCGGCTCCGAGTAATCAAGAACAATGGCGAGCACCAATAGGGCTTGTTTGCGGAAGAACAATAGCAATTTCTTGATTTGCGTCAATCATTCTGATGTTGATGAGATCACCTTTTACCTGGGGCTAATAACTCTTGACCAAACCACAACCATCCTTACCGCCACTAAACATGTCTCTCGTTCTTGAACTGAGCAAAGCTCCTCGCCACCATCGTGCAGCATCTGTCACCAAGATTGTCACCTGCCGAAGTGCACCGCTTGATCGGCGCTCATGGCCGGAGGGCTGCAACGTCGTCCTTACGGAGATTATTAACGAGAACAACCACTCGACTGTTTATGGAGCGCGCTTTGAGACTCGCAACGGCGGGGTGGTATGGGAAGAGGACGGTAAACGGGTGGACGTCGTCATCAAAATGGGTAACCTCGATGCTATAGCGGACGAGGCGCACTGCTACTGCGACATGCAAGACCTTCAGGGCAGTGTGTTGCCACACATGTTCGGATTCTTCAAGGCATTCGACGGATCGACGGATGGTCTGGGGTGTTTGGTGCTAGAGCGGTTTGGAAAGGCCCTCGAAATACCGTTGTACATATTGGAGAAATCCGAGAAGTACGTGTTCGTCTTTCACTCTCGACGTTCCTGACGTGAAAGGACTTTTAGAAACACCATACTCTCCCATTTGCACGCAATGCACGACATGGGATATTTGCATCTTGATCTGGCGCCGAGGAATGTCCTCTACTGCGACGGGGAATTTCGGATTATCGACCTCGGAAACATGGAAGATGCTCACGAGTGTCCTCAAACAGGGTCTTCGTTTGATCTTGCGAAGGTGCTTGCGAGCTCAGATCCCGACGAGCAGATGCGCATGGGAATGTGCGGTTGGTTGTACATCCAGGCCCTCAAAGTGTTAAAGTATTTCGACGAGGGTACGTGATTCTTTCTGATTCATAGCTACGCTGGCTAATAGCACCTGTCGCAGGCACGTTCTATGTCTCAGACTTTCTTTTTGAGAGGAGCAGTGATCTGCCGACTCAGCGTTTGATGATAGCGCTGTTTCCCCGGTTTTTCTTCGCTTATTATCGAAGGGGGCGTGAGTTGGACTCTATGATGGAAGACTATTACAAGCGTATCCAGAAATTGGTGCTACAGGGATCCAAATTTGAGGAGCTGGAGAAGGCGGCGCCGGCCCTCGTTGAGGACGTGCGAAGAGCGGCAAAAGAGGGGTATGTTCTTTTCTGCTTCATTGGTTTCCTGGTCACTTACGAATTTGTAGAGGGGCAGAGCCCAAGTGTAGCTCAACTTTGTACACCTCTGACGTGGCGGAGAGGATATGTGACCGCGGGTTCGGTCTGTATCTAATTCCCCGTGATATGCTTCCTTAGTACTAGTCATCAACTACCGCAACGTCGCACTGCTATCTCAATGTTTTCCAACAGCTTTTCTTACTATAATGATTATACCTGTCCGCGTTTACCACTCCAACATGTGTAGCTGTCGTCTCTCTGATACCGTGCACTGAGCAGCGTCCTCGTCCATCGGCTGACTATCGACTGCTGCAACCTGTTTGATTCGACATAAACTACTCTACAACAATGCTGAGCATCCTGTTGATATACCTACCAAACTTGAGCTGCAGCTCTGCAAGTGACTGCAACTGCGAGTCTCCCAGCGGAGTCAGCACTTGACATAGAGGTCATTCGGCGCGAGACAACTGCGAGGCGGCATACATCATGGCAGTCTGAATTCATGTATGCCTGATAATGCTCGACTGGACAGTCGGGAGCATCCTGTCTCGAGACAATGCCACGAGATATAATTGCAAACCAGCGTGAGTAAAATCCGCGACTGCTGCCGCACCAAAGACCTTCGTCCTTTAAGTTCAGTAGCGCACATTGAAGGCATGGCTGGAGACTCGATCCCCAGATTCAATGCTCGTTCCGAAGGATTCCGTACTGGTCATATTACTATTTCGGTCAAGATACGCCACATTCCGCCTCAAGGTTCAGTGTAGATCTCAATTCATCGGAGCTTCAGTCCGCCATTACCTACTATATACTTTTCCAAGTCCTAACTTGACGAGCCTTCATCATGACGCGCTGTGACAATCTTGTAAAGTCATGACTCCAGCGAGCATGACCTTCCCCTCCCATGAGTAGACTTCCATCCGCGTTTCGAACCAGTTCAACATTGCTCCAAGAACCCTGGTACATCAGCACGTAGAGTACGTTGTATCACAATCGATGAGTCATAGCCCTAATCGTCATCGCTTAGAATATCGTGCAGGACATCGCCGCTTGGAGGCGATGCTCAAAGGCGTGTTGATCGTTCTCCTCCAGTGCACCTTCCCTTCCAGTGCGAAGTCGACAACGTGTATGGTTCGTCATTCGTAGCATTCATAGCCTCATCGCCTTCCACGATCAGATCATAGATGACCTTTGAGGCAAATCTCAAGGGCGGCGACGGTCATTGAATCGTTCTCCTGCGATCCCAGATCGTAATGCTCATAGTGGACAGCCAGAATATTCTGGTCGTTATGGATGGTCCTAAGGCGTATAGAAGTATTGCGTAAGGACTGGTGGAGCGAGGAACGACAGGATAGTTGCAATACAGTGCTTCGAGAGGTTCATTAAGACGCAGGAGAAGGCTGGTTGCATGGGACAGACAGCAATGTGGTTCTGACGAGTATGGAAAGGCCAAAGCGCCTTAGCTGAAAGGTACATCTTGTGTTCTAAGCGTCTAAGAGTGTAAGTCATGGGAGGGTAAGGCCAACATTCGGAACTCGGGCCGTACACCTCCGCTGACAATACAGACAACGTGTCCGCGCAGCAGCTTTCAAGTCGACCACATCGAGCACATTACTTGACATCCTTTCGCATCCTCTTTTGCTCAAGCACCGTACTGCGATGATCTCTCACAACACCTTACTTACGCTCGCCAACTCGCTCGGCTTGATGGCGATTGCAACGGTTATTGGGTACCACTTTATTGCGGTGAATGCGAAGAATCTCTGCAAGGATGCGAGACATTAAAACGAACCGTGCGTCCTTTTTTCCTTTCTCCCTTTCTCTGCTCCACATTGGGAACTTATCGTGAACCCAGGAAATCAGCATCGCAACCACACAATACGAACCCTCATTCTTCGCCTTCTTGTTCGAATGAATGAATATGCGTCCAGCAAGATCATATCCGGACTAAGCTTTTGGTTATTGCACTCTCCCGTTGCTGCAATCTAATCCCGCCCTCCCTCCGCTGACGGTGTCATTTGACTGAACTCGTGTCTTGGTGTATTGTGTCTTATGCTGCGCTTGGGGATTGGTGCTTGGAGCACATAGAATCTGCTTCCCTCATTCCTTCGTGGGCTGCTCTTCCACCACGCACACACCTGCTACTCTGCGCGTATACCTCACATGCATTTACCCTTCGCCGCAAGCACAATGGCAATGCTACCTCCAATGATCATGGTCGCTGTATCAGCCTCCCCGATCCCAGCTCAAGCACACGTTCGTATCCATCTGCGTCTTGATTTTGTCCCACCGACACCCAAGTAGCAATCTGGACCAGCGTCAATAGACTCTGTTCCGATCTTCCCTCCCAATCACTACGCCTTCAGACCGATGGCAGAGGGAAGGCTGCGCGACGTAGAGACCGGTCCGCGTAACGTCCATCTGCGGTGCAAGCAAGTAGACCTGGGACGTCTAGGATTCGGAGAAGAGGAGGCGCGGTACGAGTTCTGCGTGAGAGAACCGGGAGATGGGGGGTATAGTTACCGGTGGTGAAGATGATCGCATCGATGCAGACAGTGGAATCAAGATACACGCTTTGTACCAACAACGAGACAAACACGATCGTTCCCGTGTACGACAGACTGGAGAATGAAGTGAGGAATACGCACAGTGGGCACCCGTCCTCGCCCGCTCAACAAACCTTTCACCACACCGCAGTACGGACGCGGAAGGATCACGATGAGTCAACATTTAGTCTCATCTTTTTGCACCGCCATGGACACGCTTCGCGCGCCCGACGCTTGCGGCTTTCGCATACTCTAGACAAATGCGAGAGAGATACCTTCAAGTGATTATGCTTTTTGATCTGTGGCGGGAGGCTATGTCAGGTCGGTCGACACTCCCAATGTTTGATGATACGGCTACGGCAATCAAGCCTAGGATCTCATTCTGTTGCTAATTACAAGGTATGGCTCAATGCGATGGGTGATGATACAAGCAATATTGCGTGGAGTATTTCGCTTCGTCTCTGCTTCTGCTAGCGCTTCTTTGGGGAGTCCGAGTCTTCACTTTGACGTGATCGATGATTTTGCCGCTTGGCTCATCAGCAAACGTCGACATTTTGGAGCCAGAGATGGACTAACCTTTCGCAGGAGGCTCGACATTTCTGTTATGCATGTCTTGGTATCCCCACCAATAGGCGATGGCCGTCAATCCCATGAGCCCCGCCGTCCCCAGTACCTGATCACAAATGATGTCAAAGCGAGTCGAACGTGAGTAGACGGATTTCTGACGCACCATACCGCTGTTCATCTTGAAGTTAGGCCGGTTCATCATCATGCGCGGGTTGAAGCCCGCCATGGCTGCAGGTCGGATGTGCGTGGGGAGCATGATTGGTGTCGTGGGTTAAGAGAGGACATAACTTTGGAGTGGTCCTATATACCACCTAGACGGCATAGCGTCAAGTGACTTCGTCAGGTGGCGCAGACTAGAATTGGAGCTGTGCAGATGAACTGATTCATTGTATCTTTCGTGAGATTTGCGCGCGACTTGGCTAAATCAAGCAACACGCTACAAATTCTTACGATGATGGCGACCGGAGCAGTGTGGGCCTCCGCGAACCGTGCTTGGTTAAAGAACAATGGTAAGCGTACATTCAAGTACTTGAGACATGTACAGTACACTGTATACTAGCAGTGAGGTCGTGATCAAGAGTTGCGCGACTACAATCATTTCAGACGTCCCAGGCCTAATCAAAATCGGAAGAAAACCAACGTGATCATGCGTTCAGACGAAATATCTTGCGCGTAGGCGTTGCCGGATATGGGACAGGATCATCTGAGGATTCATATACATCTTGCTGAACTTGAATTTGTACCTGTTCGATCCAATACACTCAATGCCAAGGGAGAGCTACTGTTCTCACGTACCCTGTCATCCGACAGTTCTGGCCTGCTTTTCCGTCCGAATTGATCAGTCGATAGGCCATGGTCGAAGTCTACTGAGACCAGAAGATGTCAATGGCCACCCATCTGTCGATCGAAGGGCTAATTGATGACATACCCATGGGACGAAGAACGACGGGCTCGCTGATGCTGGTAGGTGATGTGAACGTATCGTGGACGTGTCTATTCGTTTTCAACAATATCAGATTGACGAGAACCGTCAGGCTGTAGACGCGTCCCAGGATGGAGAAGATCACGGTGAAGCCTGCAGAAGAAGAGGAATGGGACCGAGGTTCGTGGAAAGGGAGGAGCAAAATACCGCGTACCGTTGATGCTGGTGAATAGAAGTGTGACCATGAGAGAGGTGAAGAGTGCGGTTGTAAAGCCGCATGTTACAGAATACATCGCTATGCGGCGAAGAAGACTGAACGTTCATCAGCGCGGGTTCAAGTGAGGATTAACACAAGAAACTCTACCTTTGCGTAGCCGAATAGGGCGACTCTATCCGCGTTAACCTCCAAGCAAGCGCACAAGCTAGAAGGATATCTGTTGCGACGTTCAACGCCGATAGCGCACTGCACACATATCATGGTTGAGTAGCAGGCATCATGGGATTGAACTCAGACTCACATGGTCATATTCAGACCTACAGACGCGGCCATTACTTGGGGATTGATGAAGAGGTAGATCCCAACGGCGATGGCGAGCGTATACTGTAGAACATCAAGTAGGCGTCACGCCTACACATCATGCGTCGGAGTGAATAAACTAACGTGTGCAATCATAAGAACCAAGACGAAGCATGTCACCCATATATCTCGTGATCTGAAAAGGAAGTCAGGAGTGGACGTCGAAGCGGGGGACAGACGAGTCTGGATCGCGTACATTGCCCAATACCGATATGTGAAGAACCCTTGTTCGATGATCGAAGACGAATACGTGAGGAGGAGGGTCATTGGCACCGTCCAAGGTTGAATGAAGAGAAATTCGCCTGTAGTCCGTGAGAGATTCGCACACAACCACAAGCGAAGGACTGACCAGCGTGTATCACCAAGAACTAGACATAGATCACAGGATGTTTAGCGATCGATTGGGGCCATACAGATAAGATACAGCTCACATAATATTCAGTCGCGATGACCACGATTGAGCACGCCGCGTCTATGAACAACGACAAAGTGATCGCATACTGGTACAGGGTGTGCAGGTTGTAGCGCTTCAGACACCACGTCGCTAGCATGAGCTGGGCTGTATAGCACATTGTGTTCAGATGCGCAGCAGGGGTCCATGCCCTATCCGTGACAGTCATTTGCCGTGAACTACTCGGAGGGACGGTGCTTACCCTGCGTACTCTTGGTAGGAGAAGGGCAAGGCGCTCACTGGCGGTGGCCCGGGCACGGTGGAATTCATGATAGCTCCCAACGCGAGGACTGGAGGAAAGAGAAAGCAAAAAGACAGAGGTGGAGAGTCTATTCTTTTGTAGTCTTCCAAGAACCCACGATCCAACGAGAGACTACTTCTCTCCGGGAAAAAGTCTTAGAAACGCCGTTCAAGAAAGAGCGAACTTGGTTAGGATCAGAAAGAGCGACAAGGTTCCAGTACTCGTAGAGAGCTGCAGTCAGCCTCACTGGTACGTATACAGCTCATGATCGTAGAGGAAGGAGACGTTCAGCCGGACGTGGGCGTCGAGTTTGAAGCTTGCCCTAAGAGACGGAACCGGCATCGCGGATAAAATGCCGGCGATCGCGGCCGATAACCGTCATGGGACCCGGGTCCTTTTGCAAGTCTGCGCCTGCCACTACCACCGAACTCACTGTCAGAGCGTTGTGTTTTCGAATTCACACATACATCATTCTTCCTCTTACTATGCTACCAATCTTGTCTCAATACTTGAGTCCTACCAGGTATGACTATTGACCTTCAGCATCAAAGTATGGCTCGTCACGTTTGTCGGCGTAAAAGACCAAGTATCGCACGACCCAGAAACCTTCTCGCGTCGCTTGGGAAACATCGCAGGACCACAAGGACATGCCAAACCGGTCGCTTCCTCTCTGTCAGTGTCACCATGGACCATGGGAACAGAATTCTCGCAGTACAGAACTTCGGGATCCTCACTGTCACAGTTGCGAGGGCGCCAAGTCCTGCGGACGCGGAGAGCAACGACTCCGACACCGGAGAACCTCTGACTCATACCAACGACTAATCGATCCGTGGGGTCGTGGTGGAAGCCGCTGTACACTGTAGGAATTGGGGCGTGAATGCCTGCGAACCGCGGAAGGCCCGAAAGTCGCGCTGCTGCCAGTGTGGCGGCGATGGAGACACTTCATATAGTTGCGGACTTCGCTTTTTCTGTTGCCATTGGAGGGTCTACAGATTAATGAACGGTGCACATCCTTCAGGATGCATCGATGCATCGTTCGATCCTCCAGCACCCCAGAAAAAAAGGCGTCTCTTCGCTCTTTCTGTTGCCATTGGAGTGTCTACAAATTAATGAACGGTGCACATCCTTTAGGATGCATCGACGCACCGTCTCAGAACCACCCTTTAGCACCCTAGAAATCAATGTATTGGTATAGTGGCGTCTCTTCGCGTTCGTTGGCCGCAGCACCTCTCTCCGACCGATACGACTGTGCCCGCGCTCTGCATTTCCGCACAGTCCGCAAAACCTGTGCGGATCACCGTGCCTCGTTTCCATCGATCCCAAGTACTGTACCCTCGGTCGTCTGAGCTTGACTAATTCCCTCTCCGACATCCTTCCTGACATGTCTCTGCAGGCCGGCCATCGTCCGGGCTTCACTAATGTGCTTCGGCGACTGAGCAGATGCATCAAGCTATAAGCGTTTAGGAGGACGAAGGCTCAGCGCCAAGGGTATATCCGCACGAAAAGCAGCTCGTCGCGAGCAGCATTGTCCGACCGACCGGAGACTGCCTGCTCATTATCAATGGCATGGCGTGCAGAGCAGAGGAAGAAGCCTCAGAACCTTCACTTGCGTGTCTTTGAGGGTCCATCTAAATCAGGCTGCCTGTTTGCCACAAACTGCTCGGGGAATTACTTGGCAGCTGCAAATCGAGCCAACCCAGCTTGCCTGTGCCAGTGAGCGCAGGATACCCGACTAGTACTAGCACAAGACCCCGTCTGGGCCCAAGCCGGCTGAATGTCTCCGTGAGCGAATACTACGCGTCTCTTGTATTTACTAACACCGTACTTACTTAAAAACAGACGTCTCGATCGCGCACAGAACTCTTCTGGGCTGCGGGACGGAGGTCCGACAGTGTGCATTTCATAGTCCGATGTATTCAGTTATTCGCACTTCGCAATTTTGCCCACCCCGACCGAACAGGACGTTACCTGTCCTGCTCGACCTCCCTCGGCTCTTACCCAGGCTAGATGAAAAGGTGTTTTTCCCAGGCCGATCAGGTCCGCCTTCTTTCTCGCACCGAAATACATTGTGGCGTCGCATAGCCACACTCGCTCGAGCTGTGACTTTCACGGGGGCGCGTACTCAATTGTGGAGCCCAGCTCGTTGGAACTTGGTTCGTGGGGCTCAGCTCACGACTTCAAGTTTCAATTTGGTGGAGTAGCGCGTCAACGCGGTCACGGTCAGTCCAGAGGCCCCACTGGCACTGCGCTCATCGATCGATAACCATACATGGTACTCAACGCCCAACGTGTCATTGGTGACCTGCCCTTCGGAGGTCATCGAGGTATCATTCGTGGAGGATCATGCTCCTCTTTCTTCTTGTAGAGGAGAATCATCGTCAAGACTCAGTGCATGTTATGGATAGTTCCGAGCGGACTTGCTGTCCTTTGTTCAGCGCAAACCATGCAACCTACAGGGCGGCGCTTGACATCCGGTTGATACGGTACGTACGGGCAGCGGAAGAAGGCACCCCAGAACTTGGAGTCGATCTGCGTACACTGTACCATTCAGTACGCAAACGCCTTGCTTCGTCCCTTCCCGTTCTCATACAACAACTGCGCCGCTTACGAAACGCACCCCCGACGCCCGATGCTCATGCCAGACGTAAGCACTCCCTCTCAACCGGTGTGTCTGTGTGTGAGGCAAAGCGGCAGGCAGTTGATCATACGCACATCAGAATGACCAGAACGGCGCGCACAGGTGACTTTGCGCATGCTGCACAAATTCGAGAACGGCGGCAGGCTGCCCGAAGCAGCACGTATATGGTTGAAGCAGCGGGTATACAACACCTTCTTTATTTTCTGATCATGCCATGGGGTCGAAACTGCCAGAAGCGTAGCGAACACAGACCAGAGACCAAGAAACCAGTTTGTTGGATGCGAGAAGACGTGTCACGTATACTGTACGTATGACTGGAGTGGCAGATTTTCAGGTGCAGGATAAGGATCGGCGTGTGGTCATTGAGAACGGTGAACGCCTTATCGCTTATCGTTCTCCAGTATAAGTGAACATCGCGAAGACTGCCAACCACAATCCCATCATGGGGGTCCAGGAATATGGATGAGGGGGGTGGGGTGCGGGTATCGGACGCAGAATACGTGGCGGGTGCGCGACTTTTGCGAGACCAACGGTACAAGGAGGCAATCAAACAACAGGACCTCGTCCGAATATAGCGTGGTCCCAGTGCAGTGATCCTAGGTGCACCCCCAAACCATCGGGCGTGTGTCCAGTGGCTGAATACGGATACGACGGGACGGGGCTGTACCGAGGACGCTGTCTGATATGTGAGTCATCGAAGAGTGGGGAAGGGTAGAGTGGGAACGTGGTGGGCCAGCTTTGACGCGCAGTTCGGGTAGAGTGCTTGTGTCGTGGCCATTCAATGCAGGTTTCATAAAGACAGAGCGTGGGCCCTTCTGTTCGGGCCCACACAATTCCTTTGTCTTCGGCGTTGGCAAGGTTAGTGCATCAAACCGCTCGGATGGCGAACAGTCAAGATGGCTCCGGGACAACTAGCTCCAAGGCATTGATTGTCATGCGAGTTGACTGACGTGCGTGATACAGGGCTGCGCAAGCGACACCGAAATAGGACAGACATAGGATGGCATCATAGGTGACATCAACGATTACAGACGCGGCGAACAGAAGATGATAATTTAGCAGTATATACACGACAGCGACCAAGATCCAAGATCAGAGAAATAATAGCAGACAGAGTACCAGACTAGGGATATCTAATGTATTATGTGGCGTGCGATGCAGACTGTTCGGGGGCGCGGTCGCAGGGAACCAGTATCCCCGGCGAAGGACCATCATCCATCGGTCCTTCCAAGTGCGCGGCGGGCGCGGCTGCTGGGCCGGCGCGCGCGCGGAATGGGGCGGCAGGTGTATGCGCATAAATAGGATGCATGGGTGGAGTGGTTGGTGTGCAGACGGTGTGGGCGGGCGGGTCTCGACGGTGCACGTCGGGGCGCCCGGTGTGGAGACGGGGTAGATACGCGGCGGTTGTATGGGTGTTGGGGCGGGCGCTGCCATTACCCCCGTCCGACGTACTGCCAGTATGCCGAGTTGGACTGGGGCACGGGCGATGTGTCCGGCGATGAGTAGTCTGGGGCAACGATTAGCTGGCGCGCAGATGGAGAGACAAAGGGCACTCACGCGCTCGTATGCACGTATAGACGTGGACCTGCTTTGTGCGTTCGTCCCAGACGCCACAGTTCTGGCCGACGAGCCACGTCTGGCCGTGCACGTACATGGGCGTAAAGGGGTCGATGCGGACGGAGCGCATGGTCGATGTCATCGCGTGGACTGGGCGGGAGACGCAGAGGATTGGGCGACTTGAGCGACTTGGCAGATGCGGGGATGGGGACCAAGACACTCCAGCTGGGTCTTTATAACCGAGGCGTAACCAGGCCGGCACTACATTTCACATCTCCGCAAGCCGAACCGGTTCGAACCAGCTATCCCCGCCGGGCACAACGCCTGCACATGATATCATCTGCATCGCGATCCTGTCGCCCGTTCTTGGCCAGCTGGGCACAATCAGATAACCTTTCCTTCGCCCAAGAACCAAGATGCCAGGCCTCAACGTGGCGCACTGTATCAATCACGCCTGGCTTCCTGGATCTCCACTCCCCAGGCCTTGACGCATCCCTTGTCCCATCTATCACCGCGCAGTCACTCCGAGTCTATACTGGGGTGCGTAAATTTTCACTGTCTGGACCAGCCATTGAAGGTCCCCGTAGGTCCTCCCATCCAGCACGCAACCATTGACAGGACGCGCCACACGCCACACGACAACATGGGGAATCTGAAACCGAACCGGAAGGTGCGACCCGGGGGTGCGGTAGCGACTCCGCATCCGTCATGCCAAATTATGCGGCGTCATGTTGTACGCAGTCTGTCTGTGGCCAGTAAGTATCCTCCCCTTCTAAAGGACGGTTCCGACATGAGCATGAAGCTTCAGCATCATCCTCGGTCATCGATCCAGATCCTAGCCTGTTCTCCTCATTACGCGTGAACTCTCGTTATACCCTCAAACTATCCCTTTGCTACCGGATTCCGAGTAAGTAAATGAACGTACCCATACCAAAATTGCCGGCGGGTCCTTTGAGGCGGGGAGAGTCGACGACAAGGAGAGTTCAGTTCCCCGTATCCTGGCTTGCCGGGTACGGTATGCAGCGGAAGGAGCTCGAGGTCACGATCCTCAAACAATCCGATTGTTCATTTTCATCCGATGATCCGACGCGTGTCCTGCTCGTGTCCTGTCCGAGCTAATATGAAGCATCGCGTACAAAGAATGAGATGGATAGATGGATATCGGCGCGGCGGGGATCAGCAGCAGACAATGAGATGGATAGATGGATATCGGGTATGTATGCATGCAGGCGGCGGGGATCAATCAGCATCTGGGCAATGGGTTATGAATGAATGAACGCGGCGAGGAACTCAAACAAAGGGGAACAAGGTACTTGGCCTTGGGGAGGATCTGTACGGCATCGTGTGCTTGGACAATACGGCAGTGCATTCCTCGCTCTGATCTCCGGAGTCCGATATCGCTAAAACCACCACCCTCCCCACTCACTCACGCGGACGCAATAAGTACGACGACGACGCGCATGCGCATGCGCAGGATTTTCGCTATGTCATGCCAAGAGGAACTATGCGAGGATCCGCGGGGAGGTGCGTTCCTCGTTGTGAATCTGATCCCCGCGCTGATGCATCATGCAAGTAACGTTATTGAGGACAATAACAATAAGCGGGCAGGCGGGCGAGCCCAAGAACAATGAACAATGATTCTGAACGCAGTACGTACACCCTGGCCCTATGTTACAGTTACTTAGAACAAAGAAAGAAACTGCAGTTGTGTACGTACATAGGCGCGTGGATTTCATTTCCCTCTTACAGTTCACACCGGCATCGTAGCGAGTCACACACACACCCGTTTCCTCTTTCTCTTTCACCACCCATTAGTGGTCCTCAATTTTGTTTATTTCGCCAGTTTATTTTTGATAACCCTGAGCACTTTCCAAGGCCCTCAGCAGGGTCATCTCCCCATCGTGAGCTGTGGACAAAGCTCTCGTCCTCGGTCAATGGGGTTTTCTGCGCGCACAAATGTACCAATTCAATACTCCGAGGCCCAACTTGAACGGACAGAAATGATGGCGTACACGCAAAGTTACTGTGAGAGAAAGCTCTAGTCAATGACACGACCTGAATGCGGGCACAGCGCGGCCCTCATGGATAGGCAGGGTTATCAAAAATAAACTGGCGAAATAAACAAAATTGAGGACCACTATTGTTTATTCATTCATTCATTGTTCAGGACGACGAGATGAACTGGCCCGTTGATCTGGGATCAGAATGGGTTATGGAGGGTCGGGGAGGGTCGAGGGTCGGGCGCGGGTGTGATCCGGCCGTCTCCCGCCTCGCTGCCTGAGCCTGAGTAGTTATAGGGCGACGACTTCGGGCTTGAAGGTGAATCCTCGTCGTGTCGGAGCCAGTTACATGTATACAGATAAATACTACTTACAGCGCGCATTTGGTGTTGTGTCTAAATTATGTATGTTGCATGACTACTCTGAAAACGAGGCTCTAGTGAAACAGAACGTGAGCTCGTAAAGGTAAGAGAGATGTGGCGGTGCGCAATATGAATATCGCAGGACTGATGAAGGCAGTGCTACTTATGAGGGTCGTTGCAATTGGCATGATTGATTGACTGCAATCGGATTGTTGCGAATGTGGTGTATGACCGTCGCGGTTTGGGCGCGTGATCCAGGTGTAACGCCACGCTCGTTCAGGCGAGCGACGATGACTCATGCTCAGATGTAAGCCGCTATGTACTTATCAACCTCGGCATGAGTGCTGACTTTCAGTGATTTCTGAAGGTGGTTGGACTGGTTGGAACCTGCAGTCAGTTGTATTTGATTGATGGACCAACATTGAGAATAAACGCGCTTGCCGACTAGCTTTCTAATTATCCACTGGCACCGGCACGCGCGCAGTTGTGATACATGATCACTGTGAAGGTCAGCAGTTTGCTGACCGAATTACCGAGGTGGGAATGTATGACCGACTTTGAGAGTGGGATACTGACAGAGCAGTTCGGATATCTCAAGATTGAGACTCTCGAGTTGCGTAAACCTGGCAGAACAAGTCAGCAACGCGACGTCAGACGCGCTTACATTCAGAGTCGAGTCTAGTACATTGGTCAGGCGCGCACAAATTGGCTTTGGACAGCGAGATAGATGACCAAGGTGCACAGGTTGAAGTAGATTTGAGAGATTAAGCTGAGCTAAAGGTTTTCTAAGGCTAGACAAGAGCAACACGAGAACTTGGATGCCCGTTTACAGTCTGTGTTGCCTTGATTTTCGTACGAGTAATTCGTCAGCCATGTACTGGGACATAGGACCCGACGGATCATCTCTGAGGATTGCTTTAATTTTGGACGTTGCGGAGTGCGGGCCAGAAATAGCAGCGAACCGTTGCAAGGGATGTTCGAGAACGAGTCCAAGAGTTCGCTGTAGGTATCACCAGAAAGGACTCGTGGACATAGCGCAGGTAGCCGTCCCTGCCCGCGCATCGCATTTCGCTGATAAACAACTTTCTGGAAGGGCTTCGATGTCCAACGGTTTAGCGCACGATGGCAAATACCGACGCTAGCACGTATTTGGGCGCTCGGAAAGTTCCGTGGCCGAGGATGGGTTTGAGCTGTCGCCACGATCTGGCTCGGGCAGAAGTCGAAGACATGGTTTGTGTACTGGAGATCGAGGTCAAATTACAAGTTACTGGCCCTTGGACAGGAACGTTTCGACTTGGAGACGGCAATGCCCGAAAGGCGGCGTGGGAAATGATCTACCGGAACCGACAGTGCAGCTCTGCACTCGGCCACCAGCTACAGACTGATGCTCGACAAGTACAAGCTGCCATACAGGATCCCCAATTTTGGTGAAGCCAAAGAGGCGAAAGGGCGGCAAGGGAAGACCATTGTGAGTGTTGATCTGGCGTGGTCCAGCCCAGCGCTGACGATACCAGGCCCTGGGCTTCGCCGGCGCTCTTGCCGTTGCCGGTATCGCGCTCTACGGTGCCAAAGAGATGATGGCTCGACGCAGGAAAGCAGATCTGGAGTTCTATCGGACTGGTGAGTTGCGCTGCCCTCTCGTCGTTGGGCGACGCTGACGCGTTCATATGAAATTTCAGCAGTGCAGAAGAATCGCCCAGAACCCCAACAATCGACTAGCGCATCATGAGAATGCATCCACGCTAGCATACACCGTGGCTTGGGCGAGGCATACTAGGAGACGGAGAACACACCAGCCAGCCGTGCCCACCAAGAGAGGGCAGGTCGAGCAGGTCATGACTGTAGGAGAAGAAGGACCGACGGCGGAGACGACTCGTATCATTCGACACTGTATGTTTCCCTCGAGGACTCGTTAATTGTGCGCCACCTCACCGCATACCCAATATTAGCCCATCTCAACTTGAGACATGTCCGAGAACCTTGCTCCAGCGATGAAGACGCTTTTCTCCGCTGCGTCCTTGCAATATCTGTCTTCCCACTGTCAACAATTCAAGCACAATCCCCATTCTGTTGTCCTTCGATATGATCCACTTGTGGTCGCGCGAAATGAGTTCTTTCCGGGATCGAGCGTCAAATCTTTGCTTGCGGAGTCACATTCAAAGCACCATCTCCGCTCTGTTATCGCTCTCGATATCATACTTGTCTCGCTCGTGCGAAAATCTTTCTCTCCGGGGTCGAGCGTCGACCTTTGCTCGCATAGTGAAATACATTTGATGTCTCAACGGCGAGTCTGCGAAAGCGCAGTATCAATCTACATCCACATTCATTTTCAAAAACGGCTCATCTGATCTGTGGCCAGGTAGCTCTTGCGCGCGCCGGGACTCGAGGGCGTTGCACTTCCGAGCGGTCCTATCACCATCCTTGCACGGCAATACCAACCCGCTGCGTCGAACCATGCATGATCGAGCCGTTCTCCAAGATAAAACGACCTGGATCACCTGTCCACAAGCTGAAGATGGTCTGCTTGCTCGTCGGACCGATGACGGGAACATGGCTACGTGTGAGGCTTAAGATCGTACCAAGCGGACATAAAGGCGACGCATGACGGGCGTGGAAAATTGGTAGCCTCGAGCGCTGCATGTGTGTTTCCTTCACTGTGGTCACCTGTGCAAAGAAACGTGCAGAACGAACCTTTGCCGCGATAGAGTTCGCCATTGTGCTCTAATCTCACCAGACAGGCAGTCACACGAAGGACTGAATGTTACTCTATTGGAGGCGATAGAATCGACAGTGATCCGGAGTCGTATATTGGATGGAATCAATCTACACAGGTGGTCGATCAGAACTGGAAGTGATTGTGGACGAAGCAAGCGTCAGACAAAAACTGAACGAAGTAATTTCGGGCTTTGAGGGCCTAGCTCGACAGTTTGACTTGCGAGCAATGGTGGCCGACGCGATGGTACGCCACTCACATGGACGACTTACCTTTGCCATGGCTTTCCTTGTACTAATTTGCGGTGGCGTTGGTCCAGATCCAGGTATCTACGCATGTTGTACCCGTCTCAGTGCCTGAAAGCCAACATTGAAAAGACAGAGGATGCGCCTCAGGCTTGAATATATATACCAAGCTGGCTGTCGCACTACAAGTCCCCTCCTTCACTCGAGCCTGCTAGAGACAAACCAACTCGCTCCACTTTCATCCCGCGAGACGTTCCAATGTGAAGTGTACCCGAGGAGGCTCTAGATATCAGGACTCAGATTCATGAAATGCCGGCAAGTGATGATCATGAGGGCGAGGTTGACCTTGAGGAATAGATCATCTGCAAGCTAGAATAGAAAGCTGGACATCCGACAGGTCGTGGGTTGTCACTAACGCCGCAGTCGGTACCGTTTCACTGATAGAGGACCGCCTGCCCACCTCCATCCGCGAAGCAGGGCAGGGGGGTCGCCCAAGAGTATCGGAAAGAACGGCAACTCAACATCGGGACGCGGACGGTTCCCTCGGATATATTTTACTATATGGTGTCCGAGAAGTCTGCATTCAGGGAGCAGTGAATGGTTGTCGCGTGTAGCCATATGCACCCACAACTCCATTGGCCCCACTCGTCAAGGCTAGCCTCGCGGGTCAAGAAGCGGTTATCGGCAGTTGGAATGGACCCCATTTCTCGACTTCAATCGAGATGTATAGACCCCCAGAAATAACGCATTTGCGGCGCTTCAAAACCGGATATTCTTGAAGACGATGGCCGAGGCGAGAAGAAGCAAGCTGCGAGTAAGCGCTAATTAGGTCTAGGTGTGCGGAACAGACATTGGCCGACCGGGTTGTCACCATCGGAATAGAGATGAAGATGCCAACGTGGTGCAACGAGTCGAGAAAGTACACAAGCCACCGCGCCAAAGATGAGTCGAACCAAGACAGAAACAAACAGGGTCAAGACAGAAATCGTCGCCAAGATGTTCCTTGCGAGGGACAAAACATACAGGTCCCTTTCCACTTTCAATACCGGGTTACCCTAAGTGCCGTTGGTTGGTTTGCGATACACTCGGGGACACATAGCGGCCCTAGACATGGGGGGAATGGCGATAATAGCTCAAAGCAACGCGTAGATACTAGAGATCCCATGATGGCGCGCGAGGTATCCAGAAAGGAAGGAAAGACACCTGCACCAAGTTGGATGTTTAGCGCCCCATTTGATGCAATAGTGCAGTCGTGTCAAGTAAGTAGATGTTGGATTGCCGCATGCACAGCCGTGATGCTTCTGATCATGGAGTCCTGCTTCAACTTCTAGTCTGTTATCAATCTTCCTGCTTGACAGCGTCGCCTGTTAGTCCACAATAACACAAATGCCACCAAACGACGTGACGGTAAGAAGAGAGGCCCTGCAGAGCGACCAAACATACGCATCTTGAACTGGCAATGTCATTCGACGCTTGAGCTTGACCAGGCCAGGACTATCATTGTCGAACAAGGGACCACACGCACCGTTCTACTCTTTCAATACACTGGTAAAGAGGGAACAACACAAGCCCTTTTTGCGAAAATCACTACTTTGCTGTCAGCGAATTTCTTCGCTAAGTGCGGCGGTCAACGACCTTTCCGCTTCATACGTGTCCCCTTGCATACTGAAAACTGTCAGAGTAGCCGTTGAGCCCGATCAGAAATGCGCTTCCTGTTTGTACTCCGCCTGCAAATCCCCAGCAGCCCGTGTGGTCGGAAAGCTCGGTTTACTCCCTCCGAGTTGCTTCAGTTACTCCGGCCTTTCTATCTCGGAGGACTCTGTCATGCGAGTGTTTACGCCGCAGTTGGTCCTTCCCTTCAGAGCTCGAGGCACCAGCTCGATCACCTGGTAAAGACCTGCACTTCGGCGGCAGCGAGTCCTCTCATCGGTCCGACTCACAGTTCTTGGCCTCGCCTAGAGCTCAATTGGGTGACCACGTCGCCACGAGCGTGCAGCCGACAATTCTCATCGCCTTTCTATGGCCCTTGGCAGGAACTGTCCTACTATAGCGAACCGAAAATCCAGCACCCGCCGCGTTTTTCGGTGGGGGCTGCCTTCTTGATGTTCATCAGCTGTAGAGATTTTTTCTCAATAGAAGGTAACTCATTGAATCTATATCCTTTCCTCCTGCTCAGATGTCCGAGTCAATCAGGGCTATTGACGCTGGGACCCTCATCGAGTGATCGTGGCGTGGGCAGGTGGCTCCACAGCGTCGAGGTCGGCTAAACGCTCGTGGCATCTTTCGAAGGGAGAAGGAGATGCCTTTGGTTGACAATCAACAACAAAACAACAGCAGCCTGTTTGGCAGCTTGACTTGATGTGTCGCGCAACCTCTTTCGATCTTGATCTGTTGCGCCGTTGGTCAACTGTTGGTCCGATTTATCTCTTTATAAATTCCCTCAAACTTGAGTCCTGGGACGCCATTGAAGATGCTCATGTTTAGTGCCAGTATTGAGTCTACGTAGCTGTCATACTATGAGCTCAGTAATGCCGCTCAATAGGAAAGTACTCGCTGTCTGCTATCGTCAGTCACGACGCTCGAAAACCATCGAGCATTGAAAGTAAAATCTCCATGTCAATAGCACCGCTGTAGTAACGCATGACAGCAGTTGGCCACTATGAGTCCCACGAGTCCAGGAATTGTATCGGTCGACAAAAGTCATCTTCCCAACATCTAGGCACATTTTCGATATCCGAGCCCAAGATACAACCTCATTAGCAAAAACGAATAGACAGATGTCAAACAATATATTGCAGCGGGATGATAGCACCGTTGACTAGTCGACCATGGTCAGCTGCGTAGCACTGAGGTGAATTGAGACCTATACCGTTTAGTCAATCTGATGCCCACGTCGGACACTAGAAGTCAACTGTATTCAGCTGTCGAAATCAACTCGATGAGCTAGTGCTCATGTTGACTGGCAGCAAAGACGCTCAAAGAAGCGCCGGCCAGAAACATTGTATCATGTCATCAGTCTCAAGACAGGCTTAACGTTTGTCGGGACTGGGCGGCGCCAGCCTTCCCGAGGAGTTAGATATGAGGAGAGCAGTGTTAGCGTTTTTGAAGGGAGCGGCTAGAGCGCCGGGTCCGCAGCGCCAGACAGCCCAGATGTACCTTCGGGAGGCTGCTCAATTCTTAAATGCGATAGACGATATGGTACGGTGGTTCACTAAGGATAGTCGTAACCCTGGATGTCACCCAAAGCGGTAGGGAGCGCATGGCTACTTTACTTTTGTCGCCACTGTAGACGCGTTCCTACCGTCAAAAAATTAGATTTGTCTTGTCTACTGGGGAATACAACGCGACTAGCAACAACGGGAAGTTCGGGCACTGACTTCTGGGACGAGGACATGGAGGTGAGGTGGCGGGCTTGCTATTTCGGGCTGTCAATTCAGGGCTTCACTGACCCTAGTGAACCACCGTACCATGAGATCGTCTATCGCATTTAAGAATTGAGCAGCCTCCGGGGAGAAGAAGACAGCAGGGAGAAGAAGACCCGGGAGATGGCTCCGAACGAGATGGTTGTCACTGAATATGAAAATTTGGACATCTCGATCGAACCTAGATATGTTTCAAACGAGGCGTCGTAGTGAATCAACAACCATAGCCCGATTGAGCCCGGCTGAGACTGACTCCTTGGGCCTGAAGGATGGCGTCGATAAGGGCCGATTAGCGCAACCGAGCCTGAAGAGCCGTAGAAGTTGTTAGTTCGTTCGATTCGTTCGAGCCCTGCATCGGTGAACCAAGCTCACTTTTTGGCGTACGGAGCTCCTCCCTGTTTGACTCACATAAGCTGAGAGGTGTGCTGATGTTGTTTACAAGTCAAGACGTCATAGCCTGCTGTCCAGGGTCACAGGTGAAAGCCAAAGTGCGATTGACAAAGGGTACGTGCACATTACTCACAAAAGTTACTCTGTCTTCTACAAGAAGCCCTCAAGTCATGAGGTGAATTCGCGGTTGTGATGATTGTAATGCAGATGCAAAGGGGAAGGCCCGAATCGCATTGAAAAGAGATTGACTCAGCTTCGAGATGTGGAAGCGTATGGTCGTCACCACGCGAGGCGAAGAAAGAAACAGGCTCATTCGAGAATGAGCTAAGAGTCAACACGCAGAAGACGGAAACTTACGACAGGCGAGCGCGTCGGAACGCGTCTTGTGCTTCCTCGAAGAAAGTCAGTTTCAGAACACGAAGAGCCAATCGAGTTTGAAGGAACTTTCCCCAACAATTTAGCATGAGTTCGAACCATCCCTGTATCTCGAGGCAAATCTCATAAACGAAGACAGCAAATGTCCGCGTAGATTCGTCTCTGCATCTGCGCAAGACTGAAAAGTCCGATGTGGGTCCCGCTCGGGCGCAGCACATTCCTTTAATGAGTTCTGGACCACATGCAGTCTGATACAGCATCAGGCAAAGTATTGCTGAAGGGCGTACCGCTGACAACGTCGCCCAGATTCTCCGTTCTCGCCGGGCATGATCCTGGCGAGAGTATATTGGCGGTGTTCGAAAAGAGTGGTCAGGCAGAAGAGATGAAATGATTGGTCACGATGTAAGTAGCTACCCAATCGAGCAACTCAGCAAGAAATGCCGGAAGATTCATGAGCTGAGTAAGTGCTGAGTAGGTTCCAATACGGGTGAGATATCCTAGGGTAGGCACCCGGTCATTCTAGAACGCTGCACAGACAGGCCGTGCGACGTCGCCCATCATACCCGCCTGCCAGTGAGCGCAGCCAAATGAACACGGACGAACAATGGCTATGCAGGCTCACAGACAAGAGACTCCGAGAATACCAGGAGCGTATATCCGTCCCTTTATCATCTATCCATTTGGCGATGCAGTCTGGTGAGCAGCGGGCAGGGCAAGAAAATAGGATGGTATGAGCTGTAAGGAGATAAGCCCGACAAACAAAGGGTCCAGCAATGATGCATTCAGTTCATGAACCGGAACGAAGAGGTGTGAGGAGATCTCAGGCATGGATATAGCTTCCGAGGACTCGAAACACTGGGCGCTGAGTATGGCCGGTGAGGGAGGTATACCGGTTGTACTGTTTCGCAACGTCAGTCGCTTGGCCGAGGATACCAAGGATGTCGTTCTGAGGGGACGCGCCGCACGAGCCAGAAGCCGCAACGCGATTGACTGGCAATAACACGACGTGCATCATGATGACTCTGACACCATAAACATCTACCGGGTTCGAGGAGAGGCACACTTGATGATAGTGGAACAGGGAAGCTATTGAAGGTGCAATCTGAGGTCTGGAACCGTGAACCTAGCGGTCGCCACAGTGTGCGTCAGATGGGGGGGGGGAGCAAGAAGAGTCCTGACTTGTCAATCTGTTCTCAGTATGCCTTGTCTAGTGTCAGGGTGTGGCTGGATCAGGACTGGTCTATCGACGGTTGATGTAGGCGAGAGGGAAGAGACAATTAATATCGTTACGTATGCATGGAGATGCTGATCGTCCCCACGTGGATGCTCATCCTCTTCGATTCTGACACCCAGCCGACACTTACATGTCATCGACAGCCTGCTCTACGAGGAGAAATGCTAGCGACAGGCCAAGCAAATGCTACCAGCTAGACGATTTTCACACGGCTGGCATCCGGGGACATTTGCTCTTCTTCCTACCATCATGATCTACGTTGCGACACAGGGAACAATGAAGGCTTTTTGTGCGTTCTCTTGTGCTCCGTTCGCATCATCAAGCTCAACTTCACCGCTCGCAGCGCAATCCTAATCTTCCGCGGTCTTTACAAGCTTGGCCATTGACTAGCACAGTGATCTCGTTTGTGGTTGGCACTGGAGCCATAAGACCAGTCAAGGTAAAGGCTCTTCCTTACCGGATATCAGTGATGCTCGTCTTATTGTCCGAACGCAGATGAATAAGAGCGATGCCATGGACACCTAGAGAACAACAGCTCTCAAAGCCTATAAGATGGTGGCTTTTCTAGCATGAGACGCACGACATTCCCTGCCTTCCACTCCTAAAGCATGTCCGCCGCCGAGCCCTCCAAATCATCTCACATTGCCGCCTCTTCTGCTCTGCGAGCCGAAGCGGAGCCTTTCACGCCAGCCTCATTTCTACGCGTTGACCGGTCGTTGTCGCAATCAAATCCAGCGATCGTGTCAACTTTCACACCAAGCGCAGGCTATCAACGTGCAACACAACCGATCCGTTCAGTCGCAAGTTTGCGAAACGTGCCGCAGCTAGTACATGCTACTTTTCCTGTCGTTTCCGATTCACAGTGTTTAGACTCACGCGCCGCCTCGCAAGCCAACGCCGCTCACGGTTTCTCTCCGATGTGCGTTCTGCTATATGGCAGCTTCACTCAATGTACTCACGTTCTGTTTAGGCGACAAACCCACAGCGCGCATCGGGTAATGCTTGGAATCCCAGCGAACCACATCACTACTCAAGAAACCGTGGAAGGTGTCTCGGGTGTATCGAGGACGGACCAGCCTGGACTCCTTTCGCTGAGGAAGAACCCCTCGTTTCAAGTATTGACGCCGCAGTCTCTCGTCAAACCTCCTCTTGCGAACGTCGAAACTCGTCTCCCCTCCGATGTTGCCCTGGCGGAATGTTAGAGATGCCGGGTATCACGAGCCTAGTAGTGATGTAGTAAGGTAGTTTTTACACAGTACGGGCGGGCGAGTAGTAGCGCCTCGGTCGAGCAATACACGGCGAGCGTAGGGTTCTTACTGAGCTGCAAGTGTCGTGGCGTGCAGATCAACTCTTAGTTGATTCACGCTAGTGACGAGGGTACAGTTGTAAGTAAAGTTCGATTCCTACTACTGACAGTACAAGTACTTATAATGAATGGAGTACATCTACTGGAAAGCTACAGAAAGGCATAGAAACATATGGAAGAGTAGAGAAGCATACAGAATAGTAAACGAAAAGCATAGGTCATGAGGTAGAGTCGTTGTGCGTCAGCATGGATGTCGAGTCAGACTCGGGGATGTCGGACATCCATGACATAGCCCCCCGTGACGAGATCATCCTGTTCAACGTGAGAAGCGAGTAGAGGAAATACAGAAGAGAGAGAGAACGTACAATCATCAACGTCCATTTCTTCCGACTCGCCCGATTCAGAACTCGATGATTCGCTGGCCTGACGCGAGGAGTTTGGACTATAGTTGGGCTCCGTACTACAGCATGATCCGCAGTAATCATGGAGGTTGATGAATGGATAGCGAGGATCGTAAGGGAAGGGAAGTCGAGGAAAAAATGTTGTCACGGGTTTCGTGAGCGGGAAATATTTTGTGAGAGCGCTACGATTGTTTGAAGAATCAAAGCGGCGAAGTAACTCGCCCACGGTTATACCGCGCTTGGCCGCCTCCTCCATGATAGTCTGAGGTGAATTATGAAGAATGAAGTCGGTCCACTCGGTCCCGAAAAAGATAGCCCAATCCACGCGAGCGTCGAGACCGAGAGAAAGACTGTAGTGAATTCTCTGTCCCACCCACTGGATAGATCGGTACAGGAACATCTGTAACAGATTGTACTCCCGCAGTAAGGAGGGAATAGAGTCGAAACCGACGAAGGTGAATGCGTAAGGGGGAAAATAGATGTAGGGAACGTCAATGTCAGAGGCGCCGGGGAAGCCTAGTTCCTCGAGAGCGGCAGACGGAATGGAAGTGGGGCGGCGATTCAAGTCGGACGGAATTGGAGTATTGTTCGCACTGAATAACACCGCGTCATTCATAAGTCTGCAGGACTGCCATACGGGCGTGATGCACGCGTCGTCTACGACAAAGCGTCCTTCGGCGTTCGCGACGACTTGGGATCGTGATAGTGGTTCCAAAGCCTTGCGCAATAGAATAGTGAACCACGACCGGATGGATGGATCAGGGATAGTGCCAGTGAAGCTGGATACCGGATCGGCGTCCCTCAGGAATGAATGCAGCTGCATAGCGCTGGTGTTGCCGGAGAAGTCAAAAGGCGTCATAATAGAATCTGCTACGGTATGAGTCAGCTTCTGAGTGCACGGCCAATATGATGGTGTGCATACGGCAATAAGGACGATCGTGTCAGTCGTGAGGAATGGGATGGAGAGTGTTGAAATGTAACGAAACAAAGTAGACTTGGGAGGAGAACGGCGAAGGCGGGTGTAGCTCTGGGCTCTGTTCGTGTACGTTGAGTCGTTAAATAGTGTCGCGGAATGAACCACGCGTTGATTCCTAAATAGTAGTGGGCAAGGTAGTCGACGAAAGGAGTAGCTAGACGGTAAAAGAAATGAAAAAGAGCGAATGTGTTCGAGATAAAAGATGGGGTGACGATAACATGGATCCAGACTAGCATCCCTGCGAGATGGACGCCTGGTCATTTGCTTGAATTTCCTGCCGACCTGATGGACGCGTCCTTCGCAGCTGATTGTCTGGCGGTCCATTCCTTGAGAACGTCAGGGGCGTTGTGAAGCCCTGCTCGTGTTAACCAAGCATCTTCATGATCAGGAAAACCCTTGTAGTGCACCTTGTATTTTTTGATCTTTCGATGTTTGCCTTTTCCTTTGTAAAACCTCTCCTCCACGATTTTCTCCACTTCTGCTTGTCGAGATAGTTCGGCGAAATCCTTCGGTCGTACGTGAGTCGTAGGACGGGTCCCGAATTCGGTGGGTGAAGGGTGGTACGTCTCTAAGTGCGCAATATTGATGATCGGATGCATTCGATAAGCGTGAGGCAGCCTGATTTGGTAAGTGACCGGTGTCAACTTTCGCATGACTTCGAATGGGCCGTCATATTTCATCAGCAGCTTCTTACCTTTACCTTTCTTGGACTTCAGCATTTCAAGAGAGTGTAGATTCAGCAGGACAAGGTCTCCTTCATTGAATTCCTTGGTGAGTCTGTTCTCATTGTAGTACCTCTCTTGGAAAGCTCGACTAATCACGAGAGCATCTTTTGCTCGAGACCTGGCCGCTTCGAATTGTTCGCTCATATGGACCGCGCTGTCGTCCTCGTGAGCGAGATACAATGCGTCGGAGCCTTTCAATTTATCAGATGGTACCTCGGGATTCACAGGACGCGGGATGTATTCCGGATCTGCCATCAGGGTCGACTCCACGGTCGGATGAAATCCGAAAAGTAGAAACGCCGGTGAGTGCCCTGTACTCGAATGAGGCGTGCTGTTGTAGGATAACGCAAAACCATCTAAATAGTCACTCCATGAATTTCGATCGTCTCCTACGTAGCATCGCAGAGCTATTTCCACTGATTGATTCAGTACCTCCGTTTGTCCATCCGCTTGTGGATGATATGAAGTGGTGAGTGCTCGCTTCATTCCCATTATCTCACAAATCTCCTTCCAGAATACGCCTTTCCACCTTGTGTCGCGATCAGATATTACTTGACGCGGGATTCCGAAACGCGAAACAATGTGATGAAAAAATAATCGCGCGGTCTCTTCCTGCGTGATGTTTGTTTTGCAAGGAATGAATATACCGAATTTGGTGAGCTTGTCTACAATGACCAGAATGTTATCGAACCCTGACGACACCGGTAGTTCGGGAATGAAGTCCATTGATACAACTTCGAAGGGTCGCGTAGGGATGGGAATTGGCTGAAGCAGCACCTGTAGCTGTAGCAAATACACTCTTGTCTGACACTTGTCACCAAAACCTAGATTGTAATACATGACAACTGTCGAGACACGACAGCTACCCTGTAACCTCGAGCACTGTCAAGGCTTAAACGGGACTGCGCGCCCTATCCTGGGTGAACCTCGGGTCCCGCCAATTGCCTATTTTGGAAATGCGATGAAAACATATGTATTTCAATGTACACTCGCGACTAGTACCCTACAAAAGCGGACATTCGACCCGACCCTGCCAAACGCCATCTCGGCTCCCTACTCGGCCTGCGTCTCGGCATCAACGATAGTCATTGCCTCAGCTGCAGCAAGACCGTCCATCGGACCGGACTTCCGCCCACGGGCAGGTGTAGACCTGCGCCACAGCGTCTCAAATCCCTCCCTTATACGCCGTCGATCCTTTGCCTGTTGCTGCGCATAGGCACGCCGGCCAGCCAGTTCCTCTGCTCGCAGCCCAGATATCTCCGTCGTACTGCGCTCCATCCATAAACACTCCTCATAACGAAGTGAGCGTAAAACTCGCCGCATTTCCTCCTTGAGTATCTCGACCTCTTCACTCCAGCGAGTTTTTCTTGCGAGGGCCTTGGCCCATTCAATGCGAACACCTGTTGAGCAAAGATAAGTGTCTCCCAAAATTGCGCCACAACACGACTTACACTCGTGTAGATAGGCATCGTCATCTGCGTCCGGTCCACCGTCCGATGTCCATATCCAGGACATTGTGGCCTTCCCCTCGCCGGGCACATCCCTCCGAATCGGGTGTATACTTTTCTTGGCTCGTCCTGTACCAGTTACCCGCCCATCCCGTTTTTCCAAACGACCGAGTTTCTTCACAGCCTCGGCGTCAGATTCTGCTGTCATATATACCTTCACGTCTTCCGCGGCCAAGGCTCGGAGACTGCCGCAAGCTTCTTCTCCGACTAATCGAACGAGGTTTTCCCTAGATAGTCGATACTTCCCCGCCGCATCGTCGATCTTCGACCCAACAGTCTCGATCAGTGTTGCTGCTCGGCTTGTGCCGCGTTGACCCGTAACATGGGCGTTACGGAAATTGACCAGATATCGTTTCGCGATGAGGCGACTTCGGAGTTTCGAGAGCGCGTCGCTGCATTGAGCGCGTCGCAGGGCAGCCTCCTGGTTCATGAGCTGTACCGGACACTCCACCTCGGCCTGCAGCAATGGCGATCCGGCACACCTAGATGGCAGGTAGAGATAAGCCTCCTCCACTGGTGGCGGTTCGCGGTCCTCTTCCCGACGCTTCCACTCCTCTCGCTCCAAGATCATGGCCACGCCCGACATGTAAACATTCTGCCACTTGCGGAATTGACTCATCTTCTTCTCCAGGGTTCGTCGGCGGTCCAGGATCTTACGTTGCTGCTCCGCTGTCAACCCGCCCTTGAGTTTTTTGTCTATCGAGATTCGTCGCCTGGTGTGAGTTGCTCAGAAATACCTGCATGTAGAATTGTTCGACACTTACTGGCCCTCCTCCACCTGTAACCCCAGGATAAGAAAACCCGCCATGCTTACCCTCGCATCTCGAGGTAACACCTTCTTCTTCTTCTTCCTCTTTCTCTTCACTCCGCCATTCCTCTTCCTCCGTTTCGAGCCTAACAACGGTTGTTCCGCATCCTCGACGTCCCCTACCGACTCCTCATCGTCGGCCTCCTCATCCGCTGCCAGAGCTGCTTCCCTCTCCGCGCGCTCATCCTCGGCCTCTTCCTTCCGCAGTGCCAATCGAACCTGTTCCTCCGTGATTTGAACTAGCGAACGATGAGATCGCAGGCTGCTTCAAGGAGATATTCAAGACGTACCGGAACCTGAGGGAGCATACGGATTCATCCTGGACTCCCCGGACAGCCACTTCGCAACTGCAGTCATCCACTCCGCTCGCAAATCTTCATCGAGAGCGTCGTCCACACATTTGAAGGCTTCGCACTGCACAAACCGTTCCTCCAGAGCGATCCTGAGGCGCCGCAATAATGTTTGACCTGAAACTATCATCAGAGTCAAACTCTTCAATAAGGAACAAAACGACGTACCGAGTCCAATATTCTTCATGAAGTTATGTCGATTCGCCTTATCCTCGATATCATCGTGCCGAGCCCCAGGTTGTTCTCCCTTTGTCATGTAGGACATGGGGTTCATCACGGCCCACACACGTTCAATCCCCTCACCGTCCGTCTTCCCGACCCCGACCTTATACTTCAGTGATTCCGCCGCTTCGCAAGATATCTCGTGCACATTCCCATGCCAGACCGGGAGACCCCACGTCAACGCTGGTAGATCCAGGTTTTTTAGCTCGTCTGGCAATGCGTCAATCCGCTTGTAGAAGTTCTTCTTGTATTGACATGCGATATCGTAAGTCACGGTAACCTCCTTGAGTCCCATCCGCGACAGAAGCCAGTAGAGCACGAAATCTGAATTTTTGTACCTGCAAACTTGTCAGAACGTCTTGACTCCGGCCGTGAATAGCAGACACGTACCGCTCCCCCTTCTCAAGATCTCCCAAGCCCATGAGCAGTTCATGTCGAGCACAGATGACGCCAATGACACCCGCCCATCGGAGTCCGACGGAAAATCGAGTATCCTTCTGCATTAGTGCCGCGAAAGATATACAAGTTGACATCTGGGTGCAAACATGAATCTGTGATAATAGCCTATGAAATCAAAGCCTACCTCCTCTTCAGTGATATAAGATCGAAGCCATTCGTGATACATCTCGAATGGTACCTGCACACCCAGCCCAGAATACAGTGATTCGTCTACCCGAGGCGAGGAACGCATTTGGCATGACATACGGAAGTTGGCGTCCATTGAGAGAATCCGCCGATAAAGATACCTGCACCAACTCATCAGCCACGCTCCGAAAACGACTGTCTGTACTTACTGAAACTCTGGCCCGACCAATTCCCAATCCTTCGGCAGATTGACATCGACTCTCGGACATGCCCAGCACTGCACAGCGACATCGCCATCAGCAGCGTCCACTAAACCTCCTGGTGTGTACAGCACCCCCGATCGACGTACACGCATCAGAAAGCTCCACTGGCGCGACATGCGCAAGAAAGACTTGTACCGATCGGGAGGACGGTTGGTGCCGCACGGATCGGTCATATCCTCCAGCGTGGAAACGAAGTCTCTCACGTTAACCGTAGCTATGACCTTGAGGCGCCGATAGAGATTTAAAACCTCCGTAGTCGCGCAGGTCTGAGAAACATGCATAGTGGCCGGGTACCAGCCCGTCCGAAAGAGCTGCTGCCAGTGGTGTTGTTCATCGGAATCGCCACAATCACAATACCGGCACGACACGGTGTGGATCCCATTGGAGTGCATGACGGTCATAGTATGCAAGGAGGAGGCTGGGACGCGACAGGGAGCCCCGCCGTGTCCAAGCTGGTACACCATGCCCATGTCGCGCAAGGTGGTCCGTTCCCATGACATGTTTCGCCAGACCTGGAGGGTGGTGGATGAGCCTAGCCGAAAATATCTGTAAGAAAAACTCACCCTCACGGTATGGGTAGGAGAACGATCATGTCTCTTGAGACAGCATTCTTCGCACTCTGCAAAATTGCCGCACGTGCTACACCGAAAAAGCTCGTCGCACGTAGCACTGCCAAGGGCGGGGCGCACCCTAATGTCTTCCATTCTTTCGGGGACCCAGAGTTTGTCGCCTGCCAGCGATACAGAGCAGGTGCTACATCTAGCGTGTAGAGTCAGAGATCCCAGTCCGTGGTCACGAAGTGATTCCTCCAAGAACTTGAGAATCCACGGCTTCCACTCTTCCATGGCGTCGTCCTGATCACGGCTATTAGACCTGAGGCGCGCCGCCATCGGGAAGGACGTACTGAGCTGACATAGAATTTCCGTTTATTCGGTAGACCGCAACCCAACAAATCCTCCGTGTCATCCTCTTCATTGTTCCCAGCCTCCAACCCCCCTATGACATCGACCAACGTATCTGAACCCTCCTCCTGCCCGCCCAAGGAGCTCTCGACGCCGAAGCTGAAATCGGCAAATTCGTCAAACAGGTTGCGTGGTTCTACGGGGGGCTCAGCCGGAGGAACGCGCTGGGTCGTAACATTGCCGGAGGTATCGATATGGACAGCATGGTCAACGCCTTCGCCTCTGTGTGGAGCATGAACGCCGACGAATAGCTTTGTAGGACGTCCGCCTTTGTTTATAGGATTAGAGCTTGGAAACATGAGGGCAACGAGTAAGGATTCGGTACCTGACCAAAGCCGCGCAAATGCTCCTTGAACCCTGTGCGAGGCGCCGGCGCGCCCGCTCCTCCTAATCGAAGGCCAGCAACGATGCAGTCAAGACGGGTGTGTGGAAGGGAGGAAAGAAAGATGTATGACACATTTGCATTACGCAGAGATTACTTCGACACGTGTAGCACAGCCTTCCTTGACCTTCGCTATCTAATAATCTATTGACTAAGACTGTCCCAATCTACCCGGCACTTATATTCAACGTCGTCCTGGTCGCTGCTACCAGCCTCTACCTCAGTCTCAGTCTCGAGTGGAACTTCCATCACTCGTTCCACAGATTCCCCGTCCGACACTGAAACCCCGCACGCCGAAGAACTGTTTATCTCGCAGGGATAGCTATGCGCGTGCCTGTGATAGTACTGGCACGCAACGTCGTAACTGAAGGTGTAGTCGTCGTACGAAAATCGGCAAGAATGAAGAAATTCGGCCGCGTCTTTGTTCGCTTGGTCCTTCCTCGCGAGATAGAGACCCATAGCTGGTAACACATCAGCCATCAGAAGTGAAGAATGGTGAAGCGGTACGTACTCTCGTTGTCAAAGAGATCGCGGTTCTTGAGTTTTCTCGCAATGCGTTTGCAGAGGGTCCAGTTTACTCCGTTTGGTGTGATTCCAAATGCCTGACGAAGCATACTACGGTATGTGACGTGGACGCTCCATAGAATTACGAGGCAATACTGATCCACTGTGCTGACACCAACCGCCAGGAGACGCGGAATCATGAAGCCACCCTGGTAGCTGGTGAACGCAGTGGAAAGACGCTCCTCCATATAGCGCTCGGCGTCTTTGATACTCTCGCCGTGATAGGCTTCGCTATGGGATCGAATGATACTGTGGAGTGTTGTGTTGGTAAGTTGTGCGTTGTTCGTCGCAGCGTATCCAGAGATTGACTCATCGCATCGCGCAGCTCCTCGGAAAAGTGTTCAAGCAGGTGTCGCGTTCGTCGAACACCTGGGGCCTGACATGATAGCTAGTGAGATGGTAAGGAAGAGTGGAGGTGGCGTAACCGGAGGAAGGCATGGTGGGTGGTGCACGAAACAAACGAAAATCTTGCGGCGCTCTTTAGACTCATGGTGCGTACCGGCTATGACCAAGGGTAACAGGTCACATTGACGACCGAAAACCCACAGATATGATATATTTGCGCAATAAACGCCAATTTCATATTACTCTACGTCGCAGGTATCTGCAACCCTCTTACGGGCATACCGGTACAAGGCGTGCTTCAGGGTACGCCACGTCTTCTCCTGCACGTCTAGGCCCCGCTTAAAGTCTTGTCTGAACGGTTGATCGGCGCGTGTCTCCACCGAAACGTTGACGAGATCTTCATGAGTAAAGATACCCATTTCCTTGAAGCGTAGCTCAAGAAAGGAGAGCTCGTATGCATCCAGGAAGCGCCCGACCTCATCGTGAATGAAAGCGGCGTCTGGTGGAGTGACGAATTGGGGCTCTTCAGCTGTATCAAATGCTTTCTCTCCACGGCGACCTACGATCGCTGGCCATCAATTTGGGAAGCTCACCAGGTGAAATAAACGGCGTACGAATGTTTTGCACCCCATTTCCAAGAAGAATATCGGTCCGGATTGGGCGGAGTTGCCTGAGACGACTCTGAACATCCCTGCAAGAGGAAGTGTAACCGTAAGTTTGAGAAAATATTGTATGACGTGACAGGCTCACCGACGAGAATTCCAGATGCTCTTGGTGGGTTTCTTGACGAATTTCAGCTTCTGCTGAACCTTGGCCCGCTTCGTGGGAGAGGTGGTCGCGGTGGCAGACCGGCCACGCCGCAAGGGTGGGGCGGAGGTGGTTTTGGAAGCAGGATCTGTGTGCCCAGCGTCGGCGGACTTATTGACGGGTGCCATGTCGAAGCTCGCGGACAGGGCACTGACAATTTGGGGGGCATGAAGACAGCCAATCGTGTACCAGTTTCTTTAAGAATGCAAAAATCAGTCAAGGGACATTTTTCCCTAGATCGAAGGGACACGTTTCCCTAGATCAACATAGCTGATCGGAAGGTAGCGCATTGTTGGGCCTTCTGATCGTTGCCCCTAACCGAATGGAGCGCGCTGGACCGATCTTCCCTAGATACCAATATACACGAAATATTTCAAGAATTCTACCATGTGCTTAGTGTCGTGCTCTCCAGGCTGTCATTGCGTTTCCTCTGAGATTGCCAAGCATATGATATTAAATTCAGAGGACATTTTCGAGCGCGCGTCAAGCTATCTAACTAACAAGGGACTACCGGGCCTAACAATTTACCAGGGGCACGTTGAATTTTCAACATGCGGCTGTCCACAGCGCGCTCCAAGTAGTTGACCCAATCTCCAATGCGCCTACCTTGCATGGCTAGCAGGTCCGCCTGCAAGATGGCGTCCACTAGATAGGCCTGGGCAGTGTGAACTGGTGCCGTGAGTGAGAGCGCGTCGTCCAAACGGACGCGATATTGGTCACACTCAGCAACCAGCCGCCGCAGTCGCTCGATGGGAATATCGAGAGAACGAATGATAACATCGAGACGCTTGGTGGTGGCGTGCAAGAGCTGCCTGGCAGTCTCGGGGCTTCGACGGGCGGCGTTGATCAACTGAGCTGCATATACGCCGGCGTCGAGTGGAACGGCCAGCGTGAGCGAACGAAGGAGCTGCTGGACTTCGTATTCCTGGTTGCGTATGTACAATTCAAGGCGAGCACTGACAGGTACGGTCAATACCAGGAGGGTACTTAGAACAGTCAGAGATACGCACGGCGAAGCATTTTTGACCAACCGCAAACAACGTATGGGTTGCGCAACGACTTCCGTGAGACTAGGCGACAATGTCAAAGCCGGCGAGATGGGGAGGACAGTGGAAGACATACTCATGTACGCCGGTTTGCTGCATCCTGGGCTGGTCGCAGAGTGGTGCAAGAGAGGGAAGTTCGGACCTCCCCCTCCTGGCGGTATTTAAACAGACGCATTCGGCATTGGCCCTTGGGCGCTCATGGCTATTTGAATCATGTCTGATCAAGCAGAAAGAAAAAAAATGACCACAAGCTGGGAATCGAACCCGAGGGCTCTATGATCAATTGCTTGGATCATCATAGCGTGTTTCCACTACACCACCGCGGTCGATGGAGTAACCCTTGCGTGGCTTTTGATCCTAAAAAACATGAATGGCTGACCCTTTCGGGACAAGGCCATACTATCTAGTGAATCGCTGAGGACCATTCTGCTAAATACCCATGTTCCACTACACTTAATGGCCTAATTAAGTGTTTAACATCATGAAATGGGTATTCACATTGTATTGCAGTAGTCACTTTTGCACGCGAAGACCCAGTGGACAGTCATTATCTAGTGAAGGCGTCTAATCATCTGTGATGCGATCATGATTGCTTGCTTCCGCTCTACCATCGTCTCTGACGCTCAAACGCGGTCTTCGTCCAACCGCGTCACCGACATTCATGGCTGGCCGTAAACAATACGAAACCGATGAAGAACGTCTAATGGCCCAACGAGAGTCGAAAAGCATATACTGGGAGCGGTACGCTCTCTCATTCTTTCGCAATATGACCATCTCATTGCATGTCTAGGAACAAAGCACGTCTCAACGCACAGGCTCGAGCGCGATACCACGCCAAACTCGCTGTTGGGGGGTCAGTCACCCGAAGGAAAACCTCTCCCGTGGCCTCTGCGGATAGTAGTTCGGAGATCGCGACAGGCTGCAGGTGCGTCATTGCGTTGCATTTGATTTTCTCAGCGTGTTCATATAGTTGTTATCTCTCTTCAGCGAACGGGATCGCTCTCGTGAACGGAATTTACGACGACGTTGGCGGCGTTTGTACCAGCGCATGCGCAGTCATACTCGCAACATCCCTCTTGACGAATGGATGGGAGAATGGGTAGCGCTCGTCGCGAGGGATCACACAAACAAGGACAAGGTACACGACATCCTTATTACAGCCTGCAAGCCCCCCCAGCAATTTCTCTACAAGGCGGAGTGCATTGAGCGCGACGTAGAGGCCCAATTGGGAGACTGCGCCCTACTAGATTTGGTGCAACGCCAGCTTCCACTCTACAAATACCTTGTTCATTCCATATGTGATATCAACCTTTCCGTGGCTCAAGGGGAATTCTCGACACATCTAGCGCTCGGCACGTTTTACTACATGGAGCATCGCACGGAGGGAAGGTTGGAGTGATGGCGTCCCATACCACACAATATCATATACTACGAATTGAATAAACGTTGTTCACCACCGAAGATTACGAGCTCGAAAATATGTATACATTTCAGTGCGGTTTCTATTGAGTGTCATCGTTGTCGAGTAAGCGCATTTCGATGATGCGCTTGTCTCGGCAGGCTCGTGCATACTCCGCGCGCGCTCTCTCATAACTTGTGTGGCTTTCTTGTACGGCTCCAGGCACACTAACATATGTGAATGCCGCCTCAATGCTACGGGTCATCAGCTTGGTCCATTCAGTGCAACAAGAGACATACTAGGTATGATAAATACCGGGGGAGATGCCGCAATAAACATTATGCCATTTCTTGTTTACACCGTCACTGAGGGGTGTAACTTCGCCATGTTCGACAATGCGCAGAGCCGCGAGCCGATGTGATGCAAAGCGGCGGACGGCAAGGCTATCTGAACACTTGACTAGGCCTACACTTGTGGCGTAACGAAAGGCGCAGGACCCTTGCGCATGAGTGTAATACCCCTGATATATAGCACCTGACGCGCCGCTGGTCTGGGCTGTAGACTCATCCCTGGCCTATGTCAGAGGCGAGGCCAACATAGACGCTGAAAGAGGGGTGGGTGCTCACCATGTTAGATAGACTCCGGGAATGCGCCCGACAAAGACGACGTAGACAGCAAATGGTCGACCTCGTCTCTGTTTGCGGGGAGAAAGTCGGACTACGTGAGAGCCCAGGTGGGCTTGACTGAAGCCCGCATCAGACCTCCAGGGAAGGGTTAATCGACGATATCTCACCCGAAAGATAACACCGAAAGACTAACCAATGATGAGACGTCCTGGTACCCGTACCATCGCTCACGCTGTACACGGTGGGAGGGTCGGGGTTTGCGATGTTCAGATTGAGGATAGCAGTCAGTAGTTCTTCTCCCTCTGCGTCGTCGGCAGGGGGAGAAACATGGGGCGCTGAGCGGGCAAATTCACGTCCAGGGGTACATTTGTCGCTATGAGAGCTGGCAGGAAGTTGCCGAGAAGTCAGATCGTCCTCTTCGTCTGAGGACGACAGAAGGATCTCAATAGGGGCGCGGAAGACTTGCTTTTGCTTGCCGTGGTTTCGAGTGGGCATTATGGAGGGAAGAGATGGCGTTGGTTTCACACGAGTAAGAACAATGAGCTATTTAATTTAATACGTCTCAGGGTTTTTCACCGTATCAGTAATTCCGAGAGATGGTCAAACAATAACACATTCACATAAGAAGCTAGCCGCAAAAAGTGAGAACGTGACATAGCCTCTAAAAGGAAGTACGTACGCGCGCATGGAGGAAGTACGGGCTTTCCCAATACGAACTTTACCGGCGGCGAGCTGGCTGTTGAAATACTCCAAGGCAGCGCTATGGCTGTGGCGTTTAATCTTGAAGCCTTCGGATATCCCGTCGGTATAGGTGACTGCCGTCGCACTGGAATTGCCGTTAGCATAGTAGAAAGATCAGAGAATCGAAGGACCGACGCTTCCGTGACGATTCCAACCTTGCGACCGACAATGACACAGTAGAAGAAGGTCTTTGACCCATCTCGATTGGCGGGGATGTACGCTGGGCTCAGCGGACCTTCGGGAACTCGAGAGAAGAGCTTCCCACTCCTCAAATGAAATTCCTCGTCGACGTAGTCAAGAGGGTTGATGAGCGGGTCGTAAACACAGTTGACGGGGAAGTCAGAGGGAATATTGGTGTTGGGATACGGCGGCGGCTCCGTCTTGCCATGAGTACCTGCAAAAAGTGGGTCAGCCAGCGTCAGACGCAACAGGTGCCGGGACAAACCAGCGTCAGCACCAGCAGAAATCAGTTCCTCAGAGGATTGGACAGGCGACATGAGGGAAGGAATTGGGCACAAATGAGCACGCTGCGGTATCTAGGGTTTTATGGTCAGCTTGTCCAAGAACGGCAGGTCAGGTTTTACCAATAAGAACCCTGGAACCAAAACTGCGTTGCTGTTTGCACCATTCGGAGATATCCCATGAGTGTCCACGATGCGAATCTAGGGGTTTGTGGTCCGTCCGAAATTGGGAGGTAGAAGGTGAACGGCCCTGCTCCACATACACATAGAGTTATTCAGGCAGTGACCGGCGCGCGTCTGAGGACCTTGGCCATCATTCTGTCCCGACGGAACGGACCGCCTCTCTCTTAGCCGGCTCTATGGTTCTCGCAAAGACGCCACCCGCTCGCAAACAAGCCTATGAAAAGAAGGAAAAATCAGCGCGTCGCAACCGCAGAGGATGGATGGACGGGCTACGTGCCAGTGTCATGGAGCCGGAGGTAGTGTCCTACGCAGAGGCCGTATCTCGTGGCTGGCAAGCGGCGGACGTTCGAATGAAAGAGATACAGAACCTGTTCCACTTCCACTTCCCCTATCCCATGCAAGATCACGAAGAGCCTTCAGAATTGAAGGAATACGACCCCACAAAGATTGCGCCGTCCACTGACCACATGTACGACGACGAGGAGCTGCGGACAAGACGAGCTTGGCGGGAACTTCAGAACAATGTATGTGGCCACCGCGACTCTACAATGCGATAGCTAACTTGACTGGCATCAGCGAATACGTCGATGGTTTTGTTATCGCGTCAAGAAGCTACAAAAGCGCGTCAAGAAGCTCACGGAACGCGATTCCGAGGACGTCTTTCAGATCCTTATGTCCAAGCTCAGCGGTGTCGAGAAACAACCCAAACAGCCCCACGCCGCCCATGTTTTCTCAGCCGAGCACTGGTCTGATGGACTCAGACTTCGGGACATGGTCGAGAGAGCATGGGAAGTCATGACGGATACTGCGACAGTCTCGAAGCCGATGACATTCGGACTGGATATCGTCGCGCAGGTTTTTCAGAAAATGGATGAGGCCACGGCGGCGAAGTACGAAGGTATCCGTCCACAGCTCATCGAGTTGCTAGACAAGATATGGGAGCGCAAACCTGGGGCGAAGAGGAAGCCCGTTGGATTGGGGTCAGACTTCGTGCGAGCGGTTTTCAAGACCTTACCTGTCGCAGAGAGAGACAGGTACACCGCCCAAGCGAAGGAACGCGGAGATGCCGACAAAGCGCGCTACACGAGGATACTCACCGAGCCGCCGTCGAAGACTGCCGAGGATCGCGCAATGTAGGTCATGATTTGAGATTTGTGGATTATCGGTAACCTAATGATAAATTTCAGCGCAGTTGCGAGGGCATACAGATTCATAGGCCAAATCAATATCGGCATTGAGGAGCGCACGTTCTGTCGCGCATTCACTCTGTTGGGCGGTCCGATGGATGCGTACGGGGGGAAAATCGGAACTTACAAGTGAGTTGCGTTGTATTTGTGGCGTATGCATCCCTAACGAGTAATCAGCATTACGACATCGAAGAACAACAATCCAGTGCCGCTTACCTTTCCTGAGTATTTGGGCGAGAGGAAGCTGGCGGCTCTCGTCGCCGATTATCAGGCATGGCTGGAGACTTGCTACACGGAGGAGGACAAGTCTTCGGTCATTGTCACGGGAAATTCGAAGCATATGGAGTTGGATACCGCGGTGATGCAGCAGGCGGCGCAACTTTCAAAGCTGGCAACAGCAGACCCTGCTGGGGCAGTGCCGCTGGAGTCGCGAGAGGATGGAAGCCTGGCGGAGGCGATGAGCAGAAATGTGATCGCCGACGAGGGGTTGAGCTCCTTGATGAGCACCTTGGTGGCTTTGCCCGACGTGTCCGACTCAGACGCGTCTGAGTCTGACGATGACAGCAACTTGTCCGAGTCGGATGAGGACGATGACGATGGCACGGATCTGCTTCCTCCAGTGAAATCCGGGAAGCGAAAGCGCAAGGGCGGTGGAAAGGAGAAAAGAGGAGTTACTCAGCAGCCCGAGATGCCGAAGAAGAGGAGAACGAACAAGACGTTGGGGAAAGCCACGGCGCCGGCGGCTTCCGTACCAAATGGGCAGCCACTACAAATGAAGAAACCTCCTTCTACTCACGCGCCATTCTCGCGTCCTGGCGAGTACGACAAGCTGGTCGACGATACGGTCAGGCGGAACAAAATCATCATGGCGGGACTCTCTCACATGGTCGACATGGGACCTCCCCACGAGAATTTCCAGCATGAGGACTACTACAACCACGCCATTGCTCTCATCGCCTCTGGTACGATTCCTGATCCAGCTGTGCCTGTGCCGCCGACCAAACATCGTCCCAAACCGAGGAAGGCCGCGAAGAAGACAGCAGAGCCAGGGAACAACTCTCCAGCGCCTCGGCGTCGGTCCACACGACATGCTGATCTCGGACCGATCGAGCCGGGGGTTTCCCTAGATAAAGATGCTCGGGAGGGCGGGGTACAGACGCCAGCGTCGCCAAAACCTGCGACGACGGCAACAGACACCCAGAGCACAGATCTTGACCTGGAGAGCCCCACTCCGCCGACAGCTCGCACACCACAGACCATCATCGACAGGGAGTCGGATCGTCCTGCTGAATCGGCCGATCTGGAGTCTTCGTCTTCTCCCAAATCGAATACATCTAACGGGGTGCGTGACGGGGGAGCCGAGAATGACACAGGAACGACGCCACGCCCGGAAGATGGAGACTTGGCGACGGATAAGGAGACGGCGACCCCGATCGGCCTAGAGGGTCAGAGCACGAATATCTTCTCCTCCTCGGGTACGGAAGGAAGGGAAGCGGAAGCGAGGCGGATTGATGAATTGATTGTAGCTGCGCCGACGTGGTTGCAAGATGCGGTGAAAGAGTTCCGGATGGCGGTTGGTGGAGAGAAGCTTTTGAGTTTGCTGAGGCTCTTGCTGGAGCTGGAGCATGAGTATGGATGGGTGTCTGTCGAAGAGGGCAAGAAGTTCAACCTACAGGGTAAGCGTCACCGCCCTGCGCTCTTGACGACTTGGATCAATAATGGGAGGACGCGAGCGGGCGTTCGTCGAGTTCTTGTCCGAAAGGATGCAGATAAGTTTGTTTCGGCATGGGAGGTGTGGTGGGCGTGTCTACAGAGCGCTTGGCGAACGCGGCAAGATAACGGGAAGTGGGTACGAGGACCGTATGGCGATGACTGGAATAATCTAAGGGTACCGGGACAGAATGGTCTGTTGGGGGTGGTGGCGGTCCTTTCCTGGTGGACAACATATACGGTTTCAGAAGGCATTGCAGAGGATGCCTGTGCAGAGGCGGTGGCCGATGTCGAATGGGCGATGAAAGGACTCCTGCAGCACGTCCGCGCCGAGCAACATTCCAGCTGTTGACAGTTAGTTTAGATGTGCACGGATAGATTGAAAATGACAAATAAAACCATACCCATGCGCCCGTCACCTCGTAGAATCACATCGCTGGAATCAGTGGAAAGCGTCCTTGCTCATAAGTGCAAGTGGAAGATAGGATCACAAGTCAAACAGCATGTGATCGATGACGTGTTTACTTTTCATCCTCCGATAAAAAGTACTTGGACTTGAGAGACAAATGCCTCCCAAGTGAGAAACTGGAAAAAGTCCACAGGCGGGACGTGCGCCACACTACGGTACGCTAGTGTGGTGGCATGCTAGGCCACGAGACGTCCGCGCAATGCTGAGATGCAATCTCGTGGGGCCTGAACCGGGTAAGGATGAGGTATATATGACTAAGTTTACCGCCCAGAATTGCACCCACTGTCCCGCGTGCTAAATAGAGTGCGCCACACTACCGTGAGGCGGGGCCTGGGCCACAAAGCGGTGGCTGTACCGAGTTCACCCAGGCAATTCCCGCTGTGCCGTGCTAAGGGAAAGCGGCATGTAGTATAAAGCCCCATTAAGAATGAGGCATTTTCCGTGCCGCGTTGATTGGCCAGCATGGGATTGATACCTGGCTGAAGGTCCGCTCATCCCCTAAAGGGAGTGAGGCGCCATGGCATTTGCCGGGAGCACCCCAAGGGGGCGGGGGCTCTTATATAAGCATTACCCGGGTCCGAACGCAATCGACAGTTGTCATATATTACAATAGAGGTTTGGATGACAAGTGTCCTGGTGATTAGTCTATTTCTTACAGCTATGGCTCGAAGCAGGCCTACTGGTCCGTGTCTGCGAGGTTTTGCTTTCTGGCATATGTCACAGGTGCTAACAAACCTTTTCAAGTCTCTCGACATTCCGGGCCAGTAGTGCGAGGTTGCTAAACGATTATAGCATCTATGGTACCCCCCGTGTGCTGACTCGGTAAGATTATCATGCACTTGTTGCATGATTTCGACTCTTATTGATGTCGGAACACACAGGCGATTATTTCCATTTGCGTCTGCAAAGTACACAAGTCCGTCCGCACTGTACACGTACTGAGGGAATCGAGGGTTGATGTGATACTTCGGTGATTGTATAGCCTCGATGACCTCGGAAAATAGTGGGTCTGTCGCGTAAGCGTCCCGCCATCGATTCAATTCATCTGTACTGATACTGATGTGTACGTTATAGTTTCGTGCGCTTTGATAGTCGTATGAAATTTCTGTTTGAGCTCCTGGTGCGGAGCAGGGTATACTTCCAAACTGAACAGCGGTCTCGGCGTCTTCTGCGAAATCATATTGACTTTCAATGAACTTGCTACCTACGGAAAGTAGTTTCTCTTCAAACTGTTCCCCATACTGGTCGTACAGTCCGCGCAGATCCGCTAGATCCGCACCGTCATTATGACTTAAGTCCACCACTTTGATACCATCTGCCGAGGGTCCCATCTCCGGTGGGATTCTTCTCCGTAATCGCGAGATAGGGTCGACGTTCGAATGAACTCGGCCGGCACGATGGACTATGTGTAAGTTTGGGAATGCAGAGAAAACGAGTCCCCACGTCAGCAGTCTACGATTCACGTTCTGGAAGGTCTTGCTCCATGTGAGAGCTGCATGGTCCGTAATGGCGAGAATTTCTTCGCCCTCGATGTAGGGTTGGAACTTGATGAGGGCTTCCTTGAGGGCTAACGCCTCTCGCTCGGTGGGTGAGTAATTCCGTTCGGCTGATTTCAGCACGCGTGACCAGTAGCACACAACACGTTCAACATGTACCATAGTATTTTCGAAATCCGAGGTGTCCCATGAGGTCACCGGGGGTACATCGTCGTGTTCCTTGCTAATTTGAGTTACGAGTTGAGGTACCTGTTCTCCATTTGCGTGAGCCTTGACCAACCTCTCGTAGGTCTTGGTACCTTTGAGATCGCGTATTTGAAGCGGTTGAATTTGCTGTAGTATACCTGCTAGTCCGTAGTCGCATGCATCCGTGTAGACTCTGTATCCCCTTCCGGGCATTGCATAACCTCTGACTGGTGCATTTGATAGTACCTGTTTGCAGAGTGCGAAAGCTTCCTCGTGAAGCTCAGTCCAGAGCCCGGGAGTTCCTTTTTTTAGCAGCTGAAATAACGGATGAGCCAACCACGCATAGAATGGGATGTGAGCGGAGAAATACACCATCATTCCCAAAAAGGTCTGCAGTTCTTGTACATTGCGGGGGCTCTCAAGACACAGGATAGCTTCCACTTTCTCCCGGTGCGTTGACATTCCTAATCGGGATACTTTCTGTCCCAGCAGAAGTAGTGATTGATATGCAAAATGACATTTGGCAGGTGCTAATGTGATGCCAGACTGTGTGATGGCTTTCAGCACTGCATCGATGTGTTGGAGATGGTCGTCGAAGGTGCTGGAGAAAATGACAATATCATCAATGTATACTAGTGCGAATATCCAAAGAAATGGTGCCAATGCGTTCTGCATGACGCGTTGAAACACACTTGGTCCGTTTCGGTAACCAAATGGCATCCGAGCGAATTGCCATAACCCGCGATGTGTACGAAAAGCGAGAGGTTCCCTAGAATTTGGATGCATAGTGAGTTGAGTAAAGCCGGAAAGCGCGTCAAGGGTGGTCAACCACTGCGCTCCATTCAATGCTTGCATGATGTCTTCTTGACGCGGAAGAGGGAATTCGTCGGATATTACCATAGCATTGAGTCGCCAATAGTCAATCACCATTCTAGGTTTATTATTACGGTAGACGATGAAAGCAGGCGCACCCCATGGGCTTTCGGAAGGTTCTACTACACCCAATTGTATCCAGGAATCGAGTTGCTTGTCCATCACTTCACGATTAGCTGGAGATGCCGGGAACGGTGGCAATGACACGGGTTTCACGTCTTTTTTGAGCTGGATTTCGACGTGTGTATCATGAGAGCCGAGTCGTCCGTCGAGCGCGAACGCCTTCTGATTTGATAGTAGAATTCGTTGAAGTGCACTGATGGAGGTCGAATCGAGACGCGAACTGATGTCTATTGATGAAAGGAATTCGTTTGATGAGAGGGGGTCGTCTGGAATTTCGGCCGTCTTGGGACCTCCCTCTACAGGTGGTTGAGAACTGGGATCGTCGGCGTCAGTATTGTTACGATGGGCTTTGGACGAGATCTCGGAGATAGAGCGGATAGCGTGACTTGATCCGCTCGGATTGATTGAATGAAAATTTCCGACCTTGTCTCCTGTTTTCACCATGGACTTGATGAGTGACGCGTACGCTAGACGCCGCTCGTTAAGGATCTGGTCGTCCTTTCGGATGGCAGCTCTGTCGAGCCACTTGTTCGGATCGTGCGCTTGGGCGAGCAGCTGCCCTGCAGGAATGGTGATGGGCGCGTCTGAGAAGTTCGAGATCGGCAGAAAGAGTTGGTCAGGAGAGATGAGCGTGTCGGGAGATCCGTAAACTTGTCGTGCGCTCCGATCGTGTTTCACACTTCTTTCCACTAATAAACTTGTAGTGTTACTAGGGAACGAAGCTCGGATTGGAACGCATACGCAAGTTTCCGGCGCTATAACTGTACGCCGTGTGGATCGAATATGCCCCCTCGTCTCAAATCTAAGGACTCTTCTTCGTTGTTTCTGGGATTTTCGATGTGCTTGAACTCGACTCAGATGAGCAGTCGCGATGGATGGTGTTTTAGCGATCCTAAAGGTGTGTCCGTTCTCATCCATAAGTGATGGTGATGTTGAATTCTCTACTCTCAGTTCGCGATCGGTGTCCCCGAAAGACAGGAAACATTCTCCTTGTCGCCGAACGATGGATATAGAATACTGGTCGGCAAAGTCGTTACCGAGTATGAAAGGTGTAGTCATACCTTTCACTATGTATGCGTCTACGTTCAATTGAATAGGTCCTTTGTCCGTCTCGAAAAACATGTCGATATTCACGTATCCGGAGATCGTCAAACTTCCGGTGACCTGAATAAGATTGATAGGTTGTCCTTCCTTTACTCGCGGCGAGTTCGTGAGTTGCTTTAGGGTAGCTTGCGAAATCAAGGTAATGTCAGATCCTGAGTCTATGATGACTTGAGCTAGATCACCATCCAGACTGCCCAGACGAGCAAGGGCTTGTGTTGCCTTGCTTCCTAAGAAGGTACATCCGGAGGGTCGTTCTTTCTACTGTCTGAGTTGTATTAATGGTTGATTGTCAGGTCTCCCCGTTACGTGTTTGACTGTATACGTTACTCGTTCGATGTCTCGAGCCAGTCTTCGACGTGATCGTCTGTTGAGAGCGGGTTTCTCATAGTAGCTCTGACATGCGTTACTTCGAGTGTGGTGTGTTGAGTAGACAGTTGACGCCTCCTCTGAATCCTTGCTCATACCCCCCAGGGCCGGGCTGGTGAACGCCTCGGTAATCTGAAGGGATGATTCAAAATCCTGCTCGGATTCGTTATCATTGGCATAGAAAGAATCTTCGTATTCATCCATTGCGGCAAGTTCCGACTGATCCGTGGATGCAAGTCGCGTTCGTGCGGTACGCATGGCTTGTTGATGATACTTGCATTCCGCGTCCCAATGTTGATCGCTTCCGCAGTGCCGGCATGGTCGTACGCCCTTCTCTTTCGGCGTTTTTCCCCGTTTCGTGACATTACTGTCGTCCTTAGGGAACTGGGGAGGAGGAAGATTAGGACTCCAGCCGATGAGATTTACACGAGCAGTACGTTGGACCGTGTTGTTGTTCCACCTTCTTGATTGACCTTCATTCAGATTGAAGAATTGAGTCGGTCTCGTCATGGAAATCAATGCTTCTTCGTGATGTTTCAAACTGGCCTGGAATTCAATGACGTTGGAGTATAGTTGAGTGTTTATCAAGGTATTCCACATGTCTGGAGCGCCGCTCATAACCTCACTGATGATATCCGCGTTGGACAAGTCAAACGCAATATTGAGGAGACTAGATTTGCGAACGTAATAGTCGCTCGGTGTTTCCTGTGAGTGTCCTGTCTCTCGAAACGCAGCATTTCGGGCCCTTCGTTTCTGAAGTTCCCACCAACGTGGGTTCATGAAGAAGTCGCTGATGGCCTTTCGTAGCGTACCCCAGTCTTTCTCTATATTAAGACGATGTTCTCGAGGTAGAGAAAAGTACCAACTGTCAGCGCTTCCGGTGAGTCGTTTAGGGATGACTTTACCGAGTTGCTGATATACGTTACTCCCCCAGTCGGCAAAGTCATCGACCTTCAGAATCCAGGTCACTATCGTATCGCCATTACCATCCCAGGTCGGGATGTCGGAGATCTTGAGTTTCGCGTCGAAATGCGGCTCTGATTTGTTGACGGATTGCTGCAGTGAGGACTGACCATCAGGATTAGATCCTCTTGCTTTGCGGCCTCCGCGACCTCCTCCGTTTCCACCGTTGTCGTCATCTGGATCATCTGGATCGCCACCACCTTTGCCATGGTCTGAAGTGTTGTCGGTGCCAAAACGCAAATCCTTCTTATCGAAGTAGTTACTTCCCGGCTTGTCGCTGTTCTTCTTATCATTATTCCGCTTGAAGCTCGATATACCGTCGGAAGGACGATATCCGGAGGCAGAGTTCCTCATCTCAGACCAGGTACTAATTCCCGGGCGGACGGCGTTCTTGAACTCCCGATTGCGGGACGCGCGATCTTGCAAACGAGCCAGTGCAGCTGATTTAGGACCTTTGGGCAGTCCTGACTCCCAGTCATGGTAGTAGTCGCACCGATTCAACAGATGTTCAACTTGAGCCACGAATGCTATTCCGGCGACCTCAAAGTCGTTTTGCGAAGTCCAGACGTTGATGGTATCCCATACTCCCCAGGATGGAATCTCGGGGACGCTACGTCCGAAGTAATTGAAAGAGGAGATAACCATGTCAACTCGAGTGGCCAGGCAAGCCATCAGTGCTTCGTAAGTATCCGAAATTATGGCATAACCGACTAACTCATCTTCGTTCTTGATAGCTAGCACGTCCGTCACCAATTTGACGAGCAAGCTCATCTCTTCGCGAAACGTATAAAAGGCTTGATTGGCGGTGAGGCTATGCAATTCATTAGGAACGAACTTGTACTCGTCCGCGCAGAGTTCAATTGCTCGAAGACGACGCTGAGCGACTTCTACGCTCTGTAGTCTTTGAATTTCTGCGAACGGTTTCATAGACCAAACATCGAGTTTGATTCTACTTGATCTGCAACCGTCAAAGTTTGCGGGATCGATAGAGTGTTCACCGAGCTCATCGAGGTCAGGGTATTCTGTTGCTTCCGAGACTACGTCGGATCTGTCATTAGGTATAGCGCCAGAGTTACTCGCACTCTCGTTTCGATGCAACGAATTAGCTACTTTCACAGCAGCCTTGACTTTCTTCCATCGAGAGTGATCAAAATGAGGTGAAATGTCGAAGGGTATCGCATTTCCGAGTCCGCTTTGCCAGACGTCTGAAGCCTTTGATCCAGGCGCGATGTCGTCGGGGTTGATACGGTACTCTCCTTCAGGTTGCGGTTCGGACTCGTCGCCGTTGCCAGGTGCTGCCATTTAGGTGAAATAGTATTCGTGGATAGTGATAGATGCGAGTAAGATGATATAGGATTTGGATGTTGAAATGCACGGGAACGATTGTACAGTCTTTCCCAATGTGTCCACCAGTGTTAGAGATGCCGGGTATCACGAGCCTAGTAGTGATGTAGTAAGGTAGTTTTTACACAGTACGGGCGGGCGAGTAGTAGCGCCTCGGTCGAGCAATACACGGCGAGCGTAGGGTTCTTACTGAGCTGCAAGTGTCGTGGCGTGCAGATCAACTCTTAGTTGATTCACGCTAGTGACGAGGGTACAGTTGTAAGTAAAGTTCGATTCCTACTACTGACAGTACAAGTACTTATAATGAATGGAGTACATCTACTGGAAAGCTACAGAAAGGCATAGAAACATATGGAAGAGTAGAGAAGCATACAGAATAGTAAACGAAAAGCATAGGTCATGAGGTAGAGTCGTTGTGCGTCAGCATGGATGTCGAGTCAGACTCGGGGATGTCGGACATCCATGACACGGAACAAATATCTCAAGAAGTCCGGCACGATCAGTGCGCCGGTTCTACACCGCACGGTGCCCTGGCTGTCAGTTCTGAGGTCTCTGACGGTCTCGTTGATTCGAAGACTAGGAAGGCAAACTCGGCGTCGATCACACAATCCACCTACATCTCATCGGTCAGTACCAGCACTCTTTCGTCGAATCTATCTCACATAGGCCGATAGACGGGTATCGTCTCTCACCAAGTCTCAACCGGCACTTCTACCACTTATCACGATGAAGACGTTCAAGACCTGGAACAGCAGCAGCAGGAAGTTTCTGCGCCAAGCACCTCAATATTGCCATCTCTCCACACGTCCACCAAGGCTGACCTGAACTCGAACGTATGTGAATTCTGGTTCTGACGTGCTGTTTCTCATTCACTCCCTAGGTAGTAACCCCCGAATCATCGGCATTCGTCTGCGGCAAATGTTTGAGGAGTTACCCACAGCAATATCGACTCGATGCCCATTACGAAATGACAAAGCACGATCTTTGGAAGCCCGTCGAGACCAACGACTCGAAGCTAGCTGCGACTCAGGACGGCACAGTCAAGGTTTGCCATAATTTTGATACGATGATTTCAATTGATCTGTGACCCAGCTCACAATCACCAAGGCGTCGACTGTCTTCCACTGTGCCGGATGTACCAAGAAGTTTTCTACGAAGCTACAGTTGTCGAATCATCAACAAGCGAAGAAGCATTCTGGCAATCGCATTGGCGTTCCTCCTTCGCCTGGAACGAGTTCTTCTGCGCCTCATAAATCTGTCTACACGGCCACAACACCAGAACCTCCCCGGACGGATGCGGCTGACGTTGCCTTGCGAACAGAAAGCTCTAGGATCCCTATGATCGACTTGGAGGCGGCCTCTGTGCCTCGGACTTCGACTCCAGTCAAAGCTTTAGTCAAGGAATGGGTACAAGCGCAACAATCCCAACAATCCCAGGTTCAGATTCTGCAGCTGATAGCCGAACCTGAGGGCAAGGTTGTAAAGGGACCTAAGGACATCGACCCGCAGTCACTCTCTAAAACTCGCGAGGCAATCGCGAAACCAACGGGCCTTGCCTCTCTTCCGCCGCGACCGGATTTTGCATTGCTCAAACCCAACGATGTCCCCACAGCTCGACTCAGACTCGAGCTGAACTCGTCTCCTGCCGGATCGACGAACGCTTTAGCTCAATTGGAATTGAAGGTCAACACCCCGGCGCCGACAGAGCCTACATCGAATCCGGCGATTGTTCCTCGACCCGGAAAGGTGGTCTGTGCTTGCAAAAAGCACATTCTTGAGGCTAGCTTGGAGAGACATTACACGGCGTCGACCAATCACCCAAGCTGCTGCCATGCCAAATGCAAAAGCAAGGGTTTCATCAACCACCGTGCACTTGACGAGGTGATTGTCTCTCAATTCGTTCCAATGGCAATTGCTCATACTTCCTTGGTAGCACCTTTCGTCTGTACATGCTGAATGCCGCTGCCCCGTCTGTGAACGTCAAATCCCCACCGCCAAGGAACGCGAAAGTCACATTGAGATCGTCCATGTCGATCTGCAGTGCAGTCTGTGCGGGGACGTCTTTGCTGGACAGGACGCCTATATCAAGGTGCGTCGGTCACCATCTAGAAGTTCGACGTACTAGTTTCTGACAAGCAAAACAGCACCATCTCACTGAGCACCCACCTCGAGAAGTAAACATGAGTGCCATGATGAAGAGAGACCTCATGTTGGGCATGGGCTCGGAGCCTAGCTCACTCGCGTCATCGGTACGTTGCTCGTCTCTTACTTGGGAGGCCTGAGACTGACGGCAGGCTTTTCAGGTGTTCTCTTCGCCGGCCTCTGGATGGCAGGATGTCTCGCTCGATTCTATCGGCGATTAGAGAAGGTGAATGGAAGGATTTGTGTATGACTAGGCGTTAAAATGGTATATCGTGTACTCTGCTCGAAGGACTTGAATGTCTATATTTACAACGAAACTCGCCCCGTTGAGATCTATCTCTCTAATTACGGAAGTACTCGCGTTCAGACTGTTGACCGCTTCTTTGCAAGTACGATAATTGTCAGTGTGTTGCTCTTTGAAGCCATTGGAAGGCACAAGATGCCGAAGCAGCACTGCCCAGTGCAAAGATAAGACAAGTTGTCGTGGCTTCTGGCTAGACTACAAGCAAACAGTACCGTACGGTACGGGACATCTCGGATGGCATATATCCTTCGACGAAATAGTCCTCGGGAATGATTTTTCCTTGTCTGCTATCACTGTCAACGACCGTCAGCAAGATTGGAGTTCAAAACCCTGATGGAAATTCTCACAAATTGTGTTCATGTATCAGCGAAGTGCTTGCGCATTTCATCTGGTCACATCGCCGATTCGCGTCCTTGTAATCCGATACATTGCGTGCATGACGCCGCGAGTAGCTATCCTGAGGATCGCCAATGTATATGACGTTGATACTTGATGCGCCGCTACCTATAAAGCTCCCAGAGGCGGGTTACGGGAGATGGTGGGACGGCCGAGAGCTCGACTCAATCTGAAAGTAAGTTAGGGAAGAACGGACAACGATGAGCAAGGCCAAGATGCCAGTGCATCCGCTGAGGAGTATGAATGTTTGCAGCCACATTTTATACATGTTTCAAGGGACCAAAGGGCACGAATTGCGAGCTAGTATGTATCGATGGACGACAGGCCAAGAAAGTAATTTCCACACTGGAAAATGGTCGTAATAAGCAATGAAAGTCTTTGATCTCGCAAGTTGGGTCGACGAACTGTCAAAATGCCCACCCGATGAGCCTCCGGGAAGCGACATGGACCGCGCCAAGACGCGTTGTGGACTTCCCGAGGTCATACTCGAGGTCTGAGCTGCGTCTTGGCCTGTGAAACATCCTATGTCAACAGTTCAAGGGCACGCGGCAAGTCAAGCGAGCGATTCCACAGGCGCGTTCGAAGGTGGAATGTCCAGTTGGCGGTCTGTCTGCAATGGGGAGACAAAAGACTGGCGAGAATTTCAGGGAAGCATCGCAGATGAGATTTTGTGATAGACCTCGTCGCAAGCCCCGCGCAGACGTCCGCCTGTCCTGATCCCCTGTTCAGCGATAATTTCGACCATGACGGTCTGAGAGTGAGATGAAGAGTGGCGGTGTCATGATTTGTTCCATATTTGGCAGCGTTGTTATGATCGTCAATGGCGCATCTTCCTTTCCTCCCTTTGTCGGCGCCTTCATTCTGTACGCAGTGCACATCGGAGGGGCAACAAATCGCCGAAGGGAAATGCCCAATCATATCATGAAGAGGAAGGTGTGGAGAGGGACAGAGGGAGCATGTGGACGTTGCAGCGGTCTGCGTGCCTCTTCTCTTGACGTCTCCGCCCTGGAATTACGGGACAAATCTACGCCGTCGCACCCACTGCTCAAGTCACGGTGGTGATCTTTAAATGACGAGGACGACTGAAGCTTTCAGCAAATTGTTTTGTGGTCCACTGGCCCACGCCGTCCATCTCCATCACAGAAGACTTCCTTTCTGTTGCCGAGGAAGACTTCGATTTGCAGTCAGATTCATCTCTCGCGGTGCCCTCAGCCTCCGGCGCGGACTTGGTGGAGACAAATAACGATGCCGCATTCCTCTTCTATCTGTCCGTGAACGTGGCTCAAGTAACAAGGATGAGTCAGGATGCGCACAAACCCCTTCTCGTTCGAAAGCTGACGGTCGTTAACCTTCTGTTGGGGCGTCGATACTTCGACCATAGAAGTCCACCTCTTGTCGACGCAATCTGGAGCACCTATAAACGGCCTCAACGCGATACGGAGCCTTGGCTGACCTTGGATCTGTATCTGGACTGTGGAGACGAATGGACGTAGAGATTCAATCGAAGAAGGTGGTTTACAGTGTGTATCGTTTACCTCCTATCCATCAGAGGCTATCTAATGAACTACATAGCTTCTACGCTGTACAACAACCTAATCTTCACTTCTGCATCTCTTGGCAGAGACCGGCGGACACACACTCTCTCTTTCGTCGGGCTTGAGTGTATTGTTACGGCACCTCGATCCCGCATACCCTCCACTGGCAGTGTCATTTGGTCAGACTCGTGGTTGCTGCGCCCGGACTCGAGTCTTTGTTTAGATGCTTGGCAAGCACAGCGTTCTCTTTGCTTACTTCTTCCCTCCATCTGCACGTCCGATTCTGCAGACATGCACCATTCCATCCTCACTGTCGGCGTCACGTTGACAATATTGCTGTCGCCCTCAACGGTCGCAGCCTCACCGGTGCAAAATCCAGTAACCTCACCAGTGCGGACTCCATTACCCGTTCGTGCTTCTCCTTGTTCCTGGTACAGTAAGCAGAACCTCATGTCCCCGAGTAGCAGTCCATCCCCAAGTTCCCAATCCTCCCGCCACAGCACCCCGACTCTGACCCCATATTAATCACGGAAGACGGGCCACGCAACATACACATTGAGAGCGGTCCCGGGGCAGGACCGCGAGACGTCCATTTGCGTTGCAAGTCCATCGACTTGAGCCGCTTAGGCGTGGGTACAGACGAGTTTTGCGTGAGGGAGCCGGGGGAGGGAGGGTATAGCTATCGAAGATGAAGATGGTTGATGTCGAGGCGATGTGACGAAACATACACGAGTTTGAGTTGTATCATTACTGTATTAACAAGTATTCACAAGGAAGTGAGGGAGGTGTATATGATTATGCATTGCCCCAATGCTGGGCATGGCACCGCCTTCCGATCGATGTCTACACAGTGTTCAACCCCGATAATACTACCACGTACTTACTTAGTTGTGTTCGAAAAGATGTCAGATTCATTTTTTGGTGAGACGAAAGTGATGAAAGAGCATTGTAATCATCAGAATAATGAGTAATGCATCTAAATGTCCGGCATGGATGGCGAGGCGGCTGAATGATGACATCTAATTTCGCCGCCGCAGCCAGAACGTCCACCTGAGGTTGAGTTCCGGGCACACGGTGTGCAAGTGATTGTGTGGCGCATGTCGTAGACTCAAGGAGCCAGGGCATTGTACAATGTAGCCCAAGCAGCCTGGGGCCTGGGCGTCAGTGGCTGAGTGAGCAAAAAAGTGAGCACTCAGCAGTGAGCACTGAGCACTCAGCAGTGAGCACTGAGCACTCAGCAGTGAGCACTGAGCACTCAGCAGTGAGTACTTGACAGTACTCTCGCTTCACTACGGCAAAAAATCTTATGAGGTTTTAAGGCACTACCAGGGGTCGAACCTGGGTTATGGGAAATTTCAACTGAAGAGGCTCAGAATCCCATGTGATGCCACTACACTATAGCGCCATGAGCACGACTCTTCTGAGGACAATATTACTTTGAGATATGCAAGAAACTTTGTGCATCGTGCATCTGAAGTCTCGGCTGGCCTCTACCTCGGCAAGAGGAGGAAACGCTCAAGGACGCTCAGAACAGGGTACTACTGCCTTGCCGACATCGAACTCGAAGTCTGGACCGAGATTTCCTGTGTGAACTTAGTGCAGGCATCATGTCAAAAGTTGTCTTTTAGTAGTAATCTTGATCAGGGAGCAGAATTGAAAGTTCCTCTAGACAGCGCCAAGATGATAAAGCACAAAGGACATGCCAGTGGCGGTGCATATAGCGAGGCAAGAGGCGCAGAGGCGCGGGGAGGGAAGGACTGCCATCACGCGAACGATCCTCGCGCCCCACTGGCTCTCAGTCTATTCAGAACTCCACCCCTCTCGTATTTTCGGACGTCTTCCTTGTTGCCTCAAGCACTCACGCTGGCTCGAATCATGCAAGCGGCATCACAAGAGGCTTTCGGAGGGAACTTAGTCGGCGGATCAATGTAATATATGGGTTCGTCCGTAGGGGACGCTACTCCAGGGCGGACTTTTTGAATCAAGGAAAGTCCGGGTAGCAGCCGTACCGCTCGTCTTGGGCACCCTTCCATCCGACTGCGTAAATTTCGTGAGAGATAGTCTTGAAGGAACATGTCGAACATACCACAATGCCAGCAATCCAGCAAACCATGAGGATCACTGTGATTGGAATCGTCAGCCGACGATATCCAAACTTAGGAGACTGCACACACTACTTGTTCTTGATGGACAACAAGCGAGGATAATTCTCACCCCAGAACGCAGTGTCGAAGTCGGGCTCGTAGATGAACACTTCATTCTACAAGATTGAAAGTATGAGCATCGTCAAGGCCAAATGAAGAATAGATAGGATTACCATGTACGCCCCGGAGTCTGGCGCGACATCCCGCAGAGCCTGTGTAAGCTTGTCGACTAGTGTGAATACTTCTTGCTTCTCTGTCTCGGTGGCGTTCCACGAGACCTCTGCCGCAAAGACAACCTAGAGAGGTTCAGTCCTGGACGCGGATAGCCACAGCACGCTCAGCATACCTGCCACAGAGCCTCTCTCCAAATCGGTAGGACACTGGTAGCGCCCTCTGTGTGGTTGTATAGAATGGGAGTGACGGCGTTGATCTGAGGATCCACAGTCGCGTAAGGTAGCATGGCCGCAAACGCGTCTAGGAGCTGCTCCTTCGCAGTCTCGTTTGATAAGAGACTCGTAGGTATGAGGCGCGTCCCAAGAACGGCGTTGACTCCGACTGCCTGATGACCAGAATGATTCATGAGACGAACGTCTTAAGTGTAATGACACAACCAACCGCTTGTGCCGCCGGGACATATTTCTCGAAGAATGCAAAGAATGAAGGCATCTCTTCGATCACGACGCTGCCGTTGAGCGCGAGGGTGTAGTCAGATGCGTTCTTCATCGATTCTTGCGCCTCCTCAAGCGTGAGGAGGGGGTTCACGCTGATGAAACTGTTCCCATAGAAGTGTCCTCCCCAGCCAGCCTCACTCCATTGTACGCCGTTGTTGATGAGGAGTTTGAGGAAGTCCCTTGCAGTATCTTCGGTGCGGTTGAATGACATGGAGGCCCTGGATTGTGAGATCAGCATGGAGAGACAACGAAATACGTATTGAAACGTACACCTGGAGCGTGGTCTGGGGAGACGCGAGTATTGTCGACTCCAGGACGACCCCGAAAGTGCCGCCACCTCCACCTCGAAGAGCCCAAAACAAATCAGTGTTCTGGTATGCATTTGCAGTTCGGTACACGCCGTCTGGTGTGACGATCTTGAATTGTAGCTGAAAGATGTTAATAAACAACTGTAAGCGTACTGAGTAGCTGTAGTCTGTCTTACAGCTCGATCGACTCCGAGCCCATATACAGGTGTGAGGACACTATAGCCTGCGCCCTGTAGTCGACTCAGTATGATAATGGCGCAAATTCGAAGGAGCAGAGGCGTACCATAAGCCAACCACCGCTCGCACCGACGGTGGGATGGTACCCGCCCACAACCGTGACATTGTGCTCGTCAGCAAACTTATAGACGTTGTACCATTGGGCACCGGCCTTTCACAAAATTAGTGACTGAAGCAAAAAGACACGAAAGAGGATTACCCCAAGAGTAATCGCAGTATAATTGACATCCGCCTGGCCACCGTCTGGAACAAAGGTAGCGTCGTATGAGATCTGTTTAGGCTGTAAATCTATAGTGTCAATGTGAGCTGAATATGACGGACGTTGTCTAGATTATGTGTCTGCAGAGATAAATCAGACACCAAATAGCCGCAATACAAAGTGAACATACCCAAAGGGCCAGAGAGTTCTTCAACATCGAACGCCCTATGAAATCATGACCGGTGTTCTTGATCGAAAGCAGAGTTCCAGTAGCATTGGCGAACGAAAACGCGTATTGGACATCTTGGGCGGTCTCGATCGCTACCTTCAGAAAGGACATCGTAAGAATCAAGCGCTTGCTAAGTCGTCAGATTCACGTACATACGCCGAGGCGATATTCCCTAGTTCACACTGCTGAGTCGTCCACGGCGTAGGGTCGGTAGGATCCTCAAAGTTGAGAACACAGCCTTCATTGGTCGCAAAACACGTCTCCCAGACAGGCTACAGACGCATTCAGGCACGAGTGCTTGCCTTTGTACATCGGCAAAGGAGACTGCTAGTACTCACATACATCATCGCCCCATATTCGTTTCCTCGGAACGTCGGATTGGTATAATTTTCCTGGACAGACAAGCAAGCCGCCGAGGTACTGTCCTCGTAGCATGGTTCGGAGATAGGTCGTGCTGCACCGAGACGGCCGCCCAGACTCGCGTTCAGAGACGCGAATTTGGATTGCGCCAGAGGGAGAAGCGTTAGCAGCACTTGCAGCGCGGCGGTCGATATCATGTTTGGTTGGGTCATCACTACTCCAGTGGGTGTGCGTTATATAGCGGCTGGCCTGTGGTTTCCGCGCACCACGGGGGGATGGTTGATATGTAGGTGCGTCGGACAAAGACTATGTAGGAGAAGGATAGTCCGTGCTAGCACACCTGGATCTGCAAGGATGGAAAATTCAGGTTATTCCTGGAACAAGCTCCGTCGGACATCAGGAGTGCGAATGTAAATATACGCCGCCTTGCGCCCGCCTATGGCGGACGCAGTCCTGCACCAAGCTCAGTTACGTCCTGAAACAAAATCACTCGTATTCCAGCACTCCTCCCACCAACACTTGTACCACATAAGTATGGTTACTCTTCAAAACGGGCCCAAATTCTGAATCTATGGGCCCAAACCGCCGCATCTCTGGGCTCTGGTCATCCTCGAAGGCGGGTTTGGCACACAGGAGGGCCGGCGGGCGCGGTAGACTTGAGCGCAAGATACGCGGCGGAGACGGCGTACGCGATGCGCCTGTATGAGCGAAGGACGTGGCAGGAGTTCTCAGGTCTTCGCCAGGTGTTGTGTGTCGAGAGCTGCTACACCGTTCCGAGATGACCGTCTTTATTTTGGTCACAACAGGATTCAGTAGGATAGCATGCTCGGAAAGGAGGCTGTCGCAATTAGGAGGGGACTGGCTTGGCTGGAGTCGAGATTTGGTGGGGCTCTCGTTTCGGCGGTGCACGACTTGCACTATAAAGACACATGAAGCCGACGTCAATCGAGCTTGGCAGAAGGAGAGGCTTACCTTCTTCAACAGAGGTCCTTGTATCGGGTTCAGCGCCAGCGTCGATAACACCGAGGCTCTTCGTTATGGTCGGAGTCGACTTGGAGGCGAAGTTTGAGCCATTACAACGCCACAGATGCTGGTTCCACCACGCTTCTCTGCATCAGCAGCCGTCTGTCTTGTTGAGCCCGTAGTTCCTCGTAGTCCACCTGACCAGGCCATGTTTTGGGAGATGAGAGAGCAGGCTGTAGCGTCACATCCTCGTCACACCCCGTCAATCTCGGAATCCGGGCCGACGTCGAGCACGATCGAGTTCTCCGAGTCCCACTGCTTGCATCTTCTGGTGCTCCGAGTCCAAGCTAGATTGCGAGCACAAGCGCGCAACAATCCTGGAGTTAGTTGGCCAATTTGTGAGACCTTGAGAACACGCCATTCGGGTTCGGCTTTATCCTGGCCCATAGACGGGATTGAGCATCACAGAGTACGTGGATAGCCGCACCAGCCTCAGCATTATCACACTCTTGCGCAGCAGGCAATCTCTGATTATTGATTACCGAGACGACAAGCCATACAACTCGGGTTCAACTCATCAAAACCTAGTAGGCGGGCTCATGAAATCATCGGTTTCGTGGTTCCAAGCTTCAAGTAACGACAGCATGCGCGACCAGCCTCGGCAAAAAGCAATGGGGGTCGTAACGAGATAACGAGATCCAACTGAGCTCTCAGAGAATGCGGTGTTTGGACGCGCTGAGATGGGTCTTTTTGTATGCGCGCGTAAATCTGACAGCAATGACGTCGCGGCAATCACAGACACCGCAGGTACCCGGGCCCTATCTAGTAGTTGCCTTTTCCCTCCATTCTCCCTCGACGGGACTTATTCTTTTCCCCCTCTTTGCCCTCAATGCCTGGCCTTCGTGTACTTGCCGGTCCCTCCGTAGAGTCGCTGGAACCGATTTCCGCCCTCGTCAACCAGAACAAGCCGTTCGAGATCAAGTCTGACGCGTTCGAGGGCACGATTGTGGTCAACATCAAGGGCTTTGCTGGCTCGGACGAGTGCGACTACTTTGCGCGACCGGAGAGGCAGGGCATCACTTGGAGTATTCAGGTTCAAGGTAAATTTGCCTCTCTTCATCCGTTTGATCCACTTGACGACGATCTACTCCGTAGGCCGGTTCTTGAACTCGCACTCATCCAACGATATACTCTTTGGCAACACGTTCGATCGTCCACTAGGCCTTCCGTGGGGATCTGGCGCTGCTCTCAAGTTTATGAAGTGAGGCAGCCACTTCCGCTCTTCCCACTCCATCTGACCGAGACTATTATAGTTACGTCGATCCCACGCTAGAACACGACCTGACGTCGAACACCAAGCCGTGGGCGCTCTCTCCCCTCGTGGCGACCATGCCGCACTTTGCGCACAGCCAAGGCGATGCACCCGAGTTCCCCGTGTCGAAGCCGCTCGTCGATGACACGTCCAATCTCTACATGGCACTCGTGTCCACGTCCCCGGCGTCCAGCGCTTCGTCAGTTTCTTCGACGTCCTCGAAAAAGTCAACGTCGTCGAAGAAATCTACGCTGTCGCTCTCCAAGAAGAAGAAGAAATCGCCTCCGGACGTGTCCAGCCTCTCCACCGCTGCTCAGCGGCGTTCCTTCTTCGCCTCAGAGGAGAACAGGCGCAGCGTTACCTTTGGGCCCCACGTACGTGCACATCCTAATTTACATACTCTGTCCCACATATTTCCTGCAGGACATAATCACGACAGACTTTTGTTACGGCTTTCTAGAGTTCCACCCTTCCCTGGCGCTGCGCCTGCCCGGGGGATTGACTTTTGATCTGATGCGGTACTGGGATGGACAGCCTGTTCGGTTCGTGTGCTGCGCGCGCGGCACGGGTGACAAACCGTGGGGGAGGATATTCTGGTGCTTGTCCATCGAGTCAGAGGGAGAGGGAGAGAAGAAGATGCCTGAAGGGGATGCCTCAGGCCTATCTACGTGAGCGTACATGTGTACTGGAATTTGGACTGAGAATATCTTGGATGTTGTAGATACATATATATCTGTAATCTTGCGTTTTGTACTGTACATGATGACTTGTAATGCTACTGTTGTATCGCGCTCGACGTTCTCATGAGCGGGCAGCACTCAGGACGTGTCCTTATCGTTCATAACGCTGTGGATCATTCCCCACGCGTCGACAGAATGCTGTGATTGCTTCGAATAGTATTTGCTCCTCTGCTAGCTAAGTATCTCAAGTAGTATTATTGCGCAGACCCACTAATGTATCATCATAGACAAGACTCCCGGCAGGAACATAGTATCTCCACCACTCATCTACGCCGACTCGACCTCTCCACATACGGGTTCAGCGGTAGGAGGTACGTGAGCGGCGGACGAGACACCTCGATCAGCGCCCTCCGTGCTTCACGTTCGCGATCGATTTGTGAGGCGCGCGTTTTTGCTTGGGAGCGGTTGAGCGCTATTTGCATCTCGAGGAAGGAGAAGGAGGTTTCGAACGTTTCGGTGGTGCAATGGGAGAAGCGGACGTGCTTCGTGGTAGGGTGTGGTTGAGATGCCCCGCCCAGCTGCCTGTTGTGCGACTGGGATGTTGGTACATGTGGCTTTCCAACGCTACTGCTTGTGTGTTGATACTTTGGCACGAATTTGCCCTCCGGGATCGGAGCAGGCGGCGAAATATGAGGTGTGTGGGTTTTCTACACTGAAGTCAGCAAGGCCGATCGCAGCAGCATTCTGACGACTGACTGAAGTAGCTTGTAGATCATACTGCTGATATGATAAACTTTGTTTCTTCTCAGGATGAGAATGCCCGGAGGTCGTCACATCTGATACTGCCAGTTTGTTTGAACATGCTCAATCGCAATTGAACCCACAAAGAATCTTACTCACCATTCCGATAGCAGAGGGTTCTTGGGCTGAAGCGCACTTGCTTATTACTCGATTTCGACGATGATGACGAAGTGCTGCCTGACTCTGAGAATACTGGGTACATTGTGGCTTCGGATGTTTAGTGAGGCGTACACTTCCATGAACAAAGCTTTATAGTGCGTTCGCCATCGTACGTCTTGTTCCACTTCCCCACATTGCTGATCCTTCGCTAGGACGACGGCTATTGTTCATGCGAGGAAGACAAGGACGGTAATGTTCGTCCATCACGGATCGTCGCTGACTTCAGACTACCCACGAACGCCTTTGTTCTCTCACAGATGACAAGCGTTGTTCTGCAGAGGCAACAAGCGACAGCCAGACGTGAGAGCAATAGAGCAGCAACCGGCCACTGCGTCGCGAACGGAATTTCTGAGCACAAGTAGATCCCCATACGGACTTCAACGTTTGATTGCTCCAGATACGCGTACTTTTTGGTAGCACCTACCAGCCACAGGATCAAACATACAGTGTAACCTGTCGTGCTCTGAAGAGTTTCAACCCCGGGGTTTGGAACGGCGAAAGCTGAGACGAGACAAGCACGAGAGACGAAGAAGACCGCAAGCACAAGAGACGACTCGAGCGCATTCACAAGACAGCACACAGAGCTTGATGTGTTACAGCTTCTTGACGAGAGTTCGTGCTTCATCGAAGGCAAGACCGCGAGTCACAGGAAGCACAGATGAGTTTTGGACCTATCATTGCTACCAGTGACTTTGATGCCGCTGACACGGACTAAGTTTCCAAGAGGAACGAGAGTGTGACTTCGACTTCGGGACGAGAGAACACGGTCCAGTATCCACGGAGGTTCGGAGCAGCATGGATGTCACGACTTAGCGAACGCTGGCAGAGGAAGGAAAGAGCGCTACTTAGTGATAACAACGCTGCTGGCAAACAGGAGACAAACTCCGACACTGCCACTCGGCGCCCGCTCTCAGTCTCAAACCGTCACCCGGATATCGAGACTAGCGCCAAACAAGGCTTCAGCGCTCAGGACAAGCGGCCACCCACACGGGGCTTACGTCGAGGTCTCTCGCAACATCTCACACGCAATGCTCATCTGGAAATTCTGCCCGTCTCTTGTCCAAAACCGCAGACAGACCGCCAACGAGACAATTTCGACCGTCGAACGCGCCTGTGGACTCGCTCGCCTTACTAGCCATGTGCCCTAGAACTGCTGACATAGGATGCCACACAAGCCAAGACACAGTTCAAACCTCGAGTATGACCTCGAGCAGTCCACAGCGCGTCTTGGCACGGTCCATGTCGCTTTTCGGAGGCTCATCGGGTGGGCACTTTGACAGTTCGTCGACCTGACTTGCGAGATTGAATTCAATGCTTATTCCGACTATCTTCCAGTGTAGCATGTGCCGGGAAATTATTCTCTTGGCCTGTCAAACCCATCGATTTATATCGGTTCGCAATTCGTGCCCATGGTCCCTTTAAACATGCATACGATGTGGCTGCAAGCGATCCTACTCTTCAGCGGATGCACTGGCATTCTGGCCTTGAACGTCGTTGTCGGTTCTTCCGTACCTTCCTATTGCGTCGACGCTCACTCGATGCACAGGATAGGCAATTCACTACGGAAACGGGCTCAGACGCCGGGACCACAACCTGCATCACGTTCACGTTCCCTGGTGATAGTAGCATTACAGAGAGCATCTCGAGTACATGGGACGGGGGAACGATGACGGATTTTCCATCAAGCGCGACAAGCTCTGCCTCTTCAACGGTATATTCAACTGCCACCTATGCGACCTCTTGAAACTCCTAGTAAGATGCTGTCAGTGAGCTTGAACATAAGTCCGACGATTGTAGGCTAACCCTCATCTCTCAGAGTCGCCTTTGTACGCTGCTGAACTTACTCTGCAATTTGCAAAGACGTATTGATGAATTGGAAGGAATCGCATTGCTAAGCTCACTCTGAACCTGGCAGCCATTGTCATTCGTGAGATAACGACCTGTTCGGTCGAACGTACTTTCAGATGACCTGATAGGCAAGATCTGTGTACCTGGCAATCTCTTGTCCGCTCACGCTGCCTGGCCAAGGGGAATGTCCAACACCGACAGCACAGACCAAGCATAGCCGACTCACGACTCTTCCCTCAAACCTTCAACGGCTCACGCCCTACTGCGCCGACGCTCTATGCTTTATGCGACGTTGGCTTCGCTGTCGCCGCCCCTCTTTTCGCAGTCTACTTCATCACTGCGGTCCTTGTATGCGTCTTTGCCACATCAGAATTCCCTGGCTCGTGCCGACACCTCTCAGGCTTGGCGGATCCGCTCACACAAATCTGTACAGTATCATACGCTGTCATTAGGTTATGAGTACCAAGGATACTATGTGGTACCACCAGTATCCCAATCAAGAGATTTCTTCCATCCTGTAATAATTGCTCACATCGAAGGCGTCTACGGCTGCGCGACCTCCCCCGGCGGCCACCATCTCTTCAATCATTGAGAAGTGGTTCTGGAGAAAGGCGTCAGTGGAAATCCTTCCGCCCAAGTGAACGAAGCCTACATCGATATTTTCTGGTCCGTATCTTGGAGGTATGTACGATCTCTGTTCGACGTCTTGGGCAAATTTGAGTGCGACCCTGGGCACCGCGTCGGCGTTTAGATACGTGGTTTCGACCCCTCCGAGACCCACGGGGGATCCCCAAGTTGCACAGCTATACATGTACTCGCTCACGGGGGATGTGGCGAATGAAGTGAGTTCTTTCAAACATTGCGGCCAGTGATCAACCTGCACCGTCTGAGCCAACTTCCATAGTTTTCCCTGGGTGTCAACATCCGCTATGAGGAGCACCTTGCATATCGTTGACAGATTGGCGGGCTGACTGAGATCATCCAGGACACGCGCATAGGTTTTGGGGGAGTGAGTGGCCAGCGATGAAAGTCCGTCAACGTAGCACGCAGCTAGGAAGGCTACATGCCGATAGTTCCATTGGTACAGATTGCCGGGGATGAGTGGGTCGCCAGAGCCAGGTCTATTGTCATCGTCAGGCTCTAATTTGCAAGGGAAGGTCAAGACGAATTCAGGCCCGGTCTCCACAAAGGCCTCTACGAAGGACGCCAGCTCCTTCAAGGTCTCGCCGAAGCCGCCGAGCCATTGGCGTTCAACGAGCATGGCGTACAATGCTTCCGTCGTAGTCATCATCGAGTTGGAGCAAAGGGTGTAGAACAAGATGTTGTCAATGATGGTAACGGGTTCTTCCGCTGCCAATGCTACATTCAAAACTTTACGACCGATTTCTGGTGTGAGCCACGAGAAATCGTGACCGTGCCACTTGTTGCCGACACTGAGGCATAAGTTCAGGCCAGCAAATGTACTTTGGACAACCACGGCTTCGTCCTCGGAAACTATGTCAGTGCTGGCTCCAAAGGTGTCGATTCTGATAACGTCTTGCAGTGCGCAAACAGCGGCTTTCTCAACGTCCCCAAGATGCGCTAACTCAAGGCCATGTCCAAGGGCGTACTTGTGGAGGTGATTGATGACTAGGCGGAACAGCGACGGTCTGGTGTCATTGACCGCCCAGACTTTGTGGAGGCTCGACGTTTTTTGAACAGAAGAAGTCTTGACCATAGCGATATGGAGATAAATGTCATCTGGGATAGTGTCCGTGTACTTTTCGGGAGAACGGTTGGCAGCAGCCTCAGGAAACCCGACTTCGAGGACCCATCTTACAAACGAAGGTCGCATGTTTACGGATAGCGCTTCTCCCAGCGTACTGCAAGTTCCATTGTCGTGCAGGTCGTACTTGGTTATGATCAAGGGAGGTAGACCAGCCATCGGGAACTCGTAGAGCGCAGACGGTGGATCATCATCGCAGTAGTATTCCGAGCACGTGTGGAAATCGATAGCGTGTCTCAGGATCTCGGACCAAATGTAAGAGGGCTCTTTGTCGCTCACTTCAAGCCACTCTGTCCCTTCACTCAATGCATTCGAGAAGATAGTGCCCCAGAGAACGACGTCAAGATCTGTATGATGATCCCGAGCGACCAGATGCTCCCGAATGAATTTCATTGCGGGGACAGGTTTACGGTAAAGCGCGTATGGGCTGGGCTCTTTGCACAGCAAATTGCCACCACTCTCAGACACGGGAGATGACGACTTCGGGTCCCGAAAACGAAGAATAGCTCGTTGGAACCTTTCAAAGCGATCCGCAGGCTGAGAGTCGTTCGAATGCTCCTCAATGGCATCCAGAATGGACGGAATACCATAGGGCACAGGTTTCTTGATCATCGGGATACATTGCAGCGGTATGCTGCTGAGTGACTGCAAGACGACACTCTTTACCGAAGAGTTAGACGTTGTGTTCAAGAGCCATGCAAGACTAGATGAATCTATCGTGTATGCTGACTCTTCGACTTGGGCGAGTTCAGCCCCGCTCAATGATAGTGGACGTGTAGCGGAATCACGAAGCTCGCCAATCATCGGGTCATCACGGAGGAGCCAGACTACCGCCAGGAGACCCCATCTGCGGATGGAACGCCAACAAGCGAAGAGATATGTTGATAAGGGGGTTTTGTAGGAGCAGTCGACATAGATTACGGGAAGGATGGTAGTGATAGTGTAGACAAGGAAACAGAAACTGGCGATGAGACCCAGATCCGTCGCTATTGTGCGATTGAGAGAGTGAAGAAAGATCACGAGTCCGAGGAAGAATAGACCCAAGGCTGCATGCATCAATGCGGGGAGGATGTCCATGATGAGGGGCACATGCCACTTCTGCAGTGCAACAAATCTGAAATGACGGACACGAGAAATGAGAAGAGGTGTTCCAGATGGCAACGATGCATAATCGTGAATCCATTGCTTCGTCAAAACCGCAAAGAGGGAGGTCGTGAGACTCAGACCGAGACTCGTGAACCACAAGGCATTGACCCAAACGTCGGATGTTTGCGGTTGAAATGACGCGGACTGGAGATCTGTCCCAGGAACAGCATCGACGGCCTTCTGGCCTCCTGGCAAAGCCCTTTGCACGGCAATTAACTCTATCATCAAGGATGTAGTCACTCCGGTGCTGTTGGTCTGAAGACTCTGGCAGGTCTGCGCAACGAACGTGGTCACAACACCCGAGAACAGTGAGGCCTTTCAGAGTCGGGTTGAGCAATGCCTCACTGTACCAATGAGCAATGACTCACAAATACAAGTAGAACATCAAGTGTATCACGCCAACCCGACAGAAGGTCCGCATCGAATTTTTTACATTCGTCCATGCATGTTCGCCAAACTCTGGCGGACGGGGACAGCTCTTCGTACTGTGCATCCGGAGGATATTTCTGCTCATAGTCGGAGGAATCGTTCGAGGCTATGATAAGCATATGTGAGTTTCTATCCAGATGATGCTGAAGGTTACATACCACTCATTTGACGCGAGGATACCAGCCCAAGCAAAGTCTTTGATGTCACGGTATGTGTGCATGTCGACCAAGACAGGCGCTCACGATCGTGCTCCCCAGGGACATTCTGTGAATCGTCGGAGAGCATACGGAACCAGGAGAAATATGTTGATGTTGGAAGAAGGAAGGAAGTGTAACTCTGAGTGGCGCAGTTGGCACGTCGCACCCATCATATCTTAAAGCCGGTATCCGAATACCACAACCCTGTAATTGATTGACAGTTCTTCTACCGGGCGTACTGGACAGATAATTGAAGCGAATGATCCCACACATCGGCAAACACAATGGTCCAATTGTCCTCTGGCACAGCATCATATAGCTGATAGCTAAGTATTGTACATCGGACCTAAATTGGGCAAAAAGTTCCGAATTCTATTATATTTGTGACATAAAGCGGTCTGCCTCGGGCTGAAATTACCTCAACCTCTGCCACATCTTCCTCGCCTCCGATTGTATACACGCCGAGCGCCATGCCTGTTCCTGGCTGCTTCGACGCTCGGCTAGCTGTCTCAAATACTCGAGACAGCATGTCCGGAATGTCATCTCATTGCGGAAAGTTCTTGATCTTCCGTTGAGCCAAGTGACAGCAGATTGCCTCATAGACAGACAACTCGATCTGACAGTCACTTTCAATAATTTCGATGGGTCCTTGGGTATCCTCACAGGAAGAAGATACTTCCTGTACAGCGACTGCGAAGACCTTGACTGTACTTCTTCGGAAAGCTGTACACGTGCCCGCTCTTCAATATCGCGTAGTACTTGAGACTTTCGAGCACGCTCACGATATATGCGCTCTTCAAACCACTGTCTGATGATATTTTCTCTGCTGCAAATGAGCTCAATTATGATTCAGAGCCAGAAAAGTTGACGGCTACACACCTGTCTGTGAGGAGGCTGAGCTGATGATATCCGTCTGGCCAGTCATCGGGGCTCACAGTCACAGCCGTGAACACGACCTCAAGGAATGACTCCGTCGCAAACAGCGTTGGAGAGCCGGAACCAATGTGTCGAACTCGTAGAAGAGATAGTGTCCAGTGCAAATACATGGCAGACACATCTCGTGGTAATGGCTCCCACCATTTCTTGGAACCCTCGACAATCCGATCGTGGCGGACCGTGATTTGAGCATCATAATACGCAAAATTCGGCCACAATGGATAGGTGCGGCTGCACAGAATATTGTAGCAGGTGGGCACCAGCAGAAGACCCTCCTTCTCAAAGTCCATGCGCATTGACAAGTTCCTTTGGAGCTCCAATGGGTAAGAGACAAACGGGGGAAGATATGTGGTGTATTGCAGAGGGGGGTCATCGGGCTTGGGAGAAATAGCCTGGCCAGCAGGGTAGGGAGGTGGATTTGGAGGGAGCATGGTGCTGCCATCAATCGCATCTTCGGCCTGTTAAAAGACACTGAAGAACAAGAGTTGCCTTCAGACACTTTCGAATGAAGCGCATGTTGATGGTGAAGCGCGGATCGATGATTGCACAACGAGTAGTCAGACCGCGTCTTTGTTCTCTAACCAGTTACGATTAAAGCGAGTGAGACCTTTATGTTGCACTAGGAACCGACCACACTAGTCGGAGCAAAGGCTGTCAAGCAGTGCCTCAACAAGTCTCGGAATAGCGGGCTAGAGGAGGAATGAGAAACTTCTGATTGTCGAGGAGCACTGTCGGTGAATCATTGTGCAACGCACTACGCACTACGTCTTGTGCTGGAAGCTGCTCTCACGAGCCCAGCCTCACTCTCTCTGAGTCGAAGTTCCGGAACTGTCGTCTCAGCAATAAGTATGTCAACATTTAGTCGGACGGGCGCATCGACCAAAAGACAAGTGTGCACGCACAAATGTACGGCGTTCAGCTTTCGGCATCATTCGTATCGTGTACTAGAATGAATGGTCGAGTTGCGTTGACATCACATGAATCACAATGCGGTCCGAGGATCGTCAACCATCGCCGCACTAAATGAAGTTCGGTGAGCAGGAGCGACGCGACCCACAGCTGCTGCAGGCTACGCACCTGGCTATCACTTCATAGTTGTCTTCTACATTGATGATATGGAGACATATCCATGACATTGTATTTGTGGCTTCCACCCCCAATTGACAATCACGCCGAAGGTCGCAAAGAACAATAAGATGGGCCCAGGACGAAAAAAGTGACCGCCTCAAAACGCCCGTTGTTGTGTTAGCGCGGAAACCAAGCAACGCGGAGATCCTCACCTTATTGTCTCTCCCTGATGCCCAACAGGGACCATTTCATCTCCCTAGCCAACACTGTGTCCCCATGGCGGCTCGGTCTGCGTCCTGACAACGGCGGCAGACTTCCTACCTGCCAAAAGTGTAGATTCTGCAGATCGTGAATTGGGAAAGGCTGCAATGTCGGGCATCCATGAGCGCGACACAATGGCTGGGGTACACAGTCTTTGATGACAAGGATAGAGCACGAAGAAGGGCGGCTAGGAAATTGAGGCGTGGGACCGTCAACGTCCATCACGCCTGAGCCACGATCAGGTCTCTCTCTCATCCCGAAAGCGCGTGTGCGCGTCGCGTCAGTCATTTAGCATTATGGATAATCGGCTCACGTCAGCAAAGAATTTGATGATACAGAGTCTCACACCCTTACACGCTGGCCGAATGGACCTGTTTTCCATCATAGGTATACGCAGAGCAACGGGACTGACGAGCGAAAATATAGGCAAGTGGCGGTGTGATATGAAGGCCTTCGATCCCCCTCTGCTCGCAGAGACAAGCCAACCAAGGCCAAGTCAGGCTCCCGTCCCGTGAAATATGGAGTTGTGGTCATTCGTTTTCTGACGTACACAGAGTGAGCGAGCGACGAGGGAGGTGTCAGACCTCAAGGTACGAGACATCGAGTGGCGGTCCAGTGAATGTGCTGACTGAGAATCTCGTTTTTGTCCGAGTCATACACAGAGCGGCGCCTCAAGAAGCAACGAACAGGAAGGGCAAAGATGTTTGCGCCCGACAAGAATGGAAGATGTGTTGATCGCGAAGCAGAAGTAGGCCTTGGCATCAGCAGATCGGGATACGCGAAGCGGGTGAGCTACCAAGGTATGAAGTCTTCGTCATACCAAGAATTGAGAATGCGACCAAAAGAAGAGTCCAAGAGCAGGTGTAGGGGCCCCATGCAGAGAGGTCGTACAGCCGAGACGAATGTGGACATGTGCGCGCATGAGAAGAGGTAGGCATGCATCATAGAGCCATCAGGCCTCCCCTCGGCCGTGGTCTGGTATTGCGTCACATTGCGTGAGCCAGCGCGCGACGAGGGGCAGCAGGTCGTTGCTATCAAGAGCGGGGCAGTGCAGTCAGAGGAAAAACAGAGCAAGCACAGAAATGGTGACTTAGAGAGAGTACGGGAGGTGAGCGCTCGGAAGAAAGGAAGGATCACTCCCGAGTCCCGAACCGAGGCTCGGCCCGGGGTCGATCGTGGACCCGAGTCAGTCTGTTTCCGCCACTATCTCTCGTGTGTCGGCTTTCTGGACGGGCACGTATGGATCGTGGTCGTGGACGACAGCGTACATCTCTACCTGACCTCTAACGTCTTTCATGTACAATCCAGCTCCAATCCGTCACTCCAGACTACCTCGACTCGGAACTCGCTACGCTAAGTTGTTCGACCAAGACAGCTGAGGGATGTCCCGAACGGAAATTACACTACCGGGCGCGCTGATCTCACCCGAAAGTGAGCGTTGTATGCTCCGTTCGTCGTGATCAAGGTGATAGGCTTACAGACCAGTTCATGTACTGCTGGTAATCGAAGTCGGTGCGTATTTACTCGATATGTTGAAACCCATGCTCAAAGGAGTGTGTCCCAGTTTCTCCCGCCCCAATTGTTTGCATGAAACTTCCGTCAGGACTCCGCATTCTTGCTCTCTCTCCTGACGTCTGGCACTCCGTAGAGTGACATTCCTTACCATCCACTTTGGGGCTAGGCTGTTTCTTCAAGATCTGCTTCAGATTCTCCGTACCTCAGGAGTGGTATAAAGAGATGCGTTTCTCTGTAGATATGATTATACAGCCGCTCTCCTTCTTCTTTCATCGTCGACTCCATGTTTTCTGTTGTCCTTCTTTCCCTCCTTGCCGGATGCGGTGTCTTCGCTTCGCCCTTGGATGGTGCTAGGAAGTCCGAGCAATCCCTAACGTTTGTGTGACTTCGTACGCGCCCCTGTCCATCGCTCACTCTACCTGTTCCAGTCGGTGCGGTACGAACATCAGTGACGATCAGAAGAGCGCCGCGGAGAGTCACTTTGCCGCCAACAAGATTCCAAAGAGTAATTCGACGCTGAGCTTCGCGGCTGCAAGGCCGCATATCGAAGTCTACTTCCATGTCATCTACTCTCAGGAGGACGAGGCGGGCGGTTATATCCCGTAAGACATCCCGTCATCGTCGATGCTCGCTGCTCATATAATTCGTTACTTCAGGACACAGCAGATCACTGACCAACTCTCTGTCGTCAACCAGGCGTATGAGAGCAGCGGTCTTTCCTTCAGGTTGGCGAACACGACTTACGTGCGCAACTCTTATTGGTTCGCCAATGCTGGACCTTCCCAAAAGTGAACACATCTCTTCAGAGCTCATTGCATGTTGCTGACCGTGGTTCAAGCGCAGTCCAAGGCGACATGAAGCAACAGCTTCGCAAGGGTGGCCAGAACACGCTCAATGTGTACACCGTCGGATTCCAGGCAGGAAGGGACTCAGGACTGTTGGGTTATGCCACCTTCCCTTACCAGTACGAGCAGGCACCCTCAGATGATGGCGTGGTCATTCTGTTCTCGTCCCTTCCTGGAGGAACCAAAACAAATTACAATGGAGGCCAGACTCTGACACATGAAGTTGGGCACTGGGTTGGTCTTTACCACACCTTCCAAGGAGGCTGCAGCGGAGGCGGCGGAGATGAGGTCGACGATACGCCTGCCGAGCAATCACCCGGTTCGTGAATCCAGTACGGCTATCTGGACTGACCTGATGTTTTCGTGGTAACTTAGCGGAGGGATGCCCTGTGGGCAGAGACAGTTGCCGCAGAGTTCCAGGCGTTGACCCCATTCGTGAGCATGTCCCAATTCCGATCAGCTTCCACGTATATCATTTGCTTTTATAGACAATTTCATGGACTACTCGTATGACTCTTGCATGGACCAGTTCACACCTGGCCAAAGTGCCCGTCTTCAAGAACAAATACGCACGTACCGCGGCGTGAACATCTAAGAGTGCTTGAGTAGCGTGGAGTTCGACGCTCAGCGGTGTATAAGAAGCCGCTTAGAATCGATGTAGTCGTTCTCCGCGAATTTTCAGTTCAGCCTTTTGACTTCGCAAATTGATTCTTTTCGAGGCTGGGACTCATAACATGAAACGGAAACACACCAACAGCAAACGTGACTCCCTGGCTTACGTAGCGCGGAGCGGGTAGTAGGCTAGCGAGCAACAAGGGAAAAGGAATGAAGTTTTGGACAGAAGAATCCAAGACGGAGTGTCCGGAGACCTGAATCATCATTGCGGCGGTGCATACAACCATAACTCTCAAGCCGAAGGTCAGCAAGCAAGCTGTGGTTTGGGAGAGTGACAATAGGACCATAAGTCCAATCAAAGTCACCTCAAGAACTCCGAGCCCTGAATCCAAGAGTACTTGGCGGAATCGCTGCAGTGCTATGCAGTAGGAAGTTCATTGAGAAAAGGCCACGCTCAATGGGTGAGCTACAGCGTCCCAGCGAAAAAGGCCCCGATTCGGAGCAAGCCTGAGCGGCCCGAGCCGATTGCAACAGAGTTTGTGAGCTTTCTGTCTCTTAGCGTCATAATGTCATCTTCGCCGCCATTCCAGGACGCACTACGGGGATTGTGGCTCGCCGAGACGAAGGATAAGTATCTGAAGGAAGGGAGTGTGGGCAGTTGCCAGCGCGTATGTGTCTTCGGCGAATACCCTGCTACCTGCCTTGGTCTGATTGAGGACAAATGAATAACGCTGCCTGCGTGTGCTGCCCTCCGCAACCACGGCGCTCGGATACCGCCGTCCAGATGCAACACCGACTGGCTGATCGTGACCGCCTACGGACCTCGCTACGTCATTGGCGCCATTGCTGGACAGGCCGCCGTCGGCCTCTTCACTCACTCTCCCCCTGCCTTGTCTTCTTCACTACCAATCGCCCATCACCCCCACCCTTCCTCTTCTCCCCCTTCCTCCGCATCTCCCCTTCGCCCTCCGGCGCCCCTCGCGTCCTATGCCGGCCGTCACCTCTGTCCCCCTCATGGTATCTGTCCGGGCTCATCTCCTTCCCCACCTTTCATCGTGCACGGTGCACCTCCTCCCCCCATCTACAAATCTTCCCCTCTTGCTCCTCCTTCTTTGTGCTCTTCCTGGACGCCGCCGTTTTCCTTTTCTCTCTTTCTCTTATTGATCAGCCCAGTCAATATCATCGATCTCGCATCAGGTTTTGGATTCTTGTGTGTGATCTCCTCAATATTGTGGGTACGTCGCGCCCAAACGGGTGCGCCGAACTCATGATAAGGTAGAGGGCGTGGGAACCCCGCACCCTTACTAAGCATGTGACAATCACGGTCACAGTGCCAAATTCTGGCCAAAATATTGCGCCACACTCTACCTTAGCTGTGAAAACTTGGATTCAATATAAATTCCTTATATTTCATGCAATTTGTTGCCAAGATTATGGCTAGCAAGTGCCCATTACTCTTGAAAGTGCTTGTAGTCCATCTTGAGTACAAGCCCTAGACTTGGCTCATCGGCAGGCAGCAGCGGAAGCACGGTCCGCATCATGTGATAGGTCACGTGATGTGCCAAATCTGGGTGGCGGAAATTTAGACCACCCGCCATTGGAATGGAAATGACTCAAAAAATATTTTACTGAAAAAAAGATCTTTTGCATAATGGAGATCTTCCTGAACATAAGAGTGCAGATATTGATCATAAGAAGTGTTAACAATGATAATATGATCATTTTCTATGTATTAGTTTATTGCCTGAATGCCCGCCCTCCCGCCTATAACCACAGTCACAATCTGCTTACATAAAGGTGCGGGATTCCCACGCCCTCTACCTTAAGAGCATTTGAAGTCGAGTCTTACTGGCGTCGGCCTTGCTGCCTTCTCAGAGAGAAGGAGTGGTTTTTTCTTGCCGTTCTGGTGCACTGGAACTCAACCCGAGGACATCAGGCGTGTCTGTATCTAAGACGTCTTACGAACTCTTGGTTACACCCTTGATACATCTGTCTAAATTTGCTAGTTATCGAAATGGCGCAGAGAGACGTGCCGCGGCGGTCTGGCGCGCGCGAGTCCGAACCTCGGGTTGAACAACCTCCCCGATTCCGGTCGTTTGTCCGCACACGAAGAAGACCAGGCATCCAATGGCCAATCCTTTAGGAGTTTTAGCACAGTCTTTCTGGCGGGAACCCATGCCTAACCGCCTGTGTGGGTTCTAGGAGTTGTGCAGATATATATTTCTTTGTGGATGTACGCATCTATGCATTCTGTGTGAGCGTTGGAAGGCGGACAGCGGGACAAAGGCGTCCAGGTCGACTAAGTAAAGACGTCAACAGCCAGTGCGACTCATGGCCTGCCCTCTTCGATTCCTCTGAGCAGCGACGTACAACGTACATGGAGGCGCGACCGGGACTTCCACAAAAACGCTATGAGGCGAAGGATCAGACTAGCATACTCGACTGGTGAGTCGTGACAAGTCGCTAGATTTTAGATTCCAAAAGTTAAAACTATTGACCCGTGAGTCGTGTCAAAGAAAAAGACTGGTCGATACACTGGATAGAACTCTCTGACTGGGAGTCGAACCCAGCTTTCGCGCGAGACAATGTTTCAGGAACTGAAATGATCATGACAGGCGCGTGTACTAACCGATATACTATCAGAGATGCTCATCCATTGGATTGTATTGTGATTATCGTTGAGGCCACTACCCGAGCGCAAAACCCGGCTCACTGGAGTCCTGGATCGTCAACAATTCGCACACCCGTCAGCCGATGTCGTGTGTTCCTTTCTTTGGTGCTCGCAGAAGTCTTGCCAGTGCAAAAATTCTTGGAGACATGCGAAACATTCATAGACGGATGACATAGACTGTAGTGTGTGTGCACGGTCAGACCTCAGGCCTCAGGATCTAAAGCGCACATTCTTTTGCCGAGCTGCAAGTGCCGATCGAACATACCAAAAGCAGTAAAGGTCATGTTCAGGGACGGTCTGATCTCGGGAGTGCCTGGGCCTCCTTAGCACTCTCAACATGACCGCGTCTCTCTCGTCTCCATGACTCGAACCTGACGGAAGACACGATCACAAGCACAGCCGCCGACACTCACTGATACAGAATATGGCGCAATACGTTGACCTTCGAGACATCTCTTTGTCTCCCAATGCAGGTGGCGACTGCGAAGATCTGGAATTCACGACGAGCCACGATGGGATAAGCTATATCTTTTCATCTACATCCAATGATTGACGTGTTCAGTATGACGAACTAGAATTCTGCATGGGACTGAAACGTGGTGAGATGGTCGAACATGCAAAGTCATCTTAACACCAAGCATCTGGTACACGTCTTCCTTGGCAAATTAAAGTCTCGCTGATGACTCTCCAGTACACGCCGATCTCGTTTCACTATTTCGCCAGAGCATGTGGACACTCCTCCCTTCAGAGGATACGTTGCGAAAGATATACGAAGCATACCTCAAGAACTCTTTACAAGGAACGCGGAATCGAATCTCATTTTCTGATGCAAGTATAGCCTCAATCGCTTGTGTGCCTCCCGTTGACCTCATTACAGGTTATTCCGATTCAGGAGTCTTACGAATACGACTTCCAATGTCTGAAGCCACCCAAAGGCAAACACTTTCATGCTGCCGGACAACGCTACGGCAAGTTCCCCCTCCAAAACTTCCCCATCGTTCGAGCATCCATACACCCCTGCTTCGTCATACCCTCCATCATCAGCTACATCAACGCCGGGTATCCTAGCCAGGCGCACGTCAAGCGTATGGGTAGTCGGTTCGGACAATGTGCCAATCTTCACGTGGTGCTAAACCGTCCAGTATTCGTCGGATTCCTTGCCGGGACACATACTGGCCGCGACTTCCCCGAACGAATGATACCGTACGCTCGCCGAGAGCCATCCACTTCCAAACACCCCACGTACCCTATTGGTACCGCAGCCGCTCCCGACCCACGTCGTGCATCATCACCGAACAGTGGAAACACCGTCCAGTCGTCATCGTCTCAGCGGGGGGCAGGCAAGAAAGTCACGATCGTCCCGTCTTCCAGATCAAAGCTTGCGAAGAAGATCTCATCTGCGTCTTGGGCTCGCGAACCTGATGCAAAAACGACGACGACGACGGGGAGGAAACGCAAGGTTGCAGAGGCGTCAGAAGACGAAACGCCCGCTCCAAAACGACGTAGCCCTTGGTTTACGCCCTTATGAACGATGCCCCGTCGCCTCGGTGAACGCAGCATACTTATACCCCCGCCAGGACTTGACTGGGAGTAGTCTCTTGGATCATTCTAGCTATCTATTCTCTCTCTGATGAATTCTAGATCTTTGTTTTCGCATTGCTATCAATTGTTGTATACAAATTCTCTCGGAATAAGACCTGCCTGACGACGACGTACCATCTCGAATCACGGACCCGCGGAGCCTACAACGACTCTGCTGTTGAACGACAAGAAATCGTTTGCTCAGCATCGATCTCTGAACGGGTTGAGGTCACGGCGATGCGGGGCTGAACTTGGTTCCAACAGAGCGCGCCTCGCAAAACCTATCGCCCTCGCATAAAGCCCTGCGTGGCGGAAAGCGTCGTTCTTTACGAGGATGCTGAATCGCTGCCCGACATGATCTGTCTGCTCTTGATGTTCCGCAAGCTGGATGAGGGTGAAGAAGCTCTTTGAGCACTCGGCACAGTCAAAGTTGTTAGCGGTGCGCTCCACGCGGGGTGCGTTTGCCAAGTCGAGCTAGGAAAGTGAGTTTCTGTTCATCGTAAGAGTCTCGAAAGCTTACTTTGCTGGGTGCGCGCGTCGTGGTGAGCTTTACACGCATACCTGTTGACGAGTGTTTGCCGACACCCTGGTGCTGTGAGATGTCCTTCCGGTCCGAAAAGCTTGCGAGGCATTGAACGCATTCGTACATGATTAGCTCGGACTGTAAGAGCACGGTAAGAAACACTGGTCCAAGAAGTTTCTAGATGAAAATTAACCTTGAGCCGTACAGGATCCGATTTGCGCTGTTTCTTGATGACGCCGGAATGGCTTGTGCCGATTTGGTGTTGAGAGAGACGGTAATACTGAGGAAAGGTCTTCTTACACTGGCCGCAGATAAACAACGTTGGAACAGAGACCATGTTCTCGAGCGCGGAGAGCGTCGCCTACGGCAATCTCAGCGACAGGGGTAATTTCTGGGACACGGACGTACATTCAAGTTGATCCCGGACCCGACGGTCTCAAATTCCGAGTTGCTATGTTTGACCAGTGTGGCGGCACCGTTAGAGCTTTCAGCCTCGTCGGGAGAGTTCACGAAAACCTGCAGATCTTGCATCACGGCACCGGATGGTCTTAACTCACTGGGGCTGAATGAACCCCCTTCAGCGTGTACAAGCGCAACTGCCGACGGAGGTGGTACGTCTGGCGCGCGAAGGGTGCTTTCTCGAATGCGTGTGGGTGCGCGACGATTCTGTGAAGTCACAGTGACGGGAAAGCTTTGCATAGAGTGATCAGGACTCGGACTTGATAGATTCCGACTCGTCGCCACCAGCGCCACAACCGAGGACGAAGTGGCGTCAGCCGTGTTATTACGACCTCCCAAGTCCGTTTCGATGGACGACGTGTTGATCACGTTTTCGCTGTTCAGCCTGTGCAATCTGGGGCATGCATGAGATGGAAAGCTTGGACAAGCATAAGAATCAGAGCTATCACCGTTGCTGCTTTCGAGTCAAGGTGTGCGCCATTCGTCGAAGATGGTTGGTTGCGCGTGTTGGACTTGCTGCAGCTGTTGCTCTCTGTAGGGCAACCTGAATAGTTGTTGGCATTTCCTGAGACATCCCAGATGTCTGTAGAAGCCGCATGAGCGTGGGGTTGGTGGAAAGCATGATGGTGGTAGGAGCGTAACTTTGATCTGTTGTTGATGAGTTGACATCACCTATAAGCAACCTTATAGAAAAGACCAGCATCTTGTTCTCGAGATGGGTGTCCATGGCAGCGCGTTCGCTCATCCATCATTTCTTGAACAATAGCACGGATCGTCAACTTGCCACTTGGTGCTGGTTTGGAATCGCTAGGCTTGTTGGGGTTTACATGTGCGGCCTGATGTATACCTTGATGCTCTTACTCAAGAGCAGGTACATATTTACCCTGTTATCAGGATTTCTCGAAAGAATCTGGAGTGAAACGCACGGTCTGGGCTGATCGGAGCGCGCGCGGCGAGCAGATACTGAAAAGAATAAAATAGAAAAAGGTTGTTGGTCTCGAATTCCCCAAAAAGATGACAGACAAAACTTGAGTTTTCCCGGTCGTGACCGGAATGAGTCGAGTTTTAACTCGAACTCGAAAACCCTTTGCTATGTAGGAAAAGATCAACAATTCATTGCACTACACTAAATGAAACAGAGGACGCGTACTACAAGCTGAACTCAAACTCGGCATGTGCAACAAACCCGACACTCGGGACGCCCCCGACTCAAATCCCGCCCAACTTGAACTCGATTCAAATCCACCCAACTCGAGCTCGACTCGACTCAAATCGACCCGACTCAAACACGATTCAGATATTCGAGTCTGATTCGACTCCCCCTCGACTCGAGTCCATCCAACAATCCCACTTGCGGGTCCTGACCACGCCTTGAACAGTATTGAGGAGGAGAGATGGTCGTCATCCAATCCGAGTGTCAAGAACTGCGGGAACATTAAACAGCAGGGGGTCTGTGGTGGATGATATGAGAACAGAAACGACTAACGAAATCACCGTGTGGTCGTCAGCCCATTTCCGTGATCCCTGCTGCAGCCTTCGTCTTCGTCGTGCTTGCCGCTGACGCGTGTGCCAGTGCAGATGACCGTGTTTGATGTCCTCGTCGTCGCCCCGCTGCCGTCCGCGTTGTTGCCGTGACTGCAGCCGTCGTCGTCGTGCTTGTCATTGATGGACTTGCGGCTAACACCGGTATACGCGTCCGTGCGTGAGGCGGCGACTACCTGCGGCTACGTCGTGCACCAGGGTGTTGTTGCGGTTGATGGTGATGGTTGGAAAAAAAGACGAAATGCTGAGTCAGCCGTCAGACACGGCAACGTGTCCAGGCTCGATTGATGTGCAAAGTGCATAGGCACTGTCCAGGCACTGTCCGACTGTCGCACAGCCGTAGGAAGTCGAGTCAACAGAATGCTGATATAACGCCAAGCGATACAATGCAATATGCCGCACTCAATACTGTTTATCTCTCTCGAAAATTCACCCAAGGACCAACCTCCACCGACTTGCCGCTAAGTTATCTTCTTCGCTGCTGCTCTGCGTGCCTGATGCACTTTGCACATCAAGCGGACCTGAACACGTTGCGTTCGTTGCCATATGACTAATCAATTGCCTCTTTTCTCTCGACGACAACAACAACAGACGGGCAACGACGGTGACAACGTGCGCATCGACAAGGGCGGGTGCTCTTTGCCAATGGGTGCGTTATCTCACTCAACAGTATAGGTCTTAGACTTGACGAAGACCACCACAGCAGACCTACGCAGGCTACCCTAACCGCTGCTGGCATCGGGGTTCCAGATGCATGTGCTTCCAAGTTCCCGCAGTCACAGTGACACGCAACGTACCTTGTCCAACAGACAGACGCATCGACGGCGATGACAACCAATTCACGATGACGATGGGCTCACGACGATGCTGCTGACAACAACACGGCCGATTACAATGGTACATGCTGACGACACAGGTGGCGCCATGGCAGGTGCATGAACATGCTGCACGGTGTAGGTATGTTCCTGAGCCAGTCGTCTTTACTGGGACCTTGTAAATTACAGGTTTATATTGCACTCGAGTCAAATGGTAGTTGTTGACTCAAGCAAGCACTTAAAACTGCAGTGGGGGATTGAGTCAAGTCGTGTTCGAGTTAGCATATGAATTGGAGTCATGCTTGAGTCAGAACTTGAGTCAAGTTCGAGTCAGATTCGAGTTGAGTTCGAGTCCGAGTTCGAGGCAAGTAAGTACAAATTGTGATTAGTAGGCTGTGGGGTGGTCATACAGTGAGGGAGGTTTGAGTTTGAGTCAAAACTCAACTCATTCCGGTCACGACCGGGAAAACTTGAGTTTTCTTGGTCTCCTTTCATAATTCCCTCGCCATCGGCATTTCCATGGGCTTCTTGATAGCTCGATCGAACGGCAATCACACGGTTTGGGTGCTCGTGGGGAAGGGTGTATGACTTGAGTCAAGGCTGAGTAGCCATTCGGGCTCTGCATGCATTGTGTACCACTGACCGTGAGTCATACGCAAGAGGTGTACAAGCTCAATATATGACCAAAGGAGGGAAACGTTTGCCGTGCAATGAGGCTTGACGACCGGTCCAGTGTTTGCGGCGGGTCGGGTCAATGGCCAATGCCTTCTGCCATTGATGATGCAGGGAAAGAGGAGATACACAATGCACGGTTGCCGAACGACTCGCAGATAGGCAGTACAAGCATCACCAGAGTTTGGACTGTAAGTATCGCGTTACGAGCGGCGTCGTCCACGGGCCGCGTCGCCGTTGAAATTAAGATATCTACTCATAGTAGAGCCTGTCGACAATGGTCTATCCACCAGTAGTCTGATTGGGAGAAGACGAGACAGGCATCCAGATCAGGGTCGAGCGTTGGATGGACTCGGTGAGATCTGGTGGCCGAGCGGGGACCAATCAATTAATGATGTATGTCTGAGTACACGCACAAATCCTTCATCCTTTTCACATCATGTACGCTTCTACGCGTCATGACACAAAAACTGCGTGGTCTTTCTCTGCATAGCCTAAGCGGTTCATCTCCTGTCCAATTCACCAGGATTGCCGGTGGCAGCGCTGCCAGTGTGGAGTAAATGCAGATATGTTTGCAAACTTACTTCGACTCCTGGAACATCTTGAGTCTTGACAAGATTCATCATTCCGGCCACCTGAGTCTGGCCACACTCAATTGGTATCATACGATAGGACCTATATTGCCTATGCAATGATGTTTAGGCCACCGACGGATCTCAAAGAACTACCGTAAACGCTGACTGACACTATATATCTGGGCTTGGGATGTTCTTTCTCGATAAATTCTCACTCTCTGATGTCTAGCCAGAAGCCTGAAGTCCTGCTCATTGGTTTAGGAGCGTTAGGCGCTATCTGTATGCTCGATATCGCCCTCATTTGATGTCACATTGCTCAGCTTGAAACGTACGCACAGATGCCTACGATATCCAAGCATCTGGACTGGCCCATCTGACAGTCGTTGCCAGAAGCAACTTTGATTATGTTCAAGGTGAGCGCTTGCTCTAGGACTCAACCTTAGCATAGCTGAGCACCAGTTCCCGCCGCAGAGCACGGTCTACACATCAATAGCGCTCGCTTCGGTGAGTGTCATGGGTGGATGCCCGCACGTCGTACGTGGATGCTGTTCATTTTTGGGGTCCCTTCTCAATTCCTTTTTCTCCTATTTCTAGTCTGTAGGACTGTGGGCGATGCAGCCGACAGACCCTACTCATATGTTATAATCACCACTAAATATGTCCCCGAAGTCCTCGATACCCCCGCCCTCCTCACCCCGTTCCTGTCCGAGCATTACCCATACATTCAACCAACCTACGTCCTCATACAGAACGGATTGTCCATAGAGAAGAGCTTGTATGCCGCTTTGGTGGGGCGGGGCGAGACGGAGCCGCGGATAATCAGTGTCGCAGCGCATATCTTCGCGAACAGGTCCGGAGAGCTCGTCCAGCATATGCATTCAAAAGTAAGACATTCTCTAGTACGCCACTCACCGATCCATTGCTGACTGTTCCTCTCAGACAGATATGCTCTATATGGGGATCTACCGCCACAACGACCGAACGACCATGACCAACACACCTCGCGAGCTCGACATACTCACTGGCATTGCTGACATCTTTGCGAAAGGCGGAAGCCCTGTGCAGGTTGTGCCCGAGATCCAGCGGTACAAGTTCCACAAGAACATGCAGAATGCGACGTACAATGCTATGTCGCTGCTTACCGGGTGGGTTTCCGTCCCCTCTCAATTGTAATTTTGGTCTCATCTCCCATCGTTGTCATCCCTGTACATAGATACTCGATGTCAGCAATATTTCGTTCACCGCCACAGAAGGACAATGAGTACACGCCATTTGTCCATCCCAGGACAAAGGACCTCATTGAGGAGTACACTGTCCCGATGGTGGAAGCTATCATGTATGAGCTGTTGGCTTTAGGTTAGTACTCGTTGTTCCTTCCTGAGAAGCTTGAGCGGTGTTCAACCTTGTGTCACTTAGCACGTGCAATGGGCTTCCCAGACTCGCACGAGGGCATATCAGAGTCGCGGATCCGGAAAGAAATGGAACATTTCAGGCGGATGTTCTCCGAGGTCGGTCATACCTTGGTTCACCTAGTAATCGTGGTTTGGCTGCTTACTATTGGGTAGCCAACAAGCAACACCAAGACCTCCACATTATCGGACTACGAGCGAGGCAACCCCATGGAAATCGAGGCCATCTGGGGCTCAGTGGTGAGACTCGGGAGGGAGGTCGGGGTTGCCATGCCTCATGTGAATATGGCATACGGGATCATGCTTGTGAAGCAAAACCAGACCTTGAAGCGGACCAACAAGTGAGGTGGAATATAGCCAGTCATAGCATATAGATGTATAGAGTAGAACTAGGAAGAGTAAATGTAGATGCACGTGTTAGAATTCAAATGGAGCGAAGTGCACTTCTGCCACCTTCCACATTTTACGCCGCATGTGCACTGCCCGATCTCAGTCGATCAAACCTAGCGGATTTGTGTCCGGCACCTGCACCTCGTAGCCCTTCGCATGCCACCACTCCTCCATGAACACCAAACTGTCGACCGTATCCAACACCGTCTTCTCCCACGTCAAGTAAGACCCCTCCCTGAACCGAATGCCTCTCTCAACCTCGACCCTATCGATCGGCAGCGTGTAACTCTTCCACACAGGCGCGTCCTCCGGATTTGCTAGCCGCGGTCTCAATTCCGGACGCTGAGACGCAAGGAGCTCTATCGCAGATTTGTAGGAAGACTGGTGCGGCGAAATGATGGGAAACCGTTTCTCCGCTTGTGGATTGGACTCGAGCGCGAGGATGTGCGCGCGAGCAATATCCCGGACGTCGGAGACGCCGTTGAGTGCCTCGGACACCCAGTGTGTGTTATTGTGGAGGAGGAGGCGGTGTATCCATGCGTTTGTTGACAAGGCTGCGTAGTCTGCTTCTGGGAGGAGGTGCTCGAAGCCGGGTGCGAAGGGTCCGTATGTCGTTCCAGGAGCGACTGTCATATGATGTGATCAAAGGGAGACGGGGACATGAGGAGGAGGACGCACTGAGTGAGATAACGAGTTCGGGATGTTCTTCGCCATATTTGAGAAGGGTGAGGTCTGCGATCTTCTTGCCGACTACATAGCTCATCAACGGATGACCGTTTGCTTCGGCCTTTGTCAGAGGTACCCAATCTGCACGAGATGAGCTTTGAAGCATTGTTGATTGGCGAGACTCACCGTCTCGGCCGTACGGTCCTCCTAAAGGCCAGGTTACAATAGAGCTGGTAGCAACCAGTCTCTTGACACCCGCTTGAAGGGCCTCTTGCGCAATGTGGCGAGAGCCAGCCTCGGCGATCTGGACGTTAAGTCAGAACCTAACACAGTCCTTCGATTTGTAAGCGCTCAATACCTTGTAGACAGATTCCGCATTAACGCGACCTGGGAGAGGGGAGGCGATGTGAATGATTCCGTGGACGCCTGCTTTTCGTAAGCACGAGTCAAACACACAGACTAGAATTCGAACCTTGCAAGTACGCGCTGAGATCCGCGCTGAAGACGTCTGGGATACTGAGGACCTCAAATTCGTCTGTCGAAAACTGGGATGAGAGTGCCTTTCGGAGGAGTGGCGCTTTGGAGGGCCGAGCCGCACTGGATTGTACTTGCTCAGCAAGTTGTACGGTTTGAGAGGAAAGGAGAAGACCTACGCCCTAACACAATACCCGGCAGCGAGGAGCTGCGAAAGGATGGTGTACCCAATGAATCCAGTGCCGCCAGTCACCTATGTTTGAAATCATTACTATCATTGAGTACACTGCAATTTGATCTGAACATACGAAGATTATTCTCGAAGAGTTATCAGAAGTCATATGCATGTCGCCGAAGTGCTTTGTGGATGTTCGAGAATTTGAGACTTTGTCGATCGAGACGTCCATCTGAGCGTACTTATACGACCAGGGTAGACCGACGGAGAGGAAGATTACATTCCTCTGCATAAGCCTGGTATTCAGCGCGTAGATGAGTCAAAGGTGGCGGTTATGTGAGCGAGTACGCTGCGCCGTCGGTCTCCGACCGTATAGTCATCAGGGCAGACTGACTGACAAAGTTGCAAGATATCATCGCGAGAGCATCCAAAGGCATCAGAGGCGAGTAGCTTTCGACACTCGCATCGTGGGTTTGTTCGACCCAGTCCACACTTGCCAAGTTGGCCGTCGCTTAGTGCGATCAGGTAATTGCAAGATTCATTTCGCCAGAGAGATCCAGAAACTCAGTAGGTTGTGTAGTGGTTGAAGCAATCGATAGCACTGGGCGCAGCCATTGTTTAGATACGCCTGGAGTTTGGAGGCTTGTGGTCAACTAGTGGTCAACTAGTGGTCAACTTGTGGTCGATGAAAGAGCAAGGCGCGTTACCCCGGTCCTGTGCGCCTTTTCCCTCGTGACCTGCCCACGACCTTTGCACCAAACCTCCAACTCCATTGTCAATGCGAGCGCACCACACGCACAACTAACATACGACGAACGCGCAAAAAGTCACTTTCTGCGTTGCGTGGCTCATCCACACTGCAAATCGCTGGAATCAGATGCGCCGAAAAGGGTACAAGGTGTCCACCTCCGTAATGCTGGGCGGCTGTTGTGACGGTACGTATCTCCATTGTACTCTGTAGATGCTTAACCTTAAACTTTCCAACCAAGGACAAACAATGCTGTTCGATGGACATAGATAAAGAGATGCCGTGAACGTGGATCTGATATTTCCCACTCGGCTCCCTCATCCCTCTCCTTGCACCATGCCCTCGCCAACGGACGAACTCGCGCCGCAACGAGCATCGAATCTTGCCCCCATTATCACCAACTCGCCTGTTTCTCCGCCAGATGGACCATTGCCCACTGGCACCGCCGATGGCTTCCAGACGAACCAGACCGTAGGGTCGCTACCTCCGGCAGACTCCCAGCGCGAATGCATGCATTTCGACAACGACGAGCAGATCCCGTCTCCCGCTACGCTTGTTGCCTGTCCCGACCATCTCGGCAGTCATCGACGCACAATCTTTGGCGCGAAGAAGCTTTTTTCGGGGTATCAGAAAGGTAAGCGTTTCAATGCAGTGCTTCCGATGATTGCTGTTATTGAATTGTGCCACTGCTCAGCCGCCGACCCGTACGACTACGAGAACAAGTATCCACCCGATGAGCCGTTTGAGGAAACTGGGCCTAATGCGAGAGTCTGGAAGACGGCATACGACGAGGGATCGATTATTGATGCCGACAAGGTCGTTACCTGGACCGATGCCTTGGACGTCTTGCTTGTCTTTGTAGGCTTCTTCTGATTCATATGCGATTGATCACTCACCGGTTCCAGGCCGGATTATTCTCTGCAGTCGTATCCTCCTTCTTGACCCAGACATACCAATCCCTCCAAGTTGACTATGGACAGATGATCGCCTATCTCATGTACGAGTCTATCGAAGTCGATCGTGCCATCGACGAGGGCCGTTCTTCGACGACCGTCCCACGCTCTCCTTTCACTCCTAAAGGTGTCTTCGTCCCGACTAGCTCTGCCACATGGGTCAATGGCCTGTGGTTCGTGAGCCTATCACTGAGTCTCACCACGGCGCTCATCGCTGTTCTCACGAAGCAATGGGTGCATCAGTATCGCGACTCTGTCGCCTCTGCTGGCACGCCAAGAGATCGCTGCCGCATTCGGGAGCTCAGATCGCGCAACTTCGAGCTTTGGCATGTGCCTGGGATCATCGGCATTCTCCCCGTCCTACTGCACGTCTCCCTCGGTCTCTTCTTTGCAGGCATGATTGTGTTCATTCGTATGCTCAGTACGGGAATCAGCTCCGTCGTTGGATCCATTGCTGCACTTGCGACGGTGGCGTATTTTGTTGCCAATGTACTCCCCGTCTTCAAGGCATCCTGTCCGTATATAACGCCTCTGACCAAATTCGCCTATGTCATAATTTATCGCATCCATCGCTCTCGTCCACGACAGAAGGCTCATCACCTGCTTCCTCTTCTGAGTCGACTTTTGCCTCGATCCGCGATTGGGCTTTCGGCTCCGCCGAAGGAGGAGAATTCTTCCTCCCCAAAGGACAAGATTACACCATCGTTTCGAGACCTCGAGGTGGCTAGAATCGAGCGAAAGGGTTCCGTACTGGACGCCCGCACTTTGGCGTGGCTTTATCGAAGCTCCTCGAATGCATCTGTCCAGAAGATTGCGTTGCAAGCCATCGGCAATGTGCCTTTGCACGTAGTTCGGGTTATCAAGGACAGTCTTTCTGATACGGAAGAGGGACTCAAACTCACCTTGAAAACATACCTGCAAGCTCATTCTACGCCAGAGAAAGAGGCGGCCTACCATCTCTTTCTGCGCAGTTTCATTCGTCTCTTGCCAAATGTCCCCCCACCAGGACCCCCTAGATATTTACAAAGCAATGACAATCTTGCCGTTCTACTCGACACTGTCAACCCCCAAAGAGCTGCTACGTTCGTGTGCTCGCAAATTCTGCAGCCTACTGTCAAATTCGATGTCGGCATTTGGGCTCAAATCCTTTGTAACGCGCTTTGCAATGGCACGTCTTGGCTGGAAAAAGATGTCGACGGGTCTCGTATATGGGAGACCTTCATCGACTGGTTCATTCTCCCTCACTATGACTGTGTTGATTGTGCTCGGCCTGGCAATTCAGCTGCTGAGGTCTACAATGTCATGCCACTTTGCGAGGTCCAGCAGGAAGACATTTACCAAAACCATTCACTAAGTGTATTCCCCTGTGGCAATCAATCAACCACAGAGAGAATCTCGTTAGAAAGCGCTGTCACGCATTATCTTCGTCCCTCGTTTGCAAGGCTTCTCCTGATAACGGAATACACGGACAATTGCATTGGCGATGACTATCGTGATGTCCCAAGCGACATTCTCCTACTTTTGGCCCTTGTACAATCACCTGAAGTACTCCGCAATGGCTCAATGGGCAACATGCTCAAAGCTCTGCGCATGAATCTTGGCATGATACACAGGGACCGGACACATAGAGAACACCCCTGTGTTCCCAGAGCTACATTCTATGCCCTCAAGACTGTTGTGGCGACTTCAACTACTTGGGCATTGCTGTCCTCCCAGGACCGGCAGACTACCATTCACATCTTGTTTCATTGTCGGCTTCTCGATTCCTCTCTCAACTCGCGTTGGATGGGATGGACTACGAGAGATCCATCCATCGTGCTTACCACTAGGCAATCAGTGTTTCAGGAGCCCATCAGTGAAGCAGGACCATTGCTAGCAGAGGTTCTCACTGTCAGTGGCAGCGACGAATATCCGGATCTTCTTCCATGGCTATATCAGGGACTATGTCATTCCGACTGGTTGGAGTTCATTGAACGTGTGCGTTTCAACGACCAGTCGTACCGCTCCCTAAACTTTGTTCCGCTTTCCTTTCTTGCTTCGGCATTCGTACACGGGTTGAGTCCATTGAAGAACATGTCCTTGCCGGCGTACAATGAGGCACGTGCCTACATGCTGGAACCCAATCATCTTCGGACGATATGCAAAATCATTCTTATGTCGGACATGGACACACTCCGTACCTTAACGACAATCGCCACATTCGTCCCGCATACGACTTGGACCGGTCTGACAGCTGACCTCGAGGAATTCCTCCGCACTAACCTTGCCCGGGAGATACACAATCATCTTGTCAGAATCAGTCGGTTGCATCCCTTTGACCCGTGGACCAGTCTGCGTTACGGTACATATGAGAGTCTTTTTGATTATTTGCGGTCAGCCACCAAAGTAACGGAGAATGGTCGCTGGTATACAGCTCACTCAAACCGCGGCTCTGTACGTGCCTGCTTCGAGAAACAAATCACCTGTTGCTAATTGATTGCATAGATGTTTATGTCCCTCGGCAAGCACATCAAGGTCTTACTCTCCAGCGGCACCAGTGATTCCTTGCAGGGCACGGCACTGGATAGCCGACAATATGTGTAGTATGTATACCAGACTACATAGTACATGATTCAGAGAATGTATTTCCGCATGAAGAGCTGAGAACATGAATCCGAGTTCGACTGATACACAGGTCAAGGAACTTGAAGGAAGCCACTCCCAGGCCACAACAACTGTGTTGTGGGGGTCGACGAGAAAGCAAGGCGCGTTACCTGGGTCTTGTGCGCCTCTTTCCCACGAACCCCCACTTCTCCTGAGTTCTGCTTTCCTCTTCGAATGCCTGTTCTTCCATGTCTGTCGCCACCTCGTCGGATCATCGGGAACGCATAACCAGCAAAAAACTCCCTGTCTCTGTAATCGCGTCTCTGCTCAACATACACCGACTTTGTCGCGAATGTGACCCGCGTCGGTTTTCTCTACCTCGCGTCGGCGCCGGCCCCCCAGCACCGAGCAGACTGCGACAGACAGGTATTTCTGCGTCGCCACAACGACGGCATGTTGAAGATCAAGTAAATATCGTCTATAATCTCTATCAGACACCATTTCTTGGGCGGATTGAAAAGGAGGACGTGTTACCGAGCCTCTTTCACCTACTATCGCCTTGAACTCCGCTGTACTCTCGCCTTCACTTGTCTGTCCACACCTCGTCGCGCCTCTGGGCGGATATTTTATGCTGCATGACAACGACCACCTGGCACCGAGTCCATCGCTGGATCTCAACTTGCCGCTCTTTTCCCTTTGCCTATCGACGTGACATCGGCCACTTGAGACGCTGGATCTGTTCCCCGGACAACTACTTTGCTACCAGGCTGGAACCACCGACGATGGATGAATCTAGCAACTCTCCTGCCTAAGACGGCGCGAATATTCGCCGCTGCGGCGGTCCTCTCACCTCGGCGCTTTTGATTATTATACAGTATTTCGTCGCGGTTCCGACTCCCCGACTATGGGCCAAAATAAAGACCATCTCGGAGGCACCAAAACGCATCTGGTCCGCCTTTCCGCTTTGTATGTCTTTTCTATCGGGCCGAGGAAGCTTCCGAGGCAACGCCCTCGTTATGCGAGGACAGGAAGAGGATGTGTATTACTGTCTTGCGTCTTCTTGACACTTGTAATCAGTAGTGGGTGCCTTCGTATCTGGAGGTGGATATTGTCTCAAGACTGACCCTGCTGAACTCTAAAATCCCGGGTCATACCTTCCCTTTGCCGCTGTCAACGTCGTTGATATGTGGCAAATGCCCATCGGAGTCGGCGTACTTCCTCTTGCTGCAGGTAGTGAGACGAAGATCCCCTCAACCCTACACCGATGCAGGCTCGCCCGGAAGCGGTGGGGAATATTCATCAAGATACGTGGATCGTATCTTGCCAGTGTATGATTCTCATCTTTCTCGTTTGACAGTCAAACGCCGCATGTCCAACTTCCAACATTTACAGAAGGGCCTGGGCTGTGTGCGTCTTCGTTCGTGTGAGGTGAGTCCGAGTCGCCACCCTAACATGGACCCCTGATGATTCATAGACTCGTCTGACTGTTGATGCATCCCCCACTTCTTGATATGATTATCACCGTGCGGATTCTGTCCTCGCGTTCTAAACATGATTTGGCCTTGGCGCTTAGGCTCTCCCGAGAAAGCTGAGGCTTCTCGATGCCGCACTGGACTCTACACGTGCACGTCAATGTTAGTTGAGTACTCTCGAAGGCGTTCAAATACTGTATTGCACGTATTACGAGCGAGCTTCCGGAATGCTTGCAGCCTTGACATCAAGGGTGCTTATTTCGAGAACGACAGTGATGCAGATGTGATGTGATGTGATGTACGTAGACGTATGAATAGCATGGGCGCGACGTTTTTCGGAATCGAATGTGCAAATATTCCTGGACTCTGAGTCTCCACTCCGTGTGAGGTGTCACTCGTTCACTAGTCTGTGGTGAGTATGCAGTATGTCGTTGGACATTGTCAAAGGGGCGCAGTAAGGAACGCCCCAGGAACGAAATTGATTTGAAAATCATTCAATAAACCCCGCGTAACGCCGTAGAGCAATAGAATACACAGCCACGCAGGACCTGGCACCGATCGTCATCGTGGTCCAGAAAAGACTGACAGAATTTTAGTGCGGCATGTCGGATGTTTAGCTCTCTCCTCTTGTCATCTCAGCCAAGAGCACCGGACACGACTTGTTGACGATCCCGCTTACGACCGGCGCTTGGGCTTTGCTCGCTTGGTATGTGCACAGCGTCTCCTTGGTGTTGCTGTTCCTGATGAGCCCGTTCTTGTGATGAGAACAGAAACCTCCAGGAAGTCACTGCGTCTGGTCTACACTCCTTATTACCCACACTCTTTTGCCTCGCCCTGTCTGCCTGCTCGTTGCCCGCATGTTCACACCCCCGCCCTCGCCGCTGCCTCCGCTCAACGACGACGACGACAAGCTCCCGCCTCCGAGTCCCAGTCCATCGCAGGAGCACAAGCGGTCCATTGGGCGCCGCACGAGATGGACGGTGCTCCTCGTGCCGCTCGCGCTGCTGCTCATCGCCGCCTCGACGCGCTACGTCACGCACCCCGCCGCATTTGACCTCCTCTCCGACGGGCCTGGCTCCGGTCCCTGGCCCTGGTTATCTGCTTCCACGCACGGTCCACACAAACGAAGTCCGAGCCCAAGCGAGCCAGTCGTGACGACTCTGTCGGGCTCGGCGTCCTCCAGCGCTTCGCTGCTGTTGCCGAGCTCCGCGGCGACAACGTCTACGGCGGCGACAAGCGCACAGACGGTGCCCACGGTGCCGACAGACCCCGACCTCCCCACGCCCTTCCCCCAGGCATTCGACTCGGACATCACCCAAAACTACTCATCGATGTCCTGCTTCAACTTTTTCTCCAACATGACCAACACCGCCGCGTTCCGCTCCTGCCGCCCGTTCTCGATCCTCCTGCAGACATCGAACGCGTTCGTCGAGGTGCGCCCACATCTCTCCTTCTTGTTCTTGTTTTGATCACACTCCGTTTTGTTTCAAAGGCGCAGAGCAATCTAACCGAACTAAACGCCGTAGTATGGGGGACGTGCAACCCACCGCTGGGATACGACCAGTGCCAATCCAACATCGCCTGGTTCGCCGCCAACCTCCCCAGCGCCTGCGCCACGGACCTCGCCGCATCCGACGCCATCGCCGTCTCCACGCTCACCGCGCTCGAAGCCTACCCCGTGATGTACAGCGCCGCGTGCCAGACGGACCCGACGACGAACACGTACTGCTACCTCGACGCCGTGCACGCCTCGAACCCGTCCGACCAGTACTTTTACCAGCTCCCGCTGGACGTGAGCGTGCCGCGCACGAGCACGCCGTCGTGCTCCGCGTGCACGAAGAGCATCATGAGCATATACGCGGATGCGTATAGCAGTCTGGACGCGCTGAAGGATACGTATTCGGATGCGCAGAAGCTGGCGGACACGGCGTGTGGGGATGGGTATGCACCGAGTGTTGCTGTCTCCACGTCTGGTGCGGCGCGATTTGGAGTGTCGTTTATCTGCATACTATCGGCGTGGGTGGTCATGGTATGGACTTTTTACTGACTTTTCTCATTCTCCTTTCCTCGTTCTTTTGGTTTTTGTTGGGTGTTATTTCTTTCCTGGCGGAATATTTATGTTGTATATCCATCGTTCAAGTTCTTATCATCATCATCATCCCATATTGCTTTCGTACCAGGTGTTTTACTGCTATACATACATCCCATACGTATTTCGATTAGTCCTCCAAGGCGCACGCCGGCATATTGACACTGACAATCTGTGAAAGTCGAACGCTCTACCATTGACGTGTGATATTTCGGTGCGGCATCGAAATCTATTCGGGACAGGGAAATATCCTGGATGTTCAGCGCAACGTAACTCAGAAACGAGGCGAGACATGCACCGGTTTCCATCCCAATCGTTCACCAGGAGTTCGGCACAATATCAAAGTCGAACGGGTCCAAGCGAGATTGGTTGAAGGCGGGCAAGTTGTCGGAGACGAGATACTGACGAGCGAATCTGACAACGATTTTCCGGGGATCAGGACATGTAGTACTCCGCGGGTCTGCCAGTCGCGTCCTATACTTCACAAGATTACAAGAGAGGGCCAGCCTCCGAGATTAGAGTATGGCTCAGCACAGAGCACAGTTATAGATTCGTTGCCAGGTCGGACTTGAGAGAATGTTTATTTGGCTGATCCAGACAACCGAGTTCGGGGGTAGTTGGGACGAATCGGAAGCGTCCTGCTGCCCAGCGTTGGACGTCGAAACCTGGACACGTGAGGCGGCAGTGGACCCCCCAAGTTCAAGATCCACGCGCGCGCACCGAGTGACACCTGTGACAAGCCGTCGAGTATCGGATACAGACCAGCATTTCCGAGCTCGCAGATGTGAAGGTGCCACATGAAGAGACCAGTCCGGTGCGCATGTCTTTCAGATATTCCAGTCAGCATATCCTTCGAGGCGATGGGCGCGTCCATGAGGGAGGGATACTGTACCGCTGACGACACGCACCAGCGGAGCGCTCTAAAGTATGCAGACAGAAATCAAAAGCAGTACGTCGATGACGGTCAGCTCGAGTGGATGAACCGCCGCGGTGGGCGTCGAGGCTTTGGATCGTCAATGAACGGCGGAGCCAATGGGCGAGTCTGTCAACTTGAAGTTGGTCCGATGTGAGATTCTCGGTCGTCCCTACTAGTCTGGAGACCCGGCTCCGAATCTAGTAGCGAAGAGCGAACGACTGTGTACTATAGATCCCGCACGTTCGAGCACGAACACGTGATGTAACCCTTCTCACCCGTTTGTCAGGGAAGTCACCATCGTTCCGCGGGGGAGGGGGAGGGGGAGGGGGTAGACCGTAACAGATCAGATGGCAATGAGTGATAAGGCTGGCACCACTTAATCTGCCAAGAGTCGAAAGGAAGCATGTAGCTGCTTCTAGAGCTGCTTTGCTGCATAGTCAAGTTCCCGCCTGACTGCTGCCAATATAGTAGCGTAATCCGGAAGGTATGTCTCTCGCTTGGGTCGCCGGCCAGGACGAATAGTCTTGCAGATATCGGCGTCCAGAGCCTTTTGGAAGAGCTTGTCAAGAACCTCCTTGAACTTCTCTTCAATCGATTTGCCATTCAGCACAAAGTCTCTCTGGATATAGTACTGCTTTGACCCAATTAATGCACTGTACATGAGATCTGGGTTCATGTTTACGCCAAGGGGGTTTTCTTGAAGGGATTTGAATTCAGCCTTGACATCATCGGTAGTGCTATGAGCCAGTCAGTCCATGTGTAGTGTTTAATCTTGGCCGAACTCGGTACAGTACTCACACATCTGAAACTTTACTCCTGATATCCTCGAGCCAGCTATCGGGGGGACAAGGTGTGACACGCTGGGCAATGGCCTTCACAAGGCTTTGACAGAGAACCACCTTGTACTGTCGATTCTCCAGCGCCCACTGAGCATCGGCAGCCTCGAACTGGGAATCGGCAGATCTGACCTCACTGTCATATCTCTCCTTCGCTTTGGCCGTGATTTGTGTACTGGTATTGGACGTGGGCTGAGACAACTGATGTGGCCAGGGTCTTGAGCTGCGGCCATAGCTACTCATGGTGGCGGAGTCTTCTGTCTTGTGGATGAGAACAGTCAGTCGTCAAGGAATGCCTCGTAATATGTGGATGCGGGACAATAAGATTCAAGCTGTTGTTCAAGTGTTGTTCTTTGAGGGTGATCTTCTGCATGGCAATGCTTACCTTCGCAACCAATGCCAATCAAATCTCATGGTCTGTTCATGCCCACAGGTAGCCTCATTTGGTACCCTACTTGTAGCAATGCAGAGAGTATTTACAAGTGTAGGGAGACTACACCATACACAACTGGATGTCTTACAAGTGTTGATCCGGACTCGGGGCTGATCCGAGTCCGCTTGCGATGAAGTGAGCAAAATTGTCACAACACAGTCGGAATGGCCTGGGGTGGCTTTCTTGGCCTGTGTCTTGGTCGAACTAGGAGTCAGGTCCACTCGGCCTCTTCATGCGGAAATAGAATTTCTGGAACATGTATGTGATTTGGTACACGTACTACACAGATTGTCGGCTATCCGGTGCCGTGCTCTGCAAGGAATCACTGGTGCCCCTGGAGAGTAGAGCCATGACATTGCGGAGGGACCTAAATATCTATGGAATAAATTAGCAACAAGTAACATCTCTCAAAGCAGGCACATACAGAACCGCGGTTTGGGTGAGCTGTATGCCAGCGACCATTCTCCGTTGCTTCGGTGACGGACCGCAAATAATCAATAAGACTGTCATATGTACCGTAATGCAGTCTGGACTGTGAGTCAAAGGGATGCAGGTGACTTCTGGATGTGACAAGAGAATTGTGTATCTTCCGGGCAAGGCTAGTGCGTAGGAATTCCTCGAGGTCGGCCGTGAGACCGGTCCAAGTTGTGTGCGGGACTACCGTGGTCAATGTGGATAAGGTAGGAAGTGTCTCCATGTCCGACATAAGAAGAATCTTGCATATAGCTCGTAGATGACTGGGTTCTAGCACGTAAGCAAGTGCCTCGTTGTATGCCGACAAGGACATGTTCTTCAATGGACTCAACCCCTGTATGAATGCCGAAGCAAGGAAGGAGTACGGAACAAAGGGTAGTGAGCGGTGCGACTGGTCATTGAGATGCACACGTTCAATAAAGTCCAACCAGTCGTGATGACATAGTTCCTGATATAGCCACGGAAGAAGATCTGAAAGTGGGTCACTGCTACTGACAGTGACAGTGAAAACTTTGGCTAGCAGCAGTCCTGCCTCAGAGAAGCTGAAGGGCTCCTCAAAGACTGATTGTACAGTGGTAGGTGCAATAGATGGATCAATCATAGCCAATGCCATCCAATCCCAGCGCAGATTGGAATCGAGAAGCTGACAATGAAACAAGATGTGAATGATGGTCTGCCGTTCCTGCAAAGACAGCAATGCCCAAGTAGACGGAGTCACCATGACGGTCTTGAGCGCATAAAAGGTAGCTCTAGGAACACAAGGGTGTTTGATATGTGTCCTCTCTCGGTGTGTGATGCCAAGATTGATGCACAGAGCATCAAGCACATTGGCCATAAGGGGCACCTCATCTGCACCCACTATCGAGCCAGTGCGGAGCACCTTGGGTGATTGTACTAGGGCCAAAGGTAAGAGAATGTCACTTGGGACATCACGATAGTTATCTCCAAGGCAGAAGTCCGAGTATTCTGTTATCAGGAGAAGTCTAGCCAGCGAGGGACGGAGGAAGTGTGTAACAGCCCTTTCTAAAGAGATCTTCTCTGTGGTTGTCTGACCAACGCAGAGGCGTACACTCAGTGTACAGTTTCCGTAGATGTTTTCGTGTTCGACCTCGCAGAATGGCATGACGTCGTAGACCTCAGCAACAGGATTGCGAGATTGAGAACAATCAACACAGTGAAAATGAGGGAGTATGAACCAGTGGAGAAAAGTCTTCCAAATACGAGACCCGTCGACATCCTTTTCCAGCCAAGATGTGCCATTGCGAAGCGCGTTACGAAGAATTTGAGCCCAGATGCCAACGTCAAAGTCAACGGTAGATTGCAGAATCTGCGAGCACACAAACGTTACAGCTCGTTGACGGTCGACAGTGTTGACTAGAACGGCAAGGTTTTCGTCGCCTTGTGAATATCTGGGGCTTTCTAGGGGGTGGGAATTTGGAAAGAGACGCATCAAACTGCGCAGAAAGAGATGGTATGCCGAGTCTTTCTCCGGCATGGAATGAGCTCGCAGGTACGCATTCAGGGTGCTCTCCAGTCCCTCTCTCGTATCAGGAAGATTGTCCTTGATCACCTGAATTACGTGCAAGGGCACGTTGCCAATAGCCTGTAACGCAATCTTTTGGACAGATGCATTCGAGGAGCTTCGATAAAGCCATGCCACAGTGCGGGCGTCCAGTACGGAACCCTTTCGCTCGATTCTGGCCACCTCGAGGCCTCGAAACGATGGTGGAATCTTGTCCTCTGGGGAGGAAGGATTAGGCAACCCCGGGGGAGTCACCGCCGAAAGCCCAATCGCGGATCGAGGCAAAAGTCGACTAAGAAGAGGAAGCAGGTGATGAAACTTCTGGCGTGGACGAGAGCAATGGATGCGATAGATTATGACATAGGCGAATTTAGTCAAAGGCGTAATGTACGGACAGGATGCCTTGAAGACGGGGAGTACATTGGTAACAACGTACGCCACTGTCGCAATCGCAGCAATGGACCCAATGACGGAGCTGATACCCGTACTGAGCATACGAATGAAGACAACCATGCCTGCAAAGAAGAGACCGAGGGAGACGTGCAGTAGGACGGGGAGAATGCCGATGATCCCAGGCACATGCCAGAGCTCGAAGTTGCGCGATCTGAGCTCACGGATGCGGCAGCGATCTCTTGGCGTGCCAGCAGAGGCGACAGAGTCGCGATACTGATGCACCCATTGCTTCGTGAGGACAGCAATGAGCGCCGTGGTGAGACTCAGTGAGAGGCTCACGAACCACAGGCCATTGACCCAAGTGGCAGAGCGAGTCGGAATGAAGAGACCGTTAGGAGTGTAAGGGGAGCGTGGGACGGTTGTTGAGGAACGTCCCTCGTTGATGGCACGGTCAACTTCGATAGACTCGTACATGAACGAGGCGATCATCTGGCCGTAGTCAACCTGGAGGGACTGGTATGTCTGGGTTAAGAAGGAGGATACGACGGCAGAGAATAATCCAGCCTGGGACTCATTGAGTGATCAATCGCATACCAAACAGAAGAAGCCTACAAAGACAAGCAAGACGTCCAAGGCATCGGTCCAGGTAACGACTTTGTCGGCATCGACGATCGATCCCTCGTCGTATGCCGTCTTCCAGACTCTCGCATTAGGCCCAGTTTCCTCAAACGGCTCATCGGGCGGATACTTGTTCTCGTAGTCGTACGGGTCGGCGGCTGAGCAGTGGCGCAATTTAATAACAGCAATCATTGGAAGCACTGCATTGGAACGCTTACCTTTCTGATAACCCGAAAAAAGCTTCTTCGCGCCAAAGATTGTGCGTCGATGACTGCCGAGATGGTCGGGACAGGCGACGAGCGTAGCGGGAGACGGGATCTGCTCGTCGTTGTCGAAATGCATGCATTCGCGCTGGGAGTCTGCCGGAGGTAGCGACCCGACGGTCTGGAAGCCATCGGCGGTGCCAGTGGGCAATGGTCCATCTGGCGGAGAAACAGGCGAGCTGGTGATAATGGGCGCAAGATTCGATGCCCGTTGCGGCCCAAACGCGTCCGTTGGCGAGGGCATGGTGCAAGGAGAGGTATGATGGAGCCGAGTGGGAAACATCAGATACACGTTCACGGCATCTATTTATCTGCGTCCATCGAACAGCATTGCTTGTTCCTAACTAGAAAGTGTAAGGGTAAGCATTTACAGAGTACAATGGAATTACCTACCGTCACAACAGCCGCCCAGCAACCTTGTACCCTTTTTGGCGTATCTGATCCCAACGGTATGCAGTATGGGCGAGCCCCGTGCAACGCAGTAAGTATTTTTTCTGTTTGCGCGTCCGTCGTGTCCTAGTCATGCTTGTGGTGCAGTGACAATGACAATGGAGAGGCTCGCGCCAGGTTCCGACTCGGTATGAAGGTCGTGGGCAGGTCACGGGAAAAGAGGCGCACAGGACCGAGGTCACGCGCCTTGCTTTCTCATCGACCACAAGCCTCCGGAATCCAGGCGTGTCTGACTACTGGCTGTTCGATTAATAATATTATGCCCATCGTTTAATTCTCTACACATTTGAACCCTGACAATGATTCCGCTGGCAGTCCGGATCTTGCCTCCACCGAAGCGGCCGCAATTCAGCCGCCGACCAAGCAAGAACTGTGCAGGGTCGTCCACATTCATACCGCAAAAATCAGAACCTGCTCGCCTCTGATTTCAGCGGATCTCTTGACGATATTCTACAGCTTTGTTCATCAATACACGGCCGGAGACCGGCGGCACATCGAACTTGCTCTCATAACCGAACTACGCGCTGAGTGCCGGGTTGATGCAAAGGAATATGATCCTCGCCTCGGTCAGCCTCCTCTGGTCGTGTAAGTTCGCCCAATTGAACGGCTTGATTGACAAATTTTCATAATCTTGAACATCGCCAGAACACTCCGACGACATGCCAGTGACTTTCTCTGATTCACTCTTCGGGCTCATCTTTGTATATCAATTTTATCTGCAGTGCTACTCCTGACGATACTGAGTTCATGTCCAGGTGAGCGGCGGTGCTGTTTCATCGGTGAGGCCATCCTCTCGTAGCTTCGCACTGCCGGGTAACACGTTGAAGCGTGAGTTTTTCCCTCTCCTCTCAAACCGGTCAACTTCTTGTACAAAATTGGCCCATTGCTGCTCGGCCTCCAAAGCGCTGCCACTCCTCTAAGAGGCACTTCTTATCACAGTTCTTGGCAGATCAATGCGAGGTCGTCAGTATCCCCGACGTCTTCAGCGCGGACCTTGGCGCGTACTTGTTCAGGTCTGTGTCTCCTGTTGATGCTCATGGATGGCAGGCGTCTAGCTACGGAATCATTAACGTCGCTGCCCCTCTCCCAGGTTGTGTTGACGCGGAACCGTCTATGAAATACTCACGTTTGCAATCCAAGGTTTCGACCTGCTGAGGCTACATTGCAGAGGCGGGGTGTCAAGAGATCAGCTGGCGTAACGGTGAGTATCGACAGTCGACCTCTCAATCTCTCGGTGACTAGATCGAGTCTTTCCAGTTTGGTACTCGGCAACTCGTCTCTTTTCGAACGAGTGCAGCCAAAGCGCCAACAGTGAGTACTGCCTATCATTAACTTGAAGGGATGCTGGCGATCGGGGTATCCCACCCCATATGGATGACACGACGCATCCCATTCCGCGCACTGCAAAGATCCGTGGGTGCTCTTTGCAGGTACGTCCCCGCATCACATGCCGGGGGATCGTGTTGTGCAGTACTCATATATACTAGACCGCGATGTCGTGCACGCATTGCACTGGGCTCTCGATCTCGCGCTCGATTTTGAACAAGTCGTTGATGGGTTGAGAATGCAATTGATACCAAGGCGTCAAGAAACCGATGGGTAGGTAGTTACGAAACATGGCCCGTTTGTTTGTTCGCCTTCTTCGCATGATACAACTCGTCCACTTTCTCTAATTCTTGCAGTGCCAGGTGCAGGGCGAGGAAATGTGCTCTTCGACCGCGGGACATCAAACGGCAACTTTGATCCACCGCCGTTATTTGGAGCAGGCACGCAAGGTGAATCCATAAGAACCTTTGTGTACCCGGATCAGCCGTCTGCCTTGGGTCCTGTAACGTCGTCTTACTGAGAACTGACAAGTACTTGCGTGAGACAGCAAAATCCGCCCCGCACCTAGTTTTTCGGCAAGTGAACGATCCGGCGGACGACGTGCCACCCAACCAGGGAGCAACCCCCCAGCCAGTGCATCGTTCATCGGCTAGAGTGACTCGGAACAGTTCTTCCCTGAATCATTGACACTAGTAGCGCCAAGCGAAAGGAGATGACGTGACGAAGACTGCTACGCTCCTCTGTCTCCTCGCGTTCACGGATATCTGAGCAGTGAGAAGGAAAGTGTGAGGTAGAGGCGCCGGCGGCAAGGACTTGACATCCTTGTTTGCAGCCTCGACTCCGACTCTGAACCTCTCGAGTCTCCCACGGCTGCGAGCATTCAATCAACAATTTCTCGAGTGGGTGCATCGAAGCTCGGGGGCGCATGGATGACACGCCGAGAGTAGTCCATGGCCTGCCTTTAAAGCGCAACAGAGGAGGATAAGCTGCGCGCAATTGGGAGCTGGTACTACTGGACCTGATACTACACGCAACCTCCTTTCCGCGAACACTAGGTGGGAAAGACACCGTCATGCAGACTGACGAACCCCAGCTCCCCGGCCCGGGGTTGGATGTCATTTTACGATGGAGGATCTTGCGATGGGGCGCCCCCGAGCTTATACCCACTTGAGGAATCCTCAGCCGTGAGAGGATTCGTAGAGAGGTTTGGAGTCGGAGTCGAGGTTAAAGTAGAATGTACATGGGGATGGTGTCGTTACCGAGACGACAAACTACATTGGAACTGCCCATCCCGTCCCGTGTTTGTGCTGTTCGGGTGGTGGTACACACACAAGTGGGATAGGAAGAACTCCATGCTGAAGAGGGTTTGGGAGAGGGGGGGGACGAATACTTATCTGGAGGAGGCGGAAGAAGGAGAATAGGGCAGGAAAGGGAGCGACACCACCCAACAGCACACCTCCGAGCTCTTCACGAATCACGTTATTGCTTCTGCTAGCATCAAACGACAACATTACTAACCCACATCCAACCTCAAAGCGGGTCCGTATCCGGCACAGCGACCTCGTACCCCTTCCCCCTCCACCATTCCTCCATCTCCACCAGGCTATCCACCGTATCCAACACAGTCTTCTTCCACGGGATACACCCGTCCCCCTTGAACCCTATCGCTTCTTCGATCTCCGCCCTGTTTGTCGGCAGGGTGTACGACGCCCAGACAGGCGCGTCAGTGGGGCTGGCCAAGCGCGCACGGAGAGCGGGCCGCTCGGCGCGTATGTGCTGGATGGCGGACGCGTAGGAGGACTGGTCTGGGGAGATGATCAGGAACCTCTTCCTCCCCCTCCCCTCCGCCGGGGGGGACTCAAGCGCGAGGATGTGCGCGCGTGCGATATCGCGCACGTCGATGGCGCCGTTCTGCACCTCGGCGGGCCAGTGCGTGTTGTGCGGGAGGAGGAGCCGGTGGATGTAGCCGTTGGTGCTGAACGCGGCGTAGTTGGGGGAGGGGAGGAGGTGGTGGAACCCCGGGCCGAAGGGGCCGTATGTGCTGCCTGGGGCAACTAGGGGGAAGGGGGTTAGGTGGGGTTGGGGGAGGGGAACAAGACGCACTGAGTGAGACATTTAGCTCGGGGTGTTCAGCGGCGAACGCAAGGAACGTCTCGTCCGCAATCTTCTTGCCCACGATGTAGCTCATCATACTGTGCCCGTTCGCGGCTTCCTTCGTTAGCGGGTTCCAGTCTGCAATCCATCGAGTTCAATCCCAATATACGCGGATAAGGAAGGAAGGAAGGAAGGAAGGCACTGACCATCCGTCCCGTAGGGTCCGCCAAACGGCCAGGTGATGAGCGAGCTGGTTGCTACCAGCTTTTTGACACCGGCTTTGACGGCTTGATCTGCAATGTGGCGACAGCCGGTCTCTGCGATCTACAGTACGTGTGATTTGGATGAGCGCGAATCCGTCGTCGGTATTGTTATTAGTACACACCCGATAAATCGTCTCAGCATCCGCGCGACCCGGGATGGGCGCTGCGACATGGATGATCCCGTACACGCCTACTACATGATACCATAAGTACTTGCCGGACACCAGTCCAATCCTTCACCTTTCAAGTACGCGCTCAGATCAGCGCTGAACACGTCCGGGACGTCCAGGACCTCGAACTTGTCTTCCGAAAAGTGTGTCGAGAGCGCCTTTTGGAGGAGGGCGACTTTTGGGGAACGCGCGGCACTGCGTTGAAGGGGTCAGAGAGGAGGCAAGGCAGATTCAAACACAAGAAAAGAGAAAAAAGAAGGGAAGGGAAGAAGACAGGAAGGCAGGCAAGAAGAAAGGAAGGCAGGCAGGCAAGAAGAAAGGAAGGCAAGAACGAACGAAAGAACGAAGGAAAGAAAGATGGGAAGAGCAGGGAGGGGAGAGACGCACGCCCTGACGCGGTACCCAGCGGTCAGAAGCTGGAAGACGATGGTGTACCCGATGAAGCCGGTTCCGCCGGTTACCTGCCAGTGGTGAGGATTGTGGAGAGATGGATGGGGTGACGTACGAAGATGGTTTTGGACGAGTTTAAGTTGTTGGACTCGGAAGACATGTCAAGTTATGCAGATGTTGGTTGGTATGACTCGTGAGAAAGATGTGGTTGTGGGGATGCACCGTCTCCACTGCCCACAGAGCGTTTTATACCCCGCCGGACTTTCCATTGATTCATAATCCTTACCCACAGATGCAGGACCTGGAGTGGGTCAAGTACATTTAGTGTGTTTATGAGAGCAAGTTCGCTGTGCCGCCCGTTCCCCCGTATCCCGGGCAGAAGTTTGTCAGCACGTTGCGTCTGCCAGCCAGCCCGTGTGTGAGCGAGTCTCCATCTGGAGAGTATTTGGGTGTGGGCTTGAGCACGACACCGTCATGCGAACACGAACGGGCCTTGCAGACTCCTGTTGAGAGAAAGAAGCGAAAAGTTTGTATGACGGTGGAAAGACAAAGCAAGCATCTCTGATAGTATATCGGTTAGTACACGCGCCTGTCATAGGTTTTCATTATCAAATCTACCGCGCGAAAGCTGGGTTCGACTCCCAGTCAGAGAGATGAGTGCACGCAATGCTCATATTTTTGTTATAGCAGTCGCCCGCCCCCCGCCTAAGACTCGTCACTCAAGCTCAGTCACTCAACCTTTGAGATCTTTCAAGGTTCATTCTTGATTTCTCATCTCTGACTCGGCCTTTCCAGGAATCAAACAATTGTACAATAAGTTGAATTAAAATCGAGGACGACAAGAAGTACCCGGGGCCGATACGACTTGCGTTTTGACAGTGACCATGAACGACTGGCAGTGGGAGGCGCGATCGATCGACGAGTGCGAGTCTCAGTCTCAGCGTCATCGCGTGTCATGGCGTCGCTTATATACCGCCCAACTTCACGCCCCAGGCTTGCCCAAAACCACCCATAACATACGACTCAGATGGCAAGCAGCAGACCCGCAGGCTCGCGCGGCTTTGGACCAGGCAACCACACAGCGCGCGTCAGTTCCTCTCCCGCCTTTCGCCTTGTACTCACTAACGCAGGTTGGTGGTAGTACGCGTTGATGACGATGACGACGCTCGCGCTGGGCTTCGTCGGATTCTACGCTCTCCTCGACGTGAAGGATCGGAGGCGGATGGATGAGGGGCGGTTGACTGGGCGTGCGTTTTCCTCTTCTTTCTCTTTCTTTCTATGTTCTTCCTTTTCTTGCCATTCGTTTCCTTAACGCCTAACGCCTAACTGACACGTCCAGACGAACAAGCGATCAAACACAGCAAGGAGGACCACGGCGGGCACCACCTCACGCGCGGGCCCGGTGGCGGGGCGCGCGAGTGGGCCAAGATGAAGGACACGCACGACGCGCATCATGTGTCGCGCGATGACGGTCAGCCGCGTCTTCATCCCTTCCCATCTCCTTGCTAACGCCCACGCACAGCCCCCGACGCGTCCTACGCCGTGCCGACGCCGCAGAAGGCGAAGCCTCCGGGTGGCTCGGAGGGCCCGGGGGTGTACACGAAGTCGCCGGATTATGTGGGGAGTTATGGGAAGGCGAGTGGGGGGCGGTTCGATGCGGAGGGGGGCGCGGGTGATGTGGCTGGCAAGGCAGGTGAGGCGGTTGATAAGGCGGGTAAGGCGGGTGAGGCGGGCGGATGGGGCGCGTGGTTCTCAAGCAAGGGCGACGGGGACGAGAACAAGACCAGCGACCGCGGCTCGGGCAAGATGGGCGAGAGCGTGGGGACGAACAGGAGCGCGACGCAGGGCGGGCAGATGAATGGCGCGGAGCGGATGGGTGCGACTGTTGCGGATAAGAAGAGTGCGTGAGAGGGCGGGAATGGAATAGGAATGTGTACTTGTATTACTAGGATCTCCCTTGTACGGTCTGAAGAATGATTTTCCTTGTACGGTCTTTAGAATGATCTCCCTTGTACGGTCATGAGAATGATCACCTTTGTATGGTAGCGAGAATTTGGCGCGTCCGCGGGTATGCAAGGCGCTATGGTGTAGTGGCAGCACATGGGATTCTGATAGCAGTGCATGATATGATTATGAATTCCCATAACCCAGGTTCGACCCCTGGTAGTGCCTTATGCAGTTGGTGGTCCCATTTTTTTCTCAATATTGCTCTGAATATGGAGCAGTGAGGGACCTTAGACTTAGTTGGCCATGTTTGGAGAAGATTTTTCACAAAGTGGAATGTACATTGATGGCGCTGCTACCGGGACGACAAACTACTTAGGGACTTTTGTCCAACTCCCCATACCGTCCCGACTCCCGCATTTGTGGTGATCTTGCCATTCGGGTGGTGGTAGTAACACAAGCAGGATAGAAAGAACGAGAATGCTTGGAGGAGGGGCGGAGGTAGGAATAGGGCAGGAAGGGAAAGCGAACCTCCGAGTTCTTCACATTGCTTTCAAAACACAACGCACTTCCCCCATCCAAGGCTAAAGCGGGTCCGTATCCCCTCCCCCTCCACCCCTCAAACACCTATCGCTTCAAGGCGCGGGACGTGTGTGGGGAGCCTCTTCCTCCCCCAGCGCCCGGCATGTCATGGGGGAGGAGAAGTTGGGAGGAAGTGGTAGGATGTGGAAGGAGGTGTTGGAACCCCGGGGGGTGGGTGGGGTTTAGGGGGGGAGGGGGAAGGGGGAGGAGGGTGGGGTGCGATCTTCTTGCCTCATGCGTTGAGTTCAGGCCAGGTGACGAGCGAGCTAGGTTCTTGACACCGATGTGTCTCTGCGGAGTGCCAGTGAGCATTGGTTAAAATCGTCCGTCACTAGATGTCGGCGCACCCGATAAATCGTCTCAGCATCCGCTCTATCGGGGATGTGGATGATCGCATACACGCCCAGGTTACATCAGTGCCTCGCACCAATCCCTTGCGATGGGTGCGTCACCTGTCAAGTAGGCGCTCAGATCAGCGTTGAACACATCCGGGACCTCGAACTTTGCGATGAGAGGGCCGTTTGGAGGAGGGGAACGGGCGGCGCTGTGTTGTGGGGTCGGTTTAGTAGAGACGCGAGCACAACACAAGGTAGCAAAGAAAAAATAGGGAAAGAAGAAAAGAAGGGAGGCAAGGAGGGAGAGACGCACGCCCTGACGCGATACCCAGCGGAGAGGAGATGGTGTACTCGATGAAGCCGGTTCCGCCGGTTACCTGGTGAGGTGAGGATACGGGCGATGAAGGCATGGATGGACGTACAAAGATGGTTTTGGACTCGGACTCGGACGCGTTGGTGGAAGACAGGATGCGTGGATGTGTGCACTGCCCACAAACGACAAACAATTTATACCTCGTACCGACCGCCGGACTTTTTGTTCATTCGTAATCCTTACCCACAGATCCAGGACCTGGAGTGGGTACAGGGCATTCCGAGTCAATGTGTTCATACGAGCAAGTTCGCTGCGCCGTCCGTTCCCGCACCCCGCGAGGTTCGTCAGCGTGTGTGGGCGAGTCTCCATCTGGGACCTTTCTGGGCTCGAGCACGAGCGACAAATCTAAGTCCAAGTGCGTGCGCGTGCGGTGGGAAGTCCGCAGCTGTGGCGGTGCCTGTCACCTGTGACGTCATCACCCATTCCATCCTTCCTTCCTCCACCCATCATGCGCCTGCGCCTTTCCGTGACCCTCTTCCTCTCCCTCGCTCTCCAACTTCCCACTCTCATCTTCGCCCACCTCCAACCCCAACCCCAACCCCAACCCCAACCCCAAACACCCCTCATGCCTCCCTCCACACCCAGCAAACCCACCCTCGCCGACCTCCTCACCATCTCGCCCTCCACGTCCATATTCTACTCTTACGCGCGCGAGCTCCCGCTCGACCTCTCTTCAGGTTCAATGACGCTGCTGGTCCCGACGAATAAGGCTGTTATGGCGCTAGCGCGGAAACCACATCAGAGTCCAAGTGAGGGAATTGAGATCAGCGAGGAAGAGTTCGACGAGCGGAGTAGGAGGAACGTCGGAGTGTGGGTTGGGGCGCATATCATCCCGGTGCGTATCCCAACATGCATACATACTTCGTTGCTGATGTGACACGTACTAGCAATACCCCCTGGACTTGACGACCCCAGGCGAGAGGACGTACCCTACGCTCACCGAGGGCAAGTCCGTTTCCCTCGAGGGAGGCGAGGACTGGAGGAAAGTGCGCATCGAAGACGGGGTGAGGATCCTTGAGGTTAAAGAGGTGCGTATTTTGCGTCATGCACGGGCCACGGCTGATTGGAGGGTGTTAGGCGAGCAACGGCGTGTTGTATATCATCGATGGGACGATTTGTGTTGATTGATTGGTGAACGGATGTGTAGGCTTTGTAATTCTAGCTCGTGGTCGTGCTCGTAAACATGGAATGGCCGCAACGTCATGTCGGATTTGCGCAAACCGCACTCGACGCGTAAGACCCAATCATGCAACACGACTCTATACACTTGATCGCCAGCATGGCGTCCCAGATGGTAGCTTGCACAGCGGGAATGGGCGAACTTGCTCCCATGGACTCTGGCATCGTGTATGTACTTGTGCGGGTGAGGTTGTTCGCATGAGGTCTCTACGAACCGACTACTTCTCATGACAAGCAATCGCAATGTCACCTCATTCTTATACACACCGTATGCGTTTCGCGCCGTGACAAACATCGGTGTCCTCTTTGGGCCCTGTCCATTCAATTCATCCCTTCCAGCTGCCACAACGAAGCAAAGCGAAGCGATTCGCATCCGTATTGGACCCCCGATTCTTGTGCTCGACCTGGGATCCGGACAGCCTTCAACTCATTCTCATTCTCTTACCAAAACACTCTAATCTGCACAAATGTCTTCCAACAACGTCCCAAAGATCGTCTTCGTACGTTGTCCAGATCACGAAGACGGACTCAGACATATTGAACGCCTCTTTAGGTGACCGGCGGAACTGGGTTCATCGGATACACGATCGTCTCGCAGCTCCTACAGGCTGGGTATCGTGTTAGGGCGTATGTCCCCTTCTTCTCTCCTCCCTTGCTTCCTGCCTTTCTGCCTTTCTGCCTTACTTTCCTGAATTCTTTCCTTCCTGCCCTCCTTCCTTTATTTCTTCCGTCCCTCCGTCCTTGCTTTGGTAACTGACGCCTGGCAGCGCCGCACGTCCCGCCAAAGTCGCACTCCTTCACAAAGCCCTCTCATCGCACTTCGCGTCCGACAAGTTTGAGGTCCTGGACATCCCGGATATATACTCTGCGGACCTCAGCGTCTACTTGGACGGTACGCGGGAGTGATACTGATCTTGCAGTGACACTGACGCTGACGCTGGCAGGCGCGTACGGGATCATCCACGTCGCGGCGCCCATTGCGGGGCGCGCTGATGCGGAGACGATTTACCGTGTGCGTAGGATCTATAGGTACTGCTCGGGTTAGACTATATTGTTTCATGTAGGTCGCCGAGACAGGGTGTCTCCATATCGCCGCCTCGGCGCTCAAAGCCGGCGTGCAGAGACTCGTGGCCACCAGCTCGCTCATCACTTGGCCTCTGGGGGGCCCGTACGGTCCGGATGGTTAGTACTAGTGCCTCCCTCCTGCTGAAGTCTGATTGGGTATCATTCACGCAGACTGGAATCCCCTGACAAAGGAGCAGGCAAACGGGCATCCCGTGATGAGCTACATCGTGGGCAAGCGGATCGCGGACGAGACGTTCCTCGCGTTCGGCGCGGCGCATCCCGAGCTGGATATCTCCCTCAGTGCGTCTCTTCCTGTCCCCTCCCCCTTCCCCGTCCCCCCTTTCCCTTCCCCCTTCCCTCACCTCACCTAACCCCCACCCACCCCCACCCCCTAGTCGCTCCCGGAAGCACGTACGGCCCCTTCGCCCCGGGGTTCCAACACCTCCTTCCCTCGCCCGACTATAGCGCCCTGAGCACAAATAGCTACATCCACCGGCTCCTCCTCCCGGGGAACACGCACTGGCCCAGCGAAGCCCAAAACGGGGTGATCGACGTGCGCGATATCGCGCGCGCGCACATCCTTGCGCTTGAGTCCCCATCGTGGGTGGGGAGGAAGAGGTTCGCGATCATCTCCCCACACCAGTCCTCCTACGCCCTCGCCATCGAGTTCATCCGGGCGGAGCGCCCCGCGCTCCGTGCGCGCTTGGCCGACCCCGCTGACGCGCCTGTCTGGGACTCGTATACGCTGGAGACGAATAGGGGGGAGATCGAGAGGGCGATTGGGTTTGAGGGGGGAGGGTGTATGGAGTGGAAGGAGAGTGTGTTGGATACGGTGGATAGTTTGGTGGGGATGGAGGAGTGGTGGAGGGGGAGGGGGTTTGTGGTTGGTGTGCCGGATACGGATCCGTATTGATTAGTCGATTGTAGAGAGAGAGAACATGTGTTGTTGTTCAAGGGACCAAGATGTACCAGGCGTCGTACGCGTCCAGTGTTTCTCGACAGAGCTGCGCAGGAATTTCTTGTCCTTCAGATGTCGGAGATACACCCTGCTCAACTCCCCGCGCCTTTTGATCTATTCTTCGAGGTCGGTGATTCGATCTGGAGACGATAAGTATGTACTGGATACTCGAACCAATGAGGACTTGCGCTCTTCATATGTGCTCGATTGGAAGGGCCCGAGAGCCAACCGGCTCGTAGATCGAGCTTGAGGACATCGTTGGAGACTGTATAACCTCAGACGTGCTCGAATTTAAAGAAGGAGTGGAAGGACATACTCTTAGGAAGCGTCTCGACCGTCTCGAGCCAATACGCATGCAGCTTCGCCTGCAAGCGGAGCTCGAGTTGAACGCAGAGATGACAAGGTCAACGAGACTGTCTTCGTACCACTCGAGCCTCGCCGTCCTCGTCGCGACGTACAATATGAAGCTAGTACTTTGGGAGTGAGTTTCACGTCTAGGCAAACCGTGGTAGGGAGGACTCACGCGTCCCATTGCGGAATCACTACTGTTTGTCAATGGGCCATTTGAGGGGCCAGCGGCGGTCGACGGTACACTCTCCTCAGAGGCCATCTTCTTGAGATAGGGGTGATTCTAGCCTGGCAGACGAGCGTGTGTCCTCAACCCAGAGTAGGTGGACCGACAAGAGGGAGGCATATACAGCAGACTGAGACAGTAAGCAAGAGGTCGACTGAGGCAGGGATCAGAGTAGCAGGGAAGACGTGCAGGACAAGACGGTCTGAAGTAGTCGGTCGAAAAGTGAAAGAGATGCCGCCGGCTAATTTGTGCTTGCTTGGTCACGGGCTCGACCCGTACCACTACGATGGGGCTGTCCTGTGTACCGCGCAATCTCTCAGATCTCAAACTTGGATGCATTCAGGGTGATTTCGCCTGAAGTGAAGCAATCGCTGAAAGCCAATGGTCACTCGCTCGTCGTCAGCGCGAACGTTCTCAAGTACCTTGACGCCGACGGCAAGCCTCTCGAGTAATAGTAATACAAAGGTTCAACAGAGATATTGGTTCTCACAGATGCAAAGGTATGGGCTCCCAGCGCATTTTGACAACCGTCCGTGACTCGTAGGCTATAGACCCATGGAATTGCATACATTGGGCATTGTCCTCGGTGCATGGAAATTTGCGGACGCAATCTTGCCATTCCGTACTTCAGGCGAACCTCTGGGTATGGATTTCATGCGATAAATAACGTTCTACGAGAGGAGCCTGCCAATACAATATACCGCCAACTAGCTTGTTCCTATGGACCAATGAACCAAAGTCGATCACAACCCCATCGATGAGCGGAACATGGGGACCAGGAGCTCACGCGACTTCATCGCTCGTGCAAACCAGCCGCCGAACACCAAACCCCACAGGATACCAAGATAGGCGACACCGCCCTCCTGCCATGATCTATGTCAGCCTCCGAGTCTGGTCAGGCAACGAACGGAGCCAAATACCTTTCCGTTTGTGAGGAGTATCATCTCAGAGCTGCCACTGTACTTCTTGACGGTCTTTCCGGTGGTCACGTAGCTCAAGACATTTGCCGTCACGATAGCTGCGTGTGCGTCCGCTTTGGCTGCCTGCTTCTGCTCCTTCAGGTCTAGAATGTCCCCGAGGGCAAAGATATCTGGGTGCTCCAACAGCTGGAGCGATGGGAGGACTTTGACGAAGCCATCTTGTGAAAGGACGCCGCCTCCCAGGGAAGACAGGAATCGCGTGTTGGGACGAGTGCCCCAAGCAGCAACCTGAACGTAGACATGCCAGTGTCAGTACACTGTCGCACGGATGGGGACACGCATACTCACGACGAGGTCTCCCTCCAGAGTTTTGCCATTCCTCGTCTTCACGGGTTTGGCAGATAGGTCGTCAATGTAATCGTTGTATACGAACTTGACACCGCGAGCAGCGAAGCTCCGCTCTGTACGTATGCGGAATTTGTCCGGGTACGCATCGTTGAGAGGCTTGGCAGAGCTGTGAACGATGGTGACAGGCTTGCTCTGTGTTTCGGTTGAATGTCAGATCACGAGAGTCATGTAGCCACAGAAGCCAGCAGGCCATACCGGGTATACGTCTTTGATCTCACCAGCAAGTTCCAGCCCCACTGCACCTGCACCTGCGATAACGATGCTCTCTGCGTTCCTGAACTCGGCGCGCCGCGCCTCCAGCCATCTCGACATCTCGTCTGGGCTGTTGGGGAAGTCCAGAGGGCCGCTCCATTTCGAACCAGACGCGACGACAAGAGTATGCCAAGGGATGCGCTCGCCATCGTCCAAGACGACCGTGCCCCCGAGCTTTTCGGTCTTTTCTACAGCAGCGACGGTCCCCTGCACAAAGGTGCCATTATCGTTATGGAAAAGCTTGTCGAAGGATGCGAGAGCTTTGTTCTCGGTGGCGAGGGCGGAATCTATGTCAGAGACGACCATACGGGCGCCGGCAATGAGCCAGACACGGTATGGACGTGGGTCTATGAGGATGAGATTGAAGGAGGACGCGTCGAGCTTGGCGGAGAGTTGGCGTGCAACGACCGCGCCCATGCCGCCTCCGACCACCACGATATTGCGCTTTCCGTTGTTGGGAATCATTGAAAATGCCACAGTGGATCTGGAAGCGAGTGGGTTGTCAATGGGGACGCACACCAGCGAGGTTCCTTCATATTTATATTGAAGACACTTGAATTGACACTTGAACGTTACGAACCTTCTCAACAAAGCAAGTGGATTATAAATAATCGTGTAAGCCAATTCACACATTGTCACAGGAATTTGTCAACATGGCATGGGCGAGATGATTTGCCCGAAGACTGGATCAGAGAGAAGGGGGTTGTAGTGGGTGTAACCTGTCAAAGTTAAGCCAATCGTTTATGATGGTGAACTCAATGAGTTACCGGAGACGATAGTGGTGCTTTCACGTCCCACACAAAGGCCGGTTCCGGCGTCAGTGCATCCTCCATGGGGCTCTCTAACTATAGCTTGGTTTCAACTACCTGGCTCACCACAACAGGCGATGATTGTGAACTTTGTTTCTGGTCTTGGCTACCTCGCGAAGAACATTCAAAAGACCAATCCGTACCTCAGCCTGTCTAATAGTCGTCATACGCATCCAAAATGTCCTCAGTGATACAGTGTCTGAACAATGCCGCCGGCTGATTTGCGCTTGCTTGGTCACGGGCTCGGAAACGATGCAGGTCCACTACGACGGGGACGTCCTGTATGGGTGTATCTCTCAAACCTCAAGAATGCATTCAGGATAAAGTACACGCACTAACGTATGGGACTACTGTATTCTTCCTTGGTTCCTGATCCTAACTCAGCACATCACTCTATCCAAGTAATTCTCGTACTCGTCCCCAGAGTCCTCATGTTCAAGACTGCGCCAATAATCCTATTCCACCATCTTCATCTGGACCTCTATCATCCGTCGTTGATATTCCTTGTAGTCATTCTCATACGCGTCGAGGTCTTCTTCCAATTCGTTGATGTGTGCTAGAGACAAAAGCCACAAAGGTTGGGTTGATAGCAGAGTGAGACGTAACGTACTCAGGATGACTGTCGCTTTTTGTATGCGCTCAGTGTCTATAGCGTAGTGTTTACGAGATGCTCGGTAATCGAATAGTACACCTTCGGAGACTACGGCAACATGTCGATTAGTCGTGGTAGGTTCGAGAAAAAGGAAAGGAGAACGTACTCTTTGGGAGTGTTTCGACCGTTTCGTGCCAGTACGCACGTTGGGCTACCGCTAGACGTTCCGTGAGGTCGTAGAGGGCATCGTATGTAGAGGAGAGAAGGTCGTTCAGATAGGCTTCTTGCGAATTGAGGTCAACCATTGCGGTTTCGATCAAGAAACTGGGGTGGCGTTTAGTGTTGCAAAAAGGCGATAACGGGTTATGGAGCTCACGGTTGCCAGTGTTCATCGTGAGGGTTTGTGCCACTCGCATCAGAGGATGTGCCACTCGCATCGGAGGATGTGCTACTCGCATCGGAGGGTGTTCCACTTCTCTGAGACTCCGTGTCCTCCGTGTCAGAAGCCATGTTGTTGATATGTTGTTCGTGATCAAAGAGTCGTGCCAAGTCAGAGTAAGTGCGCCACCACTGTGACCGTCGAGAAGAGAAAGATAGCAAGCAAGTAGTCAGCAAGAGTTCAAGTAGGCAAGGACCACGAGGCTAGCAGGCAAGAGGATATGGTACCAACCCAAAGAGAGATGCCGCCACTGACCGGGACCCGGGGCCGAGTCCGACTTTCGAGTTTGTGCACGCTTGGCAGCGGGCCCAGCCGGAGGCACTCGGGTCGGCAGAGGCCTGCACATTGACCACATTCTGAATCTGCAACGATGAGACCGTCTATTGTCCGATATGGAGAGATGCCAGGACGTGCGTGCCACTTTGTCCGCTGAGCTCGCGTGTATGCTGACCGTTTTCTTTGGCTTCCAGCCAAGCGGGCTTGGGTGAGCCAATCATTGTTTAGCCATGACGAACGGACGGACGCTAACGGACAGGACCGCTAGAACGTGTGGTGGGGTGACTACCACGGCCTCACGAAGCAGAAGGGGGTCTACCAGTACAGTGCGTGCTCTGCTCTGCTCTGCCGGCGGGCGTAATTGACGATTTGCACCCCTTTGCCAGCCATCTCGCCCTTCCAGGCCAAGGCTGCGCCCAACTGGATACGCAACTACTTGTTTAACGGCGTGAGGCGCATGGGCGCAGAGTCTTTCTACTGGGGCATACCGCTTGCGACTGGTCAGTGGCCCCAAGTATTCCCTAGACACCACTCATCTCCGTGATACAGGCTACGGCATTTACACCTGGGCCAACTCGTACACCGAATACCACGAGAGCAAGGCGGGTCACATCGCAGCTGTTGCAGCTGGCCACGCGGAGCATCATTAAAATAATCAGGTGTGTACTTTCGCGTTCGAGTCGTTCGCGTTCTGACTTCCAGAGGCAGTATCATAGAGTCTGCCCCAATACGAACTATTTCAATCGCTCACTCCCGTTTGCAATCCTTCTCTTGAGTCCGTCCCCTATATAAGGATTACCACCTGGATGCAAGACCGCTGCTGGGAAGGACCGAATCCTTGTGCCACGTCAAAGCAGCGCCATTTGTCCTCATACATATGACCTGCCCCATTCGAAGTCGCGCTGGCGACGCCAACGTGTATGTTTTGGTGCCCGGCTCAGCCAGATGATGCCTACCGTACACCCTTGTGATCCTCGCTCTTGCGATGATCAGCGCGCCGCCTTTTTGTGTTTCCTGTCAACGTTCAACGCCCTCCCTCAACAGCTTCATCTCAATGCTGACTCTCCTATGCCAAGGAATGTCTTCGTACCCGTGACCGCAGGTCCTCGACGTATGACGTTCCCCAGACTTGGTGTCGCGCGGGGCGAGATAGGAATGCTGCCGCTTTCTTGTATGTGGTTTTCAACAGACATCGCCTCCGATCGCTTGGGCCGACTTTCGCTATGGATACATTTGGCCTCATTGTACAAGGTGAGACTGTTGTGTTGAAACGAAATCGTTTCGTCCTGCCTTGTCTTACAGGATTGGCCAATGGGCACGGGTCAAGACATCCAGTGGTATACATCTTGGTTATGGCGATTCAGTCATTATGACATTTCTAGACGCATTTCTCGTTGAAGTTCAACCTCCAGTGTTCATACGATACCGAGCTGGTTGGATTTGCCTGCATTCTAGCAAACGATTTGAGCAAGCCTTCCTGAACGATGTTCGGGCCAGGTCTCAGGCGAGACATAAAAGTCCGGGCCAATTCAGTTGTAAGTACAGATCTCGTGGCCCATCGCGCCTGTCAGCGACCCTGGAGGGTCTCGTCACGATGCCGTCTTCAATCTCTTGATTCTGCCCCCGCTGCGCAGTTATAAATACTGCTCACGCCCGCACATCTTGAATGGCCGTAGTACCTACATGAGTTCAGAGTTGCGAGTAGCCTATAATCTGCCCGCACGACGCGCGCATCAAACGTGAATTGCGCTTGCACATTCCGAATTTTAGGTCAGGGCGGTGCCAAGAGCCCGCATCAATCCGTGATTTAGCGTGTTTGAGCTTTTCGGGTCATATTCCAGACGTCGACGGCCTCTCTTGCCCTTCAGGTATATAATCTCGTTGTCTTTTTTCCCTGTACGCTCTTTCCTCTTTCTCATTTTCACCGTCGCGCGTTTTGTTGTTTCCTTCCCTCCCTCCCTCGGGACTTCCTCCATTCTACCTTCGGTTGACATGTCGTCAAGTGATGTTATAAATTCCGCTCCTTCCAATACCCGAAATGAGAGTGGGATGGCAAATGCGCTGGAGAAGAGCCAGATGAGGAACAAGCGCTCCAAGTGGATCGTGCGTTTTCTTGTGGCTCTAGATCTTACATGTGCTAAACAAATCTCGAACACAGGCAATCGGGAGTATCATTGCCCTTGTCGTGATTATTGCTGTTGCCGTCGGTGTTGGCGTGGGGGTGTCGAAGAAGAACAAGAAGAACAACAACAATTCCTCGTCTGCCTCGGATACATCTAGCTCTAGTGGATCGTCCGGGTCCGGGTCCAGTTCGTCCAACAACGGGACGACACAGTCCGACCCCAACGACCCCAGTCAGTTCACGAAGGATTTGCGCTTGCACAAGTCGCTCTATGGGCTTGCGTACACCCCGACTGGATCTCTCATGCCGGAGTGTGGAAGCGTCCTGTCAGATGTCATCCAAGACGTCCAGGTGCGTGCCGCTCTTCGAGCTATCTGCCAGTTGCTCAGTATTTCGGTCAGATCATGTCTCAACTGACCGATCGTGTTCGGCTGTATGGGTCGGATTGTAACCAGTCGGCGCTTGTCGTGCGTTCCCCTTTCTTGTCCAGGCCTGTGAAGGCTTGCTGATAGGAGGATAGTTGGAGGCGATCAAGCAGACCAAAGTGGATATGAAGCTCTATCTGGGCAATTACCCAGACATTGACGACGATACTGTCTACACCCGCCAGCGGGACGCTATCAAGGCCGCGCTACAGACGTACGGCTCTGATCATGTCGCAGGAATTACTGTCGGAAACGAATTCATTCTGAAGTAAGTGGCAATGTGGCGCATATCTTCATGTAATGACATATGACTTATCATCCTCCGCAATCAGCTACGTGACTGACAACGGCGGGCAACCGAACGGCGCTAGCGGAAATGTTGCGGGCAAAGTGTTGGTTGGATACATTGATGACACGCGGTCGATGCTGTCCGACCTTGGCATGAGTGATATTCCCGTTGGAAACTCGGATGCGGGATACTACTTCAACGATTTGGTTCTGGAGGCTGTGGACTATGGTGTACGTGGTTATCATTGTCTGCGTTCTAGACACTGACATTCGTATGCATCCCAGCTGTCCAATGTACATCCATGGTTTGCTGGTGTTACCATAGACCAGGCGGCCCCTTGGACGTTCGATGCTTTCCAAACCGAGAACGTCGACCATGCGAATACACTTCCCAACAAGGTTCGGTTTTCATTCACTCTTCTCTTCTAGCCTTCGACTGACGCCTGGTGTTATCCTCTTTCTAGCCAAAGATGTACATCGCAGAAACCGGCTGGCCCACGCAATCGAACGGCACCGCCGACGAGAGTAACGGCGCCTCGGATGCCTCTGAGGCAAACCTGCAAGTCTTCCTGGACAACTTCGTCTGCCAGGCAAACGCCAACAACACTGGGTACTTCTTCTTCGAGTTCTTCGACGAGAAGTGGAAGGACGAGATATATGGTGGTGTTGAGGGGTACTGGGGTCTTTTCCATCAGAAGTACGTTTCCTATCACGCTCTACAAGTTCCAGGATACGCGTGCTGATACAATGGACAGCAAAACGCTCAAAAACATCGAGATACCGGATTGTACAGCGCCATAGTGTTGTTTTCTGTGGGATCTGGGACACCTTTCACGAAATGGACATTGTTTTATCTATTCGCTACATACGCAGCACACTCTCTACTATACCGTTACGCTCATCTGCTATTCCTTCATATCGCTATGTAGTTTTCTCAGTTAGTCATCACATGAACGTGTAAGGGTGGGCACCCGCTCATACCAGATTGTCACTCTTCTAGTTTAGCTCGTCGAAGAGGATTCCAGACAGACGCGTGTCAGTGCAGAAGCTACCTCCATGGTACATGTGGTAGTTTGCTGTACATTCTCGTTCGTCAGGAAGTCTTATGCGTCCGAGAACTCCCTGATTATTGTGGCGCATTTCCATGCCGCTCTCACACGACCGCCTACGTGGCTCTTGGAATGTTCGCTTGTCAATTCTTCTCGTCCGCTAGACTTTCAGCTGTCCAAGGTTCAACGGCTAGTGTCATGCCGTCTGCCTGGTTCAAAGCCGACTGTTCAGTCTGTTCACAAAGTATGGAATTATGATCTATCGTACAACGCCCGTTCTTTTACTTATAGTACAGCAGTATACAATGATAGTTTTACAGGTAACGACAGTCCGAGACTCAATCACAGATATTCACTAAATTTGGGCAAGCCGTTTCGGTCTCGAGCAGATTGATGAAACCAGTGGCCCAATTCACGTTTACAATCGTCACATCTGTTCCCCAGCAACGCTTGCCGTTTCTCCAAAATACAGTGCAGCCTCAGCAACCCCTCTGGCTGACCTGCAATCTCATGGGCTATCACGGCATAGTTCTCGGCCCATATTTCGCAGTGGTGTACGGTGCTGTTCTTGCTGTCGCCTTTATGATGTCTAGTGGGTCCGAAGCGCGTATACTCCTTGTTCATGAGATCTACCCAGTCTTGATAATAGCGAACCTAGAAGATCACGAGTCATGAGTGTCTCAATCCCCGAGCAATGTGAATGTATTGCTAACCCAGGCGGCAAAGATGGACCCAGGAAGTCTGCGAATCATCGTCGTTGCCGGTACGGTAATTGTAGCCTCAGCGCACTCGTTCATGATGTCCTCTCGCTTGTGTCGTACGCTGTATAGCAAGACCTCCAGAGGGTGACTGCAAATTGATTCCCTATTCAGGATTAGCGTTACACGTACAACGGTTGAAGGACCTCAAGCCCCTTCGCATGAAACCGGACTTACTTCATCTTTTGTCTGCATACTCCCATGGCGGAGTAAATCTGGTATTTCTCGACGGCCTCAGCGAGTGCCGCTACCACGTCGAAAGGGACATGACTGAGATCAGGCTGGGGTTGCAGATAGACATATTGCAACATCAACTCCAATACCTCCGACGACTCTGTCAGCTCAACGTCCTCTTGGCTCTTTGGGATGGTAGACCCGCCAGCGTCAGCGAAGACCTGGGAGTGCATCTCCAGGTTTATCCGATGCGTCTGGAACAAGACATTGTCTGACGATTTCAAAGTAAGGTCTGAATCCGAAGAATGGACTGCTGAAGAGTCAGACAAAGCTCGCAAGGAAGAGAGTGGGCCTACATCGCTCAGAGACGGTCGTGGTGGTGGATGACATGAGACTCCAACCTTGGGAAGTCATGGGAGTCCATGGTAGCCTTCATCTGAGCGAGGTTGATACATTTTAGTCGTGTGATCAAGACAAGGTGACGTCAAGTGTTGAACTGGCCGCGATTGGCTGCAAAGGAAGTGCATTCGGTTAGCTAGCGAGAGAGCGGCTGTAAGCGGCGCCACAGACTAACACCGCAGAATTACTAGGCTACACTGCAACAGTCTGAAATTGAAGGGAGCTCCCGACAAGATATCGAGGTGTATGCGAAACTAGCTCGATGAGGCAGTCGAGCGCTCTTTCCCTTCGCGCCGTCATAAGCCAACAAAGCAGGTGAAGACGTGTACCTAGGCCGCTGAGTGGCAAGAGACTGGGTAGATGTGAGCGTTGAAATGGTACTTAAGAATGACCGAGTGGACCCACGTGGATCCCTTGTTTCTCACATACTCGGAAGTCTGTCTAGGTGATACGTTCAAATTAACGAGAGAATACTGTGATATCTGCTTGGATTAAGATAGATGAATGATGGACATGCGAGAGCGACGACTAGAGCTTGACCTCTCTCCCAGCCTCCGGCCAGAGTTGACTCCTGAAGTACCACGGCGTATCGAGCCACATCTTCTTCTCGAGGACAAGATACTCCAACACCCGTCGTTTTTGCGCTGCCACTCGCGTGCCCGGAGACCACACCGCTCCTTCTTCCAACGCGTGTAGCGGTTTGCCCCGCTGGTCGTACATTTCTAGACTCTGCTCCGTCTCGATACGGCACAAAGCCTGTACGACCAACCGGTTCCCAAATACTGGTTCATTCAGCGCCAAGTATCCTTCTTGGCAACGAAGGGAGAGGATTCGGAGTGGGGAGAGCTCTTTGTGCAATTGCCAATACCACTGATGCTTTGCGGGGATTTTTGCAAGACGGTCCAGGGCCTGCTGTCGGTAGTCGACCTTGGCGAGCTCCTTGACGAGGCGCTTGTCGCGTCTGGAGAGATTTGTTTGGTCAATTGGGCGTATGTAGTAGGCTAGAAACACACCGGGCAACGGCGTCATTGAGTTCCCTGTACGTTTCTTTGGCTATACTGCGTAGAGGCGCGAGCCAAGCATCCGGTTTCACCGACGTGGTCTTTATTGCTTGAAAAGGGTGCGAGGTATAGAGCTTCCACGTCGATACATTTACGAGATGGCGACCCGGTATAGCGTTGTATGCCATCATGCTCCAGTTCCTGCCAAGTGCGTTATGATGGAGTACTATGGACGCGGTGAGGCACATACGCCACCCCGTTCTTGAACCAGTTTTCTGCGTTGTTCAAAGGATTCGTTTTAAGGTCCTGAAGATTCGTGTACCGGGTTTTGTAGGGGATCATATAATCTTTCCTGGTGAGATGAGCCGTGTAGCGCGAATACAGGTGATACTCACCCAAAGCCTCTGTGTCTCCCGCCCACGGGTCCACTAGAGGGTTGAGGTCGGCGTATACGCGCTGCTTCTCAATCATCTCCAGTCTTTCCTGGTCGGTCAGGTTCTCGAATTCCCGGTGCTTTGCATCGCGAGCCTCGACTTTGCGGGCATCGTATCCTCGCGTTTGTGCCACACCAGAGAGACGCGTCCATGGCAGCTGGGATATGCAGGGCCTGTGGCCCAGCCGGGCAATGTTCATGACGGGAGGACGGAAGGAAAGAGTGTCCCTGTCCCCGAAAATGGTATTTTCCGCTGGCCCCGGCCTCCGGTCCGACAGGCGCATGATAGAAATCTGCATCGCCGCATCCACTGCTGTGCGGCCGCACTCTTTCCCCTCATACCACCATCACCATGCTCTAAGCATGGCGCATTTCAACGAGGAGTACGTGTTTACGCGCGAAGTTATGCACTGTAGCTGATGCCCTACAGACCGTGGTCTTTCACAGGTAAATCAAGCAGTCTGACCAACGAACGCTCACCAATGCAACGACAGTCCTTAGAGGTACTGGAATTCAGCATCTACGGCCCGAGAAGGCCTGGAGGCCTGTTATAACTATTCACCTGGCGCCTGAGGGAGAGGAAGATTGTGATGCTTCCTCTTGCCATGAAGTAACCTTGGGCTCTGACGGCCAAAATCCCAATCAGAAAGAGGTCATACATATGTAAGTCTCCTGTCCAATCACCTTCTCGTTGCTAAGAATACAGATACCCCAGACGCTCTACTACACACCGCTCCAAGCTTTCGGTCAAAGTCTGGCAATGCTCGCAAACTAAGAAGAAGGCCAGGAAACGAAACCTGGTCGCACACTCTACCATGACGTTCGCGGAATTGTGGAAGCATCAAAGTGCGGCGGGTAAAGCTCGTGAGTCCTTACCAAGGCTTTGGAATGCGTTCTCTCACCTTGGAATAGCATTCGATCTACGCCTGAACGCGTTATCCACCGCGAAGAGGACTAACAAAGGAAACAGATTAGGGATATGGCCTGCTCTGTCAATCAGAATGCGTCGCCCATCGACTCCCGTCATTGAGGCAATCATGTCTGACGACGAAGGCGATGATCTCACGCTATGTATGAATTCTTCTCTCTGAATTGTCATCATTGTACCATTCAACGCCATGTCTAGCACCGCAATCTACCATGCCCCCAACACCTCCAGCAGAGGAACCCGACAAAGACATTATAATTATGCCCCCATTAGACGAGGACGAACTCCAGCAGCGCCTCAAGCCTTACAGTTGCGACTCGGACGACGACGTGCAAGTCGTCGAGGTCTGCTCACCAAACGACGTGCCCGCTGTCCTGCCCCGATACTCCGAACGCGACCCCGCCTCAGACGGTTTGGGAATATTCGGACGTCTTGTCTCCACCTTCACCTTGTATGACGAGCTTCGCAGCGTGAGCCTCGAAGACCAATACGAGCCCATCTTCCGGCGGCAGCTCAGCGAGTGGACTTATGTCGGCGGCTGCCTCATCGCCCTCGCCAGCGTCGATGCCGCCGTGTTCGCCATTGGCTCCGATTCTCTCTTCCAAATCACCCCCGTCGCTCGCTCCCTCATCGCCACCTCTTCCTCCTCCTCCGGATTGGGCATCGTTTGTACGGCTTGGTTCATCTTCCGGTACAACTTTGCACCCACACCTGTCATTTCCACACGCGCCCGCGACATCTTCGATTCGTACTTCTTCTTCGCGCTCTCGGCGAGGATGCCTGTTGTGTGCATGCTCATCTCCGGCGGCGCGTTGATGGTGTTCCTTGTTATCGTTGCGTGGGAGTCGTATCCGGAGGGTGTGTTGGTCGTGTCGGGGTTCGTGGGCATGATGATGACCCTCCAGTTCTTCGTGTGGGGATTCTGGAAGTTTGGACTGGCACTTGCCTGGGTGGCGAAGATCATCGGTCTGGTTTGGCTCATGAAAAAGGTGATGGCTCTGGGAAGGAGAGCCGAAGCTCCCAAGGAGGAGACTACTACGGTTTCTTGAGGATGGAGGATTTTCACGCTGCGTCTTTATTTGATATGCTATGATCTCTGCTCTGTAAACTATTGACCAGGAAAGGAAGGAATATTAGATGCCAGAGGCATACTCGGGAGAGGCTGCTAAGTACTACTATCTGCATGACTGTTGTTTTCGCAATGTCATTGCTGGCGCCACATGATCCCTGGCATCCGTCTTCGAGTATACACTGCTACTTACTCTAATCAGTTAGCACACCACCACCACCAGCGCCTTGACACCACCAAAGGTAGCCAGAACGTGGCCGGTGCTCCTTGATTCTCGATCCACCACCATCAAACCATCTCGTAACAAATAAATGCTGTTCTGGCGTGTCAAGAAGATATCCACCGACCACCATGATCCCTGACAAATACGCGCTTTTTGCTGCGATCTTTGGCGCTGCACGTCGTTCATCTCTTCTCAGTCTCAGCAGCTGACGCAGCCTAGGCAGCGCATCGCGTCTACAAGATTTCACAACCCACTGTTTACCAGTTCCTGGGTTTGTTAAGCGCCGGCACCGTAGCGGCGTTAGCCACGTTTCTCTACCCATGGGACGCGTCCTACCTCCTCGAGGCAATCGTGAGGACGTTCATACTGCAGCAAGCATTCCTCTGGAGCCTTGCTACCTCAATTGTCATCTACCGCCTCTCGCCATCTCACCCGCTTGCGGCGTATCCGGGACCCACATTCGCCAAAATTAGCAAATGGTATATGGCATATTGGATTGGCAAGGGGAACAGACATCTTAAATTGCAAGAGTACGTTCTGCTTCAATCCTCCTGGTCACTAGACTTTGACAACGCTGGTTAGATGGCATAGGAAGTATGGCGATTGGATTCGAATTGGCCCTAATGAGTTGTCCGTCAACGACCCAGCGGCTATCAAACCAATCTATCTCAGCATGTTTCGCGGCCCCTCATATCAGGGTGAGCGTGTCCGCCGCGTTGTGGACTGCTGAGTCCGAGTAGGCACAGGCGCTCCAATGGAAGCAGACTCTCTTGTCACTACTCTCGACCGACGCGAACATTCCGCGCGTGTCGTGGTACGCCTTTCTTTTCTTTTATTCAATTGAAACAAGCGCCTGACGCGATCACAAAAGGCATGGAACAAAGCCTTCGCAGACGGTCCCCAGAAGTTCGGGCATTTCGCGCAGGTGGGCCCGTCACGCCGGCCGCCAAATACAAGGCTTAACCATCCGCGTAGGATCGTACCACACAACTACGTTATATCCTTGATAAGCAACATTCTGTCGATCTGTCCCATTGGATAGCTCTTTGGGCTATGTTCGTTCTCACTCATCCGAAATGTTGACACTTCAATGCTATTCTCATAGGGACGTCATGGGCGACATGTCATTCTCGGGAGGCTTCGAAACGCTTGCATCTGGGAAGGATCCTGAAGGGTGGATGGAAGTTGTATGTTTCACCCTATTCTAAGCTTTTCTACAGACTCATCATACTCCCAGTTATCCACGGGCGTCTTTGCTGTTGGTGGTGAAATCGACATTTCCTGTATCCTACGAAACTTCCCTGCTGACGGTTCTGCCTGCAGTGCTAGGCCAAGTGCCTTGGATGCGCGACATCTTGGCGCTGGCGCCTACGCCCGGTCCAATCACCACACTCAACCGTGTATGCATAACCACTCGGCATCAGAGCCCACTCTCGCTGATAGCCACGTTCCCAGTTCACTGCGGCCAAAGTGCGCCAGATACGCAAATCTACAACAGGAATTCCGTCTGATATCCTAAGCATCATAGTATGTTCACCTTCTCAATCAGACTTTATCAGCACCACCTCTGAAGACTGATTCTCATTCATGGTCGTATAGCGCGACGACGACTCCGCGTACCACCTTTCCGACAAGGAAGCCGCAAGCGACGCGTCCTTCCTCATCGTCGCCGGCTGGGACACTGTCTCGCAGGCGTGTACTGCCTTATTCCGATACGTTCTCGCCGATCCAGTCGTTCTAGCTACGCTACGTAAGGAACTGAACGAGGCGTTTTACGAAGGCCCCGTCGAGGACATGGACGCGTACACACTTTGGAAGCTGCCTTACCTGGATGCATGCGTGCAAGAGACACTGAGAATGTTGCCCCCGGTTGCTGCTGGTCCTCCGCGGATTAGTCCCCTGGGAGGCTGTCAAGTTCCAGGCAGATATGTCCCAGAGAGGACTGTCGTAGCGTGTCCGATATATGCTTTGCATCGCGACGGTACACAGGCCATTTCTTCCGCCCTACCGGTGCAAACTCATTTTCTCTCAGCAAATAACTTCTACGACCCGGACACGTTTATTCCGCATCGATGGCTGGGCCGTCCCGATGGAGCACATAATAGCGAAGCGTTCATGCCATTCAGCTCTGGCCTGGGGGTATGCATCGGTAAGCAGGTGGCGTTGCACAATATGAAGTACGTTGTTAATTCCGATTCATGTGTCGTTCTTCTTTTGTTCGTCATCTATTAACCTCTTTCATTTGAACAGGCTTCTTTGTGCGACGCTTATCAGGTGCTTTGAAATTAGCTTCGCGAAGGGACTCGACTTGGATAAGTTTGACAAGTCGTATAAGGTTCGCGATCGTGTGCTTTGTAATTTGCAAGATAGAATTTCTGAGGACTGACGTCTGTAGGAACATAATCTGTGGTTGCATGATCCGCTGGAGGTTGTGATTACGCGTGCCGTGGAATAAGACGTTTGCAACTTAAGCACAGTCGACTCCCGGAGCGCGTCGTCTTCCGCGACACGCGGTCATATGATCGTTGGGACGCGTTGAATGTGCAGGTCTTGAACACGGCTATGCAAAGAGTTAGGCATAGAACTATACATTGCAAGAGTTTGAGAACACCGCATGATAAGTAGTCGATAGCCCTCGATGGCCCTTCATGTTGTGGGTCCAAGAAACAATTGGACCGATTTGGCTCCGATCACGTTGATTACCAAAACAGGCCAACATCATTGTGACGCGCAACAGCGATCCTTACCTCTAATCACCACTGCCCACAGACGAACCATGGCACGATATGTTAGCCTGCAGGATATCTCACTGTCCCTCGACCCAACGAATGATTTTAAACCCGTGCAGTTCACCGCAATGCACGACGGGGTGAGTTACTTGTCTTTGTCTACTAGCCGCCTCGCTGACGTGTCTCAGCTCGATGAAATGGAGTTTTGCATGGGCTTGGACCGTGGCGCGATAGATAAATCCGCTGAGTCTCCTTTACACCAAGCACTAAGTATGGCCATGTTGTCTAGAGTACGTGATCCGGCTGACATTCCTTCAGTGCACGCCGATATGATTCCGCTGTTCCTCGAAGGAATGTGGACACTGCTTCCCTCTGAAGAGGTTTTACAAAAGATCTACGACGCGTACTTGACAAACTCAAAAAACGGGTCCCGAAATCGGATCTTTTTTGGCGATGTACGCTGCTCGATCTTTTCGCCGGCTTCCACTGACATGACGCCCTATGAAGATTATTCCGATCCAAGAGTCGTATGAATATGAGTTTCACTGCTTAAAACCGCCCCAGGGCAAACACTTCTATGCTTCGGGACAGCGCTACAAATACCCCGTCAAGAATTTTCCCACTGTCCGCACATCCATTCACCCTTGCTTCGTGATATCTTCCAATATTCACTATGTTGTAGCCGACTACCCCAGGCGAGCTCACATCAAGCGTATGGGAGACTCCCGATTCGACCTATGCGCCAATCTCCAGGTGGTTCTCAGTCGCCCGATATATGTTGGATTTCTGCGTGGTTCGCACACGGGGCGCGACTATCCCGATCGACGTACACCGTTCGCTCGTCAAGAGCCTCGCATTCGCAAGGAGTCCGCTGACTCTGTCGACCCCAGCGCCCCTCATAATTCACGCCGTGCACTGTCTCCCAATAACGGCGTCCCGTCATCGTCAACCCAGACAAAAGGAGGCAAGAGAGTAACTTTCGTAACTCCTTCCAAGTCGAAACCATCCGAAAGAGTCGCTCAGACCTCAGCGCAATCCGGTGCGGGAACGGCGACGACGGGCAGGAAGCGCAAGGCTGCACTTTCAACAGACGAAGATTCGCCGGCTCCCAAACGACGTAGTCCGCGTCTCGCCAAGGCTTGACCGAGCGTCGTCGTCGCGATGTCTATCTTCCTTATTGATGTCAAGTATCCATGTTCCGCTATGCATGTACGTCGTCCGACTCCTTTGTTTTCGCATTGCTATGGAATGATGTATATTATCATGTATGTATATTATCATGTATGTAGTTCATTTACAATTCACGTATTGTCGGCTTCTTCGCAACTCGACTTGCAACGTGCCAATCCGAATTACAAAAGCATACCACATGAGAATGGCCACCTCATCGTCTGCCCGGAAGAGCCTGGAAGCACAGTGGCAAGTGCGAACTCATTGCAGAAAAGGCTGCAGACGATCGAGGCCGGGAAGGGAGCGCGCGGCACACATCGACAGCCTGTGAATGTGGAGAGACTAGACACGTTCATTCCGCATCGATGGTTGGGGAGCACATGATAGCGAAGCATTCATGCCATTCAGCGCTGGGCCTTGAGGTATGCTTCGGTAAGCAGGTGGCGTTGCATATTATGAAGTACGTTTTCATTTTCGATTCATGTGCCGTTCTTCTTTTGTTCGTCATTCATTCGCCTCTTTCATTTGGACAGGCTTCTCTTTGCGCGACGCTTATCAGGTGTTTTGAAATCAGGCTCGCGAAGAGACTTGATTTAGAAAAGTTTGACAGGTCGTATAAGGTTTGTGTGCTTTCAATTGTGAACCGGAAGATAGGGTTTCTGCGGACTGACGTCTGTAGGAATATAATCTGTGGTCGCATGATCCGCTGGAGCTCGTAATAACGCGTGCTGTGAAATAAGACGTTTGCTGAACACAGTCGACTCCCAAGAGCACGTCGGCTTCCGCCACACGCGGTCATATGGATCGTTGGTACGCGTGGAATGTGGCCCTAATTAAGCCTAGCTTGGAAGCTCCGCATTCAGACCGGGATCCGTCTACACTTCGGAGAGTCGACGGAGACGCTCAAAAAAAGGAAGTCGGTTACTTCAAGCCATCCCATGGGCTTCATTTCTTCCATCGTACCCAATCACATTCAATGTAGCAGTACTGAATTGACGCGTCTTATTCAGTAGATTATGATTATCACTTCACACTGTCTTTGACTCCTGTGCCCACTCGAGTGTACTCGCTTCGCCGCGCTAAAAATGGTTTGAACAGTGTGATGCGACCGAAGGTGCGATTGGAGATCGGAGGCTGGAGCGGATACATAAAAGAGCGGAGGAGACAGAGAGGGATCTACGTCAATCAATATAGGCACGCCCCAATGTGGGAACCACGTTGCACCGCGGCTCATCAGGCGGAGTCAGAGTCATTTGGCCCCAGACGCCTTATAGTCTTCCTTTCTTCGCTACCACCACTTTCATCTGTGCCACTCCTCCAAGAAATGCTGCTGTCCACCACTTCATCACCCACCAATGCCACTACGAACCACAAGTCGCCCCAACACACCACCATGCTGAGGATGGCGGATGTCGCGCACCTGTTCGTGAAGCTGCGGCGTACGAGGGCGGCTGCAAAGGCGCACCACATCGAGTCGACGTCGGGCGAAGAGCCTATATCGCACGACGCCTCTGAACCGCCAGTCTTTGGGGACCGTCGGTTATCTCTCACAGACACATTCATCTGCATCGGGGGCGTCAATGCCAAGTGCCTGCTTCGCGCGACGCGTAATTCGCTCATGGAGTTGACGGAGTTCGCTTGCCAGAGTGGGAGCGTCGGGCTGAGGGATGAGCAGTGAGTCTTCCTCTCTCCTTACAGGTATGATATCGTTGCTCACACGGACGCCCTCAGGTGGAAGATCTCGATTTGTCCTAAACACGTTGGAGGCACAGCCGTCGCTGAGAAGGGCTTCAAGGTCACAGTACGTTTGCCCTATTTGCCTGGTCGTGGAACTTGGCTCACAACACGTCGGTAGATCGAATACTCCGCTGCACCAATCATCACCAGTGACGATCCCCACCTTCCAGTCGCGCTCGACCGCGCCCAGGGCGTGCCCGGCCTCATGACAATCCTCCATTATAACCCTTGAGTCACATCGACCACGAGACTAACTCAAGATATACACCTTCCTTGTACCAGCTGTAATACCTTTACTCACGCACAGACATCCTCATATCTTACAATATTGTACAACGCAAATCCAGACTCCATAGTCCACTGTCATAGCTTAACTTTACCGCAATGTATGTAATACTACCCGCACATGAAATCTCAGAAACTTTCTCAAAGAACCGCGAAGTGGATCAATCATGCAATGCATTGAGGTATAGCGTTCGGGGCTTTACTTTAGACCCCTACAGTCTCGGTCTCTTTCGATACATCAGGAGATGTCCAGCCCGTGCTAGTCTCTCCGGAAGCGGTCATATCCTTGAATCGTATCGCGGTAGGGAAAGTCTGGACAACGTGCTCGTCCACCCGATCTCCATACACAATCTTGAACCGCGCGTTTATGACCATGATCATAGCGTTGGCGTACAGCTTGGGCAGCCAAAGCGATATGGACATGTACACGCACTCGAATGGGAAGATGAAGAAGATGACGAGGTCGAAGAGCGCTGCGAAGGCTGGATGGGACGGTGAGGCGTTGTATGTAAGAGGAGGGCCAGTGCGCACCTGTCAGGGAACCAGTCTCCACGGTTATGCGGATGACCTTGGAGATTAATAAACGGGTATGTCGGAATCCCGTGTCGTGTTTCTTGAGCTGCGCAAGGTTAGACGTAAATCGAGAAGAATGAATTCCAGCCTCACGTAGTAGGTCATACAGATGGCAATCAAGATGTCACAGACTGCTGCGCCTCCACACCAAAACTATCGCGAATCAATGAGTGGGAGAGATGGAGAATTGAGGGTCATGACTCACACCGATGGCTAATGAGGCTTCCAGGGTGTTAAGCCCGGTCATGTCCCCGACTTGGAAGGCAAGAGCACCAGACATAAAGCCAGCAGCTGCGCTCAAAAGCGCAACCGCGGAAATGACCATCGGTGCCAGCTTTCTCCGGCCAGAGAGTATGAAGATTCGGTATGCGTAGAAGAGCTGACTGATGCAAGAGACTGGAGAGAGGATTTGAATGAGGCTGACACTGGTAGAAGACAACGGTGTTGTACCTATTCCACTCATGATGGGTATGGTGAGCCAGTGAAAGTGCACAGCGGTCAGAGACTTCACGTCCCCGAAGTCAATTGCAAAGATCGCGAAGGCATCATAGCTGACGAAGGCCGTCTGGACGAATTCCATGGCGTATATGCCGTACACAAGACATCGTGTCACCCAGCCGTCTTTTGCAGAGGCTTCGTAGTAGATGTCTGCTCGTGGGGAAAGATCCGTTAGAAGATGTCCAGAGGTCTGTCTGAAGAGGTACGAACACGTTTGCACGGAAAGAGTGCTGAAGAGACACCAGTGGATCATGAACCCGGTGAGCTATACGTTTGTTAGAGTCAGTAGAGTATGACAAGACGCGTCTATAGTCACCAGAGGGGCAGAACTAGACACAACATCATTTAGATCGTATTACACGGTGCAGAACAAACACGACTTACGAGCGAATCACCTCAGAGCTTGCCATTGTACGAAGAGATTCGCGGATACAGCATCCACCAAAGGGCCCTCAGTCTTATACCGCGCAGTGTCCAAAACGTTGTGGTGAGTATGAGGGCATAGTACCGGACGATCAAGAAGCGGATCGACACTGGCACAGGATCAACGACTCTGATGCTGTGCAAAAGCATTCATTTCTTGGGAACGCGTGCCAAGGCGTGTTGATAAATTGCATTTACGGACCGCTAAACAGTCACCCGGAGTCACGAACCATGAGGGCGGGGCGGTGCGATGGGGCGCGCTCGCCGTCGTTTTGACGGACAGGAAGAATGTTGAGTGTAAGGATAGACGGTGGATGTGTGTTAGTGCTCCAGAGCATGTGCGCGTCTCTGTTCTGGGCGCGAAACTGACAACGATTTATCACCTCGCGGTCGAGAAAGGAAGTTCTGTGTGTGAAAGACAATTAGACTTTTGAAGGGACACTCTTGGTGAAATGTACTAGTTTCGACAGGCGGCTCATGAGGGCATTACTGTCATGGTCACAGCAGCCTCAGGCTCCCAGAGCTCAGAGATTACGACGGGAAGAGTAAAGGGAGTTGGGCATAGTCACTGCTACTACTAGGTCTGCCGGCAGGTTGTGGGAAGACGCGCTGACTACATAGCTCAGTCAATGCCGAGGCTGCGTTGACAGACAATTCAGCTATTCCAATCAGACTTACAGGGTAGTATCCATGGTGCCATCTCGACGTCGTTAGCCTCAAGAAGGTGGGAGGGCGATGGGTGCCGCCGACGAAGAGGGATGATGGCATCGTTTGGCAGTAATCCAAACGGCCCGAGGCGGTCCGACATTGATTGCCTCTGCCGGAGCTGCCGAGGTGCTCTTGACCACCAACCACCGCCGTCATGCATCGCGTTTGTCGACGCTCTTTGCTACGCTCAGTGGCGAACCCGAGAGCGATGGTCCAGCATCAGCTAAGAAAGCCGACTAAAGAAGCTCACGTGCATGCCTGCAGCAATAAAGGGATCCGCGACCTGGCTATGGCCTTGGTTCATCTTGACTACTCCGACTCATCTCGACGATGGAACAGTGCGTGCTGTCTCTCCCCTCTTGACTGGACTATCATGCTGAAAGATTACAGTGATATGACTCATGCCGCAGAGCTACTGTTCGTCGCCCAGCTTCACCGTGCAATTGCTGCGACTCATTGGAATTATAGGCTGGCTTTCAGGAATGGCGACGTCCCTCAGTGTCTTCACTCGTGCGCGTGTCATACATGCTGTCTCATCCTTGCTGACTTGGCCATCCATAGGTCCCCCATTAAGACACCTAGTAGACCCTATATATACCAAAAATAGTAGTCGTGGTAGCGATGCAATACTCTACTATAACAAGACGTGATCGGCCTTAATTCCGCGCCTCCCCGTTAAAGTCCCGTTAAATGCCAAACTGAACTTGGTAGATACAGCGTATATTGGCGCGCCAGGCGGGTACCCGCCTCAAGGGACCGCCGGCGATTATCCCCGACCGTCCCGTGCTTGCGTCATCGTGTGTCGGGGCTTGCCCGCCGCGCGCTGTTCCCAATTTAGTAAGGTCACATGTATTCTACAGAAGTATAGTATGCGCCCGCCGCCCCGTACTCTAACCAATGGCCGCCGTCATTACTGCTATCAGAATGTCATCATCTTCGTCCTCCCCGCCGTCGCGTCCATCTTCGTCGCCGGGTATGTCATCGGCCGCAGCGGCATTAGGTGGAGGATGCAGCGGGGCACCTTCCTCCTCCTCCTCCGACTCATCGCCACTTTCCTCAGCCATCAACGAAGCCAGCGCCTCGCCGCGGGGTGGTGCTCTTCCCGCCGCATTGTCAGTCCCTTCATGTGGCGCCCCCGACGCCGTGGCGGGCACCGGGTCGTCCGGCGCAGAAGTCGACCCCTGCACAAGCGGCCCAAACCCATCCCGCTCCACCGATAATCGTCCCGGAGAAAATATAGACGCATCAACGCCGGGGTACACAGCAAGACGGGAAAAGCGCAGGCGGTGGTTGTTGTAGAACCGGCCGTGCTCACCAGCGTAGACTTTGATCTGATGTGCAAGGTGAGCATCAGTAGCCTTGACGCGATCCTGAGTCGCGCGGAAGTGAATGCGTTCATCGCGCATGTTGGTGATGAAGCGGCGTATTTCAATCTTGAGGCGGCTGACCTCCTCCTTCGCGCGCTGCACTTTAAAATAGCGCATCATTACCTCACGTGCCGCCGGCTGAGCCCAGGGCTTGAGGCGCACATCTTGCCTGGTGTCGCGCAAAAGGTCGAATTCCGCCAGGTACGTGTATTCCATAACACTGGTGACATCTAGCTCCTCGCGACCAATTTCAACAGCGGCAGAGTTGTATGCCTGTACTGCTGATCGAATGCCCTGTGAGCGGGCCTTAAGGGACTTGGCAATGTGTTGACGCATTTTGTAGCCTGGTGGGATGAGAAATGAATCTAGACATATGTTAAAGCTTACCTGTTGCTGGGAGATTGCTTTTTTCCAGCTCCATAAGCCGTGCAACAACCAATGCCTCCAATCGATCCACGGCAAGCTGGAACTTGCGAGCGTTGAGCTTTGCTTTGGCCTCGTTCCATTTTTCTTGATCCCTTGGCCAGCGGGTGTCAATATTGAGGCGTACCTCCAAATCCTGAAGTTGCGCAAGTGCTACCTCATGCCGTTCTAGTAGGTGACGGCGAGCAGTCTCTACTGAGGGTCCGGCTCGAGCAGCGCTGCCGGTAGCGAATTGCTCCCGGGTCTGATTGATCCAGCCATCGCCGGTTTGATTGGCATTGAGCATTTCATTAACACGATCACTGACTCCGGTTAGTTAGGGTCCAAACATCGGTATGGGAACGTACTCTAGAAGCGTGAACTTCACGAGTTGGGAGAAGTATTCCAACTCCAAGGTCTCCTCCGGTGGCTCATGTTTGAGGTTAGAGAGATAATTGAACTCATCCTTTAACCAAGCATCGAACGTCTCGCCGGTTGGCGAGCCGGGAAGCTCCTTCATGGCAGCGAGTACGGACTCCTCCGTGGATAGTATCAGCAATGCCTGGCGGTAATTGTTGCAGAGAAGTCCGCCTATTGATCCCGATGTCAGGGTTCAAACATTACAGGGACACTGTGTACCACTTACTAAGATTGCTATAGGTCTCGAACTGATCCTGATGCTTCATGTACTGTACAATGAGCTGCCGACGATGAAAGCCGCTCATGTGCCGCGTGACCGCAGCCAAAGCATTGGATCTTGAGAAGTACCGCTCGCATTGCTCCAGGTTCTCGAGACCCATTCCGCGGACCAGAGTACCCAAGTACAAAATCTGGCATAAACGGTTGTGAGCATGCCCATGAAAGAGCCCTACCAAGGACATGTAGCGCTCAGTCAACGCTTGTGCTGCTATTGGGGATCTAGTGATTGTTTTTGCCAGTTTGCAACCACAGTCATACCCGCCACCAATGTCAGGGCCGTGGGCATTGAGAATTCGACGCAAGCATGCCAACGGGTACTTGGCCCTGGGGTCCATTGAGTGATAAGATATCAGCTGAAGATGTGGAACTCACAATTCACCACTATTGATCATATCACAGCAGACAAGGGAAAAGCTGTGCCGGCACAGGGACAGGAACCATCCCGACTCTTCAAAAATACCCCACATCGCGGACACCATATCATTGACCATGTTTGACCATCGGTCAGAGCATGGCGTATCCGTGTCATCGCCCGCTGCGGTATTGACAGGCTGCATGTGTTCGCGGTCAAGCTCGTCAACCTCTGCCGGTGGAATGAAGCGGTCCTCTCCCCCGTACCGAGGATCCGTAACCTCCTTACGGGCGCCGCCGACCTTCTTTCCCTTGGCATTTGTGACGCCCGCCTCTCGCAGTATGTGGCGCTTTAGTGAATCATTTCCATCCATTGTGAAGAGGAGGGAAAAGCGCAAACGCTCTTCACCTTCGAGTTTGTACGTGCAACACGGGCAACAGTTCTTAAGGTGCCAATCAGGGTCGTTGCGTCCAAGCTCTGTACGCATATACTCCTCTACACGCTGTCGGATGCTGATGTAGAGGTCGTAAGCAATCCCAACCAGCGCTTGGAGATGAGGTTGAAAGGCGCAACCGTGTAAGTCGCATAAGGTCTTGACAAATGCATGGACGCTAAACTGGGGGCAGCGAACGCGGGCAATGCGGAAAAACTCCATGCTATCAATTGAGATGACAGTGTTGATGCGCCAGGGAGAACAGGGTAGATATCCTTGGCGAATCAGGGCTGAGCCCTCGTACACATCCCGACTGAACATATCGAAGGAACGCTTCTCGCGACCTGCATCCGCGTGGTGAGACTGAGTGCATTGATAATAGAAGATACACACGCACTATTGGTGTCAATGGTCAGAATGTTGGAGAGTGCCCCGTCAACAACGTCGTCTCCCGTGCCCGGCGTCGTAGATGTAGGGTGCTCCTTCAAGTAAGCCCACTCCATGTAGGCACGCGCCATTGCCTCGCGCTGAATGTTGAAAGCATCGACGCGACGTTGAAGCCGATCACGTCGATCACGTCGCCTCTGCTTCTTGCCTCGGCGCCTGAGAATGACAATGAGTATGTAGAATGACTTGCGAAATATGACACACCTCTGTTGCAGCGAATGTTTCAAACCGTCGACAACCGCTTGAATTTCTCCGCCAGCATGGCTGTAGCTCAACTCCGCGTTTCCCATCATGATATCTTGGAGCCGATCGGCGTCCTCGACAAAGTCATCGTCACTCGGAGGATCCGGTCCCCCATACAGTCCAGCCTGAATATCTTCCAGCTCCTCTCGATCCTCCCGCGTCAGCGCTATTTTGAAATGAGTCATTGTGAACAGGAGGTTGCTGTCTGGATGATTGACTCACCGCGGTGACGCATCCGTTGCTCGCGGGCGTCGTTATCCTTATGCATGAGCACCTGTCGTTGACTGCGTAGATGTTCGACATGCTCGTTTCCGATTCTGTCCTGCGTACGAACGACAACGCTTGTGCGCTTGCGCTTGCTCATGCTGATGTAGAAAGATTAGATATCACATCACACACCGTCACGACAAATCAACTTGCTCGGGCCGCCGATCCGGACGATCGCGCTGTACTCTCCTCTCCGCCTTCATCATGTCAGCGCATGTAAGTTTTTCGAAATGCAAATCGTGGCGATCGCTGGCAGCCTCCCTATATATCTGGAATATGCCCAGAAACTTTGCACCGTTCGATTATGCCCCCCCAATGTGCGCTCCCACTTTTCGGCCGCCCCTGCCGCGCTTCGCTCATGCTGCCAGCCCTCTGTTGCGGCCCCTGAGTATTCACAGCGCTGTAGTGGCGGTCGAATATCGCTTTTCAATCTTGCTCATAGTATCTCATAGACGCTGAGCCCATACGAGTCGACCACGTCCGCCTCCGCGACCTCATCCTCCAGCCTAACTGTACGGTACAGGAAGATACCTACCTCAACCTCCAGCCCCTCAGCGACATCCTCCAGGAGATCGACGCTGCTGCGGACGCCGCTCTTCCTACCCACACCTTCACTCCCACCACTTCCAACCGCATCACCGCTCTCTATCCCGACTCCGACGTCATCACTCCTCGGCCGACCGACAAAGGTCGCAAGAAAAAGTTTTGGTTCACTCTACCCACCCTCGAGCTTCCTCCTCGTTCGGATCTGCGCCCGCCCCCAACGACGCCTGCTGAAGCAGAGCACCGTGCCAGACGGATCCAGAAAACGGCCAATCAGCGAGATAAGCGTGCGCGTCGCGCTGCAAGTATCACCGCCGCCTCCATTGCCCAGCATCGCCATCTCGTCATCAAACCTGTTCAGCATCGCAAGTTGGTCAGGGCCGAGCCCATACGAGTCGCGTACACACATCCACCGCGCGGCTTTACCGGCCCGCGTTATCCAAAACATCCTAATGCTCGCGAGGCCGCCATGGACGCAGAGGAGCTGGTGGAGAGCCTTCAGTTTCGTTATATTCCCGCCGTCAAGTGAGTACCTAACTTCTCTTATCCTGCAAGTACTTACCGATGCCATCCCCAGGCAACCAACACCTCTTGTCGATGGCGACGGTCTAGCGATGGGCTGCATTCAGGGTAGCCCTTCCGGCCGGCAATGGCAGGCCAAGCATCGTCACGTCTACGACTGCCTAGTACAAGCGAAGGGCTCTCTTCGCCACACGCAGGACGATGAAGACGGGCATCGCCGAGGGCCGTACGAGACGCGCGGGGTGGGCTGGTCGACCGGCGGCGGTCAAACCGAGCCGGGTCGCTTGCAGAATAGTATTCAAGACACGGCCGTCCTCGATGCGCTGCTTGACGATCCCGCGATCCAGGATATGGCGCGGTTTGCCAGCAGTCAGTCCAGTCTTCTTATCATCAGACTCTTACTCACCTGAACTTCAGAGAGCTACGCGGCAATATTCTCCGAGACAGCCAAGGAGTATGCGGATGTCTTGGACACTCTCGTCTCACTTCGACCCGACCTACGCCGCAACTTCGAGGATTGCGTTTTCGCGGCCGCACATTTCAACTTCGGACCCGATGCGTTCACCGAGCCCCACACGGACCACCTCAACCTTGCTAAGGGCATGTGCGCCATCTGGGCGCTTGGGCCGTTCGACCACACCAAGGGTGGCCATCTGGTGCTTTGGGATCTCAAACTCGTTATCGAGTTCCCTCCCGGTACATGCATTCTCATTCCTTCGGCCCTCATCAAGCACTCCAACACGCGGGTCCAAGAAGGCGATGAGCGCGCCGCATTCGTCCTCTTCTCCGCTGCTGGACTTTTTCGTTGGGTCCGCAACGGCAACAAGAACGACAAGCAGTATCTGAAGAAGGCAACTCGCAAGCAGCTTGACGAGTTTCATGCTTTGAGGGCGCAGTTGCCGGAGGAGAACTTGAGGGCCTTTCCTGCATGGTCAGACATAGTTAAAGCCTACTCGCCTACTTCATAGTTTACAATATATGTTTTTTATGCAATATCAACCGTTTTCAAACATAATACCGATGGAGAGCTGCTTGAGTGGCTCAGTATGAATTAAAATCAGATGACTGTGCACGGAACGATCGTCACTCGGAACGCGTTTAACTTGCACGATCACTACACCACATCTTGTCTTCCTTCACTTCCTCTGATTTTTACCTCCCCGGTCTGATGCCCGGTCCAGGTCGCCCACGCAAATACTTCTCACCTGAAGAGGCTCGCCAGGCTCATGCAGAGGCAAGCGCTCGGTATTATGCTAGGTTCGTTATCCGTTCATCGAGACGGTCAGAGTTTTGATTAACATTATGGTAGTGAGAAACATCATGAAGACGCCTTAGGTCGTATGCGCGCTCGTTATATACGCGTAAAGGGCAACGCCTCCATGTCCCAAACGCCAAAGGCCGTTGCGAAGAAGAGCAAGCAAGCAGAGAGGACAAAGGGAGGCAGGAATGGGAAGTCCGCAGCCAAAGCCCAAAAACCGTTGAGTCCTCTAAGATTGTATTGAATCACACTGCTCAATCCAGCATAGGATGGATGCTGCCGCTATTCTCAAGGCTCGTACGTTCACGCAATTGGACAACATTCGACGTCAGCATGAGCTGCTACAGTCCTACATCGAGCACGATGCACGCCGCTGGTGCCGATTACTCATCAAAGAGGTTTTGGACGACTACTACAAGAAACAAGCCATTGATTCGCTTCTCATGATTACCGACACCCTGGGGACTATGTACAAACTCGCCGTGCAAGCTTTGGATGCAATCAGTGCACTTCGTGGTCAGCACTGTTCCGAATGGTCCGAAGGCGAGAAGATCGTTTCAGAAATTCGGCAGGTGACAGAGTGGGTGGAAGATATTGGGCAACACGTTGTCAATGATGACCTGCGGCCAGCATTCGAGGCTCAGCAACTTCTCTTCCAGGGAGGTCGGCTGTAACATACATCACATGGTACATAGCTTCTCAAACATCTGATGCTAAGACAACGCCACTATCAGACATCCAGGGCATTTTCTCCTCCCATCATTTGAGTGCGCAGCAATGGTACATAGATTTCAACAAGGCAGCAATGGTACATGGTAGAAACTGAGATATGGAAGTGTAGTTATATGACTGGGACCCGTGTATACTATAGTCCCTTGATTGAGACGTCACCAACAAATTTGACAGTTACTTCGCGAGGGCAACAACACGACGGGCCTTGTACGCATCATTGAAGAAGGCGAGTGCCGCGGACATACCAATGATAACAAACACCTCCTCCTCACGGACATTGCCGGCTGCCAGAAGAGCCTCCTCGCTGGGAAAGAATCAGAATTCTACACTAGATAGAGAAATGTCACGTACTGAGTGTTGTAGACGCCTGGATGAAGGCCCTTCAGAATGACCCAGCTCAGAGCCTCACGTTGAAGCTCGACGGGGAATGGGCTGGCAAGGTCGCTCTCGGGATAACCCATCCACACGGCATCCCACTCCGCGTTGGCCTTGTCACGGTCGTCGAACAGTCGATAGTACCCAGAGGGGTACCCACGAATAGCAGCGTTAGCATCCATCCTGAAGTCACGAGTCGGATGTCTGATGTTGAAGTGTAGGGGAGATGCTCACTCATTGTTGTACACACCCATAATGAACCCGGCGGGCACCAGCCAGGCAACCGTGGGACCGATGCGCCTGGTGGGAGATGCAAGACGTGTACCGCTGCTGTCCTTGCTCATGTGCGCCAGGCTTTCCCCATTGGCAGCAGCGCGAGTAGCAAGGAACAAGTTGGAACCAGCTGCGGCATGCTCAGGCACACCACCGGCGGTGTAGCTTCCAGAGGGTCCAGCAGCGGCAATCCCCCGCTGAACGGTCAGGGGATTGAAGGGGCCGCTGTAGAAAGTCTTGGGGGTGGGCGGATACTCCTTGAGACCGGGAGGAACGGCAACTGCTACTGGCTTGTTGCCAGGACGGGGGGTAAATCTAGTAAGGTGGTCAGTAATAAGCATGTAGTATGTATAATAAAGAGACGTACCTAGGGAAGGCCTTCTTGGAGCGATTGCCATCCTCAAGAGCGGGCATCTCGCAGTCTGTACTGTCAGAGTCCGAGTCTGCTGGGATAGCAGCGGGGATCCATTTCTTTGGCGACTGAGAGCGAGGAGGGTGGATGCGAGCCGGAGTAGGGGTGCTGGGAGAATCTTTGCGTTTGCTGGCATTGGCGGGGGGCAGTCCGTGGCGCTCGACCGAAAGGCGCTCGATAGTCTCGAAGTCAGAATCGGTGATCTCGGGGAGTCCCCGCCAGAGCGTGCACTGACTGCTGGAGCGAGATTGCGTCCCAGCGTTCGGCGGACTGCCCTCATCGCTAGTCAGGCCGGCCTGCGTGAGGTCAATGTGAATCTCATTAGGGTTGGTGGGCTGAGGCGTTGAAGGCGCTTGAGGCGGGATGTTCTTCATGATACCTATAGCAAGATCTAGAGCTCAGTAGGGAGGCGCGGCGGTTAACACAACTTACAGGATGCTGGTTGGGGCTTTGAGATGAAGCAGTAAGAGGGAGATGGCGTCAGGGAACGGTGAGGTGGTGATAAGTTGAAGTCTCCCATCTTTCGAACCAGGGAAGTGAAGCTGTGGGACGACGAGATGAAATTCTGGATAAATCACGGATGAACAGAAGATAGATAGAATGATTTGGTTACGGCAGTGAGTAGTCACATGCGTAGGGCTTACTGTGCATTTGTATCTATTGATCAATGATAAGCTAATGATAGGCGCTTGGCAGGTTCAATTGAATATTGGCAAGCGCCTAAATCTCTCACGTGATCGTGAAGAATGCAGAGCTCATATGGATGGTATGGATGGTGGAGTAGATTTATGATTATAAAAACAAATTGGACCATTGCTACGGCTCACCTGAGTACCGACTGCTTAGTGAGCATGCACCATCCACTCAGATGCCGCCCGATCCTCGCCTGTTATGCAGGTCTGTACCAAGGGTGTGCAGGTCTGCACAAGGGGGAAAAATACCATAGGATTAACGCGTCGGTGAGGCCGGCATACAGCGATAAGTACACGCGAAGTGAATTGTGTGGACTTGTTTTGTTTATTGATTGCTGGTCTTTTAATACCTGAGCGGGAAGCTTGGGGGGGCTTTTGTACCATCTTGTATATCGCATTCAATGGATTCAACAAACTTCGAAGGCCTCTTCATTGCCTCCACGCTCGACTTGACCATGTCCGCTGGCCCAGACACGGATACCTCGGCATTACAACGCCAGGAGACTCCTGAGTGGATGCGTGACAGCGACGCGTTCTTGAGGTCGTTGGACCTCGATGCTATACCCGACGACCTATGGGGCCAAATGCAGAACTTCTTGGGTGCTGAAGGAGACGGTGCGCAGGCTTTTATTCCACCATTGCTTGATACTTACCAAGAATACTCTCTCTAGACATGTTGGGCATGGACAACCGTCCCTCCGGCCCTCGCGTTAATGTACGCACCGGTACGGACAGCGGCATGACTCTCGCCGCGGACTTTGGCGCGAGCTTTTCTGGACTCGGATCCCCTAATGCCCCTACCGACGCCGACATGGATGTTGATCACGCTCATGGAGAATCCGCACACACACCGACCTCTCTTTTCGCCACCTCTTCCATGTCAGCCACGGCCGGTGCTACCTCTACCGCGTCTGGGGATGATCCTACGCCGGCAAACTCCGCCTTTGTTGCTATGTCCGGCACACCGTCTACCTTGGGTATCGAGACCGTGTCCAGTCATGCGCAACGCCACCCTGAGCTCTCCGTCATCCCCACCCGCCAGAAGCAGACGCCTCGAGGCATTGCCGCGGCAAGTGAAGCTACTCGCAAGGCTTTGCGCGATCAGCAGCAGGCCAAGCATCGCTCTCTCATGACAGAGCTTCACGAGGCAAAGGAGAAGATTCATACCATCATCGCGGACCTTGCTCGCAAGCATAATCACACCTACGACTACGTCTCACACCACATCCACGGCATGACCCGGCATACCTATGAGCGGGCTGTGTCCCTGATGGACGCGAAGATCAGTTACAAGGCGTGGGAAGTAAACTCAAGTAAGTTCCTTCGCGTTCTTTTGATGAGATGTCACTCACCAGCAAAACTTAGACCTCCCCGCTGGCGCACCAAAGAAGCAGCTTCAAGAAATCCGGCAACTTGTGCTTGATGATCCTCAAATGCAAAACATGACCAAGGACCGGGAGGATGTATTGATAGACCGTGTCCGTCAGATTCGCAAGGACAAGCAGCTTTCGGCACGTGCCTCAAACCATGCGGCGGCGCTTGACTATCGCGCAACGGCAGCAGATCTTGCTACTCGGGTAAGCACCCTCACATCATATTCTACCGCGCATCATGTATTGATCACATCATTACAGATGAACAACCTGGCGGTCCGCATGGGCGCTCATGGTCTCCTGCTTTTGGCACCCGGAAGCGTTGATGACGTTGTCTCCGGGGAGATTGCTATGACGGCTGGCACGGGCAGCTTTGTGTGGGACATTTTGCGACGCTCCCCTGTGCAGCTGTCTCAGCAATTCATGGCTTATGTTCAGTCCCGTAACTTCAGTGAGTCTTTTCATTCTCATAACTGAGCTTACCAACTAACTAAATTGCTACATAGCCCTTCAGGAGCGCGAGACAATCCCATATCTTCAAGGTGAATTAGCGCGTCGGATCGTGAACGGTCTACGTAAGTCACAACTTCAGTGTACAATGATGGCACCTGACCTTGATCTCCAGGTGAGATCACGAAGCGCCCCAATGCCATGATGAGCTACAAGACATATCATCGTGACATTGTCATGGGCATGCATGTTGAGCTTCGAGGCTGGCCGGCCATGGTGGCGTTCAAGAAGCTGGCCTCCATCAGCACTCGCCCCGAGCTGCTCGCTGTTCGCGACGCCCTTCTCTCCGGCACCTGTCGCTGGTATCGGCTCACCAAAGCGGAGGCGGAGGCACGTGATAAGGATTATCAAGCCAAGGTCGCTAGCGGTGCGATCACGGCACATACCCGGGCCAAACGCTCTGATGCCGGCAAGACTCACCGGAAGCGCGCTCGTTCCGGCGACAGCGACGACGATACCGACCCGGACAGCGCTGATGAGAATGACGAACGCCCTTCTCGCCGCCGCCGCACCAACAAGTCCAAGGACACCGACGTTAGTGGGCGCAAGTCTGGCGGTAAAGGAAAAGGTCACGGCAGAAAGAGGGGCGGTAAGGCGGGTGAGAAGGATACAGCTCCCAAGCGGCGGGGAGGCGGGCGTCGCGTGCTTCAGACACTGCCTCCCACGAGCGCTGAGTTTGTCGAGTCTGACATGGAGGTCGATGACGATGCTTAGGCGCTGAAGGTTGTTATTACTATGTGGCGCTTTTTACCCTACCTATGATGTATGCTATGTGTTTATGAATATGCCTATGACTTTACCAATATTGATTGTGAGCGTGCGGCGCATACCTTAACACGGCGGGCAAGCGGCGCTGGGCGGACGAAGCTCACACGTGATCCAGCCGAAACGGGAAGGCGGGTCACCGGCGGTCCCGCCATGTGATGACGCAAGCGCGGGTTGTTGGGAAATGATCGCCGGCGGTCCCTTGAGGCGGGTACCCGCCTGGCGCGCCAATATACGCTGTATCTGCCAAGTTCAGTTTGGCATTTAACGGGACTTTAACGGGGAGGCGCGGAAATAAGGCCGATCACGTCTTGTTATAGTAGAGTATTGCATCGCTACCACGACTACTATTTTTGGTATATATAGGGTCTACTAGGTGCATTAAGACGCGGGACATCGACGACTGGCGTAATGGAAGAAAGCGGTTAGACGCGTCAGAGGATGAATCATCTTCGGAAGATGTAGGATACCAGTGTGTCCTCATTTCCATGTCACGTCTTTCTCAGCACTCACACGCAGCAGGTATTTGTGTGAGGGGGATAGTGTCGCCACTGATCCCGATTCTGGGTCTTTCTTCGGATCCGTCAACTCTCGTTCCCAAACCCCGGCATACCGGTATGTCCCTGCGGCCAAGGCAGTCGAGTTTTTGGCTCACTATTTTGAAGATTTATATGCGACAGCGAAGAGTTCAGCGACGAAGAAGAGCTCAGTTCCATATCACATCCTGATGATCAACCCCAAGATACTACCGCAGAGGACAATACTCCCCCCGAAGACAATGACCTCTCGATTGAAGCAGAAGCTGCGCTGCGAGATGATATCACATCCGCCAACCCACCAACGAGAGAGCACGGAAAACGTCCCCGGGCTACCACGGTGGGCCTTGCACCGTCGGGTTTTTCCCCAGACCGCAAACGTGTCCGCACCTTTTCCACGCCCTCCTCTTCACTCGTCCCTTTCACGCTTACTCCTCATAATGTGGTCGGTACTCTCAAGCCTAGCTACGACTCTGATGTATCTCTGTCGCCCAAGACCGGAGAGCGGTTGGCAGAACTTCTCGCCAACGAGGAGAAACCCGCACTGTCCGCGACTAGTGGGTCCCCAGTTGTGCCGATAGCCTCTGTCTGCCCTCGTCAATCTGCAAAGGCTTCCTCGGATGAATCTGCAGGTGGTCAAGCTGACGACCATCCTTCGACCCTCGAGATGACAGCACCGCTTGCTACCGATTCGGCAGACCCTAAGGCTACATCTGCGTCGAAGCTAGTGGCAGACGAAGCAAAGACATCTTCCACGCCGAGCGCCTCTGTCGTCTCCGAGAATCATCCGACGGACGGGGACATAGACGGAGAGTATAGTGATGACGAATCTCCTGAGGCTGACACGGGCACGGAAGGTGTGCTTGTGCGAACATATTTTTTCGCGAATTGGATCTCAGATACACCGCTTGAGTCCCAGTGAGTCATCTTGTGTATCGGATTCTTCACATCATGATGTTAACGTTTTTCATTAGGCTGAGGCCGGGTACGTTCATCCACATGCATGTCAAAGGATACCCGCTTGTTCTTCACAAGTACTTGTACGTATCAGCCCAATCATGTCCGTGTCCTGGTCTAATAATAATCCAGCGCTGACGGGAAGCACACCTACTGGACCCCACCCCTCGGAAATAAGTTTGACGAAGTCAGAAAGATACACGCCGACCTCGAACCGGCAATTTTCCTCTTTGCACTCAAGAAGCCTGATCCCCATCCCGACGAGGTCTTCAAATGCCCCATGAACTCCTGTGGAAACGCATCGTTCGCGTACAAGGACCACATTGTCCATAACAAAGATGCGCACCGTACCGATTCCCATCCGGGTGGGAAGGCTAAGCGATATACGTGCGATCTGTGTCCTAAGACCCTCTACAGGGACCTCGAGGTCTTTACAACTCATGTAGATCTGGCGCACCTTCGGGATGACCAGCTGGTCTGCCCGTATTGCGCGTTATCGATGGTCCGCACTAAGACGAGAGGGAGGATGGTGTGGTATGCGCACATGAAAGGTTGTCCGACGTTGCGAAAGGTTGGGAAGAATTTCAGGGACAAGGAGTTCAGACCGTTGAAGCCGGAGTTCTATAAGCCTATTTGCGCTGGAAGTTGATTCAGGCCGCGGCGAGAGTTTGTAGGTTATAACGAAAATGCGTCAATTGTTCTTCGCGTATCTAATTATTTTCATGTCCGTGTAGCAGAACGACAGTGTACTACACGCAGGGAATGAGCTTTCTCGGAGGAACAGGAAGGAGCACTAATAGGAACTATGACTGAGTATGTGCAAGCTGAGGAACTCTTATTTTTGTGAGGTTTGTGCCACAAAACTGATACTTGGAACGGTAGAGGATAAATCGCCATGATATACCCGCGATGGTCAACCGACCCAGGAGCCAAAGCTAACGATGGCCTGCAACAGTGATGATGACGAAGTGGTCGTACACTGCAGACTGTCAATAGAAATCTTCCGGATCGCTACTAGGCCGACGACAATCGTGAACTGTCAGTGGACCAGCGGGATTGTAAGACTTGCGTTGAACAAATGCGATCCGTTGAAACATAGAACGCATTGTTGGGCGTAGATTCTTCGAAAGTGGTGGAAAATGCGTCGACGCTATCAATTCCTGTGGTTGAAGAATACAATGAGTTTTCGTCTAAAAAAGCTAGGGTGTCAATATGTCTCCCTTCGCAAGACTGGTGTGAGGTCCGTCTGCGTTCTGATCCTTTTCAACGCCTCGCCTTTCGTCGGAAGAAGCTCGTCTCTTGCGGACTGCAGCGATGACACAGATCCCGCCGAATCTCCACCGTTGGAATCGTCGACTCGGAAGCGAAGACTTTCCAAATTCACCTCTTGATTGATGCGTTCGTCCGTCATCTTCAGACGTGCATTCAAAACCATCATCATGGCGTTAGCATAGAGCTTCGGTACGATTAGGGCGACGGTCGTGTAGATGGCCTCATGCGGAAATGCGAGGAATAGCACAAGGTTCAGAATGGCGGCGACGGCTGAGAAGAATTTCGGTCAGCTATGCCCAGATAGAGCACTGGTTGAATCACCAGTCAGTGAACCTGTTTCAACCGCTATCCGAATAAGCTTCGACAGGATTCTATGCGTGTTTCCAAGGCCGGTATCGCTTTTGGAGAGCTGGATTGAACATTCAGCGATGAGACTTCCATATTGATATGTGAGATTAATCACGTAGTAGGTCATGAAAATCGCTATTAGGAGGTCGCATGATGCCGCTCCAGTGCACCAGATCTAACATCGTGATGTGAGTCAGAGTCAGTCAGACACTGCGAAACAGCTCGGCTCACAATGATGAAAATCTTGGTGGTCTTGCTACCGAGTTGTGTTATGTTACCAACTTTGTAGGCCAAGATTCCAGTAGTGAAACCACTAGCCATACTGACGAGGGCAATCTGTAGAGCAATCAAAATGCGCTTCCGATTCAGAATTGGGGGCAGACCTACGGCCACGATTATACAAGGGATCATGACGCTCGCTGACAGCACAAAGATGCGATACGCGTAGAAGACCTGGCCAATGCACGCCACTACACGCCATATGAACATCGGCTTCGGAAGGTGTCAGAGACGCAGAGGTCATACCTACGCCACTGATGATGGGCACATTCAGCCAGTGATGGTGCATGGCGGTCAAACCCTCCATGTCGCCGAACCCGGAGGCAAAGATCGAATATGCGTCCATGGTACCTAAGAGCGTCTGTGTGCATTCGATGAGGTACACGCCATAGACGAGGCATCTAGTGATTCGACGGTCGTTCCGGAACCCTTCGTAATAGAGATCTGAACATCGATTGCGTCAACGGATGCCTATGAGCAAGTCGAACACGGACATGTTTGAGTAGAAAGCGTGCTGAAAAGACACCAGTTGACCACGAACCCGATGAGCTAGCTCGAGCGTCAGACTCTGATCATCTAGGTGGCAGAAAGCATTCTCATCCATCCAACTTCCATTCCTACTCTCACGTCCACTACTCCTCCAACATTCTTCAGGCGAGCAGCCGTGCTCCCCCATGAACCCTGTTCACGGCCAGTTTTTCGAGCAGCCGTGCTTCCCCATAAGCCCTGTTCACGACCAGTTTTTTCGAGCAGCCGTGCTTCCCCATAAGCCCTGTTCACGACCAGTTTTTTCGAGCAGCCGTGCTTCCCCATAAGCCCTGTTCACGACCAGTTCTTCGAGCAGCCGTGCTCCCCCATGAGCCCTGTTCACGGCCAGTTCTTCGAGCAGCCGTGCTCCCCCATGAGCCCTGTTCACGGCCAGTGATTCGAGCAGCCGTGCTCCCCCATGAGCCCTGTTCACAACCAGCTTTCTCAGGCAGCTGTGCTCCCCCATGAGCCCTGTTTTTGCAAAGCCCGGCCGCCCATGGGCCCCCTTCTGTTTTTGCAAGGGCAAGCTCGGTCGCCCATGGGCCCCTTTTGTTTTTGCAAAAGTGGGCCCGGCTGCCCATGAGCCCCGACGCCGGTACCAGCATGTTCTCAAGCAAGCACGGGGATTCTGAACCCCGAGGTCCCATCTCAGATAGCGAGCACGGAGATTTGAACGTTGCATCGCATTGCACAAAGCGAGCACAGGGATTGAGATCGTTGAGGTCGCATAACGGGGAGGTTGCACGTTGAGGTCGCATCATACAGACCGAGAACGGGGAGTCAGAACGTTGAGGTGATACATAGCGAGCACGGGCGCTCAGAACGTTGAGGTCGCCCATAGCGAGCACGGGGAGAAAGAACGTTGAGGTCGCACCAAGCGGGCAAAGAGTCCGATGTTCGCCGCCTTGAGATAGTGCTCGTTATCCGTGTGCATCCAGCGCATGCGCCCTGATAATTGAAGCTTGATTGTGCAGTGCTCCTGAGTGCCTCAGCCCGCGCATGGCGGTCTATTTGCTCATGCACCCAATGTCCGCCCGCCCTCCCGACGGCACTCTCAGTCTGCGCAGTGGGCCTACTCTCATCAGGCACCGATGGACTCTACCTTTCCTTTTTAGGTCGGGATGTGTCATATGGAGGTCGTCAGGAATAAGTCCAGGATGGCGTCCCCGCATCCGTACGGTCTCAATTTTTGGCGGCAGTCGATGACGGAAAGGACTGTATGATCATGGCCATGGCCCAAGAGTCAGTGGTTGGTACTTTATAGATTGTCAGCCAGCAGCGAGGCGTTGCGAGCCAATGGTTAAACGATGCTGCGAAAGGTTGATCATTACGACTCGTCTTGCGTTCAGTGACCCGGACTTGCAGTTGAAGTGCTGAGACGAGCTTCCAGGTCTCAGATCTCAGCATGTACCGGTGGGCCCTTGCTTCGAATGAGGGTTTCCTTACCAATGATTGACAGGCAAAATATGATACAGCTGCAGTCCTACCTCTGTCTTTGCTCGCTTGTTCCCTCGGAGTATCGGGGTAGGTTTGGGTTCGCAGAGGCTGACGTTCATGTGCTTATAAGCTGTGAAAACGATGTGACAATTGTGAGTTTGCGGGAGGACTTCTATGCGGATGTCTGGCGGGTAACTTGACGGCCAAGCAGAGCATCAAGGGGTTGCCGATGGGCAGTATGCAGATGCTGAGGGCACTTTTATTCGATGAAGGGGTCGTGGCCAGGTTTGCAAAGCTTGTCGCGGGGGTGTTCGGTTGTTTTGAGTGTTTCCCGTGGTTTGAGCCAGGTACTTAGAATCCTCAGAGCTGTGCGTAGCATGTCCTACAAAGGATGTTTGTAATTATCAAGACATAATGAGTTGCTGGTGTCAGTGACGTCTCACTGGCTGCCCTGGGCATTGTCTGGGGATAGGCAATGCCCTGTAAAAACTTTGCCCGCTGCATCGCCCATGGGAGGTCGGTCTACGGGGGGAGACGATACTGCTCATGGTGAGTGATGTGCGGGCCGGCGAGCGCGTGATTGGGCCACGCGTGACGCAAACACCTATTGGTTATCCATCACCTTAGGTTTATCCTCCTCCTCCTCCTCCAAAGGGCCAGCTCTTCGAACGGATTAACATTCACCTCGTATGTAGATGGAAAAAACATACACTTTGACTGCTTCGCTACTCACAGTGGCGGTGGCTATAACCATGATAGGGCGAAGGGCCAAACTGGCACCCTCACCCGAGTATATGTACTAAGATGTCTTCCGTGAGAACCTTCCTTGATGCTCGAAACGTTGCGAAGGCTATGAGGAAGAACGATGCCGTTAGCTTCGCCATGGTCGGCATTACCTACGCCGGACAACATCGTGGTGTATTGAATGGTTACAGAAGGACATACCAGACTCCAAACAGAGAGCAACATGGCCCCCTGTTCCTGCATGCGTTTGAACTGACGCGTGGAAACTTGAATATGAGGGATTCTGGGAACTGGCAGGCGATTCGGTCTGATCTTCTGCATCTGCCTGTTTTACGATCAGCGGTCATGATTGTTGTTTAATCCTGAGATGGGAACGGTATGAAAAATAACAGCGACAAGATGACACATGAAAACTGACGAAAATAGGGCTGAGTTGAACGCATCGTCCACGAAGTAGACTGTGCCACTTACACGCTTAAACCCTGCTTTTCTTTGCTGTCATGCACACCTCTATGATCTCTACGGAAGGACTCCGTTTGCGTGTCGAGGTGCTGACACTAGTTCGCGCGGACCCTTCATCATCTTCAACTGCTTCCGAATCCGAGTCTTCGTTGATATGGTTCTCATCCTCGCCTTCATCTTCCGAGTCCGAATCCACTTCACCTATGGCCGGGTCCGGTCCATACACCTCTATTGTCTGTCTCGACACGGAGACGCTCCACCGTTCCGCCTTGGTAAACTGCTTTTCGGCGCTGAACGGTCTGCGATGATCCCAGTGGCCCACAAAGCCCAAGTCTTCTGCCTCGTCCAAAGAGCCGTATTCCGCGCTATCCATATTCTCACGCGCACTTCTGATAGCCGCCCGATTGGCTGCTTTGAGGGTGGTGTAAGATGATTCAGTTTCTTCGCGCGTATCTTCGGTTGAATGCCAGTAGTCATGTTCCGCAACCTCTGTAACGGTGTAGACAGTCATCCTCTTGCACCTCTGCGGTTTGGAAGGTGGCTTTCGCCCAGTTAGGGCGGCTCGACGACTGTTTTCTTGTAGCTGTCGTCGAGGCGCCATGCCTTTCCGAAACGGTTGGCACGATAGGATGAGCAGAGTCACAGATGACAAACGAACCACCGGTCGATTTCCGCGCTGTTTGCTTGGTACGAGTCATCTTGCTGAGGCAAGATTGAACAGGACAGTGATGGTTGAGGGCAAGTCTTGGATGGCACGTGTTACGAGATCGAACGCGTCTGAGTTCAAATTTGAGCATCGTCAATTTGTCATTTGGTGGCACAGAACCGGCCTGGTAAGATACTCGGTAGGTAGGTGAGTTTTGCCTCCAGCTGGTCTCATGCCGAGATTGTATAGCTCAGCAACGGGAGCGCGTCCACCCATTGAAGGGTAGCCTCTGCACGACAAATAAGTACTACTCAATGATCTGCGCGCCCGAACTTTGACTGATTATACGACATGTTTCTTGTTTCTTAGCTTTCTGCTCATACCTGTTTAGTCTGTGAGCAGTTTAAACTTAATACTGCCATGCCCTTACATACTGCATGAGACTCGGAGAGGTCACGACACAAAACAACTCTTAATACCTACTACGCGTTTCTTCTCGCGTCTCGTCGGATGAGTGCCATCGTTCCTGGTCTGTAACTTCAATAATCTCAGCGTATACAGAGACCATTCTTTCTTGTACGGCGGCATCTTCAGCGCAAACCTATTCTTGAGCAACAGTTTCACAGACCTATGTATCATTGACATACAGACAGTGCCAAGATGTAAGGCACTGGGCCTGAATGATACGAGAGATCTGAGAAGATCACGAAAAAGCACAACGTCGCCTCGGAGGAATTATGTACGTACAGATTGCCAATTCCAATTCTTGAGAAACAATGTACAAAAAGCAGATCATGGCGTCTTTGTATCCATGACCGGCTTGCATTGGGCTTCATGTTCATGAGTAGACAAGTACTACACAACTAAGGACAAGTTCAATGAATCTTCGCGTTTCGAAGTGTGGCGCAGCTTCTTCCGTACCTAACCACTTTCACCAACAGAGAGGGTAACACGCGTGCCGACAGACCAGTCTTGAGCATCGCTAAGTCACGAAGGTGGTTACCCAGCATGACTGGAATCGCACGACTCGCAAACACTTGATAGTAAGCGGTCAGCGTCAACGACACAACTGCCAACTGGTGTTCGCGTGACGATCAACTCTATGCCAGACACTAGTATGTGCTCTGAGCCCTCAGCAAATCCGTTCTCGGCTATGCATCAAGCAGCGGCACCATGCAGCCCCCCATCTCTCCATCAATACAGTCTGACAACCTTCATGAACGGATCACAATTTAGCGTTACACCTTCGCCCTACTCGCCGATTGACGGAACGGAGCACGCGCTACACCACATATACCACCAATCAATCTCCGAGTCCCGAGTCCGAGCCCGAAAACAAGAGTTCCACCAGTTGATTCAATTTGTAGAGTATAGTAGTACGTACTGGAATGTTCTACAGCACGTCCGAAAGCAGATTGCTACATAGCACAAGCTAAACACGGATAGCGTGAGTAATAATAAGATAGCGAAGATAAAGAGCAGGAAAAGGTGCATGTAAATGAAGGTGGATTCCCGAAGTACTAGTCGGCGAAGTTGGATGCAAAGTGTCAAGGAGCGTGTGGTGAATAGTAGGCTGTACATAGCACGATCCAAGCGTGTGATAATAGTTAGGAATAGATAGTCTGGAGATGTCCGATGCTGATAAATATATTCAACGCACAATTTCTGAGCATACGCGTCAGCCATGAGAGGAACTTCGAAGAGGGACGAGGACTGGACATACCACTTTCGCCGAGGTGCGAGATTCACCACTTTCGACTTCTTCACTTCCAACCCCGTCTTGCCAAAGTAGCGTTCAGTCACAAAGGACCAGTGTAACGATCCTACTATCCAATCGGCCAGTCCCTGCACGTATATGTCCACGTCGCGGTCAATTTCCGGGCCCCAAGACGGTAATTGCGCCCAGTCATCAATGAACCGGTCAATGGACTGGCGACACAGCTCGCCCACAAAGTCAACTGCCGATTGCAGATCCAGCCCCTGGTCATTCATCACGACCGGGATCATGTTGTGCGTATCGCCCTTCGACTGCTCGACGTTGTACGAGAATATATCCTAGAAAGACACTCAGATCAGCCTTGTTCGGATTCGGAGTTGACTGTGTATGGGACATACATTTGACCAGGTAACGAGATCATTGGCAGCCTCGCCTAATCCGCGGATTAGTGGGTGGTCCATGACCTCGTCGGGGATGTCAAGATTGTAGGCATATTCAATCAGAACGAACGACGTCTTGCAGCCTGTGGGTGGGTGCGGATGTTTAGTAAGGTGACATTCGGTGCACACGACCCGGACTAATTGTACTGACCTGATGTATCCCGGCGAAGGGCAATGTAGGATTCCAGATCGGGAATGATTCCCGCTTGACGATCGCGCGCCTGCTCTGTTACGCTCTGGAAAAAGAAATCGAATGTCTCGATGAAGCGCTGTTGAGTTCCGGGCGACGCGGTTGAGATGAGGCGACGCCAGTAGCTAGATGATGAAGAGAGGACGGTCAGCGTGGAGCCGGTTCGGATGGTGAGGTGACTCACTCCCTCGTCATCTTTGACACGCGTGCCGGGGACTGGTATGTCTCGGGGTGGTACAGTGTGTTCAAGACGACGTCTGCAGTGGACTTGGTACCACGCTTGTCCATGTCGTCAGAGAGGTTGTCGAGATGGAAGAGATACGTGAGGAAGTCGTTGCACACACGCAGCTGCGGGCAGCCCGCCTTCGGATAGCACATGGCAGTGAGCAGGCCCGCCTTTAAGCCGTGGTAGCTTTCCCGTTTCTGACCCATCAGGTTGCCACTCTGGAAAAGCCATCGCTTGGTTCCGGAGGTGATCTGTTTTCGGTGTCGGCTAACGCGGATGTCGAACGGACAGTGCGAGACGAGGTCTGGAAGGATGAATTTCGTCGGTGGTGGTGGAGGTGTGAGCATCGAGTACGAGGCTAAAGGGGAGCTGCTAGATGTGGAGGCCATGGGGAGTAGGATGAGATATAGATACAGATAGAGGAAAGCAAGATAAACAAAAAAGGCGGGATAGAATGGGCGGGCGCAGACGGCAAACCCTAAAAGGCGGGGGAAAAGTGAAGGTGTAGAAGAGAGATGTCTGTACAGCGACTTTATATGGGAAGCTATAAGTGATCGGGCAGATGCAAATCCGGCACATTGGGCAAGGCCCGGAGATTCAAGCTCGTTTTGGGCGATTGTACGTCCTGTGCGCGGAGAGGCAAGGCAAGGCAGCCAGGCACCAGCGACATGCCATGCAGACGTAGTCCAGGGTCCGAAAATAACGTCGCGTCCCGCTGTAAAGAATGCTATAAGCTATTAGGTGACTAGTTCTGACTTGCGTGTGACTCGACGGGGTCCCCAGATCCAAAATTCCGAATCTGTAGAATGAATTTGCTCAGCCCTCGCTTCGCCTCCCTCTGAAGGCACGACTGATCCGCTCACCATCTCAGTTCCTGGATCGCGTCGAGCACAGCAGTTGTCGAGAATGGACGGGTCCCAACGCGAAACAAATCAGTAATTAGACAGCGAAACAAGATCATAGCCATTCGATTGTTGATGCCGTCGTCTCGTTCTTGTCGTGGTCCGGAGGAAAATAGCTGCCGGCCCTAGCGTGACAAAGCGGCGTGTGTGACAGTATGTAACACCGTCCTCCACTCCGACAAATTGACAATGAGTGGTGTGGCGTGGTTGGCGAGCTAAAAGCAAGACTTCTCCATTCGCGGGTGTCATTTACGACCATCATTGGCCTATACCGTAACGTATGAGTCTGATAGGCATATTGCAAACGCCCCAAGGCAAAATTCCGGGAATCCTGGCCTCCGCAACCCCCGCTACAATCGTATCATTTCGGTTCTGTTACGGGTATTACCAAGATTTGCCGTTCTTGTTCCCGGAGTACATGCTGGGGGTCGGCGGACTGACGTTGACACTGAACAAAGTATCATAGCCTGCCTGACTCGACAACGATTGAACCAATCAAACCTGGGTCGGTGTGCCCGGGTATCGCGCTGTGGAGCGGCATCTCGTATCTGGGACGGCTTTAGAACACGGTAACGCGTAAAGTGAAAAGTCTGCGAAAGTTACCGTGAACTGAATGTGATTCGTGCTTCCTTCCCGCGAGTGATCTGGCAATGATATGATACAGGTAAGATCCACAGCATGACGTGCAAGGTCCCAGGAGCCAGCGGAGTGATCCTTCAGGAGACCATCATGTTGATTAATGATCACAAGCAAACGCGATGCGACGTCCTAGTACTGACTGATATTCGGGATTGAAACAGTCGCCAGCGTCAATTGTTCGCGCTCTGGAATATACCTCCGCGAGACGAAACGCCGCCGAGCGCTGACAAGCTCCAGAAAATCATCATTATGATCCATGGACCATAACCGTACGCCTGCAAATGCCGTAGACAAAGCTTGGGTAGACTCGGTCCATGACTTGATAAATCCGCTTGAAACGCGTCGTGATTTGACCGAGGTGCAGTGATAGAGGACAGGCGGATATTTGGAGTTTTCTGGCAGGCGAGTCAGCAGTGTTCTCCATATTCCACCATCAGTCATTATGGAGAGGCCTCACGGTGCCAAGATGTCTGTATGTTTTGACACATGGCATTGCCTTAAGCATTGTCGTACATCCCGGTAGGCGTTCCGTGGATCCGTGCCTCAGAGCACGGATTGGTCTCCTCGGTACCGGAGAAAAAATACACATTCGTAGAATATTGAGCGCAGAATGATGCTTGAGGACATCATCTATCTGACATTGTTCATTGAATTTGAGATTTCATTGTAGATGGAGAGCTCTGACAGAAATGTAAACCTCTAACGCAATGGAGAATGTGTAGATTGTCGGCATACCAGCACGACTAGTGGCGAGGTTAGCGCACAAGTGGCGGCACTGGCGAGCCAGTGGCGGTCAATTGAAAATACGGAGAAAAACATATCGCACTGCCACATGTTTGTCTCGGCGGCAGGTCGGCAAAATCAACAAGGGAGGCACCGTCGGCAGTGACGTCGAGAGCCGCTTTGTTCTCCTGACGAGCTCGATTCGCCATCGTCGTTGCTAGCGCGCGATTCTTGTCTTCTCTTCGTTCCGCAGGCCGCACTAGCAGCATTCGCTGAGAGATAATCGCTGTCGAGGTGAGCTACTTGCGCTTCGCGCGTATTTAAAGGCGGCTCCTTCGTGCTGGGCGGCTAACAGCAATGTACTCAGACGACCCCCCGTTCCCGTGGTCAGCCACGATGAGCTCTGCCAGGACGACGCGCACGTTTGGAACCTTTTCTGACGACTTGGACGCCGGCAACCCACCGCAACAAGCCGCAAGCTCGCTGCGGCGAACGCTCTTCGATCGACTACCCTCACTATCGGGGCGACGCTCCAGCATCAATGCAGGTGATGGCGGCGACGCGTCTATCTCGCACGACAAGGCGCCGGTGCCCACTGTGATGCAGGCGCCTGCAGAGGTGTATCAGACGCCGCTGCCAGTGCTGTCAATGATAGTGCTATCCATTGTAGGACCCAGTTCACTATGCTGGCATTCGCAGGTTTCTTATCGAAATATGCTAGACGATGCTGGGCGAATTCCTGTCGGCCAATGTGTCGATGCCCTACCTGATATTCATGGTCAAAGGTGCGCTCTCGTATTCATTGCTTTGACGAGTATAATCTAACAAACATCATCTTGACAGGCTTCGGCTTCACCACTGACGAAGCCGATATTGCCTTCTGGACAGGCATACTTGGTGCGCAATCATCCGACCGCCGCCTTCTATTCAGTCCTCACACACCCACAGTCTCGACATTCTTTCTAACTCAATTCCTGACGTCTCTCCTTTGGGTCCGTATTTAGCTACCTTCCGCAGCTGGCGTCTGTTACTCATTGCATCCTCTTCCAGGCGACGGTGGCTGACAAGCATGGACGCAGAGCGGTTCTAGTCATTTCCCTTCTCGGCAGTGCGATTACCTGCGCGATATTCGGGACGTGCACCACGCTTGAGCAAGCTATATGCGTACGCCTCCTCCAGGGCATCTTCGCCGGCGCCGTCGGCGTGGCTCGCGGCTCAGTTGCTTTCGTCACCGATCCCACGAACGAAGGACGTGCATATGCTATCCTGGGGTGAGGTCACATCTTGTTCTTAGCTAGTTACCCGTCTGACAAACGTCTGTCTAGCTTTTGTTGGGGCTTTGGAGGTGTGGCGGGTGCCATCATTGGAGGAAGTTGTATGTCGAGATATCTGTCGGTCGATCTCAACTTGACGAATTTGCCTTCTAGTCGAGACGCCAGCCAGCAAATTTCCTGTCTTCAAATCGATCCCGCTGTTTGTAAACTTCCCCTACCTATTGCCGTGTCTGTTGGCGGCTGCCATTACATTCACGGGTGCTATCCTGGGATGCTTCTTGGGTCCTGACGGTGGGCCAAGAGAGGGTGCTATACATCTTGCGCCTGAGAAGGATGTCGATATTCACCCCACTATTCCCGAGGAAGAATCTGTCCCGCCCAGCCCCGTCTTCGATGAGCAGGAGATTCCTCGCGGTTCTATCGCCGGTTCCGTTGGCAGGAACCTTGCCTCCAAAATCTCCGGATACTTCGCCACCCGCGTCCAAGATGCACACAATGCGAACGCATCCTCAACCTCTGCTGTTCCTCTCAACATTCCCGGGAGACTCGAGCGGACACGGACTTTCTCAGCATCTCGCCCGAGTCGTACGGCAGGCGTTAGCGGCTCTGCGTATGGGTATAGCAGCTATAGAAACAGACTTGCGAGCGGCGCAGCCACCATCAGGACACGACGGGGAAGTCTCGCTAGCTCAATGCGCCGCAGACGTGGGAGCAATATGGATCCGAACAATAGGGAGCCGATGGCCAACGAGGACATGAACTTCGCTCAACGGCTTCTCATTGCGAACGGAGATGCTGTTACGAACATTGCGGACTTGTGGGTCGCTGCTGCGATGAACGTGGATAACGAAGATCCCTTTGAGTCGGATGATGAGATGGAGAGTGACGAGGATGAGCAGGTCGTTGACGATATAGACGGACAGGACGATGCGGAGTCGATCACTTCTAGTACTCCAACGCGTCGTGGGCGCAGGTCCTCGAAGACTGCCCCGAATGTCCCTCGCCTTTCCTTCTCGCAACAAAACCGACCAGCGTCTTTCTCGCGGTATCAACAACCACTCGGGGACCCTCGCCTCCCTTCTTCTGCTGCTCGTCCGATCCCAGCGCGGCAATCATCGTTCACCCAACCTCTGGAGGGCACACCAAATTCTCGCCGATTCTCGAATGTGCCGGCAATCTTTGCTCATCCTGGTGTCAAGACGCCGCCAGCTGTCGTTGATGCCCAGCAGCTTCTTTTGCGCACGGAAACATTGGAGGCTCCTGCAAGCCAAGGCGAATTAGCACCCATCATAGAGTCTCGGCGGGTATCTCAGGTGGATCCTGATGTGGACCTGGAAGCATCCTTGGAGAAGCCTCCGTCGCTCATGTCGCAGTTGCCCCTCGCAGTCATATTCCAGTATGGGCTGTTGGCTTTGCACTCGACGACGCACGATCAAGTGTTCATGTCCTATCTCGTTACGTGAGAAACCTCCGCCTATTCCCCTCGTTTCCTGAGATCTGACCGGATGTCCCTTGTAGTGACTATGACTCCGGAGGGCTTAATCTGAACGCGGGACATTTTGCTCAGCTCAGTTGAGTTACTGGAGCTCCTTGAGACTGGCAAAGACTGATTGATCTTTGGCAGTTGCGTTGATGTGTCTTTGTCAAATATTCTACCAGTTCTACTTGTATCCGTGAGTGCTTCCGTCCTATTATGCGCAGTAGCAGAGAGAACTGATCGTTGACTATTCAGAAACGTCGGGTCAGTGATCTTAGTTGGACTGTTCATCAGCTAAATGCTGATATGATATGATTGAAACGCGCGACAGGCCACCCCGCGGACGCTTCTCACATTTGGCGATGTTCCGCCTGGGGTCTTTCTTGTTCATCCCGTCATATATCACGGTCATCCTGTACCGCGTTCCGTTCGCGAGCGAGGAGGAGGATGGCAACTTTGTTTTGATGGCTGGTGAGGGTGTTTCCCGATTCGGCACCGAACTGTGCTCATCATCATGTTTCTAGCTCTTGCTATAAGCACGTATGTGGTTCCCACTCCCGTGTGGCTGTCGTTCCGGCAACTGACATGTCCCCCCATTAGTGCCTGCCGATTCTGCGGTAATACCTTTTCGTATACGGCGGTGTCGATATTGTTGAACTACAGTACGTGGGTTTCCTGTGGAGAGTGGTACATCTGACCTCATGTTATGCATAGTGACTCCGCCGAACGCCGTCGGAATCGCGAACGGAATTGCGCAGAGCATGGTCAGTCTTGCGCGCTGCTTGGGGCCTGTGTTCGGTGGTTGGGTACGTCGATTTCATCATTCCCCGCGGGATGAGATTCTGATATCCGGTCAGCTTTGGTCCGTCAGTATCGAGGGCAACCCCAACGGATACCCCCTCGGATTCTTGGTGTGCGCTGCGGTGTGTGGCGTGGCGATTCTGCATAGTTTCGCGATTCGATGAACACTATAATGACGACCGGCACTCACTCTACGTGCAAAATATGATCACTTCTCTTGACAAATACCTCATCTACCGCCTTGTTCGTACATCTGGTGGTGGTCTCGATACTGATACAACTATTGTGACATGGAAACTTTGGACTCTTTTCTTCTTCTGGATAATTCGACCTGGCCGTACATACATACTGTAATTTATACCTCCCAAAGTACACCATATCCTGTTTCTAGTGGTTTTAAATCTTGTTTACTCTTCGACCTGATCAGGCTGTCTTAGTATCTATGCCTGTCACTCTGAGTGATACGGCCCGTTGGGTCACTTTTTTCCGTCATCATCACCTTCGTGTCTCATCGGCGTCAGTCTTGTCTTCCTGTCCTGTGCTGCCCAGATCGCTTTGGCAGTAACTTTACAATACCAGGACTCCATGCAGCTCCAGGCTACAGTACGTGGAAGATGGCTACAAAGAAGCACCGGGTGAATATTTACGGCTGGTAAGCAATCAATCTATCCCGACTAGTACTCCCGGCCGTCCATCTTGGACCTTGTCGAGTATAGTACAATTCCTTCCTTCCTTCCTTGCTTCCCTTTCTCGTTGTATGTAGGGTTTAACGGAATTCAGTCTTAGACACAGGGTCTTCGTCAAAAACTCTGGCATAACAGAGCCTGGTTTAAGAGGGCCCAGGGAGCACTTAACCATGAGGCATACTACGGCGAGCCTGCGCACAAACCCTGCCTCGCCATTGATTCTACATTCAGCCTGCCGTACCTGTCAAAGCCACTGACGGGCTATGGACTCCTGGTGGGTTCCAATACGGGTACTCCTGCATCGGTGGCCATCTACTTATAGCTTGGGACACTGACCAAATGGGTAGATAGAGACCTTACACAGTACCCCTGCGAGAACGAGGCCCTTGGGAGGATGCGACCCTAACGCTCGCGCTCGATTTGGGCTAGGCTTGTGGCTTGAACACGTTGCACAATGACAACTGTAGGCCCTCACACATCGTTATATCGATATCCCGTCCAGTGTCCACGGAGCGCCTTTGAAATGGGCTCACAGCGTCCTGCATTCCTGATCCCATGACTGAGATCTGCCAAATTATTACGCAGCCCCTACCGAGTCCACGACATTACATATAGGCACACGGTGTTCCCTGGCAGTCTGAGTCGCTGGCACTCTTTCCACTCCAACGACGTCGACCATGGTGACTGTCCTCATTACGGGGTAAGAACAAGCACTGATTTTCTGTGATGACTCTGATACAGCCTTTGAAGTTGCTCTGACGGCGGGCTTGGGTGCGCACTTGCGAAGGAATATCATGCTCGAGGTCTGATATCGATACCACGCCCATCTATCATACTCGATTGACGTCTAGTGGACGACAGGTCATACCGTATTCGCTACGTCCAGGAAGATCGAGACTATGCAATCCCTTGCAGCCACAGGGATCAGGACTTTCGCTCTCGATGTGACAGATTCCGCCAGCATCGCTCACATGAAAGACACCATAACTGCTTTGACGGGCGGTCGGTTAGACGTCCTCATCAATAACGCGTGAGTGCATTAGCATACCAATTGGGCCACTCGCCAATTGCACGTCATTACAGCGGTGTCGCTGATCCGCGGCCAATATCCGATCTGTGTATGAAGGAGGTCCGAGCCCTGTTCGACGTAAATCTATTTGGTGTGGTGGAGGTCACTCACGCCTTCCTTCCGCTGCTCCTTGCTACAAAGGGTCGAGTATTGATTATGTCGAGCGTTTTGGCGGTCATGCCTATGCCTTTTCAATCGACGTACAGCATGAGCAAGGCGGCCCTAGTCTCATTTGGAGACACACTTCGCATGGAAATGGCGCCCTTTGGGTACGATTTCAGTTCGTTATCTTTGTCTTCTTGACTGATAGATCTCTCAGGGTCAAGGTTATGACGGTGAACATCCTCAAGTTTCTATCGTATCGTCAGAGAACTCACGAATCAGCGATGCAGATCATGTCTGGCCTCGTCAAGTCAAATCTAGCCGAGATTCAACATCCAGGACTATCCCCGGACTCAATATACTCTCCAATGACGGCCGAGTTTGATGAGAATAGAAAGAACTTCAAGCGTGAGTGCCTGTTTACACCTTCGAATCATGGTTTTCAACTTTCCAGCAACTTACATTGTGACACAGATAAACAATGGACGGCGGAATTGTGGGCACGCACCGTCGTTGCAGAAAGCTTGAGAACCAGATCAATTAAGCCACATCTATGGGTTGGCGCACACGCCCTAGTGGTTTGGTTCGTATCATCATTCCTGCCTCGGACCGCAACTGTACGTGCCAAGCCACCGTCCGGTTATTAGTTGAGCCAAATTTCATCTAGGATGGGGTGATGAGCAAACGCTTCGGCTTGAGAAAGATGTTCGAGCACAACAGCAGCAAGAAACACGAAAATTGACGCCTGATCAACGCTCTCATGATTCAACGCCCTAATGATTCACGCCAGTAACGTAGCCGCTTTCTGTACTTGTATGTCACCATTTTCACGAGCTATGCCTACTTACTGCATCTCACGATACATCAATCACTGACCTGCTTTGAACGCGAGGCCTAATGCGGGCTGCCTTTGGAAAAGAACTTGAATGTGAACCATCTGGCTTACATGCGCCACTCCAACGCGTCAGGTCTTCAGAATCTCATTGGGGGCAAGCGTAAAGGGTCTGATTCCGCTGTATCATCGACGTCTTTGTAGCTACCGCTCCAGCGTCTGCCAGAGATGTGTGCCGTGGAATTTTTAATTTGAGAGAGTTACGGGGCGTGGGTGATCTTCGTGACACTGACTCGAAGTACACCAGTGGCGCCGCCGTGGAATGAGCGTTAGTGGCAATAAAGGCAAAAACAATCAACGGTGGGCACTCCTTACGGGTAGACGGACTCACATCTTCAGTATGGTGCAAGCAGCAGGACTTGCAGATGCAAGCACTCATCGAAAGTTTCAGGTCTGCGATTGGGATATGGTCGGAGCGTTCAAGTCTCCGCTGTCGCGGCTCGTCGACGTGAGAGTCTTGCGCTAGTACGACCGCAACATCGTTCTCGACGATGACACGGACACCATCCTCCCGGTCCAAGTCATTAGATTTGAATGGTCCCGTCTGAGGTACGGTCTGGGGTTGAGCACCCCAGAGACTCTGCATGGGTTAGTGCATCACCAGTTATGTCCGTACAAGGGCTGTAGCCCTATGCTTGGGAGATCAAGCGCTCATTTCGCGATGATCGAGCGAGATGCTCAGAAGGATGCGATACATACTTCCAGGGGATATAACAAACCCAATATCGTTGACTACCGACACGCCACCAATATGCCGTTAGACCAGCGCCGTATCCGGCAAATTAATTCTTGCATTCACGTCCGTTCTCTGGTGATCGTCTCGACATGCCATCTTCCCCAAAGGGCATGTAGGTCTTCCTTAACCAAAGCTTGAGCCTGAGGAGAGTGAAATTTTTAGTGGAGCGTGAAAACGCCACCCGGAAGCTTCCACGCAAGAGGAATCGATTTCCGCGATCCCCATCCCGGGATGCTACTTAGCTGCTGCCCAGTCGTCAAAATCCGAGGCCACATTAGCAGTGCATCAAGTCCTTTCATATGGATGGATTGATTTCTGCCTCGAAAACACATGAAAGAAGATAAGTGCTGCCCGTTGATGGACAACCCCGACTCCGAGTCCGACACAGTGTCCGTGTGGGAGAACTTCAAGCGGTCTTCCTCTGACTGCTGCGCTCGGCTTGTTAGGATACACATGAGAAAGTGCCCACTGTGTCACCAATTACCACATAAGTACATTGCTGGCTGGACGCGACATCGTAGCCGTAGGTCATGTTGACTGTGATCAATGATCTGTTGCAGTGTGATAGTGAATTCGGTGAGCACAGGTAGACCATATGGTCGGGAAGCTTCGAACTCTAGAAGGTCGGGTCTACCGTCGCCAGCCGACACACCAGCGCTGTTACACACAACAGTTGAACCATGATGGAAGTCCTTTGATGGTGTGCCCTACTAAGTCGCAATTGGTTCGAGTGGCGTAGTGGCACATGTATTGAGATAAGAGAGCGCTAAATGTTGGCGAGAGGAAGACGGCAGACCGTCCCCAGCACGTTCTTCAAAGCCGAAGACACCACAAATTCAACTGTCGCCGCATATTAGCATACTCGACGTGGCCACTTCTGAGTGCCTTGATCTGGGTTCAGACTGTAGCTGATGATATGCTGGAACGCCACCTTACGTGGTCCTGGTTTGCGGCCACATGAGATTGGGTTACAAGTTTTATAGATAACAGGAATCCACGTCGCGAGGCGCTTTATATTCGCGTGGCATCCACGTGGAACATGTAACGTTGAGTCACTCGACCGACCTTTTTCCACTTTGAGGTCTTCGACAACTTTGATGCTAGCCTCGCGTTACGATTGCGTCGGTGCAACCGTGTTCGCATGCCAATTGTTCCATGACCTTCGCCTTTGGAACATGTGTCTGACCACATCGGACCACACCACTATACACCAGGTACTGCTTCGATTCGGGCGCAGAACTCGACCGGCCTGGAAAAATCATGGGACATCGCTGGCGCATCCCCTCCGCTTCCAACAGGACCAAAAGTGCACTTGTTGGGCCGGAGTGCAAGATAGGAACACAGGGCTGTGAACAGTTCGCAGTTCCATTCATATGCCGACACGTCCGAGTCCTATTGTCACAAGAGAGGTATGTAAGTTGTCTTCGTGACGAATAACTCATATGCATACCCCAAAGTCTTCGACGCGTCGCACGTCACAGGTTCATGCCGGCGGCACTATGTTCCATTCATCTGAAACCTGTTGGTGATATCTGAAGCTCAACGACTCAGGCTCACTGCCATTAGTCCCTTGGAAAGCGCCAATTTCTCGGATAATCAGACCGGATGTATGTCCTCCGGAAAGGAGAACATGAGGAAGACTGTTATCTGGCCTAAGGGAAATTGTCATCTGGCCTCGTCGGTAAATGGATGAATCATCCTGGCTGTGTGGAATCACTACAGTGTACACGTCATCGCCGACGCCACTGTTAGTATATACAGATCCCCCTTCCTTTCGCCTCTCACCCCCGAGGGCAACGTTTACTTCGTGCACCCACATCGCAGCATCACTACGAATCAATGTCGGACCCCAAATTGACCGACTTCAAAGTTCTTGCGTTTGATGTGTACGGAACTCTCGTAGTATGGTCATTCTCACATGCTTTCCATGACCCAGTCTGACTTCTATCCACCTTCAGGATTGGGAAAACGGCCTTTACAAGGCCCTGACGCCTCTCCTCTCGCGCTACCCGGCCGCCAAGTGGTCCAGATCCGACGCGCTTACGGCGTTTGAAGCAGTTGAAAAGGATATTTCAATGGCCCATCCTGACATGCTATATGCAGACCTCCTCGCGAAAGCACATGCTGCCCTAGAGGCCCGACTCAACTCTCTATACGGTAAAGACGGCCAAGTCGCCTCGATCGAATCTGTGTCGACGACAGAATCGACATCCCAGCCATCTGATGACAGTGCTCATATCGCCTTCGGCAAATCCATCAAGGACTGGAATATCTTCGCTGATAGTTCCCAAGCTCTCCATGATCTCTCCAAGCGTTACAAACTCGTCGTCCTGTCGAATGTCGACAGAGCATCATTCGCTCATACGCACGCCAAACTGTCTACAGGTGACTCTAATGCGCTAGCGTCTCCCCTCTATTCGCCATCGTCAGGACAATATTGGTTCCCTCGTCAAATTCCCCAATCACAATCCCCTTTCTCCCTCATCATGACGGCAGAAGATGTCCACAGCTACAAGCCCGCGTTACCGGGCTTTATCACCACGCTTGAGGTCATCCAACGTGACCTACTCGATGGGGAGGACGCCAAGAGTAATGTTCTTTGGGTCGCTCAGAGTCTTTTCCATGACGTCGAGCCGACTCATCGCCTAGGTATCCGCAGCGTGTGGATTAACCGCAAGGGTGCCTCCATGGGCCTCGACGAAGGGAACCAGAAGTACACTTGGAGCTTCAAGAGTCTGGGAGAGATGGCGGAGGCTGTCCAGAAGGAGGCTGCACTGTTGTGAAAGGCTTTCGTGAGTCGAGATTCCATTAAGCGCCGATCTGCGTAACGCCTAACATCTTGTCTATTCAAGCGCCCCGGCATTTGCCGATGCCAATCCAAATCCGAACTCGGAGAAAGAGATGATGATGAGTAAGAAGACAATAATGCCCAATTTTGAGTAGTGTGCGTTGAACAAGATCCGGTGAACAAATTCCATCTTCCGACGCTGCGCGTGAAACTTTTCCGCACTGCTTGCACGGTCCAGGTGCGGACGTCAAGGAGGTGCTGGCATCATAGGATCAGCCGTCACTCCGAGTCTATTGCAAGTTTTTTTCTTGATTCCCCACCACGACACACTATCGTTCATCTCGGCGCTGTAGTTACGGACTAAGTTGTCTGCCGCGGCACCTAGGTATGACTCGTGGACAGAAAGGAAAGCAATGACCGAGATGGATTCCAGATCAATCCTTTTCGAGCTGATCGATAGGTACAAGATACACAGCGCCTAACATCATCTCTGACTGTGTGGACAACAGCAGTATGTATGATTCAACGGGCGTTAGACTCTGGACAGGATGGTGTTGGTGTAATATAGGTGGCACCTTTCCAAGCTTGGTCGAAGCCAATTTTGAGTCCGCTTTCGACACACAAGCTTATAAAAGGCGATCTTTCCCTCTGATAATCTTTGTTTCCACTGTCCATATCTATCTATGTGGGACGATGAGGACGACGACGAATTCGACTCGGAGTATACCGAGGCTGTCTTCCAAGACTTCGCCTTTGATATGCGTAGTCTTTCCAATGCCATTTGGACAACGGGGCAGCACTACTTTTGTGAGGACGTACCATCTCCCGTTCCTCCTGATCCGCGAAGAGATCATATGATAGGAATCTTTCGCGCGTTCGCTACTCTCCTGACGCGCAATTCGCGTACCCAGCTCGTTGCTGTCACCGGCGAAGGTCCCCCCAGTCTGGAACCCACTCGCATTCTCGGCTTGGTACCTACCGACCCGCATCCTCTCGGACCATCGGAGGACCTGGGTGCATGGTCAATTCTATCGTATGAGGACATATGGCCCCCAGACTCAGAGTCCGACGCCACTGCTCTCCCTTCGTCGTTTACTCAGTGAGTGACCCTCGATTGGTGTTACCTGTCTTTCATGCTTTAGTATCCATTATAGTACCCGCTCAGTAACGGATGTCCGACATGCGAATAATGTCCTGCATGTCATCTCGGTCGTGCGAGGCGTCGCCGAAGCACACAAGGATCGCGTCCTCCAGCGGGGTCTGGAGTACGTTGTGCAACAGTGCTGGGCGGAGGTGACAAGCCGGCTATCGGCTTCAAGTCGACTCTTCGTCGGACCACCCTTCCTTTCCATTTTGCGTGGCTGGTACCCTGCAGAAGGGGACTATGATCATTTACCGCCGATTGGGAACCTACGGCTGTTGTGGATACCTATCACGAACGACGGGGCGGCAATGCGCCTGCTGACTGGCAAAGTACCGGCCCGTCACAAGGGCCCCGTGCAATTTCTTTTTGCTCCGTCGACTGTACGGGGTTGGCTCAGAGCCCTTGTGGACACTTTGGACTCCCTCTTCCATTGTGCCTTTCACACTCATGATGCGGAGCGAGAACCATCAGACATCCACGCACTCGCTCATAATATGTCAATCCTCTCAGCCTTGTTACAGTCTCCGGCAATCGTCTCCATATTTCACCTGCCATCGCTTCAGAGTTATTTAATGTCCTTCTCAGAGCAGGGTCATGACCGAACTGCTTTGCAGGACCGGCTTGACTACACCATTGTCGGTCAGTACAGTACCGCTTTGCCCGACTCGGACTGACGCGCTAAGCGCAGACGACGAACGGCGGAATAACGAGGAACCTGGCGAACATGTTCTACGCTACCTGACTTCCTTAACGTCTTGGTACACAAGCATCATTACGTTGACCGACGCTTACGCGCCTCCTAAGGTGTCGTTGCCGACTCTTCGGTTGGTCTTCTGCTCTCGCCCTTTCCCCATCCATGCTACCAGCAGCAAACATCGAAAGATGCTATCACCGAGGTCCACGGCCGAAAATCGGGAGGTTCTAAATTATTTGCGATGCTGTTACCTATACCCGGACGACGAGGAGGAATTTCACCTTATTCGTGCCAACCATTGGGCTGGTGTCTTTGACAGGTTATTACCCGCAAACCATCGCAAGTATCTAAACTTCAATGACGCCACTCACACTGAAGCCCTACTGATGGACTTTGTGGCACAAGCCTGCCATGAAGGGCAAGGGAGGCACTTTGACGTGTTCACGGTCAGCGACAGTGTCTCATATGTTCTTTCCTGCATGTTGAACACCAGCTTTTTCAGCCTTGTCATCAGTTTACAATCATCGGCATCCCAGTTCAACATACTATGTGCTACTGTTGCAACTTCCTAGAGAGTGTCCTCTTCGATAGGGAGCGCCACGACCATCTTCTTGCGAAAGCTCTCCTTCATTCGCCACAACACTTCTTTCTGAACTCTTTCCCGGGTCACCTTCAGCCATGGTCGCCGCCACGCCTTTTTACAAACAAAGGTGCTCTAGAAGCCGTTCATGGCGCATTGTGCCAAATCTTTGCCAATCTCGTACGGACATACTACAATGATAGAACGCCGCCTGGAACACCGCTCATGGACCTGCGTTGTGAACAGTGACGTAGCGCCATTTGACCCACAATTACTTTGGCCTGACTTTGACGCGCCGATGTTCTCCTGACCCTTCTTTCATTACTCTCAGGCTCGGCTACTGGCCTATAGACGCTATAGGGTCTGATGCCCCCTTCCTGATGGGAAGCTTTACTCGGGGGGAATAGGAAGATGCCTTGAGAGGGAAGCAGTGACATCTGAACGAATGACTATGTTATCACTCGCTTAGCATTTTGTTCCCGCGAGGTTGAAACTTAATAGCGAGCTTCTGCAGAAGTCCAGGAACCTCACAGACAAGCATGGTTGCTGTGTCGCGACGCGAAACGTTCCAATCATCACTTACACAGACTCGCACGATCTCCCGGTCACACTGGGGCTCGCTGGAGGGCGGGAGAGGACAGCCGTCAGAGATTGATATCTATTGCCTGTTTTCGGTTCCATAATACTAGTGCCTGCTTCTCACGCTGAGGACTTAACGCCACATGCAATCCGGAGCACCTTGCGGCTGTCCGAAACGACCGAGTTTGTAGCAACTGCTGTATCGGTTTGCAGCAACGATTGTGAAGACCAGCCATGAACAGAGTTTGTGGCTCCGGTCCGTCAACAACCCGGTGTAAGCGGTCCAAATCCGGCTTCCTCAAACAAACACCTATTTAGCCACCCACCATTGAACCATCAAGAACGCAGAAGGCCTCACTTGCGTCGAATCAGATTGTCGTTTGCCGACGGGTTAGAAAGAAATGGCAACATCGGCGACCTGGTTTTCCATTGCGTGCAACCAAACCTCGGGTTGATAAGAACGGTGTCTTCGACAGCATCTGTTGCTGATCATTGACTCGATCTCGGATCGGTAAGGGCTGTATCCTCAAAAACTTCAGATTGTACGCTTTCGGCAATGGACCCATGACAATCGCATTCTCCGCAGATGTTTTAATAGCCGCTTTGAGCACATCTTAAAGTGTGCTACGGCTTCGTCGCCAGTTTTCCTATCTATACCCCCCATCATCATGTCCACCTCTGCATGGCCAATGCGCAATGAACGCGACGACACGACTTACGACGACGACGAATACGATGACGACGAGCCCTCGGAATATACCCAAGAAGAATACGAAGACATGGCTCGTCAGATCCGGAGCCTTTCTAACGTTATATGGTTGACCGGAGAACACACCACACTTCCTCATCAGCCCCCTCCTTCCACAAACCTAGAGTTTCGCGCAGTGTATCGCTCCTTGGCAACTCTTCTCACCCGAGACTCACGTCAGGAAGTCGGAATCGCCGTTACGGGAGATGGAATGACGATAACCGACGCCACACAATTCATCGCGTTGGTTCCGTACAGAAACGAGCTTGAAGAGCCTCATCTTTCAACGGAGTCATATACGGGAGCAGCCTATGACATGCTGGATCCGTGTCCGTTGGATATAGCGCCTGCTTTTGGTGAACGCTGGTACGTCGTGGCGCAATTCCCGCGCTGATATCAGAAACCTTACATTCATTTTTGAAGGACGGTAAATACTGCCTGCGAAGCTGAGCATGCCTCCTGCATAATGGGGATTCTATGGTCCCTGGTAGCCAATCCGCCATCTTTCTGCGCTCTTGGACACGCCCAACAACGAACAGCTCTCCGTTTCATCTATTCCCAATGTTGGCCAGAAGTCAGGCGCTGTGCAGAGGGCGCTAACTACATCCCGAAGTCAACTCTGACATGGCACCATATCGGGATATTGGACAGCTACATTCCATTCTCCGACGAGCTATGCGAGGAGGTTTTTGTGCCCATTCCTCACAGTATATCACACCGCTTTGCTTCTCGAGGCATCCAGCGCTGGTCTGGAGACGCCGATATGATGATGGCTGAAGATACTGATGATGGTGGGGAACTGTTTGCATTCAGTCCCATCACGGCCCGCGTCTGGTTTTCCATTCTATGCGACTCCGTCTACGATGTACTATTGCAGTGCGAGCCTTGGCACAAGGATCATCACTCCCCCACAGCGCCGGAGATGGATGGTGTTGTGGATAGCATCACTGAGCTGCATACCCTGTTCAACCTCAATGCCATGCAACGGCTGCTCGAATTCCCCTCCCTACGGCGCTACCTCGACCTCCACCATCCGCATCTCAACCCAGATATCAGCCCCATGCTCCCGCGGACAAGGGCCGAGCCCAAGGCGTTCAATCGCGCCGAGTATAGGATCCTTGGTGGGTGCCCTCGCGCTTCGTGCTCAAGGGGAACGCCACTGATTCGCAATTTCATCCCGAGCAGATGAGTGGCGGGAGCGGGGAAACCTCGTGGGACGCCTCAGCCGCCATATAATGGGGTTGTTATCCTGGCATAACGCTTTGACGACGTTGGTTGACACTATGACATATGCTGAGCCCTCTATCACCCACCGGCTTGTCAAATACCGGCGGCCATCGTGCAGCTGGCGCGAGCATTTACAGGATTTCGGGGTGCGTTCGGCCATGGAGATGGATCGTCCACTGCAAAGCGCGAAGTATGACGACGTTTGGCGGTATCTGGTGGATGACCTACCCGACATCGATGATCTCTCTGAAGAGTCCCGCCTCGACTTGGATCTTGAGATTCAGGAACGGGTGAAGATCCTGGATTTGCCGAGACCTGTGGACGATGCGCCAAAACCCAAGCCCCTCTTTTTCGAAGGCAGTGTTCACACGGAGGCGCTACTAATGGACTTTCTGGCTCAAGGAGAGGGTCCCAGCTTCCCGGAGACCGTCAGGCAGCATCCAAGCTTACGGACGTTTGTCGTATGTCCCGGCCATCGAGATAATTGCGCGATTGTTGACCACATGTCTCTAGCCTCGTCATCAGAACCAGACGTTCAACAGAATTGTCGGCGTGCCATTACAGTACGAGATGTGTTACTGTTGCACACTTCTTGAAGCGAGATTGCTACATGACGACAGGTTGTCATTCGCCTCAGTCCGAGGTCCTCTGGTTCCGTGGACACCCCCACTTCTCCTTCACAAGGATGAAGCTCTGGAAGCCATCCACGGCGCGCTGGTCCAGCTCCTGGCCAGCATCATCGAGACACAGGAAGAGGCCGAACGTGCAGCCACTCCAACGGGGACTATGGCGGAGTAATTGAATGTCGCGCCAGGAGGTGGCACTCGAGAAGCGCGTACATTACGACACTTTCGATTCTGATGTGTATTCTCTTATGATCACTCACCCCGACATCTCGGAGTATCAGCCAGCTAGGGTCGCGATTGTCCTTTAATTTCTTGAGCAAAGTCTCCCGCTGAACCTGCAAAGGTGCCGGCGGTCTAGCGAACCTTTATTTGAGCTTGAACGTTTGAACGTACAAACGCCGATACTTGTGAAAGTCATGGGCAAACTGATGTTGTGTAAACACCAAGTTTTGCCGAACCAAGAATGGTGGCGCTCAACTCCTGAGTACTAGCGAAGGCTCGTGAGAGATGATGGATAGCAGTCAATTGCAGAGCTGCAGTAATTGGGGCCGAGGTGGGAGCATGTCGGGTTGTTATGGTTTTCACTTGAAGTGTCCACGATTACCCAGAATGAATCGAAGTTGACCGATATGATCTCCTTACGGGACACAGTCGTAAATATACTGGCCATGAGTGCGGGAAGGTATGGCGGGCAGAATGTCGAATGCGTGCGATGGCAAAGGACGTTAATAAAGGACGTTGTGTCAGCATAACAAAGAGTACAACCCTCGGTCTTCAAGCTCCATGAGTCTGACGGTTGCACCTGCACGCCGACAGAAAGGTATCTTCTGGACTCGTCGTGAACACCGCCTGATCTTGCAACCACTGTCGCACTATGTACAGTCTTGAGACCAAGAAGCGACAACAAAGGGCGTTGTGTCAGCATGTCAATATTCGTTCCAGGTGTGCGATACTAGGACGCATACCTGCATGCACCCGGTGCCTCTGAGAAGTACGCGACAACCGCGTGTTCTTACGACCACAAATGGGAACAAGACTCTTGAAAGGCATCGTGGGTGTGTTACAGCATCGGACAGCATCAAATGTCATCAGCCTGGAGCGCTGGGCAGCAGGCAAGTTCTCAGAAATGGTGGGGAGAGGTGTCCAGATGAACGTAATTGTATTGATATGCAGAGGTTTGAGATGTGCTACATAGTTCCAAGTACGCATGGATCTAGTAAGGGGCGGCAGCAGCTTGGCACTAGAGAAAGAATAAGGTACATATGAAGGGAGAGAGAAGATACTGACGGCTTTCAACTGCTCAAGGTACCAAGTGCAGGACTGCATATCAGCCTTGTCGAGGCACTGAGTGAAGTCTGGATAACGTCAATCACAACCATCACAGTCAAATAATTCACAGTGCTGACCTTTTGCCTGAGTTTCGCAGCTCAGACCTCCGGACTGCTGTTGGGCGGGTGCGGCTGCGGGCGCGGCAGCAGCTTCGGGAGCAGGCGCGGCATGTCCGCCGCCGCCAAAGAGCATGGAAGAGAGTCCGTGGCCTATGGTCGAACCGACAGCGACGGATCCAGCTGTTGCGGCCATCTGAGCGAGCATGCCCGGTTGCTTAGTCTCAGCGTGAGAGCCGACATGGGGAACGCCAGCCGGGGGAGAAGGGGCGTGAGCAGCAGAGGGCGCATGGGGCGCAGAGTGCCCGTATCCAGAGGGAGCGGCAGCGGTGGAAGCACTCCTGGTCTGGGCTGGTGCTGGTGCGGACCTGGCAGGTGCAGAGGCGCGGGGGCGGGATTGACGCTAAAAGACAATGGCTTGAGCATTCTTCGAGAATACGAGCAGCAGTGTGCACGACGTACAGGCATGGCTGGACGATGGTGGTGGTTAGAAACAAGGTATTCCTCACTGGCCGTCCCGTTCTCGAAATTTCCCGGCCGTGCCGCCGCGTCCTTCGGCATGACTCAGCGGCATTGCTACGCAAGCCATCGGCTGGAGGCATTCAGTCCGATTACAAATGCGCAATACCATCAAGTTCTACTATGCAGAGCTGACATATATTACCGTACAGTGTTCAGGCCACCCCACACTGTCAGAGTTCGTAACCTTCACGCAGCAGCTCCTGAGGGATATAGCCTTCTCACGCTTGCTTATCACCTTCGTCAAGCCACAATTCGTTTGACACGAAGCGAAGCCTACAACATCCGCGACTGGACGAGGCTGAGTGTTCAATTTTTTGCAACACGCTCAAATACACTATGTACAATACATGTAAGTAGTAGGTACAGCATCCAGATGGAACGAGTTCAATACACATCCTTTCTTTCACTTGTCAGTTTCGATACTATGGTAGTATCACCACCCGCCCCCACCCCCATACGCATTAGGGAAGTTGGGCGGCGGTCCTTGATGGTGATGACCATGGCCATGGCCGTGGCCATGTCCCTGTCCGCCACCGTACGGATCCGCACCAGGGAACCCAGGCGCCCCTCCAGGCGGCCCAAACCCACCCGGTCCTGGTCCTCCATAGCCTGCTCCCGCATCAGGGAATCCCGGTCCGCCTGCACCAGGGAACGACGGCGGAGGTCCACCACCGCCATACGAAGGCCCACTGTCAGGACCCGGGAACGACGGGAAGGACGGCGCGCCAGCTTGGGGGTATGACGACCCGCCGCCGCCACTGGCGTTGGGGAAGGACGGCGGGGGAGACGAGTACGACGGTGCATATCCTGCATGTCCATGTCCGTGTCCATGTCCTTGCGGAGGATCACCATAGGCAGACTGCGGCGGGCCCGAAGGAGGCATGTACGTCGACGGAGGTCCAGATGGAGGCGCATACGAGCTTGACGGCGGTGGACCAGAGGGAGAATTGTACGACGAGCCGGCGGCACTTGCACCTGCGTAGTATGAATCTGCTTGTCCGCCAGTCTGGGGAGGTACATGAGAATATCCACCAGGGGCGTGACTATGTCCCCCAGCGTGGGCGCCCGGATAGCCAGTGGCGTAAACATCGTCCTTTCTGTTACCCGCTCCTTGGCCAAAGAGCGCCGAGGCCTGCGCAACACCGGGGATAGACTGAACGTATCCTGATATCTTCTGCTGAGCTTGCTGTCCTTGGTTATAGGCATAGGTTCCTTGAGCCTCAGGTTTTCCACCCTCGCCTGCGACGCGCGTGGCGTGTCCGTTGCGGACAGACTCCTTGGAGAGTCTACGAATGACATCTTCTTTCCTAGCGCCCAGGTTGTTGAACCAATCGTGCATACACCTCAGCATTTCGTTCTGAATTTTGCTGTTGTTGCTCTTGAAATCGGGGTGGAACCTGGCAAAAGATCTAGTAAGCCTTGGTGGTGGTACAAGCGTACTCCGACATACAGGCATTGAAGAATGTCTTCGGTTATTTGATGCGGATTCATTGAAGTGTCGTCCCAAGCTTTTGCTATCAGACCAACAGCGTGCACCTGAGAGTATATGACTCTTTGTCGAAAATAGAGTCAACGGTTGAGACTTACTACAACGACTCTGGCGACTAGTCCAGCTGGCTCGTTAAGGATCAAGTTCTAGGACGGTCCAGTTAGATGAGCTCGATACAGGGATTCAATGACAAGGATTCACGAAGTGGTCTTTACTGAGGAAAGAGTGCGTAGGGTCCGACTGGAATGGATGTTGAGTGATTCGAACAGTTGAGAAGACAACTACGGCATACGGCACGAGGGTCATTGAACACTTCGTATTGATCGTGATTATCGATGACTTCGCTTGATGCTTGGGAGAGTCCAGTAGTCGCGGTTTGAAGAATGGGTTTCAAGAAGGGCTCCAAGGTCGTGAACACAAACACTGCGAATACATCAGCACCTTCATTGTTTAGCTACGAGAAGAAATGGACCTGAGATTCCGTCCATGATCTTTTCGATGAGCGGGCCAAGTCCAGGAATCTTTTCTGCAGAAGTAATCAGCGGAATGACAGGAGCAGGATTGCCAAAGTTCCTCACCGATAGTCTTCTCAATCTTTTTAACCACTGAATCACGGAAGCTCAAGACCTGCCAAAGAACAGCATGCAACTCCTGTGGCGACATGTCCTCGGGCCTCTTTCCGCCTTGCGCAGGCCCAGCACGAATCCGCTCGATGCTGTCCATCTCTCGCGACATGTCTCCACCAGCACCTCCCGGAAGGGAACTAAACAGAGACCTCAGCGAATCGGTCACGCCATTTGGCCCAGACCTAGACTGAGTCGACCGCGCCTGCTCCATCTTCTTGTTCAAATCCGTGACGGACGCCTCGCTGAGCTTGTCGCCAGCTTCGCCCAGTAACGAATAGGTGAAATCGCTGGAGCCGAACGTCCCAGTCACGATGGGCGCGACCCACTTTCCGTCGGGAGCTTGTATACGAACTTGGTCACCGACGTGCATGAAAACGTTTTGGTGTCCCATCGCCACCAGCGCCAATTCACACCAGTTGGAGTGGGCGGAGAAATCCTCAAGGGTGTGCAGAGCAGTACCGAGGAGACGATATGACTCGTACAGATCCGCCTTCTGATTAGTAGCGCGGTGCTGGCGGCCGTAGTGGATGCATTTCTCAATGGTGCGTCGAACAAGGGCTTTAGAGGTATCCCAGGAGCCGTTTTCATTTGCGATGTAGTTCTTCATTCCCGTTCTGGGATCGACCTCCAGTTCTCTCGGCTGGGCAACAAGTTTAGATGGAGAGTTCAAAAGTGGCAACAACGAGAACTGACGTCAACCGGTCCTCGTAGGCCAGGATAGTATTTCCGTGCATCTTCGCCATTGCCATAGCCTTTGGGATTATCGATGTGCTCCGTGGGGAGATAGCAGCCGAGGCGCTCTGGTGTGACCTCGAACTCATTGGTGGCATATCCGTGTGCGAGGAAACCGAGGGCCATGCACAGGTTGACGATGGTCTGTGGCGCGTTGAATTGCGATCTACTGTATGAAAAGGGAACGCACCTGTAGAGGAAGTTTCTTGAGACTGGCAATATCAACCGCCTGGATGAAATTTGAGAAACTGCTTGGGAAGATGGGCTGTCGCCACAAACCTGGCTGTAATCACGAAGCCAATTTCTGGTAGAGACATTCGTCAGACGAGCCCATGCACACGATCATGACTACTCACCCAAAGTACACGCGTTTGATATCCAGACCGCCGAATTTCGACTTGCCCATAAGACTCGATAGCGCGAATCCACTCGCGCCCTTCTTGGCAAGGTCGGCTAGAACGTCCTCCTGTTGATCCTGTCAATTGTTGCTGTGCGGCAAAGAAACGGTGAATCGCACAATATCTCCATGTCGGTACGCTCGTCCTTCCATGTACGCGAAGCTGCGCCCTCCGATCAGCTTTGATATCGATTAAATCACGGAGAAGACGCACGATGGGATATTCCCCGCGCCGAAAGCGTGCACGCCATTTCCAGACAGGCAGACGGCAAAGAGGAAGACTAGGAGAAAGAGAAAAGTGGGGGTGTTATTGTTCGACATGATGGGAAGAAATGGAGCTGTATCGCGTCCTTGAACGGCGGAGATAGCACTGCAATCCTGGATTGAGGCGATGCTGACTATCAGTGCCTTATGTGTCGTACTTTGAGCGCTCGCTGTCCGTCACAATGAAAGACGCGTCGTCGCTGTCGTGAGGCGCGATGAGCAGCGAGTGGGATGGTGATGGGTGCGAGGAAGAGAAATTCGGAGTCGAATGTCCTTGGATCATGACGTCATGCCCTATTCTTCCCTCCAAGTCTTGGCAAGAACGGGCTCCGGACATGTCAGTACTAGTGACGGCCCACTGGACCTCCCAGACTCAAGACCGACAGCCCGAAGCGTCCTTACACTTGCTGGTAGCCGCTACATTGCTCCACCATCGCGCAAGTTTCTCTAGCGAGACTTATATTCGTGTTAATCTGATCATCGTACGGATGTTTCGCGATGGGTGCGTGAACGAGCCTGTCTCTGTTACTTTGTGTTCCTACCTAAGTCCCAGCCATTTCTCGTCTGAGTCGAAGAACGTCATTGCGTCCGCATGGTGCAAGGTGGACTCAAACTCGAAAGACAAAATCAAGGCTTGCAAAGGAGCAATAGGAACGATTAATTATGTCAGTAGAATACATACTATGAGAGAGTCCTGCGCCTTTACTACATGTCCACGATATATCGAGATACGGGAGGATGGAAAACCACGCGACGCTTATGAGTGAAGTGTTCTACATCCATTCGTCCATAACCTGAGGCACCACTATATAGGAGATCAGTACAAGCAAATGTCTCCGGAAACAGGCGCTCACCCTAGGCCAAAGACATTCGTAGTCGGCTCAGTATGGATAGTAGCACCATTGACATTCGTGAAACCTGATGACAACAGGTCAAGTGGACGAAGTGTGGCATTGGAGGAGGGCTCATACCAGAATTTATCCTCGACGCAACATCAAAAGCGCTATGGACATTTTCTGTCCACAAAGCGGCAGCCAATGAGTACTCCGAGTCATTGGCGAGGTCCACTGCCTCGTCAACGGTATCGCAGACAGCGATAACGAGTACTGTGAATATGTATATCAGTCTGAGACTCCGGTGCTACTGACATTATGGGCGGCCCTTACCTGGTGCAAATGTCTCCTCCTTCCACAATGAGAGATGTCGGTCTACGTCCATAAGGATATGCGGTTGAACGACACCGTCATTTGACCCTTCCTCGTTCATATCTCCGAGCAGTAGCGTAGCACCACCATCAACCGCTTCCCTTATCATTCGACGCACATTATCAGCAGCATCTTTGGAGAAGAGGGGCGAGAGCCTGTGGTGTTCGGGATCACCAGCTGAGAATTTACGACACATCTCTACGACCGCCGCAATGAGCTTGTCAGCGACTTCGCTCTGAACAATCACGCGCTCCGTGCTCATGCAGACTTGGCCCGAATGCATCATGGATGCAAAGACGATGGCGTTAGCAGCATGCGGAATATTGGCATCATTCAATACCTGATGAGGGTTTATTCGATGCACATATGCGGAACTGTAGTGAGCGCGACTTACGATACTTGGGGACTTGCCGCCGCACTCCACCACGCATGGCTTCAAGTGCTTACCGGCTTCAATAGCTATAAGACTCCCCACACGGTGACTACCAGTGAACTAGTAATCAAGTTGTCAGATTTACTCTTGGCAGATGCTGGTTGCACTTACGCTTATCATGCGGACCTTGGGGTGGGCGATGATGCTTGCTGTGACCTCAGGCGAGTCTTCCCGATGTGTGGTAATAAAACTGAGAACGCCTTTAGGCAAGCCAGCCTTTGATCTTGGGTCAGTGCTATGTCAACCGGCGAAAGATTAATCACCTCGTGAAAGACCTCAGCAACAAGGGCTTGCGTACGGGGACTGACCTCGGACGCTTTCAAGAGAACGCTGTTGCCACAAATGATGGGAATCGCCACCGCTCGCAAAGATAGGATCAGTGGCGCATTCCATGGTGCTATCGATAATCTGTTTGATATAGCACAGTCAGGATAGAGTACGGGCACTGGAGCAAAAATAGCGCTCACACTACACCCATAGCGCGACGCTGAATGATAACATGGCCGCCAGAAACGCTTGGCATGTACTCTCCCTTGAGTTCCGCTAATAGAGGAATACATGCACGAAGGTAGTTCGAGCAGAAGGACCAGTTGAATAGAGACCAGTCCATCGTAGCAGCAGTCTCCGAAGACACTGCCTCCATACAACGCTCCTTAAACGACGCGGAAGAGAATATCTCGGCTGCTTTGATGAAGATGCTGGTTCGAGTAGACATGTCGCTCTTTTCCCAAGAGAGGTACGCCGTGTGGGCTGCATCAATGGCTTCTCTGCAGTCATTGACAGTTGCAGAGGCCGACCGACTGACCACCTTGCCAGTGAACGGATTGCGAATCTCGAAGATGTTGTCGGAGGAAGGGTCGGGATGGCGCCATCCACCGTTGATGTAGAACGGAACGACGGGAGGCTCAGACTGCAATTTGGCGTCGAGTGACATGGCGAATGAGGGCCAAAGCGCTGTCATCTCTAGTGTAAACAGGCCAGCTTTTATAGACAATAAATTAAGCCTTACCATATTCGAACAGGCCGAGAGAAGAAGATATGACACCTGGGGTTCTTGATGGGCGTTGTTGGCAGTTCGAGTAGTGCCACAGAAGTCATGTTATGTCTATAATCCACGATTCCAGCGCTAGTGACCGATGGAAATGGGGATACAGCAAAAACACCCATTGCTTGAGTCTGGTGAAGCGAGCCCAGAGGCGCCATTCTGCTGCCAGCCTTCAGCTAGACCATGGGAGACCATCTGTCCGAAGTGATGATACAATGCTGGTTTGAATGACTTGTCACATCTTGCCCGAGGGCAATCCGATGTTCGCGGTTTCATATCTGAATGTGAGGCACACGTCTGAGTATTGTGATTAATAGGCTCAAAACTGACATGCCACGTATTGCGTCCCCATCTTCGACGTGAAGTACGCGAGAGAAGACCTCATCAGAGCCCGCTCCGGACCTAGGAACGAGAGAAATAAGCACTCGACCATCAAATTGGGGTTTGAGAACATGCAGGGAACCATGAGCGTAAGAAGAAGCATTTGTTTGTTCTTGCGTTGTCACAAGCCGAGATAAGATGTCATCCCGATGTCATCAAACCGACAGAGAACAGATTTACATACACGCTTCAGTTGGTCTGTAAGCTCGTAGGACGGAGATAACAGAAAACCTTGTTGGTATAACGACGGCAAAGATACCCGAAAGGAAGGGTAGAAGCATGCGACACTGTGGCACCATCTCGACAGCTATACCATGCCTGTGCTACCGAGCTCTGCAGCGCAAAGTACTACAGCCTTCTCCCCGACGTTCAATGCCGAATCGTACATATTCGCGCCAACATCGGAAGGTGCAGCATCCGAATCCAATTTTCGGTCAGATGGAACTCAATCCCCTATGTAGTCAGGATCTCGAGCTCATCCGCTACTTGAGACGGCGAACACCATACATGTCGAGTCTCGGGCGGTTTCACGATTCCCATATCTTCCCTCAGTTTCATCACACATTTCCCGAGCTACACAAATACACCAGTTGCCATCTTCGCCCGAGAAAGGTCCCATCTTCGGAGAAGGCCAGTGGCGCTGACTGAGACTAGCCAATGATCTTTCGTGCGAGGTAACTGACTTGCATGATGCCACGCATCTACTGCAAGATCGTCATGCGCCTGGAGTATTCGTTGGCCGAAGCGCTGGTGTTGACGGGGCCATCGACTTCCTTCACAGCTGCTGCAGGTTTCGTAGCAAGTTACAGATGATCCAAGTGTGTTCTCCCTGTTGAGCCGACCTGCGACAAGCAGACTTTCGTGAGTGCTTGTATGCTCATCTCACCTCTGCGACTTCTGCGAAAAGGACAGCAGATAATCGTGCGAGAGGGATTGGACGTCGTAAATTTCTGCGGTCCTTCGACCGGTGTGTCGTCCACGCACTCCAGAGCTTCGACGACCTGATCTCCGAGTGCCACCCTGCTAACGCGCCTGCCCGTCAAGATGACGGAGACCTTGTTCTGCCCTGGCTGCGGTTGAGAAGATGCACGGCGTACAGTCGCTTGCCCGAGTTGTGGCCAATAAATTCTTGAAACATGTTCGATCAGCTTTGACACTCATGGCGCATGTAACGAAGCACACTTCTACCAACGGTGAGCACATGCAGTCAATGCGAATGAACATGCAATGCCATACAGCTCTTGTTGCGTTGACATAATCGGTGCAGCCGCGTTCCTCGTCACACTCGCCAATCATCTCGAGAAACTGGTCTCAGCATCCGTCATATGCTCTTCGAGAGATACCTCGCTTTCGCGTGTAGATAGATCTCATTGCCACGAAGTTGATACGATGCAGCTGTAAGCACCGATCAGCTTGGGACCAAGACACTTCAGTTAGACGCACTTCACGAGCAAAATTTCCATACCTATCTAGAATTGCCCGCCTTCTCGTGATCATGAATTGGACGCTGAAGCGCGTTTGCACATCATGACTGGCGCGACGACCATGGGCGGCGGCGGCGGTATTGCAGCGAAGGTCTAAGAGGCAAGAGGTCTCCGCCGAACCGTCAAGCCACCCATGCATTCCCCAATTGACAATGACACTGGCGCCCATCGACTGCATCAGAAGGTCTGGCAGTGAAAGGATTGGAGACAGTGCTCGAGCCCCTGTTCGAGATGTAGCGCCGCGGCCGAATGTGATTCTTGACCTCCTCGATGTGTGGTCCGGGCTCGATGATCTATCCGTTCATCATTCTCCATCGAGGATGCGACGCGATCAGACGTACGAGGACCTTGCGAAGGATCTGATGCTGCCAGCCGACGCAGGTAGAAAGGAATGAAAGAAGGAAGTGTGTTATACTCAGCTAGGTCCCGACAGTGGTCCCCACCTGGACCGAGTCAGATGGTGCTAATCCCCGCAGAATCAAACAGCAAAGATGAGGTCGAAGGTCTGATCATCAGCCAATTCAGCGAAGGCGAAGAAGCGGATGTTTCTAGAGTGCCTTGACATAGGAAGGTTCACGACAAGGGCTGACTGAGAGGAGGTTCGAATGTGGAAACGCCGAAGCAGACCGTGACTGAGCTTTTTTCGACCAAACCTATAGTGACCCCGAGCTGCTCGCGAACCCAGACGTAGTTCTCTTCGTTTCATCTTACCGCTCTTCGCGTCAGATGAACGCAAGATATCAAGCCGCTCTGGTCAATCATGCTTCCTCGTATTAGTCGAATGATACAAATACATTAGCTATCTGAGGGACAAAGGATCAGTGTCAAGTCGAAACACGATACACAGAGGAGACACGCACCAGACCTGGGATCTAAACACGATCATGGTGCAGCGAGACATAACTTCCATTCGTGACCGTCTTCCGTGATGGCTCGACAATCTCTTCATCCTCATCAGGCAGCCCGAAATCGGGTAACCGCCCACGTCCCATCGAGCCACGCATCGGAATGTCGGGCAAAGTGGGGTTACTGGGCTGCACCATCTCCGGCCTGGTGACCTTGTACAAGACCGCGTTCAAGAGGCCGGACAGCGAGAAGAGGACGCTGGCGAACATCGTCGCGCCCGGAGGGACGTCGTAGCTATCGCCCTTCGCGAAAGAAAGCCAGCGCACGACCGAGACGGGGAAGACGCATATCGCGTAGACCTGTGAAAAACGACATGAGCGGAAAAACGCTTTCGTGTATAGAGAGAGGATATTACAAGGGGGTAACTGTCAACACGTCAGGATACTGGGAGCAAGAAATTGCACTCGCACTCACAACATCATCAAGTTTGCGACAGCCTTGCTCTTCCGCTCCTCCTCGTCATCAACATCCAACAAGTCCGTCTTCACGCGATTCTGATCCTTTCGCAGACGGAACTGTATCCCGTGGTCAATGACCAACACTCCTCTCATGACCAGGGCGATCGTCCCATAGATAAGCAGCATAGCAATGAGGGCAATCCACAGCCAAAGATACTCGAGCGCGATTCGCTCGGCCTTGTATTCCTTGCCGATCCAACACCCTGTGAAAGAACCAGTTAGCACCTGCGTGGTCGCTGCTTCATTCGACGCACAATAACCCGTATCTCCGTAATAATCAGACGGATGCGCTGCAGCTCCGACGCCCACAACGAGCGCGACGAACACCCAGATGATGGAGATAACGACGGTTGATGACCACCACGGGTCTCTCCAACGTAACACGAGCACTGTGAAGGTTTGAAGGGCGATCGCCTAGAAGGTAATTGGTCGATTAGAGATGGCAGAGCCCATGCAAGTGGGCGAGCTTACGAGGGAGCTAGAGCGAGGGGACGCGTCAACTAATGTTCTGCCAGTCAAAGAGCATTACACATACGTCAACGCCACTGCGACATCTCCAGCTTGCTTCAAGACGCCCTGTGCAGTACAAAGCGAGCCTCCAATTACTTTCTGAGACGACTTGAGTGCTTGGCCAATGCTATACAAGAAGGATACTGCCATACCGCGTCGATAATCCATTGGATGTTCAACACCCCGCCTGTGAGGGTGGCATTAGCGAAAATGACAATCATTGATACAGTGACGAGCACACCTAGTGCCTGGATGAGTTCCCCGAACATCAAGCTGATGAAATAGTAGGAGTTAGTAGCGTCCTCTGGCTCGATGTCCCATTTCTTCTTGTAAACGCGCTTCAAACGGTATTTCTTGACGAGGCGGAAGCCGACGTATACGAGTAGCACCGTGACCGCTATAAGCGAGAGGCTAAACGTGCGTTGTCAGAAATTGAGAGCACATGCTAGAGATTGGCTGAGCTTACGTCGCTGCCTCGACGATGAGGAAGATCCCAAGCCTCTCTCCAAAGTCGAATGGAGTCGTAGATGTGCCCATGGTGGTTGTGATGGGAGGGAAGAACGACTGGCGGCGCGGACTTGGGGTCTTATGCATTGTATGAGCCGCCCGAAAACACAGCAGGGCAGTGTACGTTCCGGCTCCGCGTCGACTGTGACAGATGTGATGGTGCAGGGAGGTAGTTTCCTGTGGTTTAGGAGAGCATATTTCGAGGCTTTCGGTCAAAAAAGTTCGGAGCGCAGGTGATAGGTTACGAGCGCCCATCGTCCAGACGTCGGGAAAGAAGATGAGCTCCTGGACGAGAGCGCTTGATGAGAGGCCATATCGCGAGGGGAAGAGGTCGATAGGACCCTGCAGCATTAAGCTTGGCAACAACTTGACAGTGGACGTCTGTCTATGAATGTAGACCCAATTGGTGGACGCCGGGCTGTGTCGTATTTGAAAAGCAGTTGGTAAGAGTCTACCCGTCGTCAGCACGTCAAGCAGCCTGTAGAGAATGCCAGAGATATACCCACCACGCCCATGTCCTTCGTAGAAGCACCACACTTTCGCCAAATTTGCGCGGCACCGCTCTGCGCAAGTGGGCGCCCGACCCCGACTCCCAAGACTTTTGACATCCCGCCAGTCTTTGCCTGGTGCCCAGCTCCGACGCCGCGCTTTTGCACACTAGCACGTCTCCCCAGCACTCGCGGCAGGTTTTGTCGTTATCGTTGACGCCGTCGTCGTTCAAGACATCCTGGTCGTCGTCCTCGGCGAAAAATGCTGAGGCCTAGGCCTTTCGTTGATCCAACCAGCGAAAGGCATCCATGAGAATTTCCCCGTCGGATTCGGAACCGACGCGCTTAGAGAAGCTGCGGTGGTCTGGTGGTAGTGTGGTCAAGCTAAGTTTGGCCGTCACCTAAGTTTGGCCGTCACTTGCGAGAGACGGAAGCGACAAAAGCGCGTCGCAGTAAAAGGCCTCACCCGGGTCCACCGTCGATCTCCCTTCCTCCCATGTCGATCTCCTGTCCCAGGCTTAAACTGAGGCTGCTCTATGCGTCACCAGTTGCCCTGTGTGTATTTCCTGTCTCGCTTCATGCTCGCCGAAGTTGCTACACTCAGCTCACTGGCCAGTAAGTAAGTATAGCGAATCCCCAACACCCCGAGTTTCAACCCGGCTAATTTCAATGCCGCCAAGTTTTGCGTGACGTACGCCACGAATTGCGACTTGTTTTCCTGCACCCATCTCATTCTGTCCTTCGGTCGATGCCAGAAAACTATGCGGCTGCGAACGCCCTAGGAACTCTGGGTTTGTGCGTCCAAGACTACGCGTGAATTACCAGACTGAGACCGAACACGTTTATAGGGGCAGTATGCTGGACCATTCAGCTCGTGCCGCAAATCTGGAAGAGCTGGAGGACAAAGAGCACTGATGGATTGTCGCCCTATCTTGTGTGGGTTCTTTCGGCCGAAATTCTACATCTCCCTCAATAATACTGCTGTAGGTTGATCTGGGCTTTCTCTGCTGTCTTTCTTGGCGTGTACGCTATCGTGCAGGAGTTCAATGTTCCGCTCATAGTTCAGCCCCATCTGTTCTCCGCTCTGGCTCTCGTCTCTTGGTCGCAGGTATGCCGTATTTGACTTGATACTCCTTTCGCTCATAGAGTCTTATAGTGCCAGTACTATACGCATCAATGGTCCAAGACAAGGATATGGATCACCGCCATCTTCATCCTCGCTATCTTTGGCGGATTTGATGTTGGAATGGTCTTCGCTGTCCGGCCCTCTTACCGTCGTGGGAACAACCGTGGTGTGCAATTCTTCGGAATCATGAGCTCGATCCTTCTGGCGACTGGGCTGCTACCGCAGTACTACGAGATATACAAGCACAACGAGGTTGTGGGTATCTCGATACCTTTCATGGCGATTGACTGTCTTGGCGGTAGGCTCTCTTCTCTCGACTGTTTACTTGATCTTGACATGATCATCGTCAGGCCTGGTTTCGTTATTATCACTCGTCTTCCAATCCGAGTTCAACATCACCGCAGCCGTAGCATACAGTCTGGTCGTGGTGAGCAAGATGGAGTTCTCAATCGCTTTTCACTGAATATGCTTGTATTTTGTTTTAGGTTATGGACGGAGTCGTGCTCCTTGCAGCTCTGATACTCAATCCCTTGGCGAGCAGGAGAAGACGAAAAATGAGGCTCCAGAGCAGCAGCAGTCAGACACCCGAAGAAACCGTCATTGGGCATGAGATGGGTACCTCCTCCGAGCTGAACGGCTCTACTGCGCGAACGCCGAATAACTTAGATGACTCGTGAAATGAGATCTTTGAACAGTCGCCTCGCTTCCCAGTTCGATGACAGACGCCGGTCCCGGCACTGTCTCTTCGACCGTCGCCCACAGTTCCAAGTGCGCCTTTGTCGAAATTGCGCATGTGAGTGTTGTAGAACGCGACGCATATAACAACTCTCATGCATCGGCACGATGAACGGATGCGGGATGTGCATGCAAGAAGCTCGACGTCTGTTCGCGGAACGGCCTAGACAGCGAGTGTGTTCCACTGTTGTAGTGGTAGTCACAACTACTGCGAATATATCTGAGTCTGAGTCAATTCTCAATTTCGAGGGACCAAAAGGTGAGACAATGGCTGGACATTATTGCCAAAATCCTCGCCACGAGAACGGCCTGAAGTCTACTGGACACCAATTTGTAGTTAATGTGCGTTGATTTCTGGTAAGTAGCAGCACCGGCAGGCGCTTGTTCTCACTCAAGTGCAACCTCATGTACATATGATACATGATTCCAGAGCAATGCGAAAACAAAGGACAACGTAGATACATATCGTGGCATATATAGTTGGAATAAATAGAAAAGATGTAGATCGCAATGACGGCTCCCGGTCAGGCCTTGGCAAGACGCGCACTACGTCGTTTGGGAGCCGATGAATCTTCGTCTGATGTGATTGCAGCCTTGCGCTTCTTTCCCGCCGTCGCCGTTCTTGCATCGGATTGCACTGAGCTCTGGACGATCTTTTCGGCAGGTCTCGACTTGGAAGGAGTGACATTGATGACTGTCTTGCTTCCCTTTGTCTGGGTTGACGACGAGGGGACGCCATTGTCAGGTGATAATGCACAACGTGGGTCAGGAGCGCCACTGGAGTCAACAGGCTCAGCGGGCTTCTTCTGAGTGCGAGGCTCTCGACGAGCAGCTGGTATCCTTCGGTTGGGATAGTCGCGCCCCGTGTGCGAACCACGCAGAAATCCAACATATATCGGGCGACTGAGAACCATCTGGAGATTGACACAGAGCCTGAATCGAGGGTCTCCCATGCGCTTGATGTGAGCGAGGCTAGGATACCCGGCTGCCACATAGGCGGTATTGGAGGGTATCATGAAGCAAGGGTGGATAGATGTGCGGACAGTGGGGAAGTTCTGGACGGGACATGTGTAGCGTTGTCCAGAAGCATAGTAGTGTTTGCTTTGAGGCGGCTTCAGGCAGTGGAACTCGTACTCGTATGATTCCTGAATTGGAATCACCTTCGAAAAAAGGCCCATGTAAGTGAAAGCCAGTGAACGAGTACGAGCAGCGTACATCAGCGAAGTAGATCCGATTGCAAGTCCCATTCTTAGAGTTTGTGAAGAACGCGTCGTAGATTTGTTGTAGAACTTCTACTGACGGAAGCAAAGTCCATACTCCTTGTTCGAAGAGCGATATCATATCGGCGTGCACTGAAGAAAAGTCAGCCTGACAACAGACGCTCGACAGCATAAGTTTACTTGTTGCTTGGTTTAGAGGAGACTCAGAAGATTTATCTATGGCGCCACGGTCCAAGCCCATGCAGAACTCCATTTCATCGAGCTGAGTCACGTTAGCGGGGCGGATAGACAGAGACACAATTGACTCACACTATCGTCTGACTTGGTAAATCGAACGGGCTTGTAGTCATTTTCTGGATTGGGTGACAAGGAAATATCTTGCAGGCCAACATATCGTGCCATGGTTCGTCTGTCGGCAGTGGTGATTGAAGGCAAGGATCGTTGTTGCGCGTGACAATGATGTTGGCCAGTTTTGGCAATCAACGTGATCGCAGCCAAATCCGAATTGGTCCAATTGTTTGTTGGACCCACAACATGAAGGGCCATCGACTACTTATCATGCGGTGTTCTCAGACTCTTGCGATGTATAGTCCTGTCTCTAAACCCACTGCAAGGCAGTGCTTGATACCTGCACTAGACATCACTGTAGCCAGTGCCTTTTCGCTGGATCCCGCCTTGGCTCGGACCTGCTTGAGCGACTCCCAGGCAGCTGCTGTACGGTTGCTCTCCATTCTTCTGATGTGATTCACAACAGACTGATATAGCCCTTGATGCGCCACCAAAAGAGACAAGAAAATGTAAGGGCCAATATGGATATAAACCACTGCGATTGAGCATAGCCGGAAAAGAAACGCTCTGCACATGGCTATGCCCATCGCGACTGATTTTCCCCGTGGTGCCGCTCAAACTTTTGGAGAGGCAGATTCCTCGTCGCCGCTACAAAGTCCAGAGGATGACGATGATTACATCTTTGCGGCGGACTCGGACGGGGAAGACGATTCTGCGCCAATCACTTCAGTCAATCGACAGAAGGAACGAAAGCGGACAAGTCTCAAGCTGACTCCTCTCGTCAATGTTCTGGGTGCCAATCCTCGTCGTTCTGCAGCTACACGGGCGCGTGCCTTGCGTGTTTCCGTATTGGACGATTTCTGTCTGATAACGCACTTCCCCAACAACTGCTCCTCCGTAGATGTCTGTCACTGTATACCGAGGAACTGGATGACTCGGGCAAAGGAATGGGTACGTGGCCTTGATGTTTTCACTATATCATTGCTGACATTGCCATGCAGCTCCGCGCCCTGGAGTACCATTTGGGGTGCCCGTTATCGTCGTCTTTGAACCCTGACACGCGTTACAACATCTTCTTTCGTACGTTTCCCTCTGATTCCTGCCTATGCAAACGTACTTCAAAGCTGACGACGTCTATGTCAGTTACGGCGACCTTTCACAGTTTGTTCGCTGGCAAAGGCGGCTTGATGCTCGTTCCCGCGAGCACCATCATCGAGGAGCTTGATCGCTACGCCAATGTCAATGCTAAGCTTAAACTCGGAGAGAAGATCTACTATAAGGATGTGCGTATGACAAGACAAATGCTGAAGTTCCCTCATTGTTGACCGGTGACAACTCAGGCCATTCCTCGTCCTCGCAAAGGCTATCCATATCAACTGATTGCCCTCAACCTATCCGAAAAGCACGTCATCACGCGAAAGATTCTGCGGCAAGTCGGTGGAAAGTGGATAGATACTGGAAAGTATCAAAATTTCCGGTTTCCTTTCAAGGGGTTTCCGCTCATCTACAGCCACGTACACCCGTGCTTTGTCATGGTCAATGTTTGGGCTCAGATGAAGGCGTTAGGGTATACGCCTTCTTTTTGGACTGCCAAACAGACGAGCGATATGGGCCTCATCCACAAGATCGTAAACACCTGGCTGGAGTCGCAAAAGGTTCCGAAAGAGTTCCAAGCCGACCCAGATACCACACGTAGGCAGTCGGATGACGATAACACGAGCGAAGAAAGTGACGAAGAGATGGATCTAGGACCAGACGACGAGGAACTTCGACAAACTCCTCCTCCCCCGAGCTATGAGCCACCCGCAATACAGTAGCTGCCAATATGAATAGAGCAGATGGTACACCCCAGGCCAGTGAGCCGGATGCCCGCCGAACAAGGCTGAGAACTCGCAACCGACACGCTGCTTTTCCAGGTGATGATGAAGATGATGATGGTGATGTTAGTCCGAGTGATAGAGGTCGACGTCGATGATTCTGTACATATATTCCAAGTACTACTTAAATCGTAACATAAGAGCTCATGCGTCAGATATAGAGAAGCATGATGGACTCGATGACGAAGGTTTCGTGCCAGTGAGACCACGACGGTGGGCTTTCGCGGCGGGGTAGATAACAGCGAAGCCGTAGAAACGGGTCTACATTTAGTGGCGATGGGCCATGACGTGAAGACAACGAGGACCGTGACTGGCCGCATATGCGGTGCACTTCTCGGCAAAGAGCTCGAGGCGCTGAACGACGCGCCAAAACGAGCTGTGGCCGATTACACCGTACAGCGTGGAGGAGAAAGTCTTGTGTCGGATAATCATGGAGGTCGCGTTGGCGGGCGAGTGAAGTATGTTGTCGGAACGTGAATCTTGAAGGTTGTGCGGCAGAGGTGTAAAAGATGGCGAGAGACATATTTAGGGAGGCGTCTGATACGAGGCAACCCCAGCCAATTGGGGGTGTCGACACCTGGAAACATGTGTTACAAGAGCTAACGTTGGAGAGAAGGTTAGAAGGTTGGCAATGAGCGAAGACCAATATTGTGACGCTGTCGCTGAGAGGCAGTCTGAGCGAAGAAGACATCTTGCAGATTGGCAAGCAGTGATGCAGAAATCATGGTCGTGTTGTTATCAATAAGCCCGACTGCCGTAGAGCACAGTAATAGACAATCAATGAAGAGGGGACAAACGCGTCCCTCACATTATAGGCGTCTGTGGGTACACGTTAGATTCGGCATGAGTCACACCGGTCAGACGGACTCAGATGCCACAATCCGATCATCGTACGGACGCCACATTTTCTCTGCTACTACTGTATCGGCATGACGGTGTTCGGCGCGTCCCTGAGGGCAATCCTCTGGAGTCTGGGGAATTGCTACGCCACTCTTATTGACACAGTGATGCATATTACGCCGTCGCTGTGAGTGGGATCGGCCTGGAATGGGAGAAATGCATTGGTTTCGAATTCCAGAGAAATATGAGCACAGAGCGCGAGGCCTCCCGCCCAGCTTGGCCTCGTCGAAGAAAAGAGAAAGCCGTCGAAAAAGACCAGAAGGGTGGGAAGGAATTGCCGGATTGAGGCTCAGAATCGGGGCGTCGATTTGCGCGTGTTTGGGGGAACAGCTCTTTTCCTCTTGCCTCTGGCATCCATCTCCTCCCGTGTACATTGTACGAACTCAGTCCTACCTTTCCATCTCACTCTACTTAGATTTCCACCTTTTTTAATCCCCCATGTGAGCTCCCTTCCCGCCGACACCGGACAAAATTTCGCTGACAAAGTAGCAGAATGACCACCGCGCCATCTTCCGAATCGTCCGCCCACCGCACTGTCGTTCCTTCCGAGGTCGGCTGGCAGTTTGTGCCCCAATATTACACCTTCGTCAACAAGCAGCCCGACCGCTTACACTGTTTTTATACGAAAAAATCGACTTTCATACATGGGACTGAGGGAGAAGATGGCAAGCCCTGTCACGGCCAGCAGGTAGGTGCTCAGCGCGACTTTGGGCCCGCTTCTGACTCAAGTGCAGGAAATCCACGCGAAAATTACGAGCATTGGCTTCGAGGACTGCAAGGTGTTCATCCACTCGGTTGACGCGCAATCATCTGCGAACGGCGGCATCATCATCCAGGTCATTGGCGAAATGTCCAATCGCAACGATCCGTGGCGCAAATTCGTGCAGACCTTCTTCCTCGCCGAGCAGCCGAACGGCTACTTTGTCCTCAACGACATCTTCCGCTTTCTCAAAGAGGAATCTGTCGAGAGCGATGAGAACGAGGAACCCGTTCCCGAGCAGCCTGTCCAGGAGGCTCCTGCCCCGCCTGCACCCGAACCTGCTGCTGCTGCACCAGAGCCGCCCGCCCGCGAACTCACGCCGTCGCCGCCACCAACGCCGCCGCCCGCTCCGGTCGTAGCTGAGCCCACACCCGAGCCGGAACCTGCGCCTCCCACGCCGGTAGTGGAGGAGGCCCCAGTCACCGTCGCGGATGTTCCAGAGCCGCCTGTTCAGGTCCCCACGCCCGAGCCGGAGCCTCCCGCCGCAAAGACGAATGGTGTTCATGCCCCAGTGGAGCCTACACCTCCTCCTCCTGCACCCGTTGAGCAGGCACCACCCAAGCCTCCTCAGCCCAAGACTTGGGCCAACTTGGCTGCTACTAACTCCAAAAAGTGGGGTGCCAATGTCGCGCAGGAGTCTAAGGGCCATACCGAGGTCGTCCCACCTGCATCAGCACCTGCCAGCGGCACCCAGACTCCAGCTCAGCAGCCTGCTCCAGCTCAGCCCAATACACGCGGTCCCCATCCCAATTTCGTCGCTGCCAACTCGGTCACAACGCCTCACTGCTTTGTCAAGGTAATTCTTACCTTTCTGCGTGTCTAATTTCTCTCAATCTCTTTCAGGGCGTCACCGAGCCGCTCAGCGAAAAGGATCTCCGTGCCCAGCTGAACACCTTCGGACCTACCAAGGAAGTCGATGTCGTGCGTTCCAAGGCTTGTGCTTTCGTCGAGTTCACCACGGTCGAGGCGGCGAGGCGCGCCATTATCGCGTGCTTGCCTGTTGCACAGGGCGGTGGAGGCGGGATGTGGATCGAGGTGGGTGGGGAGGTGGGCCAAGTGCGCATCACCGTCGAGACGAAGAAGGAGCGCGGTGATCGTCCTCCCAGTCGTCCACGCGGTGGCGCGCCGCAGGGAGAACCGCGGGGTGGTGGGCCTATACGTGGTGGACGTGGAGGTGGACGTGGAGGCCGCGGTGCGAAACCGTAACCTAAAACACAAAAATCTGGACTTCCTTCCTTTTGGTCGTTGTCGTGCTTTGTTCTCTCACCTGCAATATCTTCCCCTCCATATCTCACGCACTCCATACGCTTTTTTATGTAAGTAGGCAATATGCATTTTTATTGGATCTATCAGCCATACAGCGTTTGACTATCGACTCGCATTCTGCTCATAGCTTTCTACAGTTGCCACGTCGATTGCGCGGGCGCAAACCTCGCCCAAACCTATGCACTGCGCCTGCTGCCTTGTCGAGGTTGATGGCTTAACTCGTGCGTAGCGTCCCGCCGAATGCAATCATCTGGAACTCTTTCTTCGCTGGAACTACGGAATCTACATACTTATGGCGAATGCTTTCACTTTTCGTGCTTATTTCATGGATCCAAGAATTCTCCGCTGAATGCCTCGAAGACGCAACTTGCTCCGATATCGTTCCAGCTGCAGGCTCTCATTGTGAGGTTGGCATGACGATGAGACCTTTTTGCTGTTAATCTGGACAGCATGCCCCATGTCAGCCCCACCTGTCTCTTTACATCCTCCGATATTGTTTTGCTGGACTATAAAACGCGGCCATGTCTCCGGGCCAGTGTTGGACACAATTACGCCCACCGTCGGACTCTTGTCAAGGGCTCATTCCCTCGACACATATACGCAGCCCAGTGGGATGACTACTCGCTCCTCATATATCTCATGCCCGTCTATGTTCATGTGTCATTGTAGATGCTTATTGGCGCGCATCGTAAGGACTGGTGCAAGCCCTCCTTTGCCTGGAGCGGAATGGTGCGTCTCGACGATCTCTCTAACGTCTATCTACCGCAAACAGCTTCTCCTCCCCTGCGACGCGAGCCAAAAGGTTTTGACCGACCCCAACGACACGTCTGGATGTGACGTTCGTATGCGCTAGCAACTCCCCTCAATTGCGCGTCAACACGTTACCCTGGCGTATATGTATGCTGTGGCGACCGCTGGCGCCTTATGGACGACCTGTGTCTGCGTGTACACTGAATTGACGATCATGAAGCAGGTCGCCAGCTTCTAGTGAGAAAAGCTGGTCTCAAACGATAGCGCATTCTGATTCAGTGACTATCAAGGTCGGTATCCACGAACACAAGAGGCGCCTCTTCGCGTATGATTCGCAGAAGGTTACATATAACAAGACGCAAGTCCAAGCACGCGGGCAGAATGGCAGTGTTGTCATAAGTATCATATCAAACCCACACTGGAGCGTAGAAACCTCCGTGTAGTATAAAATTTGCCAGACTCCGGATTCTGCATTTGCTTCTTGCGTCCATAGAATTCGTCCTTGACATCCTCAATCTCCTCCCTACAAGATCTCCTCCACTCTCTCCCTGATAGGTCTTGCCGTCTTTCTCCCCTTCCAAAATCAATCATGCGGAAGGTCGGGGTATCCCACGAGCGCTTGGACGGCTCGAGGTGCAACGGGCCCGGTTGCTGTAAGATGTTGGAGACTTTAATCGATCCGTGACAGAGTCCTGCATGATGTAGACGGGCGACGAACGAAAACAAAAGCTCTCTATATCAAGGTTGAGAAGAGTCGATGGATGCCGCTCTCTACGTACCTTTCCTCGGCTTTCAACTCCTCCCTGTCAATAGGCACCCCGCATTCCTCCACCAACATGATGGGACTGACCAACCCCCGATAGTTCCAGTGCTCTGGGACGTAGAACCCATAGAACTTGGGCGTCACCGCCACGATGGGTAGCACGCCATTCGTTTCGTCGTCGTATATTGCATCTGCAACAAAGGAATGTCCAGTCCAGTCCTCGGACAAGTGTGGCGGTATGGCCTTGGCATAGAAGCGCGCTTCATGCCGAAGCATGTCGTGAGAATGCAAGTCGGAGAGGGATATTTTGGCGGCAACGTAGACATCCCCCGAGCGGGATCTGGCTGTGAGCGGAATAGGGAGGCATAACCGCGCACGGATAACATGCGAGTGGCTGCCGACGCCCAGTGTTTGAGCATCTGTAAGGTCGAGTGTGGCCTCTCTTGGGATCGAGTGGTCCCGCAAGGAAGAGAGGGTATCGGTGTTGATGTTTGGGTAGATGCGTTTGTACCGCGTTGTTTGACTGGCACTATGAACTTCTGCTATGAGTTTGGTTTTTCCTCGTGGGTCGTTGACAATCAATATATCGGGGAGAAGGTCCGGGGAGATAGATTCTTCAAGTTTGACAATCTCTGGTGGCGTCGTTTGATTCTCCGCCGAGAGCTGCATGATCGGCTTCATCAGAGTTGGTTTTTTGGTTTTCTGGGGACAAATCACGCGCACCTGACTATCCTTCGTGCTTGGTGCTGTAGAGACTGATGCAACATCGACGAAATCCCATGAACCATCCGAGCTTGGACTCTCGCTGTCAGAACCATCGCTATAGTAGTAGCTGGAACGGTACGAGTTCCTCTGCCCTGGGATGACTTCTAACACAGGCCAAGGTGGAATGATGCCTGGTGGAGACGAAGGGGAGCTGGGTGCCACAAAGTTCGTGCATTTGCGGGTCTCGCGGTCTACATGGAAGTCACTTGGATCCGCAGCCCATGGGAACCCGTCAGGGGAAAGATGATTGACGATGGGTCGAGGTGGTGTAGACAGTCGGTCGTTGGTCGTCGACATCAGAGGAGGAAGCGAGGAGGACGAGATGCCTTGGAAAATGGGGGTCGCATGCTGATGTGTGAAGTGCTGTAGAGGGTTTATTGACTTCGTGCTCCAATAGATGACCAAGTTAAGCGCCTGTGTGTGGCATGTTACTCAATTGCACGTAAATGGCTGTAGAGCAATGATTATTATCAGTCAGTCAAGCTGGCGCTGAGATCAATAAGGGAGAATGAGTTATACGCACTTGAGGAAGATGAATCCAGGATGAATCATGAGCGTACTTCGGCAACCGGCATCCAATGTTTGTCCGAGCTGACGATGACTCATGGTAAGTATGTCATGTGACTCACTCACTCTTTGCATCTGATATTCTCTGGGCTTCCCGCTGGGCTGGGATTCAAGGTTCGAGCTTTGCGCCTGTTGGGGGGAGTTAATGAATCGAATTTATTGTAGAGGGTGAACGTCTGTACTTCCGGATATGACAGTTTCATCACCATATTCGCCTTCATCCTCATGATATTTGAACATCTTCGATATCAACAAGGCCATTAAAGTGCGGTCTAGTTGCTGTTGCTCTTTTTAGGACCAGGTGTCGTGAAGCTCGCTGACTTTCATGATATTTAAGATGCACACAGGGTTCTCAAAAATTATGGTGGCGAAATGAATTGAACAGTACTACTCTTTGGACCCGATACAAGGTAGACCTTACTCATCCGTTGACGTGTGCCAAGTGTACTTGTCTCATCATACCGATTGGCTTTGGCAGCGGTAACAAAGGCCACCTGGCCTAGTGCTAATCAAATAAAGAGGCAAAGAATTCCCATTGAAGGCAAGTGCTATAGTAGCTGTATCGCTTTTCAATTGCGTTGCAGGATCGCAATACAAAAAGCGGTCAGAAGCGGTCAGACTGGTGAGTCAGGCCTGCCGACTCCTCTCTTCTTTGCCCTCTATTCCAGATGTCCGGCGGGGCACCTACATTGAAGTTAGCTTACGAGACTGCTCCGACGGCATATGATCACAGAAAGCCTCTCACGCTATGCGTCTTCGATGAGTTGAACGCGAGAAGGCTTACTAAGTCTGTGTCGCAAAGACTATAAAGAGTGTCCAAAGGTACTCAAGCCCATTAGTACTGCACTTCGAATTGAACCAGCACCATCATGGCCCTCTTCGCACCTGCTCCAGAGCCTGCTTCCAAACTTGGTGTCTATCGCGTCTTGTCTTCCCGTGCGGGCGTGCGCGTCTCGCCTATCCAGCTCGGGGCTATGAGCATTGGCGATAAGTGGAACTCCTTCATGGGATCGATGGACAAGCAAGCCAGCTTCAAGCTCTTGGACGCGTACTTCGATCGAGGCGGCAACTTCATCGATACCTCCAATAATTAGTCGGTCGTGTCCATTTTTGTGACATACCGCACGCTCATGTGCAATACAGTCAGGACGAGTCATCCGAGCAGTTCGTTGGCGAGTGGGCGGAGCAACGCGGCATTCGTGATCAACTCGTGATCGCGACAAAGGTCAGTCATGTTCAAAAGTTGTCTAGCCTGCGTGCGTATCTGACAGTCATCAACCAGTTCTCGACCAACTTCAAGCGCGGTGATGATGGCGTGGCGCAGAAGGTTAACTTCGTCGGCAACAACACCAAATCCATGCATGTCAGCGTTGAGGCATCCCTCAAGAAGCTTCGTACATCCTACATCGACATCCTTTACATGCACTGGTGGGACTACGAGACCTCCGTCGAGGAAGTCATGGACAGTCTCCACAACCTCGTCGTATCTGGGAAGGTACTCTACCTCGGCGTCTCCGATACACCTGCCTGGGTCGTTGCCCAAGCAAACCAATATGCCAAGGATCACGGCAAAACACCCTTCGTCGTTTACCAAGGGAAATGGAGCGTTTTGGAGCGTTCATTCGAGCGGGAAATCATTCCCATGGCGCGGGCCCATGGTATGGCCTTGGCGCCTTGGAGTGTTCTGGGCAGTGGAAAACTGCGCACTGACGCCGAGGAGCAGCGAAGGAGAGAAAGCGGGGAAGAAGGGAGGAAGACATTTGGATTTGGATCTTGGGAGCGCACGTCTGAAGAGGTGGAAATGTCTAGGGCCTTAGAAAAGGTCGCCGCAGAAGTTGGCGCAAAGAGCATTACCGCCGGTACGTCTAGCATTGTTAGTGCACTGTGCTGAGCCCCAGACTGACGGCAGCTTCAGTGGCGATTGCGTATGTCATGCACAAGACCACAAATGTCTTCCCCATAATCGGAGGGCGCAAGGTGGAGCATCTGGAGGACAATCTCGACGCTTTGGATATCAGCCTCTCGGCCGAGCAGATCAAGTTCATCGAGGGCGTCAGCACCTTTGAGCCTGGCTTCCCGTCCAATTTCATCGTAAGTCACAGTGTGCCGCTCAGACTGAGTTTGCTCATGCATCCTTAGGGTGATGGTACATCCTACAACTTTTTCTTGACCTCCGCTGCCAAAATGGCGAAGCAACCGTATCCTGCTCCTATCAAACACTGAATCAAAGCAACGGAAAGTTGATTGAGAACTCGGTACATACTACGAATAGCATAACAAAGTCAAGCAAAGTGTAAAACTCATAAATTGTACTGCTCACATGTACGGCATTGATTGATGACAATCCACAGCCGATGAAAAGGTGTCACTGTGCTGATCCTCAAGTTCTATGAGTGAGGGCCGGCTTCATGTGGCGCAGCGCTGATCTTGCAGCGGCTGCAGGGACATACTCGAGCCGCTAACACCCACCACTGTCAAAGAATCTGATTGTATGATCTCACTAGTGTCCGACAGATTCTCCAGTGTTGCTGCCTCCACGATGATAGCTCGACTGCAATGCTCGGCATCGAAGATGATTCATTGATTTTTGATGGTCGCATCAAAAGACATCCTTCCGAAAGACGTGGGCTCGAAGAGATCAAAATCAAAGGCCGTGATACCCACCTCGAAAAATGTACCGAGTACTGTGGATTGGCTATTTTCAAGGTATGTTGTGTGCCGGTACAAGTGTGCTTCAGCGATGACTGCATGAGCCCGATCAAATCACCCGGGTGTTCCTGTACCTACTGCTTACTTACGCTTGAGTCCGCGGAACAATTTCCGCCAATCCGCGTGCCGGAGTTGCACGGCATCTTTTTCTTCGGAACCATCATGCATGCATGCCGCCCTCCAGGCGCCGTAACCCTTGCTGTACTCAACTCTTCTTCCTGGTGCAAAACAGAAAAGTTGACGAAACATGAACGGAACGTAACAGGTGTACACATAATCGCGGGATCTCAAACTGTGCCTTTGTTCTTGTCTCCGCTTCTCTGTCCTGCTGTCTGATTGGAGGTTATTGTCTGCAAGGGGGAGCATGCTTGACCTTGTCCCGAACTCAGTCGACGCCCTTGTCTTATTATCTATAGCTACCTTCGCATGACTATGTCACGAGCGGACTGAAGCGTCGAGATCAGCAACTCTATGGAAACCCCAACGCAACGACCAACTACAGATATTATGAATCATTGATGTTCGTGCGACGTGGAATCTTCCGCATTTTCCATCACGCAGTTAGCTCTTTCTGCCAGTCAGACAGCAAGGCTCAAACCTAACCCAAACACGAGGATATGCCGTCAATGGTACCTTTCATCGAGCACGATCTGTGTGGAGGATCGAAGGTGTACACGACGGAGGGGTCTCGCAAACGTTTCCGAATTTCGGTCTTGAAGGCCTGATTATCGCAATCGGAATTACTCGCGCTGATCTCGCTCGAACGCTTGTCTAGTCTTACCATTGCCGACTACGAAGCCTGAAACCTACGCTGGCGGAGCTCTCGGAAGCTTATGGGAAGGTACATTGATGATTTTTGGAATGGTGTTTGAAACTGTCTCAAAGTGTCCTTTGGTCTTGGGATGCGATGAGGCCTTGCTCATCTTCACGCATGCAATTACCAGACAGGTCAGCATTTGTGAGGCGTACCTCTTTTGATTATTAGCCTATCAATGTAAAGGTGTTTCAGGTCATACGCACACCATTCTACCCCCGTCTTGTCAGTGATCATTCCTATGGAGATTCGCTACGTGTACTATCCGTCAGTCGTGACTCGCCAAGTCTGCCAGTGAACTACAGGCGGACTGACTCCCGAGGGAAAGCACACCGCCTTCCGGCGCTCCAGATATTCCTGCAACCTGTCCATCTGTTCATCGGACGTCCGGGACTTATTACGACCGACGGTGTACTGACATCCAAAGGATCAGTGCAATGACCATGGCCCGAGAGCCAATCCTATATGACAGGCTGGCGAAGCGGCATAGTGGGGCATACCCAGGTGCCGGAATCACATCCAAGTTAGCGGAACCCGCAAATCATGCCAGGTCAACGGTAGCGATCGTTGATGGTATCTCGGAGGGGCCTGGACAAGCCGTTGAGCTACGCAGTTGTGCTTTGAGCGAACAATAGGATGTACACACAAAGGAGAAACAATAGCGTTCGGATCAGGAGCTGAGAACTATAGGACGAATTTGCGCACGCATGATGACACAACCAAGACTTTTCCGGTGGAGAGGGGTGGAGGGACAGATCAATCAGACCAGCCAATCCGTTTCCGTTGAGAATGAGAGCGATTATGGCGACCCTGTGGGCGTGGGGGAAGTGGTAGGGAGTGGTGGGATCGTCTGCCAAATGCAGCTTGCCAACCACACGATCACCATGGCGAACGTTGACGACGTCAAAGAGTTCCAACTTCCGCGCGAAATGAGAGTGATCTGAGGGCTGATCTGAGCAAGGATAAGGGCATACCGCTGTACTGGGTGCCCTTGTTCTTTTTTTTGTTCCATGTGAAGCCAAGTCTTTCATGGCGATATATAGCCACACAGCCCAAAACAACGGTCTGATCGTTATTGTCTCCTTCCTCCTTCTCCACCACCATCGTCGCCATGCCTGATACCTCTGCAGCACAGACTAAGGCGAAGCACAGCCATGCTGCCTCAACGACTGCGACCCCGGCTCCTCGCAAAGTCCGCTTCAATGTCGGTCAGTGAACCGAGGCCGTCAGTGGCGATCCGGCGGGAGCTAAAAGTCGCCCGTAGGTACCCAATACCAGGTGCTCGACGTCGTCGGCGAAGGCGCGTACGGCATTGTCTGCTCGGCGGTGCATCGGCCCAGCGGCCGCAAAGTCGCCATCAAGAAGATTGCGCCCTTTGATCACTCCATGTTCTGTCTACGTACGCTGCGGGAGCTGAAACTGCTCAAGTTTCTCAGCGAGGCGGGTGTCAGTGAGAACGTACGTCGGCCCTTTTGTGCACACGTCGGATACTCATCAGGATTGTAGATCATCTCGATATTGGACATCATCAAGCCCTCGAGCATAGAATCCTTCAAGGAAGTGTATTGTACGTCCTTCTCTCTATTCCTCGATTTTCTGCGATTGTTGCTTATCATTGCTGCAGTAATTCAGGAGCTCATGGAGACCGACATGCACCGTGTAATACGCACACAGGACCTCTCCGACGACCATGCCCAGTACTTCATCTACCAGACACTACGGGCCCTCAAGGCTCTCCACTCTGCGGACGTCATCCATCGTGATCTCAAACCGTCCAATCTTCTGCTCAACGCGAACTGCGATCTCAAAGTCTGTGACTTCGGTCTTGCTCGCTCCGTCAAAACTGCCGAGCCGTCTGGCACCGAGACAGGCTTTATGACTGAATATGTCGCCACCCGCTGGTACCGCGCACCCGAAATTATGCTTACTTTCAAGCAGTATACCAAGGCCATTGATGTATGGTCTGTCGGCTGCATTCTCGCAGAGATGCTCTCCGGCAAACCTCTCTTCCCCGGTCGCGACTACCACCATCAGCTTACCCTTATCCTCGACGTTCTCGGCACACCCACTTTAGACGAGTTCTATGCTATCACTACTCGCCGGTCTCGCGACTACATACGCGCTCTCCCCTTCCGCAAACGTCGTCCATTCAGCGCCATCTTCCCGAACGCCAATCCACTCGCTATTGACTTTCTCACGAAAACCCTCACCTTCGACCCCAAGAAGCGCATATCAGTAGAGGATGCCCTCGCGCATCCGTATCTCGAGGCGTATCACGATCCTGATGATGAGCCCGTCGCACCACCGCTTGATCCCGAATTCTTCGAATTTGATCGTACGTTTCCCCACCATCTTTTCGGCCACACCTTGAGCTGACCTTTCCCCTTCCAGTGCACAAGGATGATATCAGTAGGGAACAGCTCAAGGAGCTGCTATACGATGAGATCATATCGTTCCGCCCTGCACCCATCGTTTGACGACCCACTCTTTGCGGCACTCTCTTTTCGATCATACCCACTCTTTTGACGGATCTCTGGCGATTTGAAATCGCTAGTCCTTGCTTGCTGATGCTTTGCTATCTTATATCATTTGTGGGACTATTTAACATACATATCCTTCGCTTGCAATGTCGGCGTACATCATAGCTTTTGTACATAAATGGTATGGAAGAACAAATGGATTCACGGGGGGATTTTGGAACAATCAGAAGATGGATCCGTCGATGCATTGAGGCGGCATGCATGTGCAGGAGACGACAAGACAATACGATTGTGGCACAGTGCAAGGCGGGGATCGATCGCTCCCATCGAAGAGTATCCGATCTCACAATAAGATTGCGAGCATTTCTGATTTGTGCTGTCAAAGTGTCTTTGACGGAGTATCGCAAAGCGCCCTTACTGAAACAATAAAGGCTCAGAGAACAATAGTGCTGAACCTCTGATACCATTTGGGGGAGCTTGTGTAACAATCGGAATCACAAAAAGCTCGAGCGGATCACATCGGGAACGTTGTGGCGCAAACTCTCAAATGCTACTTACTTTCAGCTCGTGTGGTTCGAACTGACTGTCAGACGCGTCTTGGCCATTGATGTGTCGATGATCTCCCGGGCCTTCGCTTCACACCTTCTTTGGCTCTTCGAATCGAATCTCGTTGTCACGATGCTAGATGGAGGATGATTTCGCCGTATTCCGCTTACTACCATCTGTTACACCGGACATTCAGACCTCGAACTTACCACGATCTGATACCAGAAACGAAGCCACTGACAAACAAGACGCGTACATCATTCTACTTACTATCAGTCATACGGGCCTCATACGCGTCAGGACTGAGTCTACGTACTTCCATCAATGATGCGGCCTGCCAAGTTCATCTTCATGTCTAGAAAGCCTAGAGCAGCGGAGCATCTGACAGACGTCCACTGAGTATGTTATGTCAAATACCTATCACTGATAGTAGGGCAGTGGTATACATATCTGCCGTCATCGGGGCGATTGTAGCAGCAGGTCTGAGCCAAGTTTTCGGCACTAGCGCTGTAGTAAGACAATTGCTAGACAACGACGACTGAAAACGTGAGTATCAATCGTTTACATGCGACCTGGATGCCAAGACGTGCCGCACCGGCTCAGATGATAACACTTGGATTTCGGAGACGAGGTGGCGCCGCCTTACACTGCTCTCCCGGCCTCGAGCCGAGTCTTCAATACCACTACGACGATCTTACGATGATTTCGGAGCGACAGAAAACATGAGAGCTAAAGTCTTCGCATTCACGGGGTGAGAGTAAAGTAACACAGTGTCACTGCTCACGGCGCTTACTGAGAGCGTACACTGGCAGTCCACGATAAGCAATTAGTACTAGGTCACTGCACAACTAGTAGCTGCTCAGAAAACGACAACGAAGCTTCCACCTAGATGCATAACATAATTATCAGCATGTCCATCTCTTCGTTACAAAACGCCACCGCTGTTCTCGAAACGATTTCCAAGATGATTCTCAACCCAGCGGAGATAGGCAGATCGTATGAACGTTTCAGCGGTGGCAACAAACAGGATGACCTGTCTCAGAAGGGTCAGAACCTTCGGCCGACTTTGACAGAATTGGCGAGCGTACCTGATCCCTCCAGTATATCGCTTGACCTCTATGAGAGCTACGTGGCAGCATGCAGCCACTAAAAGCCGTCTGAGGGGCTAGCCTAGAAAGATTAGCCACTGTATGGTCGTTACACGGAGGACGAGCAAATAGTTCTGCGCAAGGACTGTGAAAGAGTCAGCGTCACGGTGTCAACTGTGTCAATGATAATGAAACCGCCAGTACCCTGAAGCAGCTCGTAGAGTCACGATCCCGTCGAGCCACTGAGCCCACTCCTCGAGTCTGTCTATCAGCACAGACGACGCAAGCAAGATATCTTAAAACAATCCGGGAAGTTGCGGATTCAAGTTGGGCCGCTTCAATTCCTCTCGAGACTCGAACAGGGTAGAGCACCACAATTTTGCATTGCTGGCAGCAATGGCCAACTTGGTTCAAGAAGTACATTTCCTCTGGTGCTCGTCTCTTTGAGAAGATCACTGTCTCATCGCAGCCAAGCCATCTGGAGGTCTATTAGGTGACATGAGTCTCGAATACGTCAAGAGCGGTACCTGCAAATGTGTTATGGCTACGCCAAGAACCGACACGGCAGCGAGAAAGCTTCCAATGCCGGCCGATGCCAGTAGGAAAACGACTGGAGAGAGCATGGATTCGACTGCAAGTGTCCTCTCTGTCAGCAAGGTGAGCTAGACGGAGGTTCGTGGAACTACGGCTAGATGCAATATATCCGTCTTTTGGGCGCAATATGCGATGGTGACTGTAACGGAGCAAGAAAGGGTGCAGAAGACCAGGCGTTGCCGTGCCAGTGGAGTTTGAGAGACTTCAGCGGTGGTCATGGTCCGGTCTGAACCTGTCTTGCTCCTCAATAGCTCGAGCACCTTCCGGCAACGTGAGAGCTTCCGTGGGGAAACTGTTCTGTACAGTAGCGGGTGGCCATCGTTGACCTTGTAATTAGTTAACGGCACTAAGCTGATCGCCAATGCGCCATGTTGGTCATGTTCGCGAGGCCAAAACGTCAGGGGAAGAAGAAGAAACCATCGGACAGCGTTTCAAGATAGGAATGGGAGATATCCAGTACGAGGGCTCAAATTGTGCTGCGCCAAGTTGCCGGTGGGAGAGAAACCCGGTTGCCCAATGCCGCCGGCAACGCCAAATTCGCTTCATGGTTCGAACCGTCATGGTCAGTCATCGCCGCACCTCTCCATTTCGATAACCTTCGGTTGACCGAAGTGATAACTTCACACCGCTAATTTTTTGTAGACTGTAGCGATGCGCCATTTCGAACGACGTCCGTCACGTCGCTTTGAGGTTCCATGCTCATGTGAACGAAAACACGGTCTCGTGATGATCATCAATTCCAAAAACGGTAACCCTTGTCTGCATTCCAAGAGCAGCGCTCATTGTTTCTGGAGACCTTCATCCTAAAATGTCCCACAAAGCCTTTCTAGACTTAGATGCTTGTACTCAAAATGTTACAATGGTGTCCATGGTGATACAACGCGCAGCCTGCTCTTCATAAGGAGGAGGTCTGTACAGGGTATAAGAGTCTGAGTTGACGCTACTTTCGGCGAGTCTCTTTCCAAGAGCTTCCTCTCCCTCTGCTCCGTTCTTCATCTCTGTAGTCCTCCTGTGTCTGCGTGATGAGGAATGGATTGTGACCGCTGGTACTTCTCCCTCTTCTTTTTCTTCCATGTTCTGTCCTCTGGATGCCTTCATAGGCGTACCCTTTGCCGCGACTTCCCGCAGTGCTCATATAGTGGTTTGCACCGTGGTGTGTCTCCTTGTACGAAGCATGGTTATTGCGCGGCTGCGAGAGAGCCGCATTTTGATTGTTCTGCCCGTTATAGGGCACCGTGCAGTAATCATCACGAGTCTGCAGCTTCGGGTCTCCTTGGGACTTCGCAATTGCTTCCTTCATTACACTGGAGGGGTCGAGAGGCTGGTAATTGTGCTCTTGCACGAACTGATACTCTGGAAGGAATGGACATCAACACCGAAAAACGCGAACGATCCTTGGTAGACTTACCAGCGGCACCTGAATGAGTCCAGTTCGTGTCCAAGTCCCTCCTACCCAAGTCCCTCCAGTAATATACTGATTCTGATGAGTGCTTTAATCGGTCTTGTAGAGCTTATACCACGCACCATCGGTATTCGCCAGCTCGGGCTGAGCTGCGGCATCATCAACTTAACGCGCTCTCGGGTGGACATTGACCGCTTGTGATAATGTCAGAACGGCGCACGACGTTTTGACATCCAGACGCGAATCTCACCATTGCTTGATTGCGAACGCGTTGGTTCAGTGTCCGACTTGTCGCTATATACATCTAGGAGGCCATGTAATCAGCAAGACATCGGCAGCGACATTCAAGCCAACTTACACCGTGAAGGATGCGCCCGAAAATCACTATCGTGACTGACGATGGGGCCAAACTTTGGTCCCTGCGCATTCGAACGGCGGTCATGGCTGGATTGACTGTCACGGTTGTAGTTCATGCTGGACCTAAGCCTTGTCAAGCACATATCCTAATTGCCCGCGATGTGCCTCACTCACTGTGTTCGAATCTTGCTTCTTTGTAAGGTCGAAAAGTAGCGGAGATGGTGAGGATGCGGGGGGTGTTCTGAGAGGGCGAAAAAGAGGCTGCTGGCCCTCTGCAGCATTCCACTTCGCACATACTATAGTAAACGGTCTAATTGTTGTCCTACGGAAGAGAGCTCTCAGCAATAGATGATGCATCTAATTGTCTTCAAGCTGTGCCAATGCCAGTAACTATGTCCTCTCGGAATCCAATTAGGATGTCCGTTTCCATTAGGATATTCCTTTGACAGACCAAAAGAGGAAGAGAGATTGGCGGCTGTACACTGCAACAGTCTTCATAATCATGGTCTTTTGTCAATCGAATCTGACAACTACTGCACCTGATCACGCGAAAGCTGTGTGGCGCATTCGGCGCGACAAGCGCATACTGGTTGCGGGACATGTTTGCCAATGCTCTCCGTGGATTTCCCATACATGAAGCATGTAAGGCATCTTGTTTTGCTACTTGCCATCGCCCCACGCAACAGCGAGCATCATATCTCAGAAAGGCTGATAGCTTGCGGGCTCACGCGTACATCACGTGAAATCTCCTCGTGTGGGAGGCCCTTAAGAGACGTTCCTAGACAACTACTTGGGCTAGCCCACTGTAATCATCTGTCGGACTCGTCCTTCATACGTGTTCGAAGGAAATGATCGATAGCAATCGCTGTAGAGCTTGCATCAGGATGTTCTAGCAGATCCAGACCGAAAACTCTACTCAGGAGTACCACTTCGAGAACAAGATGACGTCAAGCAGCCGCTTGAGACAGCGTGCAATGTGCATCAAAAGGGCTCGAGTTCAGTAGCGGCGAAGCATGAAGATTAGCATGCCGACGCGACAGTCTTCGCCGACAGAACAGAGAGCGCGATAGAGAACTGATTTGAGAAGCACACTGATGCCTTGAAATTCGAAGGCACACAGTATACTGAAACAGGTTGATTACATTCAAATCGTTCATTCGCTGTAGCCTGCTTCACACAGTACGTCTGTCGTCAAACTTCGGATGTGTAACTTCATCGCAACGAAGCAATCTAGGTGCGCAATGAGCATATTGAAGAGTAAGAAGCACTGTCAGCACGTACCTGCATGTTTGCGATGATCAGACCCAAGAAGGAGACACCGAAGAAGAAGCCGCCGACGCCAGCATACACAGAAAGCAATAGAGCCGGGCAGAGCATGTTGATGAATCTGTTTTGCGTCAGGACAGAAATGAAAGACGCAATAGCTGGATGATACTGACTGGGAGAGCTTACTAGAAAAAGTGTTAGTCGTCGGAGGTGTTTGCTGACAGCGTGGACAGAGGAAGGCAGTCTTGGAAGTTGATGGCCAAACCAGCAGCAGCTATATGGTCAGCGCGAAGCAACAACTATCTAGCTCGGGGTCATACAGGGCAGCACAATAGCATTTACTCACCGAGTGACCCATGCATCACCCACTCTGACACCGCCGTTCGAGAGAAAAGATTATGGTTTCTGCAGCTGACGCGCCTTCCATTATTCGTCCGCGGAGATAAACCGTTACCGCTTGGTCGTCAGTGGATTTGGAATGGCCATACGCAGCTCTGATACTTGGGGGGAAGGCGCCAAGTCAATCTCAAGTCAACACTCGAGAGTGTCTTGAGCGTCTCGTTGTGATCAGAGCCGCTGGATAGAAGGTGGCTACCCCGAGTCGTGCAAGCACGGCCCGGCTTTGCCGACAACAGATTTTCAAACTTGGCCTCCTTCCTTCAAGTTGATGTCACCGCTTGCTTTTCTTCTCCCCAGCCGCTGATCGTGCCACCTCCTGCATTATTTTTGCTTCCACCGGGGGCAACAGGCTTGGCCTGAATCACAACAAATGGCGCCACCTATTAATCGCGATAAAGGCGTGAACCCACAATTCTTTACCCGGTCCAGACAGTCAGAATGACGTGTTTCTTCCAAGCGATTCGAGGGACAGAGATCTGCGGCGGCTCTCATCGGTTCAAGAAGATCGCAACGACCGGACGAGGTGAAAGGCAACGGCAGCCTAATCATACCGGCGAGATCAGACAGCTCCCTCCCCACCTTAACGTTCTGCACGTGCGCGGGGCAAACGATGTGCTTACGGAGACGGGCAGGCATCGGTCGATGGAGCTCTAGGTTGCGGGCAAGAAAGCCTCACTAGCAGACTTGAGTGAATCTTGTGAAGATACTGTGGTGCGTAGTGTAGTCGCTTTCTTCTCATTGGTGCTCATGTATACCTTATACCTTGCCGTCTAAGACATTCGAGTAATGCAAGGTTCCCTCTTCTCAAATTGTCTGGCCGCTCGAACTGACCCTTCAGGCGCTTCGAAAATCGAGAGACTACCGATGTTCCGATTATAGCTCATGGCCAGGCCTCACCAGGGCATTGAATGAGATATTATCCGAGAAACTTTCGCTATCACAGGGAGGACACATTTCCTTGGACGTTTCGAATACATCGGTCTGGGACAAGCAGTCCGGTTCCTGAGTGCCTTCGAATGATCTCGGTCAGCTCAACTAGAAAGCCAAGCCTCGAGGGCAGGTTGAGGGCGTTGTCTCCTCGAGCAGGCCAACTCCATATACTTCGAGGTCAGTCGCTCTTCCCAGTGCGCGCGAGCGCGCGATACTCGCCCGTTTGGCCTGTGCTTACATAGACTTGACTTTTCCCAGGTGTTCCAAAAATAAACTTCCATCCCAATAATAACCAGGTCCATGCTAAATTTTGTGCACCAGGACACTTCGGTCTGATCTCGGATCCCACACACGCGCGCGCCAACCAATGTCGTTCGTTCGACTCACAACACGTGATGTCAGTCACTTTGTGAGTTCCCTTTCAAGCATCGCATCCCTGGTATTTTGGGCTCGCACTCTATCTGACGGTGCAGCAGTTAGCTGCCGTTCCCTTTAGATTTATCCGCCTCCGTCGCATGACCGATAATATGGCGCTGACACTGGCGAGACAGGGCAAGCTACCGTACCAATATGACGATAATGCGACATTTCCAGCAATGATAATGAGGAGAGCGTGTTCTCGGGAAGGATGCCCTCTGCCCGACGTCTTTCCGCTTCTGCGAGTCGGCTCAACACCGGTTCAACAGGTTGAGCACGAGCTGCAGTCGTATAGATATAAAGCGCAACATATGCACGTTGCTCTTGTCGTCGCTCAAAAAAATGTTGACTCTCGTCACCTGCCTTGCCCTCGTTGGCCTCTTGCCAAACTACGTCCATGCTGCTGCCCCACTTTACGGACAGTGCGGTGGCACTGGATGGAGTACGTACACCGCCTGACATTCGACTTCGATTGCTGATAATTGGACCAGCTGGCGATACGACCTGCGTGGCAGGAGCTACATGTACATATTCCAACGCTTACTACTCACAATGCCTGTGAGGATGATGTGGCTTCTGCGCTGAGGTATACTGACTTTCGACATATAGTCCGTCGTCTACTACTGCCAGTGGCGGTTCTGGCTCAGCTACGACGACCTCAACTTCCGCCACTACGAGCTCAACCGGCGTTACAGCAGGCAACCCGTACACGGGCTACACGGTCTGTCCATTCCCACATTGAAGAAAAAGTGACTCACAATATACTTTCCAGATCTACTTATCACCGTATTACGCTGCCGAAGTCGTTGCAGCTGCAGCCAACATAACCAATTCCACATTGGCCGCGAAGGCTTTGACGGTCCAAAACATCCCAACGTTCTACTGGCTTGACGTCGTGGCCAAGGTTCCGCAACTGGGCACGTTCCTGGCTGACGCATCGTCGAAAGCTACTGCTTCGGGGCAGAAATACCTCGTACAAATCGTGATTTACGATCTCCCCGATCGGGATTGTGCTGCCTTGGCCTCGAACGGCGAGTTTAGCATCGCTAACAACGGGCTCAACAACTACTACAACTATATCGATCAAATCGTGGCCCAGATCTCCAGTGAGGCTTGCGAAGTTCAATGTTTTGAGTTTTGCTCTGATCATGTGCGCAGAATATCCCGATGTCCGTGTCGTGGCTGTCGTCGAGCCGGACTCTTTGGCGAATCTCGTCACCAATCTGAACGTGACCAAGTGCGCTAATGCGGAGAGTGCCTACAAGGTGAATATGCCCTCATCTGGCATCGACAGCTAGCACTGACTTCTCAATTTCCAGTCAGGTGTCACATACGCGATGGAACAGCTGAACAAGGTGGGAGTGTATATGTATCTCGACGCAGGCCACGCAGGATGGCTCGGATGGCCGGCGAACCTTTCGCCCGCTGCCCAGTTGTTCAACTCCCTATACGTCGGTGCAGGATCGCCCCAGTACGTTCGCGGCCTGGCTACGGATGTTGCCAACTACAACGCCCTCACGTACGTGTGCTCAGACATCTAGCAGAGAATATACCCGCTCATCTCATCCACCTACAGTACGAGCTCGCCGGACCCCATCACATCGGGAGACTCGAACTATGATGAGTTGCTGTATATCAATGTCAGCACTGTCCGCCTTGTACTTGTTTGAAGACTGACCGAGAGACGTTCTTAGGCGCTTTCCCCGCTACTCACACAATTCCCTGCCAAGTTCATCGTCGACCAAGGCCGTTCAGGAGTACAGAACATCCGGAATGCATGGGGTGACTGGTGCAACGTGAAGGGAGCAGGCTTCGGCACACGTCCTACGCTCTCAACTGGCTCATCCCTCATCGATGCTATCGTGTGGGTCAAGCCCGGAGGCGAATGTGACGGAACGAGCAATACGAGTTCAGCTCGTTATGACGCACACTGTGGACAATCGTGAGAAATTCTGTTTCATCTCTAGAAGCAAATCTGATCGTTTGACTCTCTAGTGACGCGTTACAACCCGCACCAGAGGCTGGGTCGTGGTTCCAAGCGTACTTTGAGCAGTTGGTGGCGAATGCCAATCCACCGTTGTAATTGAATAGTGTACCGATGATATTAAGCTAATGGTTCACAAACACATACTCCCATTTCTGTTTCATATATAATATCATGGGTTTGCCGATGAGGCGCTGAACGAGCATGGCCGCCTCCAAAACGTGGAAGCTGGCGATATCGATGAGGTCTGAGCCAAGTTTTTCAAGGTACGAACTATAGTCAAGTCGTTGACTTCGACTACTATCAAGCTTCGACAATGTGCCACCCATGGTGCTGCGTCGTTCGCTTTCTTTGCTGGTCATGTCAAGAAAGAAAGCCGATACTTGTATATTGAACTGCTCTGTGTGGCGCGGGAACGAGGCAGGAAAGGTTGGAGTTCCGCTGCACTATGCGTAAGTAAGAGTCAAAGTACAGCAGGAGATCCACGTTTCGAGGCACGAAGCAGATTGAACACGATAGACAATTACTGGTCAGTGAGTATTGGCTGTGAACACGATACATACATCTCAGACGTGAAGACAATTCCAGGAGAGAATTATACACTACGTAGATTATAACAAGTGAGGACGTATCGTCAAGAAGCGTGACTCTCTGATTTCTTCGACTGCATTTCCCGGTCAACGTGCCGCGTTGCCTTGTACATCATGCGCCTCCAACTGACAGCGTACATCTCCGGAGCCCTTACATCTCCGCTTCCAATCGAGCAAATCCCGTTCAACCCAGCAGCCCTACCCAAAGCAATCAGAGGTTCCTTCGAGAGAGCGGGATGTTCCATGATACGTGGGTAGTACCGCCCTTCGACGAGGTGCACTGGGATGACGGCTTCGCAGTCAGAATGCGTGAGACGGTGGAAGATGTACCCAACAGGAGGAATAGGAGTTGGCCAGGTTATAGAAACAGAGGGTTGGGATGGGGATGGAGAGGTTGGGTCCATTTGTGACATAAGGTCAAGCTCGGTCGTGTCCATCTCATCCTGGTCCACGTCAACCAAATGGAAGACTTCCGTCGACACGATAACAATATCCGGGTCCTCGATGATCATCTCGGCGTCGTCAGACTCGACGTCTACCAACACGGTGGCATTGATCGAGTCGTTTTTGGCGGGTAGCGCATCCTCTTCATTCCCAACATCTTTCTCCCCTAGATCTACATAATCCGCGTCTTCCTCCTCGTCCTGTTCGACGACTCCTGTCTCATCAGGTTGCCCCAACAACTCGTACAACGCGCCCGAGAAGACAAACTGCATAGCTGTCCACTCCTCCCGCGCCTCCGCGGTCATTTGGTATACATGCAGGAACAACCTGCGCTCCGATCCGTGACTCTTGTGTTGAGAAGGAGTCTCTCCATCCAGCTTTATATCCTTTGAACAAACATTGAGACGGAGAAAGTCTCCAGAGCTAAGTTTCTCTCCGCGCCACCACATCCAGTCTAGGACGGATGTTTTCGGGGTCAGGAAACAAGGGTCTGAATCGAGGATATGAGTCTGGAGGCACGTCGAATTCGATGGGTACTTACCACTTGGTGCCATTGGAATCCAATACTTTGCCAACTGCTCGGCCAGCCGCACCGCGTAGAAGAACGGTCCAGCAACGGTAGTCCACTGTGGTGGTGGCTGCTCGAACAGGAGATGTGCTGGTAGAATTTCGGTGCTCGCATTTCCGCACGCAGTCTCATATCCCGACCAAGCATCATACGGCACCAGGCGATCCTTGGGAATGGTGCGAGTGCCCGAACGTAGGAGTTGTACGTTGAAAGACTCTGCGAGCTCGGACCCGGAGGGCATGAGGGACTGGAACACATCTGCGAGGATGAGTCCCGGCCAGAACTTCACTCTGATCGGCTCGGGGTGCGCGTCCTTTGCGGGACCGATGATCGATACGTCGAGATACACCCATACAAGTTCGTCTTCGCGAAAGGTGGGCGCGGGCGTGGGCATAAGCAGCTGGGACGAGACCTTGTGCATAGCTAAATTGATTGGGTCAGACAACTTGGAGGATTGCCTATCGTACTCGATGGTCGATGTTTGGGTATGCGGGACAGATACCGAACGAAGAGGCGTTGAGGGAAGGAATCGCCCACTACTATCTCTGGCCCGCATCTTGTTGGGAATGAACGCCTGGCTACAAGCTGAATGGGCGGATGCCGATGATGGCAAGAAAGTCCCGTCGCTAGCTCTTTGGCGCTTCTTGCCCTTACAGCACCCTCTGCATTCACAATTTCTGGGATCCAGTCCTGGATCGGTCATGAGCCACCTGGCGTGAGGGGTGAACTCATTCGGAGAGCGAAAACGGTACTTGTCGTGGCCTGTAGAGCAAACGTTTCATCACTAGCCCCAGTGGCCAACCAAAGTTGCTCACCGTACAGATAAGTATCCGAATGGTTCGAGTAGTCTCTTACGGCACTCTGAGAGGTTCTCAAACGTCGGTATAGACGATACCCAGCAGGCAAGCTTTCCAGGGTATACAAAACAGATGGATCTGTTCAAGACAAGTGAGCTCCAAACCATCCCTTGTTTTGAGGGTGATGGCGAAGTTGAATTCCAACTCCGGCGCCGACGCGGACACAGGCACGGGCCGCACGGCTGAGAACTTGGTCGGGACTTTCCCGACGAAATAACCGCCTAGCCAATTTGGTCGCAAAAGATCGACGAGACAGTCATCTTTCTCCGATCTCGTTTGGTCGGATATAAGTTGACGAGATAGTCACATTGCTTATATGGTCGGACATTCAGAACACTCGACCAGTTCCTCACCTGGCCAACAAGAAGACTGAGCAGCATGTTGGCGTCGTAGTACCGATACCTTATAACATCTGCTGAACAATTGCAAGCCATTCAGAGCTTCTCCAACATTCCGCAATAACATCTCAGTGTGGCAGGGTGCCAATCAGGTGAACATTGGTAGTGTTATGTCTGTACACCTAGCTATGAGGTGACAACATGGTGAGAATTTGGCAACCAAATTGTCTTGCAGCTAAACAATAATACGGTCAGATTTGGTTCGATGAGATTTCAATGCGACCATGCAAGGAAATGGTGGAATTCTTCGTGTAGACTGTGCAAGACATGTCAATCTGGTCACCTTCCTCCGACCAAATTGTCGTACAGCCCATACGATGATCTCGTCGAACATTTCCCGACCAAGTTCTCAGCTGTACCTGTGGCTGCGTCCGTGCCGAAACATGCGCCGGAGTTGGAATCCAACTTCGCCAGATCATTGCTTGTTTTCGAGTCAATCACAGAGATCGTACCATACTTGGGGTTGTTTTGTGTCAAGGCAGTAGCTAGGTCATTTCGCCACTTGACAGCCAACTTGTAGTTTTCATCTATTGGTACATACCGCGAATCCTTGGGCCAGTTTTCTGGCCTGCCGTCCGAGCGAAGCAATCTGACGAGAGAGGGCATGGTATGAACGTGCAGAGAATGCTTTTCATTCGGTCAGGGGATATTTGTGGCCGCAGTGCTGATCAGTGATCAGATCCATTCTGAGTGGCATTCATGCTCAAGGGCAAAAAAAGGCTATGCTTCGAAGCTCTTATGTATGTACTAGTGCCGAATGAGGGAGGTCGCTGATCGGCTGCAGAAGAGACAACTGGGAGATCCATGTGCTGCTGAATGCCTGCCCGAGGCTCAACCAGAAATGTCGGGAGCAGGAGTCGATGAAAGTCAGGACGAGCCGGGGACGAGCCTTTGTCCCTGACGAGGTGAGGTTTCGTCGTTCGAGACCAAAAGGGAAATGGCGGGCCGATATGCCGAGCGAACCAATTTTTCGCCCTTGCCTCTCGCCGTCGGCAACTGCGTCGCTTCCGCCTTCATCCCAACGCCCAAGTACTCGCGGACACGACAGCAGAAACACAGCCTATGCGGACTCAGGCATGATGTGCTGCGGCGGCACTTGAATCCATGGCGCGCTATCTCTCTGCATCCGCGAACATGAGGCGACTGACGCGCTTCCAGTCGTTTCGCAGACCCGCGGAACGAGACAACGCAACACGTCAAGACTAATCGCGACCTGAATTATTGTTGATGAGGCAAATGTCGCGCACTCCTAGCATCAATCTGCTTCCTTACTGTTTCTGTACTTGGCCACCCTCATGGAGTTACACCCTTCGGAACAAGACCACCCATTACCGCCCTCGAAACACTCCACCCTCGTTCTCTGCCCGTTCGCACCTTACCTGACTTTCTACTTTCCCTGTCAGCCCGGTGGTCCCCATGTTGGCGCCAAGTATAGACATAGACTCCGATTCTCCGAGTGATATTTGTTGCAGAGGTACGCCTTGTCCCATGTTTCGTCTCTTGCTCCAACTCTCGTAGGATCTTTCTAAAACCCGCCACAGCTGTTCATCAGCGTCATCAGATGCTGCTGATATGTTGACGCACCACAACGTTCATGTGTGCTATCTTCTTATTGGATGCAAGTGTAGGTGCATTGCACGTCTCTTGAGACTTCAATCTGACACCGTTCTCAGGCGGTATCTCAACTCTCACGGACGATTCCAACGCGCGTTTCTGATTGCATGTCGCCACATGTAGCTCTTGTCTATATGGACCGCAATACGCTTCGGAGACGGCAAGCTGCCTCGACATCGTATGACTTGAGTCGGCTCCCAAGAACGCGTATACCTCTTCCACAGAGCCGACCAATTAGCTGGCTCAGTGGATGGTTCATCGCAATCTCACAACGATCGATTGTGCATGCGCGTCACAATCGTCTCGGGTGCACTTGCACAATTCTGATCTGATACATACTAATCTTGAGGGACTTCGAATTTGCATTGGTGGCGCTGAGCTATGGGAGCATTTCGGAGGAGTGGAGGCCCCGTGTTGATCTTGCTCGTCCTCATTCACACGAGGAATTGCCTCTAATCGTCTGCGCCAACGTCTATTCTATAAGTCATGACACTTCTGTCTACGCCTATCTTTGGCGCATCCACTATCGTTGAGGCTGTGTTGCTCTCCTGGGATCACACATCAGTGTGGCCCTATCATTGGCGAGTTCATTTGTCGAACGTCAAAGCTTCGCTGATGATCATCCTGTCAGCAGCGGTTCCGAAGTCTCCAGATTCGCGGTTCACGTTGCTGTGTTGCTGAGACCATCGTCCGTCTGAGAGGACCGCTGCAAACTACTTCCCAGTCGCGCCAGAAATGACTTGAATGTAGGCGAGGCAAGCTATTCCTCTATCCGCTGATGTTTTACTAATGCAGATATGTCTTCAGATCAGATATGAACCGGACTCTGTAGCCTACAGCGCTGTCTGTAGTCGTTTTTCTGCGCCTTGCAGCGCGTAGTTCTATGGCCTGTTGTCGATCTCACAACATCATTCCATGACACCATTGTCCGAGGCAGCGATCCCCTCGACGACCGCTCCAGCCCATCCATAGTGCACCCGGTTATCACGGAGTATGTTTCAACTTTCGACTCAGACATCACCTTAAGGTCATCAGCTCCAACTTGAACAGCACCTGCTGATTTACGCCAGACCACACCGTCTACAGGATCCGTCTATCATCCATTCCCCCCTTATGGCATCCCGTGTTAGCACCCGAAGTTCGTACATCTCGAGACGCTGATAAGAAGCTGGCTTGACTGCTAATCGGCCAAACTCCTACTGTCGAAGTCTCACTCCCACAGATGTTGTCCGCCGCAGATAACGCCCTCGTTGCGCATCTGGGAACGATTCTCTTCTACAATGTTGTGCAGGATGGCACCGCGTTCGTTCTATATGGTAATCTCCAGTGTCGTACTCGATGCCCTACGATTTAGAAATCATTCACTCAAGGGATTTATCTCGTCCTGTTTGCGATATGTTTTTGGATGACCCTGTACGTTTCTCTCGTTTGTTCTCCGTCCGGGATGCCTCCACTGAGCGCGCACTTTTGAACAGGCGGCATTCTCTCAAGTCGAGCGCGTCCAAGATCTTACTGGCGGCCATGCTCCTGCTTTTCGTATCGACCACAGCCCAGTTTGTGATCGACATGACGCTGCTGCTGCACCAGATGAAGGTATACCTGATAACCACGGACGTCCCACTCGACGAAAGACGCTTGCAATATACGGCGCGATTCGTGTCTGTACTCATCGCGGCGGACTGGCCGGTCATGGTCAATGTGAGTTGTGGTTCCTCATACGTGGTTCACTCGTTTGACCTACAGTGACTGTGTGCAGTTCATGGTCTCCGACCTGATCGTGGTCTGGCGCGCCTGGGTGATGTATCCCCGAAATTACATCGTTCGAGGTGTGCTTGCCGCGATCACATTCGTCGATCTATGTAAGCTCGGCGTTCAACCGTAACAACTCTGTCCTGACTTTTCTTAGTCCTTTGGCTTTATTCACAAGGCCTCGTCAGCACACATGCCCGACAGCCTTACAGCCCAGTTACGGATCAGCAAATCGCGACCGCGAGCACCTTCATCTCGTTCGGGGCAAATCTTCTTGGAACAATGTTCATCGGATTGAAGGCATGGTCTGTCGATCTCATTCATATATATGTGTTGAGCAAAACAAATATGAATCATGAACAGGGAGCACCACAAACTTGTGCGGTCTGCGGCCATGAAGAGACATTCCAGTGAGGTGTCGACAATTCTGGTGCTTCTTGTCGAGACAGGGGTGATGTTCGCCTTCATCCAGGTAGGTCTCCCCCTCCTTACACACTCAACAAGCTGCTCATGACCCCGGTTTCAAATTCAGCTCATCGTTGGTATCACCGGTCAGGTCGACAAAGTTGCTTTATCACCTTTCGGTCTTGCCACGTCTGTCATCGGGAAAGCAGGCGTATATCTTGCCGTACGTCTTGAACTGCCCCTCATTCTGATGAAGTATCAACAACGCTGTGCAGGCTATTCTACCAACTACGACCATCATTATCGTGCGATCGCATCAGTCCCTCGAGACGTGGTCCATGAAGAGCATGACCAGTAGCACTGTTGGCTCTTCGGACATCAGGAGAGGCACGGTCTTATCTACGCTTCAATTTGGACCCAACCCAACACAGAGTGGAACAATGGGCATGAGGACAAACGATTCGGAAACAGGGCGGGCAATAGGGCAAAGTGACAAGGATGGCGATATCATGGTCTAGTTATGGGCTGCTGGCGAACTTAGACATATCCCAAAAGGGTACCGTGTAGGTCCTACGTATGAATTGTATTGCTGAATAATTATATCTTTCAATCTGATCTGATCTAGTGCGTCGTTTGCCTTCGATTAGGACCCCACAAGTGATACACAGGTCGTCTGTCGTTGGTCATCAGCGGGGCGCCGGCATGAAATTGCACTTTACGAGCAGATGTTCATTGGAATCGGAGTTATGTCAAGGCGACATCTGTTGTGTCGCTAGTCGCGATGTGGCATCCTGACGGCCTCGATTCTTGGGACACTGTTCTTGGACTACTCTACTGGATCAACAATCGATGAAACAATGAACTTGTACAGATTCCTTCGAAGCCCTGCGATGACCCTTCAACTCATAATCAGGGCATGCATATGGCTCCGTCGTGCCCATCGGACCTCCCATGACATTCACGACATGGGCACGGAGGATAGCAGGATGCACACCAGTGACTTCGATTGGAGCTACAAGTGTTGACTTTCAATTCATAGTCTTTCATAGAGGAGAGGTAAATATCATGAAAAATGCTATTTTTGACCGAAGTTATCACAGATATGCTTGAACACCCCTCTTACGGAGATACTTAAGTGTTTTGAGAATACCTGTGCCATTCAAGGATGTTCCTTTACGGACTCCAAGTACGACCTTCTCCAAGCGCCTTACGCCATACTTCTCCCAAAGTTTCTGCTTGGACTTGAGGGCCCCCTTCGGCACTATGTCATAGAGAATGTTGCTTGCCGGAAAGGGGCCTGTCTTTGGGCGGCCTGTCTTGACAAAGTCTGAGTCCCATACCAGCACCACCTCGGTGAGGTTGGGATTCGTCTGTCATCGAGTTCATCCGGCTTGCGTCCTCCCTGGTGGAATGATCGCACAGTTGGGGCTTTCTGCTCAATTTCGGACGGGCCAGATTGGACAGCACTGATTGGTGACTCACCCGGGCTGAAGGCCACACAAGCTGAAATAGCTAGGATCGACTCTGTGCTCCAGGCACTTGCTGTCGAACAAGAGCGTTTTGACAATCAGATCCTGAATGTGCGTCGCCTCATCTCAGACTCGCCCATGCGCTCACATGGACTCCCCATCGAGATATACACCCTCATCTTTGTCTTTGCCCTCCGCAAACCCTTCCTTCGCGAACGTGACCGTCACAATTTGATGCTCGTCTGTAAATACTGGCGGCAGATAATTGTGAATGCGCCCGCCGTCTGGACTACGATTCACGTCGATAGTGATACTAAGCCAAAGGAAGTCGAGCACGCTCTCGTGAGGTCTAAGAATGCTTCGCTGGATGTAGTCATTCGGTCATCCAAGGGTCATGGCTTTGCCGACTTACTGAAGGCACACGCGAGATGGCGAACAGCCACCATCTTGGAAGGAGACATCAGTTGTCATCCCGGTCCACTCAACTTTCTTCGTCTTAGATCGCTCGAGTTGGGTGTTGACCTGCGTGGCTTTGACCGGGGCCCATTGCTTTGGCCCTCCATCCACGCTGTGCCCGAGCTCCGATTCCTTGGAATCTATGGAAATGGCACAATAGAGGGCCTGCATATTCCATGGGCACAATTGGAAAGGATCAGCGTTAGCAAATTTGCTGATGTTGCCCTCTTCCAGAGAGAAGACTTGACATCGAGGATCATCATCACTGGATGGTGATCAAGGTTGAAGGTTGCTGGCGCCCGCCGCGTGGGAGTCCGTCAGATAGTCTGCAAACCCGATATCTGCTCTCAACACTTGTGTTTGGCCAAGAGTGCTGTCGTTGTGTGTTGGACTATCTCAAGTCGGTCGAAATCCCCACTCTCAAGCACCTGCGTGTGTACAAGGGCTCCCGTGGAGGGATATGCCATTCTTTTGAAGAGCCGCCGAACTGGCCAGATGCTTTGGCTGACCTCATATGCCGCTCAAAGTGTGCCGTCGTCTCGCTCGACTTTGCAATGGATTCTGGGGCCGACGAATCCTCGGGAGTGTCCAAACTTATCGACGTGTGCCCGTCTCTGCAAAGCCTCACCATCGACGAGGGTTTGACTTGTGCTCAGCATCCCGCTGCCTTGGACCTGTATCAAGCATCATTGAATACTCCTTTACGCCTTCCACAGTTGACGAAACTCGAACTCAGCTACATTGCACGGAAGCAAGATACATCTCTTGACGAAATTCCGCCCATGATGGACCCACTCACCATGCCATTCTGCTTGCTCAGCATCCTTCATCAACGCGTCGGTTCTGAGGCTAGAGAAAGGGGTTTTGCGCCACTAGAAAGCGTTGCCCTAGGTGTGCGACCGCAACCGAAACCGCATGAGTCAGGGCCGGTCGACCCGGAGCTTGAAACCTACTATTCGACATTGTATGGGGCCATCCGCGCTATCGTCGATACGATGCGCGAGAACAGAGTCAAAGCCTGGCTTTTGTAGGATGTGTCAAGTAGAATCGACATCTGCTATTGGTCAAGGGGATGAGAACCACCATTTACCAGTCGGTCATACAACTCAAAAATACCATTATGGGTGCCAGAACAGAGTTCACCAAATCCTATATTTTAAGGGAGAAGGGACCCGAGTTACAAGAGACAAAGACAAAGCCACGTGGCTCAAGTTGACAACCTGTAGCTACATAGCCGACATACTTATTGTCAATCTGAGTGGTGGTAATGTCTCTAGATATAAGCCAAACATATATGGTAGCAAAAATTTTGGTGGCCTTAGCTTGCAAAACGCGGGAGACAAGTCAGTAGCTGATCTTGGCGATTGCGCAAGCTTGCCAGTAACCGCAACAAGCACCTATCCTGCCCATGCTGGGTGCCAAACGGAATGATTGCAAGTACTACACAGGGATGAATATGACTTGAGGGCTCCAATTTGCAGTAACAGAGCAATATCAACACGGGCAGCAGGCGCGCTTGGATGAACGTGCTCAGCACTGTGAGCTGCATGGCACGAGATACTGAGCGCTCCACAGGAGTGTTGGATCCACCAGCGTGTGTCGAATATTTGCGGTAGATGGCCTTGCGGGTTGGATGGATGCCTTTCTGTTACTGAAGGAATGGACATAAGTACACAGGGAAGCATATCAATATAACGAATGGCTGTGGTGCTGTGACGGGATAGAGGGGTACACCATATAGGACTCAGAAAGGTTGGATTGAAGCGGTTTGACCCAATGAACGTGCTATGTGGGATGCGGGATAGTATATGCCACAAGGGCAAATGCACTCTGCAAGGTCATAGTTGAGCCACTGTTGAGGTCTCTGCATGACAGTAGCTGATGTGACAAGTTCAGCGTAGGTCTGGCATATGTGAGAACATCAATCATTCTAGGGGAGCTCGAGAGCATCCGTCGAAGACGGGTGCGGCAGAGCTTACTTCTGGTAACCACAAATCTGCACTGCAAGCAGTAGCTTGAGAGATCTTACCAAAGATGCGGAGACACCAATTCCTGCAAGCCTTCTAGGGGAGCTCGAGAGCACCCGTCGAAGACGGGTGCGGCAGAGCGCACTTCTGGTCTACTTCTGGTCACACAAACCTGCAAGTACATAGTATAGTTGCTAACATGGAAAATGTAGATTGTTGCACAAATCGTGACCAACTGTGCAAATTGTCGGCCTCAAATTGACCGTGTTCGCACGGGCTATCCTGCTAGTACAATTTAATACGGTTGGTATGTATTACAACAAAGAGATACAGCAGATGTCGTCAGAAAATAGAAACACTAATGTACACGAAGCGACGTAAGACTTCAGACTTGCTCGACATGTTCCACACTCCCGTCGTCAAGGCCTTTCGAGCCCAACCTTCGCTTCAAATCCTGCTCAACAGACTCATACCTCTCCGGCCTCTGGGTTTGTATCGCTTCCGCGTTTCTGAACACAAACACCATCCCCTCGTTCTCCCTGTACAGGCGATCTATGTCCTCTAGATGTCTATTGGACGTTTCGGGGTATAAAAAGTAGATCAACTGCGGAGATTCGGTCGATCAGCCATTCAAATGCGAAGTTATCCAAGAAACTCACCGGAACGAACGCCGCATTGAACGCCATCCAGATCAGGTAGAATTTCCATCCTAGGTTCTGGATGCCAGGCGGCGTAGCCTGTACGACGACGTAATTCGATATCCAGTTGCTGCCAGTCGCCAACGCTGCGCCCATCGTCCGCATACTGAGTGAATTGATCTCCACTGGGTACAGCCATGGAACGCCCTGCCAGCAAATGCCGAAGAACACGTAGTACAAGAAAAAGAACGCAGTCGCAGCGGCTCCGAATTTCTCTCCGCCTTGAGAGAGGAATGCAGAGATGAACATATAACACATGGCCTGACCAGCGGCGCCGTACATCATGAGTTTGCGACGTCCGGCACGTTCGATGAGATGGACACCGGCGAAGGAGAAAATGAGATAGGACACAGAGTTGCATGCGGCGAGGAGGCGGGCGAGGTTGCTCGACAGACCGACCGAATTCTCGAGGACCAAAGGTAAGCTAGGACCTGGTTGAGAATCGAAGATACGAATGACTTTTGAGAACGTACTAGTAGCTTGTGACGTTGATACCAACGAGTTGCTGCATCCATTGGGTACCGGCGCCGAGCAATAATCGCTTGACCATCCCCGTGTTGCCCGTACGCCCTCTGAGAACATCCTTGAAAGGCGGACGTTGTTCCCTCTCAATCCTAACGGCTTCGAGGATCTCCTCCTTGAGGGCGACAATGTCTTTGTCGTTGACGCTCGTACCCTCTCCTTCCAAGGCAACCAGGACTTCGACACCCTCCTGTTCACGACCATGCGCAAGGAGCCAGCGCGGGGACTCAGGAAGCCATGGGATAGTAGCGAGCATGACAACGGAGAACACCAGCTGGAATGCAATGGGGAACCGCCAGCTGATGCTGCCGGACAAGAAAGAGAAGCCGTATGTCATCCAGTTGCTGAGCGAGAAGCCAGCGATGTTCATGCTAGAAGATCGTGTCAATCGAAACAGCTGGAGCGTGAGAGGGGAAATTGCGCACATCATGCCTAGGACAATCAACTTGCCACGCATGCTGGCCTTGGTCGTTTCGCTCTGCCATACCGGAGACGTCGCCGTGTTGACACCATTACCCAAGCCAGTGATTATCCGTGCCACGATCATCATAGTGACATTTGTCGCTGCCGCCTGGAGAATCGCGCCGATACTCATAACGATCACGCCGCCAATGAGAGATTTCTTCCGGCCCAGACGTTCACCGAAGACGAATGTTGACATGGCACCCGCAAAGCTAAACGTAGGGTAAGCCAGGGAGCAGAATTGAATCGAGGGTGCTCACCATCCAATGTCATAGAGGGACACAATGGTACCTTTCAGATTGGCATTAGGATATCCCATCTGCCTGAGGAAGTCGTCCGTCACGATGATCCCGCCAAAAACACCCTGGTCGTATCCTGTACAGTTCGTAATCAGCACTTTCATGTTGTCCGCCGCCCGCACGAAGGACTCACCGAAGAGCGTCATGGCAGTAATACATGCAACCGACACCCAGATGTTGAGTTTGGTGCCTGTTAAGCCCATGTACGGCCGCCTCGTGGTTGATTTCGCCATGGCTTGTAACGTGGTGGGTGATGGACCGAGGAATGGAAGCTCGTTGACTTTGGGACCTTCATCTCGGATCCTCTTTATATAACGGCGACGAGGGACTTTCGGAAGGATAGTTTCAACTTCTGACGTCATTTCCCCGCATGGGGAGAATTGCCAATTCGTCCAAGAAGCTCCAGGAAGCGTCATCTGGTCTCATCTGGTTGCGCGTATTCTCGCGTATTGTTTTCAGCCGACGCGCAAGTCAAATTGGGATGTCACCTGCGCGTAATAGAGCCGAGGCGAGACCTGGGCGTCGAGACAGTTGGGAGCTTGGCTCAGGTTTAGCTCCTCGCTTCGTTCCGAAGTGGAAGTGCGGGCAAGAGTATGGTGTGAGCTCCATACTCGAGTAGTAGTAGATCCCCGCATCCAGACATCGCGGAAAGGGCAATGCGACGTGTCGCTCAGGTCGTTCATTAGAACCGTCCAAGAGCAGACGGCATGGATAAGGACGTTTGAAAAGGTGGAGTAGATGAGTGATCACGAGGCTCTACGACGCGGGACATACATCCGGCTATACTGTATACATCCGGTATCGAGGGAACCAGTCTTGCCATCGGCCCGGTATGAACGTCTTGAACCTCCGTGACGCGCCGCCCAAGCTCCCGCCCATTAGCCCGATGTCGGCGGCTCAAGCGCCTTGCGGCGGTCTGTCGCGTCGACTGCCCCAGTCCGCTCCCAATAGACATACAGAACGGAGCGTAGAGCTGGAGTAAATGGATGTCTTCATGAATCAATTCCCAGAAGGTAAAAGACATTTGCCTGTCTGTGGGATCAATTGAGTTATAGCACGTCAAGTCACAGTCGAACGGTGCTTACACTTCGACGATGTGTATCTTTTGCGACTGATCCAATTTATCGTGTCGGCTGCAATGGAAGTGCTGCGAATTTTGAAGGCCTCCGGCGCCGGACTACTGAAAGAGATTTAGCGTCACAATGAGCGCGATTTTACGCGAGCGTGCATACCCGAGAGCAATCAAAGCCTCCGCTGACGCTCCATGAAAGTTAACGGCCGATAAGGACTCGCGGTGCGGTGTCCGTCTCAGATGGAGCAGACGGGGTACGGAATCGTACTGAGTAAATTGTAAATCAGACGTCAGGACGTCCATGGACGAGGAGGCCTGCCGGGTTCCACCTAGCGCACTGTCTCAACCTCTTCCGCCATAGGGCTGAAGCGGTTGCGTTGTTGCATCGAGCTCTGGAGCGATGGATCGGTCACGAGAGGGCCGACCATGTCGGTTGTTCAGAAAAGCATGTAGAGTCGATGACGACGTCGTGTATGTAGAGGCGTGCAGTTTTCCTTGCTTGTTGACGTTTCGAACAATGAATTTGCGGGCGCCCGCCTGTTCTCGGATATTGACAGGACTGGGAGGAGGATGTCAATGACTTGAGCACTGGCCAAGAGAGTACCGTACCATTGTTGCCGCTGCGCCGCATGTTGTGAACAGTTCAGCCAACATTGCGCAGGGATAAGAAGGCTGTGCGAAGCGGACGTCAACACAAAATCAAGCGAATACATAGACTTTATGAACTTCACTATCAGTTTTATGTCCGTTGAGACTCGCCATCACGATCCCAGGCTACGCGTGGACCTTTTGCACGGCATGATAGAGCTTCCATATCCAACGCGATTTGTCCGGTTGCAGGGTTTCGTGCTCAGCCACCCAGCGACACGCGTAGAGCGAAGCGAGAGGCGACGCCATGAAGGGGAGAGGTTAAATTTGATTTGCCCGGGTCCGCTTTCTCGGATGTTGCCGTACCGTTTTTCCGACTTTGCTTCAGCCTTCCTTTGCTTTCATCCATGGCGGTCCATGTACTCCCCTGCTTGCGCACCCTTTCTACGAGCTCCCGTGCAGAGCTGTCTCTTTTCTATATACCCTTGCTCCAAGGTCTAGGCCAGAGTGAGCGCATCCAAAAGTTTATTGACCGCTACGAAGCCTGGAGCCACTAAGAATGGAATGATCTGCGCTCTGAAGCGTGGCGATATATCAATGGCAAAATCTGGCTCCCATCTCTTGGAGTGCCTTTGCCATGAGCACGGATTTGAAGCTGACCTTGATCCACATCCCTCGTTCAGACGGGGACTTGACGAAATGGCCCGTAAACGATGGGCGATACAAAAGAGTCAACGACCCAGACGACAAGACACTTATAGCTTGGAAAGAGGGTATTGCCAGTGCAGTCCGGACGCAACTTGGTACGTATAGCGAAAATCCGCTTCCTGCTCATCGAACTTTGACATCGTATAGAACCAGGTACCCAGTACATCCTCGAGCACCTGCCTGAAGGTTACGGACTGTTCCGTCGCCAGCGAGAAAGTACCAACTGCAGAGACGGATACGCTAAGATGACATTCGACTCATATCTCTATGGTGAGTTTGATATTCTGTAGCTAGTCATGGTTGTCTAAGCGCACCGAACAGGACATCCATCGATCTACGGCAAATTCGTATTCAACTCGAAGAGAGAGTTCATTCCGCATGCTCAGTGGCTCATGACCGACCCCAGAATGGACAGGAGCAATTGCAAGTGTGTTCTATGCGCAAAGGATGCGAAGAAGGCTAAGAATTCCGGGGCGTCATACGGTAGAGTCAAAAGGCCCTCCTACACGAACTCGACATCATCGGCCTCTCCGGCAGCATCTGCCGCGTCATCTCGGGACTCTACAGCCTCTTCTACTCCTGCCTTTGAAGAGCCGCGTAACCTTAGCAGGCTTAGCTTGGCGACGCGCATGTTCACGTTCGTCTCGCCCCAGCCGTGTAATCCCACGTTTCAAGAAGATGATCTTGTATGGGTCTGCCTGGACGTCCCAGTCGTCTGTCCTGCTGTACAATCAAAGGAAGCCGACATCAAATTTTGGCCCGGTGTCATCCTCCCGAATGTTATTGGATCGTCTCGGCCAGCAGAACTCATGGAAACCTTTAACGTCCAGCTCCTTTGTTCGGGCAGTCTTTCCATTTCTTCAGACCGTCTACTTCCCTACGATGCTTGGTCGGGTTACGGAAGCTTGGACGGAAATGCTAGCGCGGCAGAGTTGGCAGTGCACCTCCTCTTCGAGCTGCCGTCACCGTCGTGGGATGCCGTCATTGGGCCTTTTCTCTACGCGGCGCGATTGGCCGAGCAGATCACCAAGTATTGGATCCCGATGGATGGTGAGAGAGCCTTCAAATCGTGCTTTACCGTCCGCTAACAATTCTTATACAGATTCCGACCAGCTTATATCTCAAAAGAACTCGGAATTGAAGTGGATCTGGTGGCGTGCAGAGAGGCTTGGTCCCGGCGACTTTGTGCGCCTCAGAGTGCTTGCATTGGACGTGGAGTTGGACGGTAACCCCCTTCAACAACTTCGAACCAAACGATCGTGTGTCCTATTCCTTCATACATATGGAATTTCCGCCACTGCGCAACAAGATAACGCTGCGATAGAGTTTGCAGTATCGGGCGCATTATATGAGCTGGCGGGCGAAGACGATGAAGCTGTCGACGTCGAGGAGTGCATCTTGGTGGACGCGGAGGGACTAGATGCAAAGGAAGACCAGGCCGGCATACATAACGCACCCCTGGACAGAACGAACAACGACGCTATGTCGATCGACGTGGATGCAGACGGCGCTGAATGGGACACCTCTCCAAAGGACGACGCAGACATGATTATCATATCGACGGACGACTTGGACGTGGTGGACGTCGAACAGGACGAGCTGATGTCTGAGGTAGCTTTAGGCCTAGCGGACGAGGTACAGAACACTTCCATGCTTTCGAAAGACAAAGTGCCGCCAATTTCCCCATCTCCGTCGCCTTCTCCGAGGCCCTCTTGCCACTCATCTATCCCCACGATGTGGATACCACCTCGTCCGCCTGTTGGGTACGCCTTCCGCCAGATCACACCCACAGATTGCGAAGTCATCATTCCTCTGCATCTGGTCCAAGGACGTTATTACCCGCGCATCATGGAGCATCCTGCACTAGCAAAGGAACCTCTGAGCGCGTTAGGACGCGCCGCTGAATTGGAGGGACTACGTTTATGTGATGCTGCAAGCGAGCAGATCCCGGAGATCTATGCGTTCAGTCGAAGGCGAATGCACGAGAAGGCGAAGTTGGAGATTGAGAAGGAACTGGGGTTGAGGTAGCTCTTGAAGCCTCGTGAATCGTGACGATATGGACGATGTGTACCGTTGATTGTACAGTACAGCCCCACCACACCGATATTGTGATCTGTCTTGCAGTTTACGACACATAATCAATGGAACAAAGAAAAGTTCGGGCATCATTGAGTACGCGTCCGGGGAGAGGATTCATCCGGGACTCACAATGTTGACACGGCAGGTATTGAGAAAATCATCGTTCTGGCTCTACCAAGGCGATTGCATCGACAGAGGATACCGAGATTGTGGCCGTCGAGGAGAACGTTCTCACAGAACAACTCCTTCCCACCGACTAGGTACACCTTTCGTCAATTTGTAGCTCCCAGTCGAGCAAATAAGCACACCAAACTAAAAGGAAGCACTGCTCACGTATCAAGATCCACCCCGCACCGGCAAAGGAAGTCGTAAGGGCGTGTTGGCACGATGTGGCCTGATATAAGGTTGTGAAACTTAAACTAAGACGTCGGAGCTCAGACTCTACATTTGGTTTCTAGGTAATTCGAATAGTACTCGGCCGTTCTATACAGGCTACGTAGTGTTTTGTATGAATAGCCTTACCAGCGGCTATCATGGCAAGGAATAGCCTATGTGAACAGCAATTACAAGAAACACAATATCTTAGTCCAACGCGACTTCTCTAGTGCATATTTCCTCCCATACAATCTCCCATTCAAGATATACAGACAACATCTACATATCGTGCTCAACAGATCGCATAGACAGGAAGAATTGGACCGCCTACCTCCTTAATGCGCTCCTTGTGTGCTTTTCTCTTGGCCACAAATACGCAAAAAGTCGACGAGTCTGCCGGGAGCTTGTCTCCAAAGAAAACATCGGGGAAATCGCGGGCTACGCGACGCGCCATCGCGGAGATGTCTGGTTTCCAGTAGCACTTTATACGGGTAACATTTGGAGCGCCATCACGAAGTCGGTCTAGAAACAGGTGTGTGAGTGAGTGGGAATGGATCGTAATGACGGGGAAATGGTCGCGACGCACCACAGGGTGTAATGAGCTTAAGAACTGGGGGTTGCGCCCAGGGCATCTTCTTTGCGAATGCGCTGGAACGACCGTTGCCATCTGGAACGAGGCTTCCAATACATACAATTCAGAATTATTGCAATGTATAATCGGAGTGACGCCTACTTCTTGTTGAGGCACGACTTGCATACCCTCCAAAAGGTGGTGTAGATGTGGATCATTTGGACTCGGACGCGTGTGGCAGATGAGCCGCAAAGCTGTAACGAGGTATAAGCTTGAGAAGCCGTACGTTGATTCGATACGAGCATACCTGACATTCGGTGCCAAACAGGAAGCAAGCCCACTGCAGTTCGGACATGACTTTGGGCGGTGTAGGAACCGGAACGACTGATATAGCGCGAGCACGCTCCCAGATATTGACAAATTTGTCGGAGAGAACTTCGTAGAAGGTGCGACACAGATACAGCATGCGCACGAGTTCTTGCGTTGGCAGATGGGCCAGAATCTCGAGGATGAGCTCGACAGGTAAGAACTGGAAACGATCGATCTTGAGGGATTTCCTGGCTCTCTGAGTTTTGACGACCGGCGCCTTCGGCGTGCAGGAAGCCGACGCTGTGGTAGGCTTGGGTTGGGTCTTTGCACGCTTTGGGGGTGTTGGCTCTTCATAGTCGGAGCCTGCTTCCTCGTCGGTGGCAACCTCTATGATTGGGGCTTTGCGTTTTCGTGCTGGTCGCTTTGGAAGTTCAATGTTCGACATTGTGAATCTGGTGGTCGTGGTCAGTTGTCGTAGTACGGTGCTTGCCTTTGACGACTACATTTGGCAATCGCGCGTCTGACTCTCGATCGTTGCAACTTGCACGTGAACAGATGGCGGTCCATTCTCAGCCTACGCCTGGCCTCGATAAGGGTCGATTGAGATATGAGCGGCCCTTTGACTTGATATACTCAATCTTACTGTAATTTCTGGATATCAAAACGGAGAGGTTGTAAACTTGAATAGCTGACATCGCCCTTCATACGGACTCGGCGATACGAACCCTATGGACAGCCTGGCCAATCAGACCGTATACTCCAGCAGCTTCCAAGTATTCGATTTGCCCAAGGACTCCTCATAGACTTGAACAAAGGTAAGTCAAGTTATAGACGACAGTAGTTTCTGAGTAGTAATAGCGGACGGCAAGTGCCGAATACAAGCCGAGACCACCAGGACCCCGGGACCGCGGCTTGCTCTCAACCAATGTCCAGCCTGCAAGGCTCCGTTGACAGTGAGCGCGCCAGTCGTTCTTCTCGCCTTGGACGCTAACGGCGATGGCGACATAGAGCGCGTACTCCTCATTCTGCAGGATGGGCGGGCGATAGTGGTGCGTGTTGCGCCATAAAGCAACCAGAACGTCGGCTAATCGTCGCCACGCGCGTCGGGCAGGGCGTTCTCTCAGGCTACGACCAAAAATCGAACGTTGTCCTCTCGGATTCCAAGGAGCGGGTGTACAGCTTGGAGGAGGGCGTCGAGGAGATCCCGCTAGGCTTGTACCTTGTCAAAGGCGATATGATGTGCGTCAAAAATACCGCCTCCTTGCTCCCCAATCGCCGCCGTGCGCTGACTAGCTACAGCATCCTCATCGGCGAAATCGACGAAGCAAAAGACGAAGCAGTCGACCTGTCCACGATCCGCGCAGAGCCATTGCCGCCCATCCGCTACTAGTCGCTGTTGCCATCGATGCCGCCATCGTTTTTGGCACGTGGCCGGGGACCCTACGCGAGAAGCAGTTGGCTCCAAGGAGGGCTAAGATTGCGTAAAATGTATGTTTGTGGCGTAAATTGAATATCTTATGCTGATCTTTCGTGAGATGTCCTTCGCCTGCTGCATGCCCTCCGAGTCTCGCCCGTAAGTATTGCCGCGTATTTACGTGTATTCTGGTAGCCATCCCATGGCGGTAATTTATCCTTGCCACTCCCGTGCAAACTCGCCAACAACCAGAAACCTACAAGTCGAAAAGGTGCTGTCGAGATTCTGAGCTTTGAGATGCAAACACGATGGCCTTTCCGGATCTTCGAGCCTCAAGTGCGTCTTTTCTGCGTCGTGTTTATGCTTTGTCGATTGATGTCCGCTTCAGCGTTTCTGCTGATCTTTGCAGCGCTTTCGTACATCCTTAAGATGGTCTTGTAATCAGTGGCCCGTCAATCGCATTTGACTCTTACCTTTCCAAGAGATGGTCTTTCTCGCGCTAACGTGATAGTTCGCTGCAAGATGGGCAGGGTTGTCCATTGTTCCACTCATTAGGCACACAATTGATCCTCGCAGCGCAACTCTACCACCTTCCATAACGAGCACACTCCTGGGACCTATGCCACTTGTCCCGCGGTGTTACTGAGTATAAGAGTGCGGTGAAAGGCGTCAGGCCTCCCTACACTACGCGACTCCTCAAACGCATCCCCGGGTCGAGTCCATGCCTACTAATCTGCGCCACCCAATCGCTCTCTATCGACATCCAACGATGTCCTCCTCTACTCAAGCCCCCTCCCCCACCCTCTCCGAGATGTTCGAGCGTGAGCGGTCGCCGACCCTAGACGAGATGCTGGTGGATCTCAAGGAATCGGTCGCCCAGTCCGATCCAGTGGCGCACTTTGACTTCACATTCACCTTCAGACGCAGTAAGGATTTCGACGATCAGTTCCTCCCCATCATGCGTCCCCTCGACGACGGCGAATCGAAGTCAAATTTTGTCGAAGGGGACGCGTTCATACCTATCAAATACCCCCCGGGCCTTGGCGATCCCGCGATTATGCCGCCATCACCTTGGGTTGACGCCACCTTGAATTACAAGACTCTCAGTGGAGACAGGCCATATCGCGATCCTTACTGGGAGACTGTGAGTAGTCGCCACTCTTCTGTTAGTCAATTCGAGTTCTGACCACAAGGACCACTAGGTCATCGACGAATATCCTGTCATCCAGTGGAACGCTGACGGTCAGATCATCCCATCAGGGAGGTACAAGCACGAGAACGTATACACCGTTAACCAGCACAGCTTCCGAAGCATCTGTCCGCTCCCTCAGCGACGTGCCGCAGTGAAAGTTTCGCCTTCCCGACCCCAACAGTCATCGAGACCCCTCGTTGCATCCCCACCCGCGATCCGGGCTTCCCCTCGCATAGCACCCGTTGCTGGCGTGAAACGTACCGCATCCTTGCCAGGGAGGCCCGCCAAGAAGGCCAAGGAGAACGAGGCGAAGGCGATAGCCCAGAAGCAGGCGTCCCACAGCGCAAGTCCGGAACCGAACCACAATCTGGGGAAGAAGACGAATCCGGGTCAGAGCGCGTCCGTTTCGCACCGCAAGAGGAGGTCGGCGCGGGTCGCGGAGATTATGCTTTGTGAGTGAATTCAAACACGAAGGTGTAGGAATCGTCACACATTTGTACCAGAGATGCGGCTTAGTTTCTGCACTCTATCGGCGATGTCTTATCTTTTCCTGCACTTGTCCTCTTTCCTTAATACGTACCCTACTTTATTCAGCGCTGTCTTTTTGTCTCTCCGCCACCTCTCCTTTTGCAACTATTGCCCTGTCATCTAGCTTGGGCCAACACATTCTTTGCACGTCATTTACATCTGTATTGCTCTCTGTACAAAAATTTGTTACACATGTAGTCCTCCACGCCTTTCGATTTGTAGCTTATAGTTACTTACCTGTATATCCACTAAGCAGGATATACCTCAATACACTCCTTGTACACACTCAAGTTGAACTGCATGGCGTCCGAGTCCGACGCGCTTAAATCCGTCGATCGTCTTGGTGCGATGACATACTGCGCCACGCTACGTCAGCGATACGTCACGCGTCCATCCTGCCATATAGTCTACCCGTCTTTTCCTCTCTTCTCCCAACGACCCAACAACCACCCGTCTCACCACCATAATCATGCCCGCACAAAACACTGGAACAAACTCGCCGCCGCTCGAGGCTACCGGCGAGGCGGCACCAATGGGCGTCTCAGGCGTCGGCGCCGAACCGTCCCAGGCGGTATCAGACAAGGACCAGCGCAGAGGTGTGTTTCGGTATCGCCGTATTTGAGTGCACGAAGCTAAAAATCGCGCTATAGCATATTTCGACAACTCGGTATGTTTTGTGGAAGACCTGAATCAGAGGTCGCGTTCTAATGCGCTCTGTAGGAACAGACTGGGCCAGGATCCGATGAGGATGCCTCAGAATCGAAGAAATCCAAGGGCTCCGAGCTGAAGGGGGAGAGTCTGGCCGACAAGCTGGAGAAGAGGACGTGAACGATTTGGTGTTGCTTGCAACTATGAAGCTGGAGAAGACTTGAATTCGCAGTGTTTGGAACGCATCTGTATAACTTGTACAATATAGAAAGCTTGCACATGGAATGTCGGCTCGGAGACTCGCTCGTTCGTCGGCCATAATCTCATAGACCTACATCATCCACTTACAACTGTGGAGATTCTCGGATTGGTTTGGACTGAAGACGCGTGATTGTCCAGTGTATGGAACGCCCTCGCGACGACTTGTACAGTATAGAAGCTTGGACGTGGAACGCCGACTCGGACGAGCTGGTTTCGAGAGAGTTCTGAAGCTCTAGGTGCCTCGGCATAGACGTCGTTTGTGTTTATGCGTCATTTGGAAATACGCTTGATCCTCAAATCTATGGTCTCGTCGACGGGGATACTATTGGTACCGCCGCAGTCTCGGAATCATTCGTGCGCTTGCTTGGGAGCTGTTATGTTGACAGACTGGGCATCACCGGTGAACTGCTTCTGCGGGTAAGGAAGCAACCCCAAGAGAGCTTCAAGGCCATGGAGGAAGCAATCATCGCGCGCGACTCGGAGGGATGTACGGAGAGCAACCCAAAACTTTTGATTTGTATACTGTACAATAAATTCCGTTGCGTCTGAGAGTTGTGCACCTAGAGCTCACGCAGCTAGGGTTTGGCGAGGTGCTCCGACCACCATTCCTCGAACAACGAGAGCCCCAGTCCACCTTCGATACCTAGATCTTCTGTTTCGCGAGTATAAAGCTGGGTATTCTTGGGACGCGTAGTCGCCCCGGACCAGTCGGTGGCTCGCTGTCGGGTATGATGTGCCCGTGTGGGAGCCCCAGTATCTTGGAGAACACCAAACACATTTCGTACTTGGTGTACGGCTCGTCAGCGGAGTAGTGTAAGATGACGGGGATCGGCTGTTTGTATGCTAATCGATACAGTCAGACCAAAAGCATCATTCATAACGACGTCTACCCACCAGTCAACCTGACCAGGAAGTTGGCGATATCGATCACGCTGGTAGGGAAGCGCGTAGCGAAGTGATCCATCTTGTAAGTCTTCCCGCTTTGATCCTGCACGACATCAAGAAGAATGTTGACAGCAGAGTCGGAGTTCTTGGGGGCTGGACCGTAGCTGTCGCGGACTAAATTCATGTGATGTAGAGGCGATGACTTGGACTCACAGAACTGGAACGCGGAGGACGACAACTTTAGCTCCGTCCACACCCAAGACTGCTTCTTCGCCAGCGCATTTAGTCTTGCCGTAAAGCTGCAGCGGATTCGTTCGGGCAGCTGGCGTGTAGGGAGGGGACGTTCCGTCGAATACATAATCGGTGGAAATATAGACCAAGGTATACTTCAGTGTCTTCGCGAGAGTGGCCAGGTGTGCAGGCACTTCTGCATTGAGCTTTGATCATAAATTAATCAAGATGTTCCCGTTCGGAGGGCAACAGTCCGTTACCTTGAGTGCAGCTTCGGGGTTCTGTCAGAAGACTCAGAATGCTACGTGGCCAGAGGTGGTTTGACTGACTTTCTCAGCAACGTCAGGCCGTCTCTCTGCAGCGCAATGTATGACCCCTGCAACCGGCGGATATTGAGACGTCCGAGCGCGATGGAAGCGATACCGGACGTACAATTGGGTTTGAATTCTTTGAATACATTTTCGACCTCGCTTTTGTCGAGAAGGTTGAGTGGTCTGAGATTGTTCCCGGTTTGTGTAAACGAGAGACCCAAGACATCGAATTTTTCACTGGCTTTGAATGCTTGTCGCACGGCAGTTCCCAGCACCCCAGAAGCTCCTGGGAGTACGATTAATCCAGAAGGCAACTCGAGACGATAAGAGCTGTTTACCAGTGATTATGACCCTCGTCTTCGAATCACTCATGGTGGCAGGAAAGGGAGGGGTAATCTTATCTCGGAACCTGATCGCATCACACCCGATGACGCTTTCAATTACCAATTGTCCTAACTTTGTCTTCCGAGCTCGTGTCACTCGCTTTAGGCTCGCTTTTCTCTTGCCACCATTTTGAATGGCCACTTTTTGGCGGCGATGAGCGGCACAGTGGGTAAAGCTGTGGCAAACAGCGTAGTTGGAGATTGGCCCCGATGCCAGGTGACTCGGACACGGTGCACCGATGACTGTCATTTGACTTTCGTTCTTGACACGGCGGATCAATAGGACAGAGCAGAATGAGCGCAACCTCGTGTTATGTTGTAGCTGTAGTGCTACCGGCAAGAATTCTTTCTCGCACTTGGTTTGAAGTTACTCCTTGTGAGTAAACGAGCAATCGATCAATGAACAAACACAAGAGCCAGAGAGGGTAGCTCAGTATAAGGAAGTGTGCTTCGCATGTCCTTAATGGACATGACAGAATCATTACTTTCGGACAATCATGTTTGACACTTGTCGCCTGTCGGGCCTCCTTAATGAAATGTGGCATATGCAGGGCATATGGACCATCCTCGGCAACCAGTACCAGGGTTATACAAGTACCCTCGGGCGCGCCTTCCTATGGGTGGAGGAAACAGAGCAAAGGTTGCCCTAGAGATCGTCGCTGTCTTCTCAAGCTGTTTGGCATCGTAAACTTCAATCATTGCCCTCTCGGTCAGAAGAGTTTGTCGCGAATTGGGGTTTCTGGGGGTGTTTCAAGATGAGCGAGATTGCTACCGCAGGAAGTCAGACGCGCCAGGGATGCAATACTAGATGACAGCGCGTAGGCATATTGTGTAGAACAACAATCGACATACACGGGATGAGGAAGGCAAGCACGGGAGCCATCCGCACGATGGCATCGATCAGCTTAGAGTCACTGACAGCAGTCAGTTTACTGACGCCGTTGTCATTAAGCTGAACTTCGAGATGGGAGCTATTTCTTACCCGACCTGAACTTCGAGCAGTTCATGTCAGAGGGCGTGACCGTGCATGCCGGCTGATGGCAACAGAAATTCAAACCCCGCTGCCGCTTCTTGCTTTCTTCTCCCACCGACTTTGAATCCACGTTCGAGTCTGAACACCAAAAATCCCTGCTTTGGCAAACGATTCTAGACGGCAGTACCACAGGTGACTGTCATCATTGAAGTCAATATATTACTCGCAGTCATTTGACTTGCTCTCTTGACGTTCGGATCAATCAGACTGAGACGCAGAAGAAGGCCACTCTTGATAGTGTATCACACCCCGGTATCTTCATGCATGCGTATTCCGATGTGAAGCTTCGAATAGGGCCGCTTACAAGATTCTTTCTTAGTCTACGACAGGTCTACGACTCTATCTTCGATCGCTCGCCCCCACGCTGCCACTACACATCTTCTTGCATCGAATTTCTTGAACGCCTTCAGTCACGGAAATCGCTCGTTCTCTCCTCCTTCTAACGCCTCAATACATGTCTCTATCCACTACGGGAGTAGCTCATCACTGTTTGATAATTGTGTCCCCTCGTGATTAACGAATCGACAGTGCGCTAGCGCCCACAAATATCTTCCGCGGCCTTTAGCGCACTTAAAGAGTTAGTGAATTCTGCTCGGTGGCTTTAGCTGTTGGTTTGTAGGGAAACGCTGTTGGTTGCCATGCTGTTCAAAACCTTCCCATTTCCTTACCCTGCCGCTTTTCCTAACATCTGATGTCACCCTGCTCATCATCGTTTACTTCCAGAACGTTCACTGGGTAAAGTTTTAGGTGAGCAATCGCTTTGCTTGTGGCGTTCGCTCTTCACTATCGTGAGGGCTCTTTCTTGTCTCTCCATTGAATGGGGGCCAGAGAGCGACCGACTGAGCCTTGAGATTTGCACTCTGACTCGTTCATTGTAGTTGGCCACTTGCCGGTCGCACTTACAGTGTGTAAACGCACGGTCCGTCATCCGAGCTCGTACTCACAATCGCCTAGGTACCACGCCGCGTTGGAGAGATTGGCGATGGAGTATCACTCGTCACTGAACGCGTTTGCCGCTGGAGCCTATCAAAGTACCATTGTCGAGTAAGCGATATTCTAGAAGGAGTAGAGGAGTTACAACTTAGCAGCCGGGTACAGCTCATGTTTGAACTCCCATTCAATACAACTCTCTCCTCCCCATAGGCGGGTTTGCTCGCTTCGCATTCGCAGGCAGCAGATTCTTAAGGTTATTACACCAGTCGTCAGCCGGCCATAGGCTAGCTTCTTGATTCAGATTATTAGATACACTGGACTCGGACAGGACGCGGACGAGTAGGATCACAGACCGAAAGGGTTTATTACACACTGACAAGGGTTCCCATGGAAAGAGGCGGTCTCAGGGCTTCTCAGGGCCTGCTCACGCCCATTGGTGAACCTGGGTCAACCAATCTTCAAAGCACCATTTGAGTCAGGGCGACACACTGGCGACACACCTGTCCGGTCCGTAACGCGTCGACGACGTGGGTCTTGCAGGCATTCGAGCGAAAATCTACGAAGCCGCTGTTAGCTTATGTACCTCACGGCAGGAAAACAATGTCTCTCATCATATTGTGCGCTCTACCTTCTCCATGTTTGTGAAGGTTTATGTCGTTCACTTCTCAAGACTCGCACGGCAATATGCAGCCCTCCTCCACAAGGGTCTGATGCCGAACCATTGACTTGGGTTCGGGTTTCTGACATATGGCGGTTTTCGATCTCCGCATAAAGGATCACCTTCTTTGCAATCTTTCCATCACACAAAATCGGATTTTCCAGCCGTCCCTTAAATATGTATGCTTGACTGTGATTCAGGACCTTGACCTTACCGTCCGCATTTTCTTTTCCAACCTTCATTCTTACGCGTCGGTTCGTTTTCTTGGTGTTGATATGCTTAGACGTCGCCGTGGACAAAGCGAATCGGGGTTCAGTTCCCAGCCACCGACGAGCTTCACCGCGGTGCCCCCGCCCCAGACGGTGAACTACCCACATACAACGACGTATCGGTGAGTAATCTTCGCGCTCTGAGACACCGTGCCTGACAAAGAGTAGTTCCCTTCAAATGATACTGCAGGTGTATAGTCCGTCTGTGAAAGCGCAAGGGGGCCCTGGCCGACAACATCTGGATCCCGTATTCGGAGATGGGGACATCGTCACCGGAGCGGTTACTCTGGATCCCAGTTGCTCGCAGTCTGGTCGACTGACGATAACGGTGTGTCTCGTTTCTCTTCGTGTCGACCCTCACTCAATTGTATATGCAGCTGGAGGGTACATTCATTTGTTACCCGCCAGGCGACTCGTCCAAGTTCGACTCGCGTAAACATGTTTTCTATTCTTCGTCCAGTATAATCAACGTCCAGACTCATCCCGTGGCCGACGTGTCCAGCGCACGGTCTGCGTTCAAAGGCATGGCCAACTCTTTGCGACGCCGACCAAGTTTTTCGAGTCTGGACACATGGAGCCCGAGTACGAGTAGCTCGTCTCTAGGGAGCGACCCAGGGAAGGAGAAGGAGCGCACCTATCCTATCGCCCTCACACTTCCTAAAGGCAGCCGCTCCGGCGAGGAACTTCCCCCGACGTATCCACTCGCATCGCGCTCATCAACCGTAACGCCATCCCGCGCAGGGTCGTTCTCTGTCGAATACAAGGTCCTAGTTTCATGGGAACCTGTGGCCGCGTATGAGTACCCCTCATTGTGAGTGTCAAGCTATCTTTGTGGGTCCTGAATCTCACGGGCACCTGGTATGAATAGCTTAGAGGCACCCATAGTGTACCAGCCTGACACGGATTTCCACTCGGTTGACGGCGGTGTTGAAAAAGGTCCGGAATCGTGGCTTGAGATGCCTTTGCGTACCGACCGTCCGGTGCCTTTTCGCTGCGCTGTAAGTGATCAATGTGTTCTTTGGGTGACCGCACTCTTACCTCGCGTTCCACACTAGATCACCCTCCCCACTAATGTGACGTTCTCTCGTTCGAGCTCTATCTCATATTTCGTGGTGTTCACTACGACCCCGCGGTCGCCGAGCCTTGTGCGGGAGATTGCCTCGGACGCGACGATCTCCGTATCCCTCCTGCGCCAGGTGACGGTGAATGAGTCGTCAGAGCTCCCACCCACACCTCCACACACGCCCAGCTCGACCGAAGATGAAAAGGACACGCCTCGGCAGAAAATCTTGCGACTGGTGAGAAGCGTGCCGAGTCGAAGTAACATGAAGGGCAGCGTCGACGATGCCGTCGATGTGCGTAAACCACTACCACGCCTCCCGACGCAGACGGTGTTTTCGGAGACGGCAACGTTGAGGACGAGCATCTGCATTGGGTTCCCAAAACGCCCTCGGCACCACTCCGCGTCAAATAGCAAGCATCCGTCGATTGAGGATCATGCCGCGCTCCCCGATGGTCTGCATAAGGCCAAGTTTCTTCTGGATAAGAATATGCTGCCCTCGATAGATTGGGCAGGGGTTTCTGTCAAGGTATGCTCACCCAATCCCACTCCAAGCGACCGCATGCTGACGGTGCTTTGCAGTATTATTTGGAAGCATCAGTCCTTGTAGGACAAGATGAAGTTCGGGCTCGGGTTCCGATACGCATTACATGATTGATGCCTTGGCGCATCTTCGCTTTCAACATTCCGCTTTTTGCTTTGCAGTTCTTACATTCGTTTTCCACGTTGAATAGCTTACTTGGCCCATCCTGGGACTCTGCCGCATATTGTGTACTCATTATCGTTATCATTATCCACCTGTACAAAATTGTAAGTAGGTAAATTCGAGGAAACATGCAACAAGAATACTTATCTGTCGTCGCACTGGTACTAAGTAAGTCCTGACTACATAGTTCCGTAGGTTGACCTCGATGGGTGGATGCGTGGGAACAGAGTCGGGATTCAGAGGCGGGATGCCCGTTTGGGAACAGACTGCGAGCACGTCACTTCTCCTTTTACCATCAACGCGACGGGACAATCCCGCCTGTCTCATCACAGTCCGCCATGCCCGACCACCCGACGGCGTCATGGCAGGCCATGCAGGACGGCAACGTGTTCTATCGACGACAACAGCTCTACTCTGTAGGGGGGAAATTCCCCGACTTTGGGGACCACATCACGGCGGGGTGTCGGTATGGCGGTCCGATAGGTGCGGGCGTGTGCTTGGAAAGGCGCAGTCGGTACTGACAGCAGCGGCAGCGATGATGCGGGACAACACGAAACTCATTGCGCTGGGACGGTCGACGCCGACGGTGGCCAAGGCGCAGATCCAGGTGTGGTCGCCGGCTGGCATCGGGCTGCTCGTGTTCAGTGTGGATAACTCACATTTGCCTGTTTGGACTGGTCGCTGACGCGCAGGATCGACAGTGGGACCAAGGCAAGATCATTCGCTTTGGCTGGACAGGCGACGAGCGCCTGGTCGTGCTGAACGAGGAGGGCACCTATCGACTGTACGATTTGCAAGGCGACTACCAACAATACTCGCTTGGCAGCGACGCATCCGAATTGGGCGTGATTGACGCGCGAATACATGACACTGGCCTCGTCGCGCTGACCGGGTCACTGACACTGCTGGAGGTCAAAGGATGGACGGGAGCTCGACCACTCACTCTTGCTAATGCAGGCAAGTCTTGCGCTCTACCGGCTAAGACTACCTAGTTAATGGAGTAGGCCTCACCCAACCGCCGCATGCTTGGGCAATTATACCTCCAGACTTAAATATATCCCGTCACGTCGAAGTCCTCCTCTCCACCGACTCTACTATTTGCACCGTTGACACGCTTGAATGTATCGACCAGCGCCTGTCGCAAGGCCCATTCACCCACATCTCTCCCTCTCCCAACGGCAAGACTCTTGCCCTCCTCACCTTCTCCGGATCACTTCTCGTGATATCGACGGACTTTCAACGCCATATTACCGAATACGACACCAGCACCCTCCACACGGATGGAAATGTGCTGCAGGTAGAATGGTGTGGTAACGACGCCATCCTGGTGACTTGGAACTCTCTCGCCGTCCTCGTTGGCCCATTCGCAGACACACTCCAGTCCGTCCCACGTCTAGATGTTTTCGAAATACTGATGTTCTTCTCCAGGTACTTCTATGGCGGTCCGATATTCGCAGTCACAGAGCCAGACGGCGTTCGCGTTATGAGCCCCGATGTCTGTGACCTCATTCAGAAAGTCCCTGGTGAGTACTGCACCAGAGCAATTGGCTTTGTGCTTATCCGGTCTCGACAGCCTCTGTGCTCTCAATCTTCCGGCCAGGCTCCACCACTCCGGCGTCCATCCTCTTTGATGCTTGGCAAAGCTTTACCGAACGTTCTCCTAAAGCAGATGAAGGCATTCGCAGCATACGGCCCGAGCTTTCAGCTGCTGTCGATCAATGTATTGATGCCGCTGGTCGCGAATGGGAACCGTACTGGCAGAGATCGCTGCTCAATGTATGTCACACCTTCCTCCGTTCAGGTGGCGTCGATTGACATCAGCTCCTATCAACCTCAGGCTGCCAAATTTGGCCGCGGATTCCTGGATTTTTATAATCCGACAGATTTCGTCAACATGGGGCAGACATTGAAAGTGCTCAATGCCGTTCGGTTCTACGAAATTGGTATACCGTTAACGTATGATCAGTGAGTGTATTCCAACATTCATTTCCTGAACCCAATCCGATAATACAGATATCAATATGCGTTCTCGTCATTCCTGGTCGAGCGGCTGACGTCGAGGAATATGCATCTGCTAGCCCTTCGGATATCTAGCTTTCTTGGCATGAAGCCTGATCACGTTCTCAAGCACTGGGCAAGCGCGAAGATCCTCAAGTCTAAGCCTACGGCCACCACAGCGCTGTCTGCTGCGGATGGAGATGTGAACGGCGACGATGAAGTGTGCAGGATGATTGTCGAGAAATTCAAGCAGTTAGGTGGGACAGATGTGAGTTATGCCGATATTGCAAAGCGAGCATGGGAGGTGGGGCGAGCTGGTCTTGCCACAAAGGTTCGCTAATCAAATTCGTGTTGACATCTCCTTTCTCGCTGAAACCGATGCTAGTTATTGGACCACGAACCGAACGCATCAGACCAGGTGCCACTCCTCTTGACGATGAAGGAAGATCGTCTGGCGCTTGAAAAGGCCGTCGATAGTGGTGACACAGACTTGGGTAAGATGAAAAGTCTTCTTCTGCGGTAACAGGTGTCTGATATCTATCATGCGTAACAGTATACACTGTGCTACTACACTTGCACCAGCGGCTCGCGTTGGGAGCGTTCTTCCGTCTCATCGAGGACGGGGGGTCGCGGCTCGCCCCAGCTAGCAAATTATTGCAGGTTTATGCTCGGGAACAGAATCGCGATATGCTGAGGGATTTCTACTATTCTGATGATAGGAGGGTAGATAGCGCTGTTTTGGCATTGGATGAATGTGCGCATATGTCGGTGAGCCTTCCAACTCTTCTCTTTTCTTTGAGCCTTACTTATCGGTACGCGACAGGACCCGGCGGCGAAGATTACGACTGTGAAGTCTGCGCAGAAGTTTTTCTCAGAAGATAAGGATCGATCGTTCGAGGCAAAGGTAAGGTTTTGACTTTCCTTTGTGGGGTCTATGTATTGACCATAAATAGATGATGGACGAATATGTGCGGCTGCTGACGTTTCAACAACAGCTGGAGAAGGAAGCAGACGGAAAGGTCCCGTTCTTTGGTCTCAATCTAACGGAGACGATTCGAGCGTGTCTGCTCAACGGCATGTCCAGGCGTGCAGACAAACTCAAAGGCGATTTCAAGGTTCCGGACAAGAGGTGAGTGGGAATTCATCTACTCCCCAACCCTCCCCCGAATATACTGAATGATGAACCCCAGGTTCTGGTATGTCAAGCTGCAAGCGCTTGTAGAACAACGCGACTTTGAAGGTATTGATGCCTTTGCGAAGTCGAAGCGAAGCCCGATTGGATATGAGCCGTTTGTTAGGCGGCTGGTGGAGAGTGGGCATGCGAAGGAGGCCGTGCCGTATGTGGCAAGATGCGATTCACCTAAGCGCGCAGACTTGTTCGCGGAGTGTGGGGAGTGGAGAATGGCGGGGAAGGAGTGTAAGGAACGTGGGGATCGGGTGAAGCTTGAGTACGCCCCTTCGTGTTGATCATGTTGGTGATGCTGATCACCTTCAAGTGAGCTGAGGAAGAGATGCCCGAACTCGCTCGTGCAGCGGGAGCTAGATCAGATTGCGTCGACAATGAAGTGATTACCACACAGTCGTGGGTACTGATATTTATGATGTAGCAAGCAATGGCGATGTTTCGAAGGTCAGAGTCTATGTATGGATGCATGATTACTGATAAGTAGCCCCAGCGAGCAGGAGGTGCAGGGGGTGTTCTAGTAAGGTAGTCTATAACTTGAATTACCGTTTGCGTCTACCATCCTTCTTACTAGCCTTGTCATCGTCGTCGTCGTCAATGTCGTGAGCCATATCGTCCAATGCATACGGCAACGGAACCTCTCTCGTCACCCGGTACTGATCAACGTTACCCAAGTGTTCGTTCTCAAGACGATCTGAGCGGGGGAGTGATCAATACCGGATATAATCACGCCTAGTTGGGGAGGTTTTGACACTCACAGAAATTCCAGAGGGTGCGGCGGAAGACTTCGAGTAAGCCGACGACGAAGGAGCGCAGGTATTGGTCGGGTTTACCCCTGGGGATGTAGATGACCCATACGAAGCGAAGCAATATATTCAGAATCTACGACGGGCGCTGTCAGTGGGGGCTGCATTGGGCATTTGGCAGGGTAGACGAACGATTGCGCCGTAGTACATCTGCGAAGTTGATGTCAGAAATTCCAACAGACGCGCGTAGAATAGAAATGAGCATACGGGAATGTGGTCTGAGTAGAGCAATTCGTCCCGTAAGAACATGTGCTTAGCATGGCTCTGCAGCAGGGACCAATCCATCAGAAGATCCTGTCAAAAGGTATCAGGAATGGACAACATGCACAGGGCTGAATCCCTGAAAAATGACTTCAGGACTGACCCAAGCGCAGGCGTACGTGGAGTACACTGTGTTGAATAGACACCAGAGGGCGAGGATGGAGCGCCCACCTGTCAACGGTAAATGTGTCATGAGATGCCATACAATCAGGACAAGTTGTTCACCCTCATGTCGCCACAGAAAATAGAAGAAATAACTAATGATTCCGCTCGCGTATTTTCCCCCCTGCATGACCGGTCAGAGAAAGAAGGAAGCAGCATGGATCTGGGGAACCGATGATTACGGACGTTGATTAGATGCGTAGGCAGACCGGAGTCGGCGAAACGACGGATGCTTTGGATTAAGCGAATCAAGAGAGGCAATTGTGCTAGCGCGAACGCGACGGGCCATATCTTGCTCACGGAACCACAGTTCCGCCAGTCGCTGTCGAACCCTGTTACATAGGCACAGACGACGGGTGACAAGCCGGACAGAGAGTAAATCAAGCTGCAGAATTGGTCACTGTTCATGAAGGCGGATCCTTGAGATTAGTATGGTGTTCTATCAGCTGGGAGAAATCGATAGAAAACGTACCCCATCCAGAAATCCGTGAACTACGAGGCATCGCGTCAACAGGAGAAGTCGAAAACGGATATCAGCATGCTTACTTCGACGCGAGACCATCCAGGAAGAAGAAGACGCCCGGTACGTCCGAGTAGCCAATAGCGAGAATGCTTGAACAATAGAGGAAATGGGTCTGTGAGAACGACGGCTGTGAACCCTAACCAGACTATGGGCCAGTATACTGGATCCATGGAGGGTGCGCCAAGCCTCATGAACGACAACCAAAAGGCGTAACACAGGGTGCAAAGTAGAAGACTTGGAAGCTGTACGAATTCTGATAAGCAGGCGTTCCAGGGTTTGACGTGGACTGAATTGAACCTCGAAGTATTCTCGATGATCTAGTCGAGTTCTGTACTCGAATTCTACGATCCAATCAGATGCAGTTGGTGAACAGAAAGGAGCAGCATCGTACCGAAAATGAAGACATAGTTGACTCGGGCTCGCGACCAGACCAACAGATTCGTGCCTACGAGAAGGGCGAAGACAACAGGGATCAAGAGTACACTGTATGCAAATAGCAAACCATCCCACGCGGGAATCGCTGCTCTCGTGTCTGTTTGAAAGCCTGAACAATTCAGTCAGATAATGTTTATCTACGCGTGACGCGATTGAGCTCACTCTGGTATATCCCTGATACCAAGGGAGGCACCGAGAGGCCTAGACACAACCCCGTCCTAAAGGTGCTGTAATGATGACTCTTCCGCATGAGACCAGCGCGGAGACGGAGTAGAGCGCGTTTCTTATTTCCCCGGGCTGAGGGATCATGAAGATCTCAAATGTTGACGGACATCGATGGCGGAGCAGCTTACCGAACTGGCTGGCGTAGATGTTTTCCATTTCGTTCATCATGTTGTGAATTCCTTGCTCGGATGCGAAAGGACTGCGCTCCACCTCGTGGTGTCAGTCAGGTCACATCGTCTGATAGAAGGTGCGATAGAATACCTTCTCTGACATGTAGACATTCTGAAGCGGTATCTGTGGAGCATGATATGAGAAAGCGAAATACCGTCGTCCTATAACCACCTGCCTTGGTCACTTTCTCGAATTTCTTCAGCGCCTTTCGAAAACCTGTCAGGTTCAGAATCTAAATGTTGATCGTCTCAGTAGACTTTCACCAAGGACAGGAAAGTTCGAACGCGGTAGTTGTGGAGGGTTTCTAGACCGCTGTGAAGCATGAGCCCAATTTCCCTCTGGTAGATGGAGACATACCGATAGTGTTCGACGACCGCTTTCTTCAGTTTCCTTTTAGCGTTCTGGTAGTCTTCTGGATCCAGGTACCCAAATCTAGCGAGATCTTCTGCGTCGTCCTTCGTGTTGGCCACATTCTTCTTGGGTAACTTTGACACCTTTCGAATGCCTAGAAACCTGTCGATACGCAGCAAATCCTCCTGAGCTGCCTTTTGCGAACATTGAGGACGAAAGGTATGACCAAATGACGACGACTCACATGGTAGACCTTGCGATGAAAGGTCAGCTCGAGAAGTTGTTCATTGAGTAAGGCGGCGCGGGCGGACATTTCCTTTTCTCGATTGAGGTAGAAATTCTCGATCTTCTCCAGTTCGGAATCTAGTGCATTGACGAATTCCATCTCCAGAGGCGACAGTTCTGCCAAAAGTGCTCTCAATGTCTGTGGCTCTGCAAATGGCTGGCGAAAAGATGATGCTAGGATGTAAAGTCAGAAGGGTTTCGATCCAAGTAGGGGAAAGCCAGACGGACTTCGAGTAGTATACCGTCTCGTCAACCTGGAGCTAAGCCGACTCGACATCGGCCTTTGACTTCTGTGAGAATCGATGGCCTCGTCGGCGTGAGTCGGGGAGGATGGTCCTGGTTGCGTTCTGGCTCCTCTGTCGATCCCGGGAGGCGCACGACGCGTCGACCGAAACGTCGTTTCGGTGGGTGAAGATTTGCGAGGCAAGTCATCCGATGCTACGCCACGCTCCTCACTACTATCAGATCCTCCATCCCCAAGGGACGACCTCGGAGAATCAAACAGCTCTCCGCTCCGTGTTGCAGAGCCACCCTCTTGAGCCTTCCGAACCGCTGTTATTTTCTTCTTCAGTCCCCGGTAATCACTAAATTGGCCTCAATTCGCGCCGCTCGTGTCCTCGACCTACCTGAAGCTCACATGTATGCTTTTTTCCATTCCGCTGTCTGCAAGGCATTTTTGTCAATAATCCTGCGCGAAGTTGTTGCTGCAGGAAAATACCTGTGTTTCTTGAAGATATCTAGCAAATTTCATGGCATAAGTCTCGTAGCGTTTTCGTCCAGTTTCGTGTCGTGAGAGGGAGTGCTGGCTGGAGGGAGTGGGGTGAAGGCAGGGTGAAAGAGTTGATTGTAACTCGATCATCCATGACGATCGGAAGTGCCGGCCGCTAACTTGGTGGCTGTGCAAAAATCTGGCTGCAGATGGTCGCCACGCGTTCTCGAACCTGTTCTGAAAGCGCACGTTGAAGGCTGCACAGTCGAAGTCTCTTGCGGCATTGACTATTTCTCGCTGTTTTCCTGGGCCTATTGAACATCTACTCAAAACCCGTTGCTGTCTTTCGAACAGCTACTACTTTAGGCTACACGCATTGCTATCACTGACTCCGAATGATAGTGATGATGTATGCGCGGTTCGATGAACACTTGACAACAAAATCATCTAGTCGCAGAAGATCGCCGACATTCACAGAACCTCGTTCAAGTTGAAGAGACTCCAGGTGGCTCGCGAAGACGTACATCGAGCGTAGGGATGACAGTGGGGGTGAGACTCCAGAGGGAAAGACCACGATGCGCTATCCCCTGAATACCTCTACGTCCACATTGACGACTCTGTCCTCCTGCTTGGGGTAACCGTCCTCGTAATGAGGCGCCATGATATGTCTCACAGTGAGTCGCCTTTCCTCGCCCCTTTTCGTCAAGCCACGCATAACCGACCTTGCTGCGTCCAAAATGGCCTTGTCAGTCATTGGTTCCTCTGTATCCCTAGGAAACGTCACGATGAGATTCCTCAGACCCCGCAAGCCGGACAACTTGGGTATGATCTGCGCCCATTGGGCGGGTGCTGTGTTCTGTGATTGGATTCCGAGACCGCAGTTCACAGGTCGACGGATCTCGAGCGTGTGCAGGCTAGCTGGGGCGTTCTTGACCAGACCTACAATTGCTGAGCTACTCGATAGTTTCGTGAAGGTAGAATCAATCTTACGTTCGACCAGCTTGGGGTCTTTCTCGACCCAGTCAATCATCCCGTCCAGGATCTGGCATTTGTTCAGCTTCTTAACCGCCCCAATCAGCGTTGCCCCGGGACCGTCAGAACAGCGAAGATGGGAAACATTCGGGCAGACGCCAGCGAATGCTGTGGCGGCTTCGGTTGTGACGATCAGCGTCGTAACATTGGGAAGTCTGACGATCTTGATAGCCTTGCCAAGTGGTCCAGGAATATTACAGCTGATAACTTGGATAGTCCTGAGGTTGGGTAGCATTTCCAGAAGTGCGCGCAGGCTTTGGACGGTAGCGTTAACATCAGATTTGGTGAGGATCAGCGAAAGTTCCCTAGTACATTCGATCAACGAAGCGCCCATTGTTGAGACATGCTGAGAGGGCCTACCTGACGCTTTCTCGGATTGTGAAACTGCATTCTTGCATCCCGACAGCTTTACGCTTCAAACCCTGCATGACGGCAAGATACCAGGTCCCGGCTCGTCCCGGAGGAACGAAGCAGCAGTCCAAGCGCTCCCAGACCCACGGCACTAGCCTTTTCTGCAGCGCTTTACATGTCTGTGCTAGTGCACGAACAGCCAGTGTACGTTCGCGCCAACGCCTATCAACAGGACATGAAGCGATCACATATGTTTTATGGTAGAAGTCCGGCGAAAGGACACGCAAATGGCTGAAGATCTCCGTGAAGAGCTCGTTGGGGAGGGTGGCGATGATTGAGGATGATGCCAGTGGGGCCATGGCTGTAAGAAAGCAAGATATTCATATTGGAGTGTCACGTTCGAATTCGCCGTAATTGACGCGCAGGTGATGATGAATGACTGTGAGCGCGTCCAATCATGGGCGGGAGGGTGGCGGCAGGGCCAGTGCAAAGAGGTTCAACCGGACTACGGTGGATATTTGTTTCGACGACGGGGCGAATCTAGTCCACGTAGTCCGTAATTGCCAGAGTCGTAAAATACGAACTGAATATTTTCCGACCAAATCGAATAGCTAAGACACAGAAAGCTGTGAGTTGGGTGATGGGAAACGGAACGGTTCTGGGACAACCCAAACCGTGTCGTTTTCCTGTGGGCGAACCGAAACGGAAAGGATCCCGATGACCCACTACGAGTCGAAAGCGACAGCGCGTCGCGATCCTTCCGGGAGTGTGGCTACCCAACCCAAGCTGTCGTGTCTGCGTATCTTCTTAGTCATATCTGCTTATTTACGCCGTGTTGCCGTATGTCCAACCTTAACTGACTCAGTCATATAAGTGCCGTCTCGGGCGCTTAATTTCTTCTTCTCGTACCACTACTTGCTTGTCTTTCTTCATGTCTCCTCCCTCGCCTCTCCGTGGCCTCGCCGCCGTCCGAACGCGCGCCCAGACGGAAATCGGTAGTCTTATCTGCGACCTGAGCAACATCCACGCTGCTCTCCTCGACGAATGTCGTGATGGTGCGTCTTTTTCCCTTTCTTCTGGTTCCTTTCTGACTCTCTCTTATGTAGAGATCCGTCCTAACGTCGAAGAACTTCTCCTCCTGCGTTACAACGCCTCACCTTCCGTTGCTCGCGGTGCGATTTCATTGCCTCTCGTCTCTTCGTGTTATTCATCGCTGTTTTCTAGATCAAGCTGAATCGTGCATCGCTCACGACTCCCCTCCCAATCCCTCTCCTACCACTGGGCATGGGGAAGTCGGCATCCTCCTCGCCACCTCTATCCTGATGGCCTGGGCTGAGGCCTTTGAAATTATGAACGTTCGTAACTTTACCGACATGCGATGTCTCGCCTCTCTTTGTGCGTGTTCCTCCTTTCCTCGCTGAATTTCTCTGACCTCTCTCAGACTTCAGCCGTGCTACGAAACTTCGCTCGCTCCTCAGCGAGGCCCTCGTTATTGACGAGAATTCCCATGAAATGGATCTCCTCCACGATCTGCTTTCCGAATATCGCTAGTCTCGTTCTTAACTTCCGTCGAACCATCGTAATGTACCTCCCAACTGTATAGTCTGTTTACTGTGTGTTTAACAATTCGACGTGCATTAAACCTAATGTGTCCACACTTCTCCAATATCTCAAGAACGCGTCGGATGACCACCGCCCCAGCGCTTTGACCACGTCCGGGTGGACTCCTTGCAGCAAGTAGTATGTTGTTCCGCCGATACGGAAACTGTGCCCTGTCATCCTACTCATCCCTGTCCCCTTTCAAACCTCGTTGCACCTCAACATGAAAACCTTCTTTGTCAACAGTCTTCTTTCGCCCGACTTGCCGATATATGACGCGAGCGGCGTATCGCATTCGATTCTGTTTTCCTCCATGTGCTCGCGCAACGCCTGGATAGGGTTCACTTGTCCCCTCTGCGCACAGATAACTACGTCCTCGCCTTTGACTTGTTCCACTTTCGTGGACGGGAAGTGTATCGTCCGCGACCCTGCGTCTGATAAAGCCTCTCCGACGTCCTTTCCTGTTGGGTTCAACGATGGATCGTACCTCTCCAGCTTGGCCGAGTCCGGGAGTATCTCGCCCAATCTCAACTGGCCGAAAAATGCCGCGAACGCCGTCATCCTCACCGCTACATCCCTTGGGTCCGTCATGTCCAAAACCTCCTCGAGGGCCTTCAGACGTGCCATCGTGACTGGCTTCCGCTTCTGCCCTTTCGTGCCCTTTGGAGCCGCTCGTGCCACTCCTTCCAGCACGTACTTCAGCTGGGTTGAGGCCTGCCATTCCAACCTGTTTCTGATATGGAAGGCTCGAATGCCGTGTATCTTCGCCGCGATGCTTGCGCTACCTGGTTTTTCGAGCCAGGAGGCTGCGAAATCTTCCAGCGCTTGCGCCGACGCTGGGAAGCGTTCGCTCGGACTGATTCCGTTCCTGTCCGCCCAGTCAAGATAGCTGCGGAGTCCAACGCGGTGTTGCTTCTTCGTGCTTTCCGCCCAGGCTCTGTTTAACGCCGAACGCGTCTGTTCCGACAGGACTGGCATATATCGCGCGTAGTCGCGTCGCACCCTCTCTTCATATGGTATCCCTGTCCCCACGCCCTGTTAGTACGATATGTACTCCGTCTCACTACTTGTGACGCACCTTTCTCCTTTGCTCTCCTGGTTCCCGAGCTTTCCAGTCGCCCCGCCTTTTCCACACGCGTCTTGTAGATAGTCATTTGCACGTGTCCGTTCCGTATAGTGATGGTCCTGATCGTCGTGCACGTAAAGATCGTCGTTGTAATTGATTGGGTTGCTCTAACCCTAACCCCGCCTTGTATCGTTTGCCAATAACCGATTCTCTTCATAAGTCGCAATGTGCTACCGAATTATTTACGTATGGCTTCAAGTGTCGTGGCACTTTCGGCGGATATTGTAACAGGTCCTTTTTGTTCCCAAATTCCCCTCGCGATGGCGCGTCCGCCACATTCTCCTTTGTCGCCACATAATCTATTGTCAGCCAAATGTCGTAGTCCTGCATCAAGCTCACTATCCTCCGTAGAATGGCGTTCTGCTGTTTGCCTCTTGATCGTCCCGCTCGAAGTGCGCCGATTACGCCCTGATTATCCGACCACAGGTGAATGTGCGAGTGGGAGTATCCCGCCGCTTTCAAGGTCCTGAGTGCCAGTTCTATGGCGACCATCTCCCCCCAACCAATGTCCCTGCCTTCCGACTTCCAACCATCCTTCAATTTCCATGCTAACCATCTCCCATTCAAAATCAACCCAATCCCCCATGAAGTCGAAGCGTCTACCATGAGCGTCACGTCCTTCCTGACCGGCTTTGGCTTAACGCAGGTCATCCCCACGAAATCCTCTCCCAGTTTGTCATACCACCACTGCAAGTCCTCCGCCAGTGTCGCTGAAACCGTGTGTTTCACGAATAGTGGCGTTCCTTCCTTGAACGATGCTCGCATCTTGTAAAGCGAGGGCATCCGCGAGCGACCGTCCACGCACACTAGGCAGACGTGGTTCAGAGTCCCCGCAAGCGAGTCTATCTCTTTCCTCGACATCATTGTCCCCTTCCTTCTGAATGCCTCCAACTTTGCCCTGTACTTCGTCTTCTTCTTCTCCGGGAGCTGAACCTTCTTCGACGCTAAGTCCCAGTCGAAACCAATGTAGGTGAACGTCGTGGCGAAGTCGACAAACTTCTTTCGCACCCACGGCCACCCCACTCTGTCCGCAATCGCCCAGATAAGAGTTGCGTCGTAACCGTATATGAATTCACCGTCCTTGTTTCGACCTTTCGGATATCGAAAGAAGATGAAATCATCTACCCACTTCAGGACCGCCTGAATTCCGTTGTGGAGGAAAATCACGACCATGGCGTCCGCTATCCTGCCGAATATTCCCGGAGAGGGTGACGCTCCAAAGTCCAGAGTGAGGTTGATGAATATGAGGAGGTTGATGAGAACCATTGTGAACATGCGTTGGGAGGGTTTCGTCGGTACGTTCCGAAACGCTGAGTCCACGTCGAAGACTGACACCTGTGTCCCTTCCGGTGCTTCCGCCACTTTCAGAAAACAGTCGGAAAAAGTTCCCCAGTCGCATTGAAATTCGTCGGTGTCGATTACAGCGTTTATGGACGTCCGTTCCGGGTCTAGTGGAATCTTCTCGAGCAAGCCTTTCTCTCCCGTCGACATTCCTTTCCTCCTCTCCATTTCCAACACGATGTCCTGCGGCAGGTCGTTCCTCGGAAAGGAGTGATCTGTCGTAATCCTCAACTTCCCCGGCCTCTGCTCTATAACGTTCATCAGAGCCATGCGGAAAAACCCTACAAATCTGTAAGCCATCTGGCGATGTGATCTCCGGTCACATACCAATCTCGTTCTCGATCTCTTCCCTTGTATAACCCTTCGATAGCCGCCCCATCTCTATCTCCTCGCCGTATTGTTTTTCGATGAATTCCAGGTGCTCCGGTTCCTTCGCGTGATTCGGAGGAACGAACGTCCGCGTCAGATAGAAGTCCTCGAGTCCTAACGAGAAACCTTCCCTCATCCCCTCCGTCACATCCCTAAACTCCTCCCAGTGGTCGGCAGCCGTCAACTCTTCCTCCCACCGCTCCACCATGAACGGTGTCACAATCCTCTCCATGTCCTCCCTCAGCGAAGACTGGCTCCCTTCCTTCCTGGCCCCCGCCCTCGACACCCCGCCCCCCTTCGTCCCCCGGCCCCCCTCAGAACTCCTTGGTGCACTCGAAGGCTCCGTGGCCTCCGCCCCCGCAGAGGGAGCACTCGTGCAGGAAAGGGCCACAGCTATCCCTCGTGCAGTTTCCGTAGTTGAAGCCTGAGCAATACTCGGCGCGAGTGTGCTTGTTCCTCCATCGGCCGTTTGGTCCGTCGGGAGGGGGGCAGAAAATGCAGATGCATTTCGTGTTGCCGGAGCACTCCTTGGGTCGATGGCCGTAACCGCCGCAGGTGATGCAGCGCTTCCCCTTCCCTCCTGGCTTGCCGGCGCCCTTGCCCCCTCCCCCAAAACCACCTCCTCCTCCTCCTGAACCGCCGGCGCCCCCACTGCTAAAACCTCCCCCCCCTCCAAAACCCCCGCCCCTTCCCTTCGACGTCCCCCTCGCCGGTGCACTGTAAGAACTCTGTGAGCCTCGGCCTCCTCTGCCAGAACCTCGCTGACTCTGTTGACCTTGTTGGGAGACCGCTGCTTTCCCCTTCTTCTCCGCGTTCTTCTTCGCCTGCTCCTTGCACGAGTTCCACCTATTGTCGTCCATATCCTCCGGTATCAGCATGCCGCGAGTGGTTACGAAGTGGCGCATCGTCTCGCCCAGATAGAGCTTCGACGCCCCGAAAGTCACGTCGTCCTCGTTGTCGTCCAGCGCCATGAGCTTCTTGTAGAGCGTCTCGAACCCCGTCACGGTGACTGCTACCTCCCGAGCCCGCCGCTCCGAAGGCACGTAGAAATCCATGAGCGCTTGACAGAAGTTGAACATCGCCTGCTGGACATCCCACCGTGAGAGCGCCAGGTCCTCCTCCGCCTTGCGCCCGTCCGTGGCCTTCAGAACCATGCCACCGTCCTCGTCGACTGTGATCTTCTTGCCCTCGGACTCCTTCCTTGCGTCGCGCATGCACGCCGTCCTCGTCAGCTGTGAAAGGTATATATCCTTTTCGAAACCGCTCTCCAAGTTCTTGATGATGTATCGAGGTATTGTCACCTCGTCCCGCGACGGGAGGTCCGTCATGCGCACCAGCTTCCCGCTGGTGTCGAATCTTCCCGACGACTTGCTCTTGAACCTGGCCAGCTGCGGCGAAGTCGTCCGATTTCTCTTCGAATGGAACGGAGAGAGCGAGACGGAACGCTCCCTCTTCCGCGTCGAACGTCTCCTCGCAGGGGTATCAGGGGTCGACGGGCTAGCGCCCGGCTTCATGCGTTTCCCCCTAGCTGAGGGAGACTTGGCATCAGGCGTCCCCAAAGCCCTCCTCTTCGCGCGGGTCCTCTCCTTCTGCGCCTTGACGCTGTTCATCAGCGCGTTGAACGACTTATACCCCATCTCCTCTGCAACCTTCTTCGCCGGCGTGGTTAACGCATACGCGTATTGGTCCTCGTACTCCTCGTCGCCATCGTCCTCCTCAGTCGCCGGGTGTTCGCTCAGGTAGCGGACATGCTCATTCTGAGCCGCCGCCTCCCCTACCAACTCCTTAGCGAGCCTCTTCGCTTTCTCCCCTGCCTCCCTATCCATCTCCTTCCTCAAACGCGCATCCTCCAGCTGATGGGCGCGCATCCTCTCCCTGATCGCGGACTTTTCCCGCTCGAGCTTCCTCTTGTGGGAGGCCGCCCTCGCCTCCGCCTCCTCTTCGCCCTCCTTCAGCTGGCGCGCCGCCAGCATCTCTCTTTCCCAGCGCAAGCGTCTAGCCAGCTGGGCTTCGCTCGCCCTCAACTCGCGAAGCTCCTCGTCCTCCTCCTCGGCGACATCCCGAGCCGACGCCTGCAGGCGGGCCATCTCCCTCCTGATCTCCGCCTCGCCGGTAATCCGCGCGCCGTCCGCGGCGCGCACCGTGATGGTGCCCGAATCCTTGTCCACAGAGACGGCACCCGGCGGGAAGGCTGCCTGGAGCGCCTTCCACTCCTCCACCGGGATGTCTCCGCACTCCTCCCAAACGTCCGGGGCCTTGCCTTTCCCCTTCGACTCCGTGATCGTCATCGGAACGGGGGCGTCACCATCGTCCTCGACGTCCTCGACCGTGGTCCTCCTCGAGACCGCCGGACCTTTCGCGAGCACGGGGGGTTGCGCACCCCCGACTCCTCCCTCGCGCTCCGCCAGGCCTATGGCGGGAAGTCAGCGCCGAACGGTATATCCAACTACCGCCGTACCTTTCTGGATGGCGGCGAGCCGCACATCCTCCTTTGAACCTTTGCGCGACGGTGCGCCACCCTTCGCTGCCCCTCCTCCAGTTCCCCCCCCCCCCTGTGAACGGGTGGTGCGAGTTCCAGCTGAGGGCGCGGTGGGCAGCCTGCCGCTGTGCGCGCGAGTCTTGCGACCCTCCTCGATGACGGGGGAGGGCAACAAGGCACCTCCTCCCGTCTCCACAAAATGGACCCGCGACTTCCCGTCGCGTCCGTCGACTCTCGTCGACCCCAGAGGCCCCGGTTTGGATGACAAAGCGGCAGCCGAGGCAGCTCCCGAAGAAGCCCCCCGCTTCGCTGTCCCCGACACCGCCGGACCAATCCCAGCCGCCGCATTGGACTGCAGCGCGTACGCGTCCTCCACGCCCACGGCGCCCATCTCCATGAGGCCCGTGTTCTCGCGGCGGAATTGCTCTCCGTCGATGTCCTCCGTGATGTCGTCCGCACGCGTTCTGCGCATCTGCGGGCCAACGTCCTCGATGGGGTCCTCCTCGTCGTCGTCGCTCGCGAACTCGGAGGACGAGACGTCCTCGGCGTCGTCATCCGACGCGTCCCCGCACGCCTCCAACGCCCTAAGCGTTTCCGGGGTCACCGGTTCCGTCTTCGCCTCCCGCGGCTTGGACGTAGTCGTCCCATCGGCCGCCTTGGCGTCCTTCGGCGTCATGCATGTTCGAAAACATTCCGCGAGCAGGGTTCAACATCGGTGCCGGCTCAACACTGTCAAGGTCTGTGTCGAGCGGGTACGTCAACGAAAATCCAAAATCGATGTAGGCGTATTTTGTGACGGAGGGATCCTGTAGGCCAACGGGATACAAATCTGCGGGATTTGGAATGACATTGACGACGAGATTCTCGAGTTTGATATCGCAGTGCGCAATTCTGTGCTCGTGGAGGAAGTCAAGACCCTGGAAAGTATGATCAATGTATGAATATAGAGTACAGGGAAAATGCACTTCTAATAACATTTCAGCGTGATGCATGACCTGCGCAACATTCTCAAAGTCTAGAAAAACTGGGGTAGACCATCTTGAGATTACACGTATGAGATATCGTATGCGTACAGATGCAAATACGTAGTCACCTAGGCATCACAGCAAAATTGAGTCCGCCGAGTTCGATGAATTCTAGTACAGGAATGCTATGGTTTCTGGGGTTTGCCCTCATTTCCGGAGAATTAAGCAAGCGTAAGACTTGTAGCTCGCGTTCCTCGACAAATCTGTAGCACTGTCAGCCGAACCACCGCCATGAATTGAGCTTGACCTACTTCAAGATGATATCACGATCACATAGATCCTTGACGGGCCATATTTGTGGTGTCTATCTTTCATGAACAGATTGACTTTGTAGGACAAGGACCACAGTACCGCGAATTCTGCCTCAAAGAAGTAGCGGTGAGAGAAGACTGCGCGTGCATAAGGATAAGGACCCAGTGTGGCCTCTGTCATTGGATGAGCAGTGCGATTCAGTGGCGGAACCATCTCTTCTTCGGGATTGGGGCTCGGCAGGTATCGATAGCCTTTTGATATGAAGAAAGGCTCCAGCCATTGCCAGTATGGCCCGGTGAGGTGTAGTTCGCGCCATATTCTTGCCTCGCCAGGGATGAGGGAAATAGCGGCACGTCTCCCGTAGAAGTGCCACTCCAGTTGAGTCCAGCAGCCCTGAAGTGTGCGGCGGATGTCCCAAGGGCCAGTATAGAAAATAGCGGCAGAGGCAGCAAGAGCAAAACCCAAGCAATTGGTGGAGCTGAGTCCTAAGGCTACGCCTGGCATCTGGAATAAATGAAGTGGAAAATCCGCCGTGTCAGTGATTGACGCGCAGGTTGATGATGACTTTGGGCGCAGTCCAACCAGCGGGACGCTAACTTGCAACGAGGTGCAGCCAGATAACGGTGGAGGTTTGCGTAAATTCGGACTGACGAACGAATTGCAGCGTCCGAAGCAAATCCGACGAACAGCAGGTCTTTCCAGAGAGGTCTTTGGAAGAGGAGCGATCGACACGCGCTTCCAATGTTGTCGGTTGATGCGCCGGTTGATGCGCCGGCAAGGACCATATCGGGCCATGCTTCCCTCTTCCTTGCGCCCACCTTCACCCGATGCCTCCGACCTGCGCTGTGCAACACGCGGCTGACGTGCCGGACAAAAAATAAAGCATGCCTAGGCTTGCGCCTGTCTTCGACTGTCGCGCAGCCTGGACCCCACAGCGGACAGCAAACGTTTGGCGGCCGCCACTCCGTCACCAGCAGCGACCAGTGTCAGCCTGATAGCGTTTCCGACACTGTCCGTGTGTCGCTGCTACACGCCATTTGAAGTCTAGACGCGATTCTCGCGAAGGTCGCTTCAACCCCGGGACTCGACCACAGCCATTGGAGACCATAACCCCTCGCAATGAAGGACCGCTTTTGGCCAGCGACGACTTCGCTCGGATCGGCATGAGTGCGTCGTCTTCAGGCCCTCGTGCGTCTCCAAGTGCTCATGTTTTATTGTAGGTATTTCTCACTGGCGTCTTAATCGCATACCGGACTCCAGCGCGCTCTGCGTCTCATACGCGATCTTGAAACCCCGTATCAGGATACTGTGAGCATACTGGACCTCAAACCTCCGGTGTCTTGTCTACCAACTACCTCACACTTCATGATTACTCTGTCTCTCTCGACATCCCGCACAACAGCCACTTCAGGTCGCCAATACTGTATGCACCGCACTCCTCGAATATGTCGGTAATCATGTCGGTCAACCAGCCACTTCAGATTTACTAACGTCATCCGCAGACCCAATGTGCTTCACCGCAACGCATATTCGCGACCAATTGCTTTCAGTTCCTCGTCATTTGACGCCATCCATCAGTTTGGAAATTTACGATCTCTTTCTCTTCGACACATCAATTACACTCGACGGACACAGCGACCCAGAGCACTGTTCATCCCCACTGTACCGATTCTGTTTCACGTCGTCATGCCTTCGCTTCTTTCTCCGGCCTGGGAATACATATGCAATTATGCGGAGAACGAAACTGCTAGTATCGTACGTTGGATTAGGATGACCTCTGTTCGTTGGCGAACGCGAACGGCTTTTTCTCGTACGTCTCTTCTTTCGTTATTTACAGCCGAAGCTGATTTTGAAGTTCAGCGCCACCTCCTCAGGCATCTTGAAATCTGACCGAGCACATCTTGCATAATTCGCCATATCTTTCGCCCTCCCCTGGCCCATCCATACGATACTCTTCGGCGGATGGAATGCTCCATGTTTTGGTCTTCCGACTCGAGAGGCAAACGTCAGCGGACATGGGGGTGGCTCTGCTTTGTTGCTGTTTCAAAACGTTCATTCGTAATCGATCGGTAATCAGTTCGGTCAACTAGACACTACGAGGGCACTAACGTTATCTGCAGACACGTCGTAGAGCGTCTTCTCTGCGACAGAATTGTTTGCGTCCTCGTCAATTTGATTGACGCCATCAACCATCTTCAGCACACGACCACTACCCCAGGATGATCCACACCCTGTTTTTGTTCCGCACACCTCTGCGCTGCAACTCTTCCGTCTTTCTATGTACTTTTTCACGTTTAACAACTTGATATGTCACATTCCTCCCTTCTTGTTATCTTGTGATCACATTTGTACTGTATGCTTGTCGGGCGAGTACTTTCGGACTGTCTCCGAAGGTCGAATCAGGATCTCAACTCGAAGCTTACGCGTATGTCTGTCCGTTGGTTTCCTGCTTACGATCGTTACACTTGTGGCTGACTGTCTTCGATCAGGAGTCGGAGTCACCTTTGCAAGTAGTAGTCAGCGCTGTGCTGTTTGCTGACCGAGTGTGAGTGTTTTACCACCGTCGGTGCTGTATGTCTAATGCACGACGAAGTCCTCCGATTCGGATTAGGCGCAATCACATGTTATCGGTCATCTACGCGGGGCCGTGTTGCACGGATGGCCAATCGTCTGACTTGAGGCAAGAGAGGAAAACCACTGGCATTGCCGTTCGTTCCGGAGACGGGCAAGCTCCATGTACAAACCCAGGAGCCAGCCAAACACCAATCAATGATGGATTCTTGACGTGAATTGATTTCGATATTGCCTGCCCCCAATATTTGCGGTTACTTCTCGAGCAGCGGTTCAGCGCCTCAAGTCAATTCGGCAAGGCATCAACCCGACAAGCCCTGGCCCACCGCCTCCATCTTCTTCTGTGACATTTTCCCCAGTCGATTCCGCCTGGAACGGTGACTCTGTTCTTTGTATTTGGTAAGCTACACTCTGACAATTATGGGGAGTCGAGACTGACGCGTTTCAATTCAATCTGGTTAGGCTGGCTCCCCGCAGTGCGATAGCCGAGACGTGTGCCTAACGCTGGCGCATCAGCGCGGCCAGATTCACATGGTTAGTTGGGAGGAGGACGAGCTTGGACCTGGGGCCACTACCTCTTGTCGTCGAGCGACCATTCTCTGTCTGAGGCCCCGTCTACTGCTGACGCGCTTCGTCCGTCTTTTGGTGCCAGCTCCATTGGGAGGCGGCTAGTGGAGAGGCTGTTCCATCAGGATCTCCCAACCAAAACAGCGGCGGTATAATGAATTGAATTGTTGCGCCGAAACGCAGGCACATCCGATTGCGGATATGTAACAAACATACCCACCTTCCTGCTATAGCGGATAGCGGATGGTCGTGACTCTTTTCGAATGGTATAAATACGGGTGCGGCTGGGTGGGTGATGGGTCAATATTCTCTTGTCTTCTGGTCTCTGATCACCGGAACATTACAGCAAGGACGACGAGGACGACCTTTGTTTATCTGTGATCCTCCGACATCATGATCGTCATCTCCTGCCCAAAAAACCACCCCAGCACGTCGAAGAACGGGAGCAAGCAGGAATGGTGCTGCCAAGAGCTCAAGCGGCTCGAGGCGCTCGTGCAACACTACACTACGCCTGGCGTCACGCCGCCCAACGCGCGCATGACGCCTGGGCTCAAAATACACAAACAACCCGACTGGAAACCCAGCGATGCGTGGAAGTATGCGTGGTTCGTCGCTACGAAAGGTACGTACCCGTCTTATCACGCCATTTTGTGCGGCGGACTGATCTTGAACTTTGTACAGCGACGCAAATGACAGGAGATGCGCTGGCGCACGGCTTGTGGGGACCGAGGAAGAAGAGCTGGGGAATCCAGATGACGCTGATCTCGAGTCTGATGCGCGGTGCAGGAAAGCATACCGAGCTGATGGATGTTGTGAGTACCTCTCCTTCTTGCACTCAACACGACTTCGCTAACATGCCATCCGGCAGAAATCCATCCGCATGTTCATGGGCATGTCGGGTCTGGGTCCTCCGCCCGCTGATGCATTGGTCACTCCCGTCACATTCCAAGTACGCCGCCGCCGCCTCAGGGGCATCCTCGCAAGCTTTGATGCGCAGGAGACCGGGAGGAGGGAGCTCAGTGGGGAGTGGATTGTTGGGAAGGAGACCTGGCAGCGGATGCAGAGCGAGTGGAAGGCGTCGCTGTTCGGCGCAAGCAAGGACTCGAAGCCGGCCACGCAGAGCTCCCGGGTGATTCTGTACATCCATGGTGGGGCATACTATGTGGGAAGCGCAGAGGAAAAGCGGATTATCTCGGTGCCGTTGGCGCAGTATACGGATGCGAGAGTGTTTTGTAAGTTTCGTTTTCTTTCTTCTTGGATATAGCTGATGAGTTTTTAACAGCTCTCAACTACCGCCTTGCGCCGGAGTGTACGTTTCCTGGACCGTTGCACGACGCTGTTAGCGCGTACTTCCGCTTGACGGACGATCTCCATATTCCGCCAGAGAACATCTACATTTCGGGTGATAGTGCTGGTGGAGGCTTGTCCCTTGCTCTCTTGATGTATCTCAGAGACAACGATTATCCTCTTCCTGCTGGTGGGCTCTTAATGTCGCCCTGGGTCGGTAAGTTTCATTGCCCCTTCCCCTGGAGCTTTCTCATCCTGACACGATTATTGTAGACATGACCATGTCTGGTGCCTCTTGGGAGTCAAACGCTGCTTACGACGTGATCCCCGTCTTCTCGCCCGAAGACCACATGAACCCTATCGCCAACTACCTCGGAGACGGAATGGAGAAGTACCTCATGCACCCATACGCGTCGCCAATCTTTGGCAAGTTCGAAGGCCTCCCCCCGCTCCTCATCCAATCCGGCGACTCGGAGGTGCTGCAGGACGAGATCACCCTCTTGGCGAACAGGGCTGAGCTCGCAGGTGTCAAGGTGCGACATGAAGAGTACCAGGACGGCGTGCATGTGTTCCAGACATTCCCTTTCCTGAAGATCTGGAGCAGGTCTTTTGAGGCAATGGGCGCGTTCGTGAGGGACACCATGGACGACACGCACCTTCCTGAGAAGGCGGAGCGTTCCATGGAGACGGAGATCGACAGCAGTGCGTCGATGGCGGTCAGCTCGGATGGACGAATCGCTTCGGCGGGTGTTGAGGCTTTGGAGAAGGAGGCGGATCGTCAGTATACGGCGGAGCCAATGGGCGAGTCGTGTGAAGATTGTGGACATGGGAACACGTGGGCGTTGGAAGAACACGGTGAGGCCGATGTGAAGATCTCGGTCGTCCCGCCATCAATGAGGCGTTGGTTCCACTTGAGCCCCGCATACAAGGCGCCGCCACGACCCAAGCTTCCTCCAGTCACGATCCGCAGGCAGGGTACTATGGAGATGAAGTATATACGTGCGGGACCGGCTAGCTGATTCGCTTCATTTCTCATTCTGATTCTTGATTTTGTTTAATGGCTTTCTTAAAGTACAGTATTATAGTTCCTGTAGACAGTGTACCTTATTGTAATCATCTTGTAACTTAGGATCTGGAATCCCTTTGAATGCAATTGCGTTCTTTAAGCTTCAGAGTCTGGAATTCAATTGTTCCGCGAGAGTGATTAATCTCGGTCACCGTCAGTAATTGTAGCATCTCGACAATCATTCTCTGTCTCACTTGCTCTGTCTTAGTCTCTCCACGAACTCATTTTCTCGGGAACGAACACAGGGTCTGTAGAGCCGCGAGCGCGGAAATACGTTCTCTGAATCATATATGTAGTCTGGTACGTGTACTACACAGGTTGTCGGCTGTCCAGTGCCGTTCCCAGCATGTCATCACTAGCGTTCCCGGGGAATAAGATCCCGATATGCTTGCGTAGGGTCGTAAACATCTACAAAATTGATTAGCAACACAGATAATGCTCTTCTCAGAGCGGGCACATACAGAGCCGCGGTTTGGGTGAGCTGTATACCACCGACCATTTCCCGCTGCTTTGGTAAGTGACCGCAGAAAATCAAAAAGACTTTCATATCTACCGTAACGCAGATGGGACAACGGGTCAAAGGGATGCGAGTGACTTGAGACTGTGACAAGCCATTCGTGTATCTCTCGGGCAAGGCTAGTGCGGAGGAACTCCTCGAGGTCAGCCGTCAAGCTGGTCCAAGTCGTATGCGGGACGTTTGTGGCCAATGTCGTTAAGGTACAGAGTGTGTCCATGTCCGACATAAGAAGAATCTTGCATATAGTCCGAAGATGATTGGGCTCCAGCATGTAAGCAAGTGCCTCGTTGTGTGCCGGCAAGGACAGGTCCTTCAATGTACTTAACCCGTGTATGAATGCCGAAGCAAGAAAGGAATACGGAGAAAAGTCTAGTGAGCGATGTGACTGTTCATTGAAACACACATGTTCAATGAACTCCAACCAGTTGTGATGACATAGCTCATGATATAGCCGTGGAAGAAGATCTGAATATTGGTCGCTGCCACTGACAGTGAGAACCTCTGCTAGCAATGGTCCTGCTTCAGGGAAGCTGAAGGGCTCCTCAAACACTGATTGCACAGTGATAAGTGCAATGGATGGAACTCTCGTAGCCCAAGCCATCCAAGCCCAGTCGAGAGAGGGATTGAGAAACCGACAATGGAACAAGATATGAACAATGGTCTGTCGGTACTGGGAAGACAGCAATGCCCAAGTAGATGAAGTCTCCACAACGGTCTTGAGTGCATAGAAGGTAGCTCTGGGAACACAGGGGTGTTCAATGTGAGTCAGGCTCTCTCGATGTGTCATGCCAAGATTTATGCACATAGCATCAAGCACATCGGCCATGAGGGACACCTCATCTCCTCCTGATATGGATCCGGTGCGGAGCACTTCAGGTGATTGTACAAGGGCCAAAAGTAGGAGAATGTCGCTTGGGACATCACGATAGTTATCTCCAATGCAAATGCCCTTGTATTCTGTTGTCAGGAGAAGTATAGCAAATGAGGGACGGAGGAAATGTGTAATGGCCTCTTCCAATGAGATCCTCTCCGTGGTTGATTGACTGGCGCGGAGGAGTACACAAAGTGTATGGTTTCCATAGATGTTCTGGTGTTCGATCTCGCAAACTGGCGTGACGTCGTAGACCTCAGCAGCTGGATTGTGAGATTGAGCACAATCAACACAGTCAAAATGAGAGAGTATAAACCAGTCGATGAAGGTCTTCCATATAGGAGAACCGTCGACATCCTTTTCCAACCAAGACGTGCCATTGCGAAGTGCGTTACGGAGAATTTGAGCCCAGATGCCAACATCAAATTTGACAGTAGGATGCAGAATCTGCGAGCACACAAACACAGCAGTTTGTTGTTGGCTGACAGTGTTGACTAGAACGGCAATATTGTCGTTGCCTTGCAAATATTTGGGGCGCACTTGGGGGCTGGCATTTGGAAAGAGACGAATGAAACTGCGCAGATAGAGATGGTAGGCCGCCTCTTTCTCTGGCGTAGAATGAGCTCGCAGGTACGCTTTCAAGGTGAGTTTGAGTCCCTCTTCCGTATCAGAAAGATTGTCCTTGATCACCCGAATTACGTGCAAAGGTACGTTGCCAATGGCCTGCAACGCAATCTTCTGGACAGACGCATTCGAGGAGCTTTTATAAAGCCATGCCAGAGTGCGGGCGTCGAGTACGGAACCCTTTCGCTCGATTCTGGCCACCTCGAGGTCTCGAAACGTTGGTGTAATCTTGTCTTTTAGGGAGGAAGGATCCTCCTCCTTCGGCGGAGTCACCGCCGAAAGCCCAATCGCGGATCGAGGCAAAAGTCGGCTCAGAGGAAAAAGCAGGTGACGAAGCTTCTCTCGTGGACGAGAGCGATGGATGCGATAGATAATAGCGTAGGTGAATTTGGTCAGAGGCGTAATATACGGACAGGATGCTTTGAAGACGGGGAGTACATTAGAGACAATGTACGCCAAGGTCGCAATTGCAGCAATGGACCCAAAGACGGAGCTGATCCCCGTACTGAGCATACGAATGAACACAACCATGCCTGCAAAGAAGAGACCGAGGGAGACGTGCAGCAGGACGGGGAGAATGCCGATGATCCCCGGCACATGCCAGAGCTCGAAGTTGCGCGATCTGAGCTCCCGAATGCGGCAGCGATCTCTTGGCGTGCCAGCAGAGGCAACAGAGTCGCGATACTGATGCACCCATTGCTTCGTGAGGACAGCGATGAGCGCTGTGGTGAGACTTAGCGACAGGCTCACGAACCACAGGCCATTGACCCAAGTCGCAGAGCGAGTCGGAATGAAGAGACCATTAGGAGTGAAAGGAGAGCGTGGGACAGTCGTCGAAGAACGGCCCTCGTCGATGGCACGGTCGACTTCGATAGACTCGTACATGAAAGAGGCGATCATCTGGCCGTAGTCAACCTGGAGGGCTTGGTATGTCTGGGTCAAGAAAGAGGATACGACGGCAGAGAATAATCCGGCCTAGAACTCATTGAGTGATCACTCGCATAATATCAGAAGAAACCTACGAAGACAAGCAAGACGTCCAAGGCATCGGTCCAGGTAATGACCTTGTCGGCATCGACAATCGATCCCTCGTCGTATGCCGTCTTCCAGACTCTCGCATTAGGCCCAGTTTCCTCAAAGGGCTCATCGGGTGGATACTTGTTCTCGTAGTCGTACGGGTCGGCCGCTGAGCAGTGGCGCAATTTAGTAACAGCAATCATCGGCAGCACTGCATTGAAACGCTTACCTTTCTGAAACCCCGAAAAAAGCTTCTTCGCGCCAAAGATTGTGCGTCGATGACTGCCGAAATGGTCGGGACAGGCGACGAGCGTAGCGGGAGACGGGATCTGCTCGTCGTTGTCGAAATGCATGCATTCGCGCTGGGCGTCTGCCGGAGTTAGCGACTCAACGGTCTGAAAGCCATTGGCGGTGCCAGTGGGCAATGATCCATCTGGCGGAGGAACAGACGAGTTGGTGATGACGGGGGAGAGTTTCGATGCCCGTTGCGGCGCGAACGCGTCCGTTGGCGAGGGCATGGTGCAAGGAGAGGTATGAGGGAGCCGAGTGGGAAACATCAGATCCACGTTCACGTCATATGTTTATCTACGTCCAGTGAACAGCATTGCTTGTCCCTAATTAAAAAGTATAAGGGTGGGCATTTACAGAGTACAATGAAGATACCCACCGTCACAACAGCCGCCCAGCCTTACACAGTTGGAAACCTTGTACCCTTTTCGGCGAATTTAACTGCAGCGGTATGCAGTATGAGTGAGGCCTACGCAATGCAGTAAGCGAGTCTTGTTTCCGCGCGTTCGTCGTGTCCTAGTTGTGCTTATGGGGAGTTCGGTCGGGGCAGGTCCACGTGGATCAAAATTGCCCGGACCGAGGTTTGCCTCATGATTGTGGCGGTTCTCCCGACTCTCCCGTCCAGCTTTTCATATACTATCTCCCATCAAACGTATCAAACATATGTGGCCCCCTTTTCTGCGCCACGACAAGACGGACCCCATGTTTCATCAAGGGCCAAATACCGCCCAAATGTCAAGGTGGGCGATAATCGCGCGATAGGTCTGTGGTCTTGATTCGATAGATCTGATCATTCAACACGCACGCTAACAGCCTGAGTAGGCGCTATGTTGGCTACGCGATCAGTCGACACCTTCTGACGAAAGGCTTGGGGATGAGCCCGCTCAGTGTCCGCTTGTGAACCTCTGCGGGAAAATAGCGTCGTTAGCAAAGAACACCAATCATCGATGCCCTCCCGCACGCAGGAGGATACAAGTCGCGGCTGCCAAAGATTGCCAGCGAATTTGGAAGGTTGCTGATTGCCTACCCTGTGGTCTATTCTGGTCAGTGTCGCGTTCGCGTCTGGGAAAAGAGGGCACCCACCGACCCAGTGTCTCTTTCCATCGCTGCGACGAAATACGATGCGCTGAAAAGGGCGAGTCAGTCGTATGAGGGATAGTGAAGAAAGGACAGGAACGGGGCTTCTCCCAAGTATAGGCTCGGAGTGAAGCGCGTCAACCGACACGTGCTCCACTGAATGGTCACCGCGCCCATCAAGTGGCGTTAGTCCTATCGACTGAATCACGGCATACTGGGCTCTTCTTATAGAGTCGGAGCAGCGTGTACTATTCTTCGCAAATGCATCTCCTCGGAGTATCCCTGGCGAAACTTCACGATGGCGTATATAATCTCGCCTCTCTTCACCATGCCACACCCAGAAGTTGGTTCCCCATCCCCCTCTCGGCTTTGACGGAGACTCTCTGGCCATCGTTCTGCTATACAAGTAATGGCGCCTGGAGCTGTCGCAGGAGCGCTTGGCACGGCTGGTTATAGCCACCTGCTCGACCCCAATAAGAAATGGTATAACAACAAACGGTCCGCAATCTTCTCTGACGGTAGCGTCCTGTCACACTAACCTAGGCTTCTCTAGAATCATAGCCCTCAACGGATGGATTGTACTTCTGTGAGAGGCCTGCCCCTCGAGGTACCTTTCTTGTGACTGACAGCAAATCATTTAGCTTGATTACCTCCTCGGGCAATGGATATGATGGCAGCATGATGAACGGCCTCCAGTCGCTCACGCAATGGTCGAGCTATTTTGGACACCCCACTGGAGGTAAACTCGGTCTCCTCAACGCTATCCAGGTACGCCACCATCATCTCTCGACCGCAGATAGCTGATGCATCATATGCTCATCTTAGAATATCGGCGCACTAGCTGCATACCCTTTCGCGCCATACATCTCAGACGGCATCGGGCGACGGCCCACCGTCGCTCTCGGTGCATTGATAATGGTTATCGCTACCGCGATACAAACGGCTTCCCAGTCTGTTGGAATGTTCATCGGGGCTCGGTATGTCTAGTTTCCCTCGCCGTCTCTTCGACCCATTCAGACTATTTTTGTATAGGTTCCTCATCGGATTTGGATTGACCTTCGCGTGTACGTGACCATCTACATTCTATACACTGGAACCCACCTGACCTGTTCCATTATTATCTCCAGCGAATGCCGCGCCCATGTTGGTGACCGAGATATCATATCCTACCTATCGTGCGCCGCTGACCTCGACGTACAACTCTCTCTGGTACTCGGGCGCCATCGTGTGAGAGCCTTGACAGCTAGCTGGAGATATTGAGAGCTGATGAACGTATACGGTATAGTGCGGCATGGTCGACCTACGGTACCTTTAAGATTCACAACACGTGGGCGTGGCGTGTCCCATCTGCGCTCCAGGGCATGGCCCCGGTTGTCCAGCTCATTCTCATCTGGTTCGCTCCCGAATCGCCGAGGTGGCTCATCAGCAAGGGGAAGGATGACAAAGCGCTCGACACCCTCGCCTATTACCACGCTGACGGAAACAGGTATGCCCATCTCGACCTCCTCGCTTTCAGTTACGAACTTTGATTAGGGATGACCCGCTTGTGCAGTTCGAGTTCCAAGAAATCAAAGCGGCCATCGAGTTTGACCGCACTGTTGCCGCCAACGTCGGTTGGCTATCGTTGATCAAGACACCAGGGAACAGGAAGCGGATGAACATCATCATCGCCATTGCGTTCTTCTCGCAATGGTCTGGGAACGGCATCGCGTCATACTACCTCAACAAGATCCTCACGGACATTGGCATCCCGGACCCGACCACGCAGGTGAGCCTCGTCCATATACCATGAACTCTGGCGGCAGTGTATTCTGATAGCGCATACTCTCAGCTTCTCATTAACGGAATCCTCCAAATCTGGAATCTCATCTGGGCGCTGGTTGCTTCGGGTCTATGCGATCGCATTGGTCGACGCGTGCTGTTCTTGACTTCCGCTGTCGGGATGTTCATCTTCTTCAGCTGTCAGACGATCTGCTTTGCGATTTTCTCAGAACTCGGTACACACGGCGCTGCGCACGGCGTCATTGCGTTCATCTTCTTGTTTTACGCCGCCTATGAGTAGGTTCTTCATGTTCGTGTCTTGACATAAAGACTGATGCACTTGGGTTGTACTATCAGTATCGCGTTCACTCCCCTCATTGTGTCGTACACAGTCGAGATCTTGCCCTTCCCACTACGCGCAAAGGGCCTGAATCTGTTCTTCTTCACGATCTCCCTGGCGTTGATATTCAATCAATACATCAACCCCATTGCGCTCGGTTAGTCACCCACTCCCTCTCGAGGCAAACATATCGCTGATATCAACCTCTCAGATAACATCGGCTGGAAATACTACGTACTGACCAATCTGTTTTTTCCGTGCTTACACGCTTATAAGGCCTTTTAGATTGTCTACGTCGTCTGGCTTGCCGTTGAAACTATATTTCTGTACTTCTGTATGTCCCACTGCCACCATAGAGAGATTCGTAATCGTACTGATTATGTGCAGTCGTTGTTGAGACGAAGAACCTCTCCCTGGAAGAGACCGCTGCTCTCTTTGACGGAGAAGATGTTGCGAGGGATCTTGCGCGTACTCATATCGAAGGAGGACTGGAGAAGAAGGAGGGCCTGGACAGTAAGTCGGATGAGGTTCACGAAGTGCAGGGGATGCATAAGATGGAATGAATGGTGAACCGCAATGTTGTATATTACTGATACACGGATTTGAACGATGTAACATGTATGTGTATGTTGTAGTCAATCTCTCAAAGCTCACTGGCATGGAGTGGGGCAATGGGAATGGCGGAATGAAAATGGTTTCTCTGTTTCTCGCCATCTCGGTGTAATACCGACTTTATGCGCGGATGTCCAAGACTGATGCTTTTGAGCTTTATACACGCCTCGCCAAAGTAAAGTCTCTATCTCCAAAGGTCATTCACGCTGCCCGTGTCGTTTGTTTTGAGGCATCGAACTATCCTCCTCTGCCAACGTTTGCGCCCGAGATATCTGTGAGCTACCTCCCCCCCATATATCTCCTGTATTCCAAAAATGCAGCATGCATGCCCCAAGACATCAGACGAATCTTTCATCCTGGGATCGGAAAATATGCTCGGACTGTTCACCCGCTGCAACCCAATCGATGAGCCTCTCGACACCTACGTCGCGTTTCTACATGTTGGGCCCACGAGAACCCTCAACGCCCAAAATCACTGCCCTCATTACCCTAGAGCGTAGCTGAACTACATCTATTACGGTCCATCACGGAGTTCTGATTTCTTGGGATACGAGACTGATACGAGAGCAATCGCAAACACCGGTTGGACACATCTGATATAAGGGCGGGAGAGCCGCACAAGAGTCATAGAAACCAAGGAGTTGTCAGAGACAAGCGATGGCACTAAGAACGATGACACGCTGTAGGTCCAAAGGCGTTCGAAGTTTGAAGGGTTCGTTGAGGAAGTCGGTTGGCCACTGTCTACTTGTCTGCAGTGAGAGCCCGACGGATCAGTTGTGATCGGGGAATGCCGCCGCGGCCCGCAGAAGAGGGGCCTTCACAGGCGACATCGTTCATCCGCTACCACGACCTTCTCCCCGTCGCCGCCGACGTTTGCCTCGCCGTTCTGCCCCCTTTTTCATTCCGCAACCACTGCTTTGTTAACTCAGTCACTGTGGGTGTGCTCCTCCTCTTCGCCGGTGCTTATCAGGCTCAAATAGCTCGGCTTAGCATTTTCTTTCTCTCTGCACCCACCACCATGTCCGGCCACAATCACGAAGAGAAGGACGTCGAACTCTCTGTCACGAGTAGCGACAACATCTCTGGGCTCGGAGCCAAAGATGCCTTTGAAGAGTCGGACGAGCTGCCGTCGCCCGCGATCGCTACCACACCGAAGCCAAAGCCCAAACTGTCGGCGGCAATGATAATACCCATCTGGATTGTCCTTAGCTCGGCGGTCATAATCTACAACAATTATCTGTACAACACCCTTGCCTTCAAGTACCCCGTCTTCCTCGTAACATGGCATTTGACTTTTGCTGTACGTGTTCCTGCACCTGCACCGTTCGCCCCCGTTCACCCGTCACATACAGGCCATTGGAACCCGCGTGCTACAACGCACGACCAGCCTGCTAGACGGCGTCAAGGACGTCAACATGAACAAGGATATGTTTGTCAAATCCATCCTCCCCATAGGCATACTCTTCTCCGGCAGTCTCATCCTCAGCAACACCGCATACCTCTATCTTAGTGTCTCATACATCCAGATGCTAAAGGTGAGCCCGCAATTCAGCCACAATCCGCAATTTCTCCGCGTGCTAGTTACGTTGCAAATTTCGGTCTGTCAACGCCGCAAGTTTGTTATCAGACAGGCATTATGTTGAAAGGGCGCGCGCACATCTGCTTCACGTCTCTGACTCTCGTCATCTTGCCTGATTAATCAATTCTGTCCAGGCCTTCAACCCAGTCGCCATCCTTCTTATCTCATGGACCTTCCGCATCGCCGAGCCCAACCGCAAGCTCGCCATCATAGTCTTCATGATTTCCTCCGGCGTTGCCCTCGCATCCCACGGGGAACTGCGCTTCAACCTTTTCGGCTTCTTGGTTCAAGCAGCCGCTGTCGCAGTAAGTGTTTTGCCCCTTCTCGCTTCGACGTGCGCTTAACCGTTTCGGCAGTTTGAGGCTTCGCGTCTGGTCATGATCCAGATCCTCCTCCACGGACTCAAGATGGACCCTCTGGTGTCGCTGCACTACTACGCGCCCGTGTGCGCGGCCATCAACCTCCTCGCGCTGCCATTCACGGAGGGCCTGGCGCCTTTCTACGAGCTCGCGCGGATTGGCCCGCTTATCCTCCTCAGCAACGCGTGTGTCGCGTTCTTCCTCAACGTTGCCGCTGTATTTCTCGTTGGCGTGGGTAGTGGATTGGTGCTCACCCTCGCGGGCGTGTTCAAGGATATCCTCCTTATCACGGGCTCCGTCCTCATCTTTGGCTCCGCCATCACGCCGCTACAGGTGTTCGGGTACGCCATTGCGCTTGGGGGACTTATCCTCTTTAAGCAGTCGGGTGGGAAATGAACTAGACTTTTTTTTGCCGCGGATTATAGACGTACATTGCTATGTTATGATGTTCAACTCATACCTAAGTATAGATTGGATTCACGATTGTAAAATCTCTACTTACCTTAGCTTAGCCTATGACCCGCTCTGTAAAATCATCAAAATGGTATGCCTAATATATTCTCTCTCTTTCGTAGGGTGCGTAGTCTTCTCTCTGGGCAATTCGCTGTCGAGGTGCCACTGAGAACGGACTAGCAGGACTGTGGCGTATGACTTGCATGCGCTGCACTGACTCATAGCTGTCTGTCACTGTCGTAAGGAGCTGTCGTACTACGATGCGCTTCCTCTGTACCCTCGGGCTATAATGCATCCTAGGTCGAGCCGATGTAACTGGAAGAGAGTTGCACGCTGATGCGAGGTGACTAAGTACATTCTAGTACGGTCCAGTATTCCGAAGACTCGTAGGCTTACCGACGAAGTCAGCGCATTGATTGCTCTCCGACATAACATTGAGTCCCAACGCATTCAATGCATACAACAAAACTCAAACTCAAACCGAGCATTCAATGACACAGAGTAGGCTACTATGGGAGAATGCAAGACCATCTCGTACATGAGGTACGTGTATTGCAAGTTAGAATAACATACCGCTTATCCGGATCACAACACGGGTCTGCTTAAGTACACCAGTGTGAATACATCAGTGCGACCAGGAATGCCATGCATGCATGTCGTCTACGGTCCTACGAGTCTTGATCAAATCCAGGAAATCTCGAAAGTCCCTTCAATGAACCAAAAATCTGCCTACATAGCTCAAACGGTCTGTCTCTGCCTACAGATAGCTAAGCTACAACGTGAAATATGCGACGCCGCCGAGTGAAGATATGAATGCACGACCTATGACTGGGTCTCAGGCAATGCTACGGAATAGTAGATGAGAAAGTTCGGACTGACGACTACTGGGAGACGGTCATCGACCTCTCGTTGTCAATCTGTCTTGCTATCAGTGGTGTGAGGCTGGTCATCCCAAGCTGGCAGTCTAGCCACGAATCAGGAACTCGAGGGCAAGTTGAAGATACTCTGATTAAGCGCCATCACGTGCTCGATGTTCGACTGGAAGACGACAACCAGAGCGCTGGCCATGGCCGTGTTTTTTCATATGTACACGATGGGGTCATCATCTCAGCTCAATTGAATCGTATATTTCTCGCGTTTTGTCATCTTCGTCAGTTGAGAATTGCAATATAGCTCTGCTGCCAGTCTGCTGCGGCACGTATCTACTCAGGCATGCCCCATCGGAGTGTCTCTTCAATTTCATTGCTGAGATTATGCAATTGATCGAGGAGGCCCTTTCGAGAAGAGGCACCGAGAGAGCAGAATAGGGTTCTCTCCATACGAGGTATTTACACAAGGGCATGTTCCGCGAGCCAAATTTCCCGAATCCCCACTGATTCTTCGTCCTAGATAAACGGTATGTATAAGTAGACGTTCGGCTGTTGTAGACGGTACTTACGTTCGCTATCTCGCAGCATCGCCATCTCGTTGCATATCGTCAGGTCTTGTGCTACCAGCGTTCTGCCAGAATTTTCCTTTCGTTAAACTCATCGATTTCCTCTCCTCGTGGAAGCATGTACGACCCTATTACCATGCACGACGATCCTTTAGATTGATTCCGACTGACTCAAATGCGTCATGCGACGACCATCCTTTGTGGCGACCCCAGGTAGGGTCTGCGCTGCTTTCCCAAAAGCAGATTATCCGGGTCCTTTTGTTCCCATATATGGTCTCCACCCTCTGGATAATGGTACACGCTGATGCCATTGTACCATTGTACTCCCGATACGTATGTACCCAGGCGTGGGAGCGTGGCTCGTGTGGTAGGTATATAGGTGGACCGTACAGATCTCCTCCGCTTGACGTTGAATTGCCCTCGGCGTCACCCAGCCTTTTGTTCCTTTTCCTCGTTCTCACTGCACTTCACTTACTATGTTGAACACCAAGAATCTTCATGTTCCGGCTGCTCTCGACCTTTCCATTGGCGGAGCGCGGCCTCCCTCCCTTGCCATTGATCATGTTTGGCGCAGCGACCCCAATCGCACCATGGATTATCCCGCCTCGCCCAACGCCTCCCTTCGTAACTTCTACGATGTGTGCTCCCGGCCCAGCTCCCCCGATGACATGATGCTCATGTCGCCTGGACCGCGCCCCATCTTCGCTCGCTTCGGAGAACCGCACCCCGATGCTGCCACCCTCCTTAATTTCAAGTCGCGCTCTGCCAGCGTTCGCACCACCCGCACCACCCGTACTTTCCTCGTCAAGAAGCCCCGCAGCCAGGACAAACTCCCAGCCGTGCCCGATGATGATCAGTCGGAGGTGGAGAACGTTCCACTTGCGCCGGCGAGCAAGGGTCGTTTCAGGAAGGCGATGCGCACTGCTGGTGTTGTCTTGCGCCTTCGAAAGAAGGAGCGCGGCGTTCAGAACGTGGCGCCAAAGGCCAAGGCGAAGCCCGCCAAACCTGGACCTGTCGCGCCTGCTTCAGCCAACCCCAAGGCGTCGTCTTCGCTCCTCCGCGGCATCCGTCAGCGCAAGTTCTCCAAGGCCAAGAAGCCTGTGGCCGAGAACCGTCGCAGCTTGAAGCGCGCTCAGTCTTTCTGCGCCTTCGTGGACGCTACTGCTACACTTGCCGAGGACGACTATGATGAGTTCGACGAGATCATGAGGGAGACAATGGATCTCGTGCTTGACATTCGGAGGGACATCGAGTACACGGAGATTGAGGATGAGTACAGCCATGTCGGTTACGCGGTGCGTCTCTGTCGTTTTTCTTTTGCTTAACGATGTAGCTTACAATACTTCAGATCTGAATCTGCTTCGCGAATCGATTCGAATCATTCTCCTTGCAATGATTTATTACCTGTTATATGATTTCACGACCGCCACTCTATGCCCCTGTTGTTTGTTGTAGTGTTTTACGCTATTGCCCAGTATGCTATGCCCTATGCCCCATGCACACCATTTGTTGTTGTTTTGTATGTGATGTCCGTTGTAGCGTTGTATCATTTATTGAAAATATGAACTCTTTTTTGAGTTTGCCCAAAGTTCATATCGGCTCTTCAAAACCTACTGTCCGGCTTGGAGTGACACTGATCAACTTTCAGTTCTGAGATCCAGAGAACGTATCGCAGTATACAACTGCACGCCACATAGTTCTTGCTCGCCCTCCAGGTCCACAGGGTGCTTCTGCCCCTCGAGCAATCCATTATATGCGGACCATTGGTATCCCACCCGTTGAGCCAGTCATTGACGGTACGAAAATGTGTCGTCATCAATCCATCGGTTTCGAAAGCATACGCCGAGAGAGAACATTTTGACCTTGAGGCGCAGTTCTCTGCGAGTATTCATCCTAGGTCCTCTGGGCATGAGTGTGTCTACGACCCCAGCTTCAGGTTGTTCAACTCGACCGTCGTTTAAAAGGTCAGCGCCCCAAAGAGACCACGAAGCTCGACCTCGTGATAAATTCTGGTCTTGGTTGTGTTAGCGGAGGACGTATTTGTTTCGATATTGCTCAAAACGCCCTAGAGTGGCGGAAACCCCGAGGCTGGACGACAATGTTTCAGGCCCGACAATTTCCTATTGCTCGAGAGCTTCAGTCAACATTCTATCTTGGCGAGTCATGAGAGCGCTACTGGAACTTGTTGAAGACATACAAGTACATCTCCCCAGACATCCGCCGATAATCATGTTCGTGCTCCAGGTCTCTGCCTTCACAGCCTTGTAATTCATGCTTCTGCAGCGAAGCTTATCCTACCAGCAAATCGAAGGAGTCAGATCAAAGCTTCATAGTTCTGAGAACGAATGGCACTGGGTCTACGAACGAAGCTTCGAATGTCGATGTATTTGATCAGGAATGAAACGATAGTTGGGTGGTCTGGGGAGTGGTGGGTGCGACTGCTAGAACGACGATACATCCTATCCTCCGGTTCATGGCAAGTCGCCATAGGAGCAAGAGCCAGCTGCCAGACTGGCATATGCAACGTGCTGATCGTCGAGCTGTTACCTTACGAAGAATCGGGATATCGTGCTCTGAGTCACAGGCCGTATCGATATATCAGGAACGAGATGCTGTCGTGTTGTTGGGCGACAGTGCAGCGATGACTTCAAGAGCAGCTAGAGATCTTGGGAGAGTTGTGCGCTCTATCCTAAACGTACTGGATATTCCCGTCCAGGTCGTTCGTGGTCAAGCGCCTCAAATCCAGAGAGTAGGATGGTCTATTATAAAGTATCAGCACATAAGATATAGTCATTACGCCGTCACCCTCTTCAACGACTCCTCGGCGACTTGTATACCCTCCTGCATCCCAATGGCCTTGGAATGCTCAAGCCCCTTGTTGTAGAACTTGGTCGCCATCTCCTTGTCGCCCGACATCTACCAAACCATGCAGTCAGCACACAAACAAAACTTCGGTGGAGACAGCTGATCATACCTCGCGCATCATGCCAACATTGAATATCGCCGCCGCATATGCAAACTCGCATATCGGTATGACCGTATCGTACTGCTTGCGGGTCTTTTGTATCGTGACCAGCGCCTGCTTCGCCCACGACTCGGCCTGGTGCAGCTTTTCGGGTGTGAGCTTTCCGGGTCGGCGGAGGATGAGCTCGGAGAGATTGCCCATGAGCTGTGCGCCACGACATTGGTCGTCTGGGGGCGATTCTTGAGGCGGTGGGGGAATCAGAATGGAGATAGCCTGGAGGTAGAGGGGCATTGCGTAGCTAGAGGAAGGTAAGAGATTAGATCGCAGGAGAAAAAAGCAACGCACTCTATCTTGCCGATGCGTTTATAGAACCCAGCGAGCTGCTCTAACGGGGCACCAACGTCGGTAGATGATATCCATGGCGGCAAGTCCAACTCAGCCAAGACCAACTGCGTATCGTTCGAGGAGTCTTCCTGGGGGTCAATCTCGCCTGCGTTCGCCTCCTTGACCAGCTTCAGCACCTCCTCCACCGCCCACGTAAGAGCCTTCTCCTCATCCTCCTGCTTGTTCAGCCCTTCCGCCAGTTCGCCTATCTTACAGGAGATCGCCACGGCGCGGAGACGCTCGTTTCCTGTGAGGGTGGCAGTCGCGTACGCATCCTGCATGATTTTATGTATCTCCTGGTAGATTTCGTACGCCTGCGCTTGCTGCTCATTTTGCTCCAGAGCATCGCCAAGCGCGACAGCAACGCCGGAGAGTTTGAGGTAGGGCTCTTCGTGCAGCAGGTCGAGCGGGAGGTCCTTGGCTGTCGTCCATGCTCTATACTCCGTGAGTACACATGTATAAGGTTTTCGGAAAGGTAAGCGCACCGGTAGAAATATTGCGCACTGAGCCCAAAGTCGTTGGCGTGCTTTGCCTTGATGGCGTCGCGCAGGTCCTGGCGTACCTCGGGCGGCCACATCGTCATCGTCTGGTACAGCTCCCAGCTAGACGGGTATCAGCAACAGACATACAAGGTATTATGAGGACACACACAGTCCGTATCCCGTGCAGCCGACTCCGACGACGAGCAGCGCAGTGAATATGGGAGACAGTCGACTCCCGCCTGCTTCGCTCCCGTTCGCTGTCGCGTACGCTCTGCTCGGTATTGCCCTGCATACAGCCCTTGCAGTTCGAGAAGACGAGCGCAGAGGGCGCGCAATGGGCGCGGCGGCTTTTTGCAGTCGGCGAAGGGAGAACATGGTGGCGGGAGGAGAGGTGCAAAATTATTCACGCGGCGCGCGTCGGAAGTCAGTAGGGTTGCAAAGGAACAGAATGCAGCAAAGTAGTAATTGTGCACGGAGCTATGGTGTAGTGGAAGCACTTGGGATTTTGAAGCAACATTCCCACAACCCAGGTTCGAACCCTGGTAGTTCCTTCCTGGTTTGGAACCCCTTCTTTTTCTTGTCGGAATCTCGAACATTCGAAACTGCGTCGGACGACGGACGCTGAAGCCAAATGGTCGACGGTCGTAAAGAGCACAGCAACTCGCCGTTGTCCGGGAAGCGACAAGGTGATTGGGATTATCATCAGCAATAGTCGGGTCATCCAATTCGGGCCCCGGGGATACAACTCTTCTTCCTGTGCCTCCCATGTTGGCCCACACGTTGTCTGGTCGACATGTGAGCTTCTCGTTACTCTTGCTCTCGTTGCGTTTGTATGGCGAATCATGTTTATGGCAGACGACCCTGACGGTAAATATTCGAGAGCTGTGATCTTTCTCGCACTATCCCGCTGAGTCCAGCTCAATGATCTTTCGCCAGAGCATCCTCTCAGCTTTGTAATCTCCCTGTCCAGTGACTTGTCCTATCGCGGATTTCGGCTCTATCATAGTGATGGCGGATCCTTTCAATCCTTTCAGAGGTGATTGCGCCACGAGGCATCAGTCAGCTCTCTTTCATTCTCCACATCTTGCCTCCTACCGCGATGTGCACTCCCGCATTTCAAGTGGAGACAGATGTCAAGCTCGCAATTGCCGACGCCCCATTTAACGACACCCGGCATTCCGACTTCATCATACGCTCCGAGGACAACGTCCTATTCTTTCTCAACAAGGAGCCACTCAAGGCCGCGTCCGGGTTCTTTCAAAATCTTCTCGGGGACGCAACGCCCAGCGAGCGCTTTCTTGGCAAGCCTGTCTGCCCTTTGCCAGAAGCGAGTGTTGCCCTACAACTGGCCCTTCCCTTCTGTCAGCCGTATGGTGATCCCCACATCACATCCATCGTCGGACTCGTCCAAGCCTTCGAGATCACGGATAAATACCTCATGGATGACGCCAAGGCTCGTCTCTTTGATCACCTCGCCCGGTCGGACCTCATTCGCAAGCACGCTCCAGAGCTCGCAGGCATTGGTATGTGGTTCAAGGACGAACAGCTCGTTCGTGCTGCACTCAAGCACATCTCATCTGCATCTCCTCCTAAACCCCTCGTCTCCATCACACTTGAGGGCACCCGTTACGCCGTCCATATCCCCACATTTGCCAAGTACGTCTCCAACGGCAGCGTCGGCTCCAAAACCGCTATTCGCGACGCCCTCGCTATGCATTACTCGAGTGGCCGTTTCCGCGTACAGAACGTCCGAATGGAATGTCTCCAGTTGTCGAGCAGACACGAGTTGCGCGTTCGCAGAAAGGAGTGCTGTAGGACACCGCTCAAAAATGGCGTGCGACTCGTCTATGACCACCAGATCCTGGGCGTGTCATGTATGGCCAGCGGCTATAGCATCAAAAGAAGTTGTACTTTATTGACGGCTATAGCCAATGCCGGTCATATATGATCTACTAACGTCTCAATGGCCTATGCATGCGCCTGTGTTCTGGCTGGTTCTGGCTGGTATCGGGAGTCGTGCTCTCTCCCGTCGGTCCAAGGCGGTCGATGTTGCAACGTCGGCGTGCCCGTCTGAATGACATCATCCGGAAATTTCGAGATCTGATAATTGAGACATATGCTGAGGCCGAGCGCTGAGCGCTGAGCACCAAGCATACATATATCCCTCTGATCCGCAAAGGAACGAATGACAACTAGCGGAGGATTGAACATAGACAATGTCTTTTGTGGTTGATTTTCCTGTAACTGTTGTGGTCATCGAGGCGCTACACCACACAAGTGATTATGAGGCGCACCAGATGGCGGCGCTTGGCGCTGGTCTCTTGAATGAAAGAGGGAGAGGAGAGAACCTGGCAAGATCGAAAAAAATATCAAAGTCTCACTCTCGCGAGTTTCGAACGCCTGACCACCAAGTGGCACATAATCAGTACGATCATCATACCGCTTACCCAACAGGCTTTGCTAGCTTGCAGTAAGAGCGCAATAGATACTTGTGATTTGGCTTGATCTCATTGTTGTAAATACTCGAAGCCTAAAGATCGAGTACTGAGTATCAGCTGGAAGGAGCTGTGCTGTGGCGTAGAAACCCATGCACGTTTTCCGAAGAGAGGATGGAGAAAAAAAGTAAAAATACCGGGAGCTAGACGAGCTAAACATCCCCTTGCCGAGCGGTCTGCATCCAGTGTGAACAGGTAAAGTCCTCGCAAGGGTAGCAGACCACTACGGCAAGTGGGATGTACTCATAGCACGTCTACTTACGCCTTAGCGAGTAAACTTGGTCCCTGACTGACCGTTTGCTTCTGTGCTAGAGGAGGGTTCTATGACTCATTGGTTGACATGACACTTCGACTGGTAAGACCATGCTAGCTTCGCCAACGGTGATTCAACTCTCAATATTCTAGTTCCTCTCAAGCAAAAGCTCGCGCTACTGTTTTTCGTATATCATTGAGCAACTCATCTGCTTTCTTCCGTGTTCTGCCAGAGAATTCAGCGCGCGCGTCGCGTCAGCCGCTTTGAGATCATCGACAATCATCGATGATCGATGATCCCTCGTACGTATTTAATTATGATGACCTAAGATCCTATCCTGACGCGCCGCATGTTTCTTAGGCGGCCTCAAGAGAAGCTTGGACGTTCGCCCAAAGCCCAATTCCTTCTTGCATGTGAATAACATGCGACTGGTCTCTCTACGACAAAGAGCTGCTGCTACTAGTACTAGTACTACTAGTGAGTGTGTCCAAATCTTTTGTAACGTCCACATAGTCCTTAGCTGGATCGCCGCTTTCACCGATGCATGCCAGTGTGTCAAGAGGAGCCTTCTGGAATAGTCGCTTGGCATGTTCCAGCATTGCCCGACGCACGGCTGCCTGGCGCTTGGCGTACGCTCGCATACCTTCTACAAAGCCGACCATGGACGCGCAACTGGTCATTCCTTGCGCCAGAGCGCGTTGATCCCACTCCTTCGCATCACTATGAAGAGCTGCTACGAAACGCTTCATCTCCACGCGCAAAAGGATACATTCCTCTTGCCATCGCTGCGCGCGAGCGCGCGCTTTGCACCATTCTATTCGTAAGGCTGTCCGAGACGTGAGAAGAATCGTCTGATGCGAGCAGCGCGCTACACTCACATTCTTCCATCTCCTTGTCACCTGCCGCATTCGCAGACGCAATCCAAATCCAAGAAAAAGTCCGGCGACCCTCGGAGTCATTGGACTCATCTATGTTGCGAATGTCGGACTCTTCCAAAACGGAAAGTGACTTTTTCCAGGTATGATCTATCATGAAACGGTCGAGTTTGAGAAGGGCGGCGTAATGAGATCGGTACCGCCGGGCGTCGTCACGAATGTGGTTGGAGACCTGCTGAAGAAGCATATTCGCCCGAGTGTTGAGCTTCTGACCTCGAACATGACGCTCTTTAACTCGATACATGTTGGCTCGCAACAGGATGTGGTGCCTGAGTTGTGCGAGACTGTCCTCCGCACGCGCGATACGTAGGCGTTGTTCCATGACGGCAAGTGCGTGGTCCAAAGGTGCGACAACTCGGGACATCGACGATGGCAGGTGCAGAACCATGTCGAACGCTGACTCCGACAATCCCGAACTCTCTTCATCGTCCTGTATCCGAGAGACCGTCGCAGCAGGCATGTAAACGCCTTGAATCTCCCGCCAGGCCTCTATTCGTCGAGCGAGACGATTGAGGCTTTCTTGCAGGCGCGCCCTCTGATTGGCAGTGGCATGTTGGGCAAGGCGCGAATTTTCGACCGAGAGTTTGTGTCTGGCGAGGTCTCAATGAAGAAAGATTTCAAGCTTGCGCGACGTACTGTAAATCCTCTAAGTGTAGGCCTTGTACGAGAAATTCGGCTGGACCAACGGCGTGCTTGATGTAATTGAGATTCTTTTCCTTCGATTCCTCCTCGGCTAAACGAAGACGGACGGCGTGGTCGCTCAATGCTGCTCGAATGTCAATGATGGTCAAACAATGGTGCTTGTGACGTACCGCGCAGAGTGGGAGCGTAAGGATTGACTATGCTTTTGTTGAACGGGTCAGCTTCCCACTTTAGGACCATGCGACGCCACTCAGGCACAGCGTCTGTACATTCGAGGGCGGCTTCAAACCCAAGGAAGGTGACGACCTTTTCTTCTCGCTGTCGAACGGCTTCTTGCAGTTTCTCTAACAAGGCTGACGCTGTTGATAATGTCAAATAACGTTGAAGCTTGACAGAAAGCAGCTCACGCATAAGACAGACTTTACGCCAGTTGGAATCGCCAAAGTGGTCTTCCAGCGTGTCTAAACGCGATCCTGGACCCATCTCCCTGGTGCTCGTAGCGGCTGGATCGTCGCGAGCCCAACCACGCTCCGGAGCTTCACCTTCCGTCCGGCCCACATGAGGAGTCCAGTTGAAGGACCAGAGGAAACGGCACGCGGGTATATGAGCAGGGAGATGGAATTTCGGTACCAAGTAGAGCGCGAACCGCATGTCTTGGCGCGGCCGCAAGGAATCCCCATACACACTGATTCGCCAGTCAAGCTTTTTGCTCCATTGACAGGCTATATCATAGGAAATCACGAGATCGTCCGGTGTATTCTGTCGGAGGGTCGAAAGAACGGCGTAGTCCATGTAAATGTATCTGAAAGGCACGTATAGGTAAATTTGTCAACATCGGTCAAAGAGATGGCGCACTTTTCCCCTTTCTTCAGATTCACAGCCCCAGAGCCACGCTTTAGGTCGTGTCGACTGCAAAGAACGGCACCAACGCCGCTACAAGCGGTGCCCTTCCCGCCACGTTTATTAGACAACTTCAGAGCATCATGCTGGCTACAGTCACTTGGCTCGTCGGGTATCCGGGCGTCGAAGGTTTTGATGTGCTCGTCGAAGGCGCTTTGCTCCACGAAATAGGCTGCCCCGGCATTGAGGTGGGGATCTCGTTCTGCTGACGACACATTGTTCCTTTGAAGTCGGAAATTGGCATCGACAGCGGCGAAAAAGCGATCGGTCCAACGAGGTCTAGGAGTAGGAGTCAGAGACGGTTTTCGAGTTCAGGGTAGAGGGCACGAACGGTGTAGAGACACCAAGCTGTTCACTTGACGTCCACGTTGAGAGAAATAACACTACTTGACAATTATAATTCTCTCACCTCAAACCGAAGTCCTCCGTGCAATTCATGTTCACACCCGGCCTAGGGCAAGCAGGACACTGGACTACGAAGTCGCCGGCAGCAAATGAGGCACGACCAGTCGGGCGGCTAGCGATGCCGAATCGCTTGCACATCTTCAGATGGCGCCATTGACGAACCATGAGCAGAAAGACCGGATAGCGATCCTAGCAATGTAACAGTGAGTTACTGCGAAAAGTAGAACCCGATGTATTGTTACTGGCGGAACACGCGTCCCCGTGTTATCAGTCATCCGACAGGCAGTGTAAAAGAATTCATAGGCGGAAACCTTTGGATTGATGAGTAAATATGTCTGGCCGAGAGATTGTACGATTGCTTTACCTTGGACATGAAGGTCAAAACTTGGAAGTATTCGAGAGAGCGAAATGTCGCGCAGGTTTCGGGATCAACATTGGAGCCGGGGTATAAGCGACGACGAATGAGCTGCACGTCGCGCGGAACGGTATTGAGCTCGCAGTCGCAGTAATTCAAGTTGACAATGTGCGCGTAGTCGCTGTCAAAGATCATGAATTCTTTGGCATTGCAACGCCGAGGGTTCGAGCAGATTTCGTGTGGTGGATGCCCCAGCTGGATGACCAACCCAATGGCGGCGAGAGTCGTCGGCCAAAAAAAATCCCCACACCATTTCTGTGAAAGTGGATGCGATTAGAGCGAGAGGCGTTGAGAAGATGGGAAGACACACTCTGATGATGTGCAGATACTGGTCTGCATGGTGATACAGCGTGCAGTTGAGACAGAAGAGACGAGTGTCGTGGCAGGTGAGACACTGGTACACCCCCTCCAAATCAGCGCATGAATGGCCGGGCACTCCGGGGCATATATGAGACGGGGTAGGTGCCTCAAGTCTCACGAACTCTCCAAGGTATCGTTCCGCACAAAGATGCCGCCAAACCCTGTTACGATCATCCTACAGGGGAATATTAGCGTGCAGAAAGGACGAAGACTGAAACGGACGGAGGGATATTTGCTCCGATGGTGGACTTGCTCGTCGGCAGCTTGGAGGTTTGGATCAATAGATGGACCAGCGACGGAGTCAAAATCGATATGGGCTTCCGCGAACATCTGGCCGGCAGATAACGTTGTGGGTGGCGTGAAGGTATATATTGAGGTACCGTCGTGAAGAAACCTCGAGGTCGGAGTGATATTGTGGGAGAAGGGTTCTGTCTGCCGATGTCTCACAGACGCAGTTAACCTGCCGTCCGCCAGCCAAGCAACATGCCGGTCGACTGCTCGTTGAGTGCCGCCGTCTTCTGGGGCGGAGCGCTTCTTAGCACTGACTTGGCGGACGGCAGCGCGCATGGTGGTGGAAGGACTCAAGGAGCCGACTTGGATGGCAGGGAATCTCGGCATGACTGACACGGCACGCTCTACCTCACGTAACCCTTAATGAAAAGGGTCCGACTATGAAGATACCGCAATTGAATTGACGATTCTGGCAGTCTTCTGCCATGCTCGTGACTCAGACGTTCGACTTGGCGGGGGTAAGGCGGGTTCAATTTCCTCAGCCTGCCCTTGCCCTTAGCCCTCATGTCTCCAATCGCAGCGAACTTTGCTACCAGCGATGGCCCGGCCTGCGTTCTCAAAGTGGGGAACGTTGAGAGCGATTTTTCGTTTGGACCGGGGCCTATCATGTGTGTATTTTCCTGCCTTTATTTCTGATCGTCTGCTCATATCGTGAGTAGGCCGTGGGTAGAGAGCGGTTCGAAGGGTGCACCGTTACCAATCACCATTGCCTGCGACTCGGACGAGATGCTGGCACAGGTTCTGAGAACGCTGAAGCGTCCTCTACTCGAACACGGCCACCGTCCAGTCTCGGACCTCATCCGACTTCTCGCCAGGCAACTGTCCGTCCTCGACGGCTTGTATTATGCGTACCCTCAAATCTACGCTGTCACTGGGGCCTATCGCCCAGGGATTTATTTCTTGGAGTACGTTGTATAGCCTTTGCACCTGTGCAAGCTAACCAACGCCTTTGTCAGACATCACGCCCGTGCCAGTCTCAGCCAGGCGGAATTCCGTTTCCGCAAAGCCTGGGCGTTCGAGGACTTCTCTTCCGCCTTCAAGTGTCAGCTCACGCGAGGAAACGATCCAGCCTACGTGTCTGCCGCCCTTGATTGGAATCATGGGCTTAGCCAGAAGGAGACCTACCGCCTGATTCCACGCCCTCCAGATCCCTTGCCCTTGCGAACCGTCGACGAATTTGAGGGAGATTATTTCTCATCTTCTCAACCCCACGTCTCCTCATCTCAACGTGCTCAGGCATCCACGCCTGTTCGCGAATCAACACCCGCTCGGTTTACACCCCAGACACCCCAGTGCACTACACCTGCTAGCAGCCCTACACGCCGCAGGTTCACGCCGGCACTCCTGACTACCAGCCCCAGTACTGTCAAACGTACTGGAGCATCAGCGCCAGGCCCCGCCAGTCCGACACCATACGCATCCGTGTCTAGAACGACTCAGAAAGCCAAGCAAAGCGAGGACGTGCCATCCCTCGTCATGCGCTTCCTTGATCTTTACTGGCGAGGCGAGGTGGCTCTGATCTCTTCGGCGCTGTTAGAGTCATCCTCGGAAGTAAATTTCTTGATGGGTTTGCAGTCGTTGCCTTTAAGCAGGGAGATGAGCGCTGCCGAGGCAGCCTGGCTTTGGGATTTGTTTTGCACCCATGATTAGCTGTGGTTTCATGTAGTCTTAGGTCTTTAGTTGTGTATCTTGCTTTCTGTATTTACGCGTCTCTCGGAGTGCAACAACAACGTGAACGTCTTACATTGATCAATGAATTTGATTCAATCGGCCATTGATTAATGAAATTTGATCCGGATCCGGCTACGCCTATCATTCAGGATTCTCTGACACATTGAAACACTCTCTCGGTATCCCTTCGCCTGCACGAGCACTCTCGTACATGGCGCGCGGGCATGCGATTTCATACGAAGCATGAATGAGTTGCGACGTTTCTTGCTCTTCGGAAGTCTGCGCCGTTCGGCGTCTCAGTCGCATGTTGGCATCGATGGCGACAGACAGCATATGCCACCCGCTCTCAGTGCGCTCGCCTCGTTCGATATCCGGGTCAGCGGCTCCATCAAGCTGAATGTACGAATCAAATGAGAATTGACCATCCGACGGATATGACTATACGTACTGCGAATTGGCACATCTGCTGATGGGCAGCAGAATTCATATTTCGATCCTTGGAGTGAAATCAAGATGTGTATTACTTATGAGACAGGCAAACACACCGGTACCACCATCCGCGCCATCTGGAGCTGTGTTTCCTCCTCTGAATCTTCGTCACCTGACAATTCTACTTCCAACATTGTAGGCATTTCCGGATCCGTCGAAGTGTCACTCAGGCTCAGCTCGTCAATGTCCAACGATGATGGCGCGTCGCTGTTCATCGTTGGGTAGACCCACTCGTCGCTCTCGCTCTCGCTCTCGCAGTCAACTCCGTTCTCGCTGCCACTGTCCGATACTACGTCGGATTGAATCTAGTCCAAATGACAGTTAGCAAGCGTTCAAAGATCGTCACGACTATGACATACATTCTCCTCTGTCAAGAGGTGTAACGCAGCCTCCCGAGGATCCATGCTGGCAGAAGGGAGATTTGCTCGTACGCTTAAAGAGCTGAGCTCTTATGTACCCTTTTGTACTCGTGCAGCTGGAAGCGGCCGGCGCTGGAGAATTTACGTGTCTTCGGGTGTTAGCCGACCAGAAGCCATGCTTCTGTTCATACAGATGCAGACAATTGCACAACAATAGTACGACGTCGAACCGACCCAAAACCGCCGCACGGCGCACCAAGACACAAGGAGCTCACGAAAGATCACGAAAGCTTACAGGACACGCCAGTGAGAACAAAGAAAGTGCGCGTTTTAATTACAACTTCATAAAACTGGGTATCACGGCTACGAAATATTCATCTACACAAGAAACACGCCTACAGATTAGATACCTCTACCTTTGCCCTTGCCGCCCTTGCCCTTGCCCTTGCCCTTACCTTTGCCCTTGCGAACCTGGCGAGGCTCCTGTACGCTGGGCAACGAAGACGAAGAGTCTCGGGCACTAGCCTTGACATCGGCAGCCTTCCGGGATGGATAACGTCTACGTCCGCGCGTGCTGATGTCCGCTTGAGGAATCGGACGAGCCATGGACGCCGCGGAAGTCGAAGCAGTCGATGCCACCAAAGGAAAGGCTGGCATTTGAATGACCTGCGTGTCGTAGCGAGTGGCGTTCAGAAAAAAGCTGGACGCAGTCGCGGGCGCCACCGCTCTGCCGAATGGTTTAGTCCACGACTAATTATATAAAGTTAGTCAAAATGAGCTACGGGGCAGCCCGAATGGCCTTACCTTTTGTCCAAGCCAGTATTGCGGCAACTTCGCTTGCTTGAGGCTTTCTGAAGAAGCACATGGCTGGAAAGAGATTCATACATCTGCACATGTCGCGTGGAGGAGCGAATGAACTCACAAGCGTACGAACCCCGCTCTCTTTGACAGCCGAAGTACCGAGTGTCTGGCTACCGTCCGCGACAGCAGCAGAAATATTGACAGGCATCGAGGAGGCGCAAGGGTGGATGGGAGTACCATCTTCGAGGTCGACAACGATCTAGCTGGCTATTACTTCAAATTCCTGCGAATCAAAGAAAAGACCAACCTCGGCAGAGGCGGAAGTGTTAACCGCGTCAATATCTTCGGGGTCGTCGTTGTCATCGATCTAGCTTACGGTTAGTCTGACACTCATAAGGATCGGTACCAAAGACTGACCGCGCTGTTAAGCGAGGGAGATGCGTAATCAGCAAGAGCTTCAGCGACAATCACCTCTTCCATGTCGCTGTCGAGGTCAGTGACCATAGGTACCGACGCATCATCGTGAGAGTGCTCAGGAGCGTCGTTCTCCTTGTCGGAGTCTCCGGCGTCTGACGTAGCCTTGTCACAGTCCCACCACTTAGTGTAATCCTGGGCGCTGCTTCAGGCAGGTAATGGTCGATAGAGAGAACACGTACAATTTTCTCAAGGTTGACAACACCGCAGGGGCGGGAGACAAACTGCACAGCTTATGAGTTGACTTGTCAAGTCGATGATGAGATGAAGGACCCACCAGCTTTTTGGAGGATCTATCGGAGTCGTCCTCATCCGACTTCCTTTTCTTGTCAGGGGGCGAAGGGGTTTGAGGTGTTTCGTCCCAAGGGTAGGAAGCCAGAACGGGGCCGAGAGTTGTGTCGCCAGGCGAGGCGGGATACAACGAGGAGCTGGGTGACAGCCTACCCAGGCAAGCTTTGGCGCGATGCTTTTTCGGAGTCAAAGGTGTAAAGATGCTGATGGTGGAGCGTACGGGCTGCGATGCGGCACCCGAGTTGAACGACGGCGAGGGCAGTCGGTAACGCGAGGGAGCAGAAAAGGAATAGAAGTCTAGGCCCTCTTGGGCGCGCACAGGTGAAGGGTAGCCGGGCCCGAGGAGAGCAACGCCGTGGTTCACGAGGGAGCCGTCGCGGTTGAAGTGGCGGAAAGGTGAGCCTAGGTGTCCAGCAGTAGGAGCGGACGTCGCCTCAGGAGCGGAATGCGACGGTCTGGGCTCGGGTAGCAGCGCGCGCTCATGCTCCTGGTGTCCGGGTTCGGGTTGCAGCGCGCGCTCAGGCGCCTTCGGTGACTCGGCCCTGTGGTCTTCGCGAGAGTTATTTTTTTCTGCTGAGAGTCAGCGTTTGCGGAGGTTTGAGCAGGAAATTAATCACCAGCAGTTGGCGATAAAGGTCCGACAGCCTCATCCTCGTACAAGTCGTCAATATTGGACGCCGCAACGTAGTCCTCGATGACCTTCTTGGAGACGCTGGCCAGAATTTCCAAGAGAAACTGAGAGAGGAGAGGAGAGGTCAACTGGGGTCAGGTAAGAACAGGCACACTGCATGTACCTTTTCCCCACGTCTTCTCCAAATCTCGATTGATCGCCAGTCAGCGCAGGCCGGCGGTTGGAGCATGGCTTCAAACTTGGCGAAGAACAAGACCCAGAGGCCGTGGGCGAGCTCGTCCAAGCTATCCGCGCCACGTTCGCGCGCAGCCTCAAATGCGGATAAGTACAGGCATGCCCATGTCTCATATTCGCGCTGGACGAAGGGGTTTGTGCTGCCTCCTGGTGTGGTAGGAAAACCCTCGGCATGGACATTCTGCCGGCGGAAGTCAGCATTTTTGATCCGTGACGTGTTAAATTGAGAATTACTTGGTTGAACATGGCGGTGTACGTTGAGGCAGGACGACGGCGGGTAAAGGCTCTGAGATTTTTGGGTGTATGATTTGTGAGCCTCCTTTGCTCTAAATACTCACCAGCTAGCTTCTAGAACCCTGCTATCTCGGTCCTCGAAAGCTCGTGTGCAAACACGAGGGTCGGCATTCAATTCCCCTCGCACGAAGATCTTGTGGAGCTGGATTCGTGGCTTCTCCTTTTCACTCGCACGTCGCAATTTTTCTCTTACGCTTCTTTTTTGTATTGCGACTAGCATTTCTCCCCTGCAATTTCGCCATTCAATCATCCCTTGGGCTGATCATCTTCCATATTACACCTTGGGTCTTGTTCTAGTACGGTTCTGTGGTTGCTGCGTGTTCTTCCTTTTGCTAGTATTCAGCACAGGTCAAATTCGATGAGATCTCATTCTATGTGGATGTAGCACTACATCAAATGTCAAACACAAAATTATATACAGGTATCACGGTGGTGAATAGTAACAACGAGTGAATTCTTTTCCCTGTCAGTAGGTTATTAGGAACGTCGGCATTATCACAAAGAACCGGACGCTCACGTTGACGACAACCGTCGCGGTCGTGGTCGTGTTGCCAAGTTCTTTGGGTCACCGGGCACGAAGTGTGGCCCACGACGCACAAAGATACGCCACGTATAGTATTTCAAGGACGATAGTATCTCCTACAAACAACTTAACGCTCGCTTCGAAAGCTCAGGACCAAAAGGAAGACTTACTCGGCGCATTTTGGCAACTTCGAGAGCGCCCTTGGGCCCTTTGTTGGCGTACGAAGTCCCCGATGAGAAGAGCAGGAAGTAATGGCAATAGAAGCGCGTGATCCAATCAATGCGGGCCAAGGCTGGGCCTTCGCGCCAGACGACAAAGAAGTACGGAGCCATAGATCTCAGGTACCTGTGCTCCTCGGGCTTCAAAGACTGTTATGTGGATTAGTATCGGCTCAGCAAATCAGTGTCAAGACACAACACGCACTGGGGAGGGACTCAAACCCTTTGGGCGCTCCAGCGTAAGGTCCACAAAGCGGATTCCCGCTGACGGAAGGACCACAAAGGACGGAGAGCTGGTCGCATTGCTGAGGCGCTGTGTTGATTCTGAGTGAAGAAGCGACGCCATGATTCGTGCATGTCGATTCCTAAACCTGCTCCTTTTGACTGTGGCATAAACCGCCGATCGTGTGGCCTTCCTGCTGCGAGCTACGCGAGGTGATGGATCACAAAGCTCGCCTCAAGCTAGAATGAACGGTTACTCTGACATTCATCTTCGAGAGGAGTCCGCGCTGGCTGGACTTGCTTCTGGAATTTCCGTTGGCAGATAAAATTGAGGTACGAGGCACGGACCGACCAGGAAGAGTCCGTAACGCAGTTGCACATCGCTGAATCAAAGGGAAGAAGTTGCAGATCCGGACTTACTCTTGGTATCCTTTCCCGCCAAGCCGAGCGAGAACCTGCGTGTATTCGAGTTGAGCAGTATTCCTGTTTGATGAGCTGTAAGCTTCGTTTGCTCACGAGAATTGTTCGATATCTGAGTCAAAAAGGTCACATGAATTGCAAGTAACGGTAACGGGACGATTGAGGTTATGTTCAATTCGAGTCTACTGATTAATGACTTCCGTACGACTGGGTTTTAATCGAGTGGATAACGTTCACTTGGCAATCTTGAGTATGTGTCATAAGATACGCAAGTGGTACATACTGTAGGTTCCGCATCACAGGATCCATGAGATACCGAATGCGCGCGGCAGCCCATTTGAGGGCGCAGACAATGTCCTGGAATTGATGGTATCCATTAGTGAGCCGCCTTACAGACAGACAAGAATCGGTCGTACCCAGCGTCGGCAACGCCAGTGGTACCAGATAGTATCCACTTCAACACCCTCGCGAAGTATTTCGGGATATTTGGTGAACCACCGGCGAAAAAAGTGTTTGATCCATTTCCGTATGGCCCGCACATTGTTGGTCTTCCAGATGTACAGAAAGTTGAGACCTACAGCGGCGATGGTCTGCAACTCCTGGGCGTTGAAAGACTGCCGTGTGGATGAGCGGTCTCCTCAATGTACTCGAGAAGTATAGTATTGAATGCTTACAGTAGGCGTTCGAAGAGACACAGAGTAAATCTCGAAGAGATTCTTCGGCGCGTTTGGGGGCACGCGCATTGAAGGAAGTGGAAGAGTCGCAGAGTGAAGAGGGTCGACCAGGCTAGTCATTGTTGAGATACGGTCACGTAGGAGAGGGAGGAGAGCGCTTTGCATCAGTGCAGCTCCTAAATTCACACGAGAATCCATTACATTCGAATTGGGAAGCAGTCCCAATCTGTACAATAAGTTAGAAGAGCCTCGCGGACAAAGCTTTGACGTACAATTCGTAGCTTCCTGCTCCCTCCCTTTAAATCCGAGCCCCCCCTTCTTCGGCTCAATTTCTATCGTCTACCATGCCACCCATCATGTCTCAATACTTTTTGAAGGCCCCGACTGCGGACGAGAACGAGATGTGGGTCCGCCAGCAGTCCATCCATGTGGTGACCGATGTGGTGACCGGGGTGAACGCTTGGGCTAAAAAGTCAGTGTTATTCTCTGCATGCACGCAAGCGCCGCCGTCTTACCTTAACAAATCACAGCATCTTCAAATTTACCCGCCCGCAGTACGATGCTCTTGTCGAACAAACGGACTCCCTCTTGCGCGTCATGGCGGGTGAGCAGGGCTGGAACCGCGACGACTACCTGAAGAGTCTATTCGCCCATTGGTTCCGGCTCTTTCCTCGGGAGCGCGAGCGTCGTAATCAGCGGTGCAAAGTCAGTCCTTGGTCCTTAGCTGGGTGAGGTGTCTGACGCGCCTGGCAGGAGGTCGCACTGGCGTTGGCCGACCTCGCTCGAACGGCTGTGGATAGCCGTAGAAAGGAAAAGAAGGTGTATCTCCGTCTGGGTCTGCAGTTCTCGCGCGCGCGCACTTCCTTGTTTGAGGTGATTGAGGACTTCGAGTTGTGGGTTATGCTGGATTTTAATCATGAGAAGCATGGGTACCCGATGTATTTGTAAAGAGGATGTTCGAGGTTTTTGATGTCGCGTGCTGCCTGTGTATGAATGCAAATAGTGCCCGAATGCGTCCGTCACGACATCTATGAAGAGATCAGTACATGACGCCACAGAAAAGAAAGACAAGGAATATGAAAGGTAGGTAAAAGAGGCCCAAAATGTGCATCAGCGGCAGAGGCGCGTCCCGTGGTGGAGTCGACAGACCCTCCGCCCTGATGCGCACCCTGGGGGAAAGCCGAAAGAAAGATGAAAGGGGAGTAGTTCACCGGTCATAGCTACGTACATGCGCTGGGGCTCGAGAAGATGACGGTCACTGTAGGGACAACGGCACTGGAATGAAGGATATGGTCCGATGCTTGGGGAGAATGGTCGGTGTCGTAGGAAGACTGCAGCAAGCTGCTTTGGTACTGACTCGAGTGAGCTTTCCCGGAGACGACGCCGGTTTATTCTGCCGCGGACCTTTTGCAAGGGGCCCTTGCGTGTCTGAAAGAAAGAGAGACTGGGATCGGACTTCTATGTTTACACCATGGTTTTTCACGTGATTGATGAACATATTCGGGCCGGCATGTATGACGAAATTCTCGGAGATGACAAAACCAGCAACATACGTCTGCTTCATCTCAACGTTCATGTCGTAGCCTGTGAGATGAACGCTTAAACTCAGACAACCGTCCCTGTTGATACAGGTGAGTTTCATTTTCTCATTGAGGTGAGGGGTCATGAAGCTAGCAGTCTCAGTTCACGGACTCGCAAGGCATCGAGGAGTCGTTAGAGCTCGGAAATTGCGACTCAACCAATTTGCTTTCTCACCCTTGACCTTGCCATGGAGGCTTCAGAACATGAATATCATTGATTTTGGCAGGTTCTAGCTGGGCCTGGGCCTTGTGGTCTTGCGCAATGACAGGAAAAGACATCATGAGGACTTTCCGTATGACGACCCGGAAGGCTGCGGATGTCGACCTCTGTCAAGAGCTGTCTAGGGCTGACGCCATACGCTGCGATACACTTCCGGCATACTATGGAACCTATTCCGAGCGCGGATGGGGCACAGGTTGACCCAAGGCAACATAGATCGACTTTCGATCTGACGAAATTTGGTTGGGAACAGTTTGGGACTGTTACTCTTGAGAAATGCGGTGAGCAGCCTTTTGACCATACAAAGTTTCTCAAGTCCTCTTATACAACATCTTGAATGGTGATTGAAGAGTTGTATGACCACGACGACTCGGCTAAATATCTCTCTGACGAAGCCGACTTACTCTCTGACGAAGCCGATTTCATCTCTGACGAAGCCGAGTTAATCCCTGACGAAGCCGAGTTAGTCTCTGACGAAAGACTCAATCCACACCATTCGGCTCCCGTACGCCATTGCTAGCTCTGGCAAGGCTAATTGGATGACCTTGACGTCTCTGTACGCGCACCTAGTAGACTCATAGGCCCTGTTGTTATCACGCGTTGCAAACCCTCCGACGAATATCAACCTTCATGGTCCTCATGACGTCAGCCCCTTACCTCGAACACTTACCACCACGATGAACAAAAAAGGAAGACCACGCAAATACACCACCAACGAGGAAAGGAAAGCCGCCGTGAAAGAGTCGCGCAATAAGTATTACGCTCGGTGAGTCCTAATACCTCAGACTGCTGCACAACTCACACATTCATAGAAATGCTGCTACCATCAATCGGAAACGGCGACAGGCCTATGCCCAAAAGAAGAACCCGCTTTCAGGAAGTACAACACAGTCTCGCCGAACAACACCATCGAGAGCGGGCTCACCACGGTTGCGAAAATCTATTTCGCCAACGCCAGAATTTCCTTGCGACCCAGGAACACCCGTTCGACATCGGAGTGTGCCCTATGCCACCCCGTCCCCCCCGCCATACTCCACTCCATCACGACGTCGTATAATGACCAACCGTAGACGGCCACCAATGCACTCCCCGTTGCCTCCCTCGGATCCTCCGTCTCCCGCATCTCTCCAAGCCTCCCCAATCCAACGCATACGGTGAGTACAGCATGCGATTATCGTCAGTATCTAACTCAACGTCTCTTTTACCAGGCCAGACCGTTTGTCTACGCGCACAACTACCACGCCGTCGCGAGCCTCATCGACGCCCACAGGCCAGCGAGTTTATCATACACTGATCAATGTATTATGACCTCTAACGCTTGTGATAGATCGCTGAATCATTTTGACAAGCTCAACAAAAAGGCAATTGCCTCGTACGAAGCCATGTACAAATTTCAAGACTCAAAGAGTGGTCTACGGCAATTTTGCGAGGACCTGGTATCGGAAGCTCTCGAGTGCGGCCGCCTTTCCAACATTATCTCAGAATGGAAAGCATTCCACAAACTCTTGACCGCCCTGACCAGCAGTACCCTAAGTTTACAGGCCATTTCCGGACCTTCGGAGGTTTGGGAGGACGCGCGCCGGTGTCTCACTTTTGCCGAGGATTGGAGGGAAGTTCTGGAGGAATTGCGGGACTTGGCCGAGGAGGAAGACTTAACCGGCCTACGCTCACAGATCAGTGCCAGAACCTTATCTTATCAGCTACTATGATCGCTTTTTGCACGTTTTTCGCAATGAACATGGCATGGTTCTCAACAGTATGACCAACTATCAGCTCGGATTACTTCGCTGAGAACACGGAAGGGTAAGATTCTCTGTCCAGGAATATTAGATGAATTCCAGGGCAAACTTACTATCCGCTGCCATCGTGGCAGATTGTCTAGTCTACGATCAGAAGCCCTGATATCTGTCTCGCGTCGCGTCCACCTTCGACTTCGTTCGGCTCCCTTCCATTCACCATGGACTCGTCGACCTTCACACCTCGCAAACTGACCTTCACCGAGCTCACCACTGGCAAAGTGTCCCCACGACTGCTCGCCGAGATGGAGAAGTTCAAAGAGAGCATTGTTCGCCAGGTGAGTGACAAGGAAATTTCGTATCTCTTCACTCAAGCCATGTCAAGGAATGTTCATCGCCGAGCGCTGACCGTCTTGCCTTCGAAAAGGAATGTGCCTTCTTGGATAAGATCGTAAGTCACTCTCGTGTACACGGGAATTCAGCTAAATCAACGTCCAGGCAATCCGCCAGCCATATGAGTCCGCTCTGTCAAGTGACTCCGCTATCGCAACCACCGCGGAGAGTTCGAAGGTACGTTTTCGTGTGTAGAACTACGCTACCATCCTTATGAAGACCTTGAAGTCAAACCGGAATGAGCAAGGACGCCCTCGACACACCTTTCACGTCCTCGTGCGTCGACTCTCCGATGAGGAGCGCCAAGCATACAAGGACATCAACTCCGTTTTACTGCCCGTTGGACGGACGGGGCGCAAGAGAAGCAGTGAGGTGGAAACCTAAACTCAATAGAAGGAGCATAGAAATGACACCATAGGGCTGATCGAATCTCACATGTAATGCATGGTAGTACAGCAGCCAATGTAGTCTATCCGTGACTGACCTGGAATGGTAGGCTCGAATCCTCTTTGGCCAATGACGCATTTACGCTCCTCTTTCGGTTGAGTTTTGTCAATGGTTGAGTAATTTTGCGAATCCCGGCGCAGATCTCTGGAGTCGCGGAGGGTAAGCTCGTTGCGCGCCGCAGCATTGAGATACGTGTCGCACTTGAAAATGCTTTCAAGGTTCGAGGTGGTCACCGGGATCACTTACACTTGGATTGCCTGGATCTATTAGGAATGTACAATGGCTGAGCAGCCACTGTAGTCTAGCAGTGGCTGACCTTCTTGGTAAACACGCCATAGGGTCGAGAACCTCCTTAGCGATTAATACATTGTATTTCCTTTTTGATCGAGCGATGTGCATTCGGCGCAGATCGCACCAGTCTAGACTCAATGGATGATCAACAGCTGGTCGTTAGCCAATTCGTACCTTGGCTCTACCAGTTCGAATCCTCTCTGATTCAGCAGTATTCGCAACATGCGAGGGTTCGAAGATATTCCTCTGGGCACGAGCCAGGTCGCTGGTGTGAACGTTTGAGAATTCATGCAACGTGCTTTCCCTCTATCCCCGGACCCATTTTCCTGGTACAGCGCGGATCAAGATCAAGTCCCTCTTATCTTAATTGGATGACGATGTCATGCTTCTCGAGCGCTGTCCCTCGGCGGCACCCTCAAAGTCATTGATCGTTTGATTGCGATATGATATTTGCACTGCTGTTCACATTAGAGACAAAAGTGACACAGGCTCATGTTACGATTTGTAATGAAAAGCTCGCGAGCGTCCGCCCAATTCTCCTTCTTCTGCTGATGAGATGCGACACAAACCGGTCCACGTCCCTCGCGTAACCACCTACCAAGGCTGGAACGAGTCAGGCGATGCACATGAAATTATGATGTCGAACAAGACATGGACACAGATTAGTTTGACGACCTTGGCCTTGCAGTACTTGCAAAAGCACGCGGACAGCTTGCTGCACCTCAGGCGCGTCCATGGTTGCTAGTAGGTTGGTCATGGTGTGTAGCAGACGAAGCTCGATAGACTATAGTCCGAAGCGCGGATTTTAGAACCTCTGAACTGAATTGAACCTTAACAATGATAGCTGTACACACTCGGGAGTAATAGCTTTTGGAAGCGACAACAGTTGATCCGCGGGCCCAAAGCTTGTCTCGTTCTTCCATTGACATGGCGCCCCCAGGATGGACGACTCCCGACCAATTGAAGGTCCTGGAGGGCTTACGCTCTCTGTACTATCACCATGCTGCCGGAAATAGCCACTACCTTTTCTGGCCTGTCATGGAGACGGCCTTCTTCAATCGCTGGTCGATTCCTGTGCTCTGCCAGCAATTCGGACTTCCTCTCGACGAGCCAAACAGTCAACCCGCGGCGCTCGAAAATGGCAAACGCTCGGATACATCCATCGCAAAAATCAAGCAGGTACGTAGTAACGCCGACTTGAGGTTTCGTATGCAACTGACACCATACCGGGTGAATTAGAAATTACGGAACTGGTTTGGAAACCATAACGAGAACAAAAGGCCTAAGCAAGTGCCGAAGAAGGGCACGTACCAGTTTGGCTCTACCGCCTCTCGATGCCACTCCATCCGGGAATTCTTTTCCAACTCTTGCTACAAAGACCACATCAAACCTATCTACGACCAACTGTCCACTCAGTACCGACTGGAGGCGATGAAGACAGAGAAAGAGCGTTTACGCGCCATCTTCCGCACTCAGAAACAACTCGCCCCCGACTTTCCAATTGAAGACCGTTTCCTCCCTTCCATCGATCCCAGAGCTCTAAGCACTCCAGCTCCGATTAGCATCGTACGCGAGGCTACCAACAAGGCCTGGATGGCTTTGACAGACGACCAAAGAGCTGAGTACGAAGCTCAGGCCCTTGAGGCGATAGAGAAGAAGAGGCAGCGGCAGGCGGACAAAAAGGCAGCGAGGAAGCCAAAGAAGGCGCAGAAGAAGAAAGGGAAGAAGGAGGGAGGAGGATCCGCCGCGCAGGCTCAAGATGGCGGCCAGGGAGATGGCGGGGTGACGGACGATGACGACGACGACGATACGGACGGCGAGCAAGGTGAGGAGCAGTGGGTTCCTACCGCAGAGGAGTACAACGAGTAAGAGCCTTCTCGACTACGCGCTACCGGCGACGGTCTGACACTCGGCATAGAAATGTTTTGACCGCTCCCGTTCACCTTAAGAAGTTCTTCGACACGATAGTTGGCGCCACGGGACATGTATACTTCGTGCTTTCTGGCGGTCCAAATTCGAAAGGCAGATTTGACACTGAAATGTAAGTGTTCTCAGTGTTCTCACATCCCCGTTTACAGCGACTGATCTCAACTGTAGCAACTACTATGGACCCAGGAACGCCATAGGGTATCGCTTCCATGAGGCTTATCCCTCTTTTACCGATGCAGTCTTCGAGCCGTTCAAGGCGCATGTCGGTGCCTGTTTCTGTCAGTCATTCTCGGAATTGCAGTTGAGCACATATATTAACTGCTTCTTAGCACCTGCGCAATGTCGAGCAAGGGTCATCAGTACGGAAGCGGACCTAACGAGCCCCATCTCGTCGAGTATCGTTCCGTCATCGGCTCTGGCGGAGTCGTCGAATACGGTCCCGTCATCAGCTCTGGCGGACTCCTCAAGCGCCTCAATGCTGCCCCCTCGTCTATCGTTAATTCCTACCAACGACGGTTTAGATGTCTTGGTACCGTTGCTCCCCAGCAGACCATCGGCGTCTTCGCCTGCTCCTCCTACGACTCCATCACCTTCCAATCATGGAGGCTCTGCGGCATCGTCGCTTGCCCTGAATTCGACACCTTCTTTACCTCTGGGCCAAGACGCGACAGCCAGCAGACCATCAGCGTCTTTGCCTGCCCCTCCTACGACACCACCACCTTCCAATCATGAAGGCTCTGCGTCTTCGCCTGCCCCTCCTACGACACCATCACCTTTCAATCATGGAGGCTCTGCGACATCAGCGTCTTCGCCTGCCCCTCCTTCGACACCATCACCTTCCAATCATGCAGGCTCTGCGACATCGTCGCTTCGCCTGAATTCGACACCTTCTTTGCCTCTGGGCCGAGACGCAACGACACTCACGTCCGGTGCTACCATTATCAATCCTGGGGCTGCTGTCTCCCCGTACTTGCATTCCGATCATGGCAGTCAAACGCCTGGCGTGATATTGCCCGCCGGCGAAGGACACGAGACGCCGCCCATTTGGACGGAGACGGCCAATCAAGCCTGGAGTGCGTTCTACGCAACTCTTGCAGAGGTCTCAAACCCAACGGCGACGCGACCAGCGGAAGAACAGGGTTTTGGAGGCAATAGTGACGAGACGTTCATCCCTTTCGACAACTCGGACTCTGGTGTTCAACGCCTTCACGATTACCTGTCGGCATTTACGGGGGTACCGGATTCCTTTGGCTTGCCCTCGATTTTCAGCTCGTCTCCTCGTCCTTCATCACTCGTTCCACTCCACGGCGAGACAGAGCCAGACTTGACCACAGACTCATACACTCTTCCTGCACAAGAGCCCCTTGCATCAGTCCTTGACCGTCCACCACTCACTAACTCTACGAACGAGCCCTCCCTATCTGCACCAGAGACAGCCAGATCTACCGTTACATCCAAGACCGCCGCACCTACCGGAACGAAGAAGAATCAGAAGCGTGGGGCGAAGAAGACTCCGGCCAACGAACCAGCGGCAAAGAAAGCGAAGACGGGGAACGGTCGAGCAGCCGATACCAACAAAAAAGGTGCCACTGCACCGACGGAGCCTGCAAATGCTATTGCGCCGTTGGCGGGCCTTCGCCCTACGCGAGCTAGGAAGACCGTCACTCGGGATCCAGTACTATTGTCTGTTACTGCGCAGAAGGACGATACTCCATCTTGGTTGGAGAGCGTCACCATCGGCATGCGCTCTGTTGCTATGGGAGACGAATGGGACCATCTAGTTCTCGATTTCGTCAAATGGGAACGCAAGCAGAATAACTCCAAACCGGTAGGTGCTCACAGATTCAAAGCTCCGTCCTATCAGCTCATTTTAAACAGCGTAACTTACCCATGTGTCCACATCGCCCGGTTGAGTTGGTCGCGTGGATGAAACTTGGGCGAAATTTCAACAGTCCTCCGGCTATCGCTAACATGCGGGCCTTCAAGGAAAAATGGCTGCAATGGTGGAGTGGTGTGCAGCCACCGTTGCGACGTCGGCTCCAAGGGGAAGTACTTCCTGTGGCCAATTACGATAGCACTCTCTCTAGTCTGCGCTGTCCAGGGCCGAATGGTTTGTGTACGATTCTGCTCGGTCTCTTCTGGTGGGGCTTTTCGGGCAAAGAGTTAGTTAATTGGACTGCTAGTGTGAGAGACGTGCGGGCATGTGTAGACTTCTTGAACAGTGTGAACTAAATTCTAGTGTATGTAGTACAAAAGTCGGTGTAGTAGTCATGTTTTAGTCATAGTCGCAAATCCAGGAGAAGTTGTCTTGCAGCGTCTGACTTCAAGGCACAGTTTCTGAGTCACTAAAATTGCTGTATTCTGACAGTTATATACTTGGCAAGGATATTCATAACTCAATTCAAAACTCGACGCCTCTGTTATTGGTGCTTGGTGGCCACTTGGCCTCCCGTCCCCAAACCCAAGGCTCCGCCTCGTCTGAACTCCAATGAATGCTAGTGTCGATTGGGTTTGTCCATGGATTGTGAGGACTGGCTGACGCGTTGTCGACACGTGTGAGAGCCATCTCGTTGATCTGGGATTCTAACTGGCTCACGTCGATGGCATATTCGCGTTTCCTGACGTCTGCGTACGCCGACGACCGCGACTCATGAAAGTAAGAGATATTTCCCTGGACGAATCGGCTGTGTCCTTCTGAAAGTACAAATGCCATCTAGGATGACCAGTCGGTGTAGGTGAACGTCTGATGAAGGACAGCAGCTTACCGGAGGCAATGTATGAAGACGGAGATAAAGATAAAGTGACTAGTAATAGTACCGAGTGATTATCAAATTTGATTGTTGAGTCCAAAAGCAGGACTGCACATCGTCATTGATCTCTTGGCTTCAACGTTCAACTCCCGATGGTGTGTACCGTGGACCAATGCTTCGTGACGCTAATCTACACTCTAGGACATCATTGACATTGGCCACGGGTGTCGCTGGCCCCTGCCTTCCATCCCTATTTCTGTATGCTGCTTCCTCTCGGGTCGAATCCTACTCTTCCGAATCGTGCACAGTCTGAACTGACGAGAGACGTTTGCAACCAGTTGGAACTACTTGCTCTGGCACTCCGGAATAAACTTGACTTTTTGCGCCCTCTCTCATGATACTATGACACTCACATCAATACCAAGCTGTCGCAGGGCACCATGACCGAAGCTCAGCACTTCCGTGCTCGCAAATCCGGGCAGAGGGCCCTGGAAAGTCGCATCGACCCTGAGAGACGACTACGAGCATGGAATGAACCCAATACTTCGACTCCTGAAGGTAGAAGGCTGTCTCGAGGAGGATATCTTCTTGCGAGAATCTACAACGGTACGGCCCAGACATGCATGGTGGAATGTTGATTATAACTCATGTATTTATCCTCAGGATTTTAAAAGTACTGTCTGAGACAGTCTCCATCGTCCGTACGGAGCTGGTAGCATGGTATAACCGTATCAAACCACGATCAAACTAAACGAACCGTTGAGCATTACATTTGAAGCCCAACAAAAACATTCCACAGATGACTACGAGTCCCCCAAATAGCTCAAGAACAAGGCGCCTCAATATGTGAGAAAAATGAGAGTAAGTATCTACGTACGATGGACGTACGGTCTCTGCGCCACACTTCAATCTTATGGTCCAGACGGACCCGTTTTCTGGTGATCTGTGACCCTACGCACACTCTCTACCATAGTTTCTGCAGAGACAACGAGGTACGCTGCGATATACGAGTTCGTCAGGTGGCTCATCAAAATTCGTCAGATAAATTAGCTTGCCAAACTGCAAGTATTCCTTTGACGTGTCCAACGACGAGCACGACGACGGTAGACGCGGACTCAACGACGAGCACGACGACGGTAGACGCGGACTCGGGGTTACGGATCGCTATGTCAGCGATGGATATACTGGAAAAGGTTGGTGATCTCAATCTTGTCCTTTTGCTTTCATCCTCAAGCACCAGCCTCAACAGAAGATGCCATTTCTCAGGTGAGTTGGCTCTTACTTCAAATTCCCTGGGCTTTTGCTAACATTTACTAGGCTTCTGACAAAGATAGTGGTGGCAATCTGCATGCCTAGGTGAGTGCTACGTGCAGCGTGCCGGCGTCCAGCCAATTCGGCTTCCAATTGACGTTTGACGCCCAGCTTTGTGCGCCGCCAAGACCGCGCCGACGACTCCGTTTCCGGAATCGAGCTGGACGACACGGATGCCCCTGCGGGACATCCTTCGTTCCCAACCGCGGGAACGCCTGACTTCAAAGGCGTGCCCGTCACCGAATCCGACTCTCCGCAGCGCCAACGCCGTGCCAACGACGACGATCCCGGATCCGAGGACGACGACCTGCATGTCCAACAGGTACGTCTTCCGTTGTCGTATGTTTCGGGCCGCATTAACGCCCAGCGTCCAGGACGTATCCATTACCGAGTCCCACTCCACGCGTCCACAACGCCGCGCCGACGATTCGGGATCCGAAGTCGAGCTGGATGACGACGTGGACGTTCTAGAGGTACGTCTGCCGTTCATCGTATGTTTTTCGGCCGTATTAACGCCCAGCAGGGCGTATCCATCACCGAGTCCACTCTCTCTACCGACTCGGAAACCGGAATCGAGCTTGATGACGACGTGGACGTTCTCGAGGTATGTTTTCGCTCCGTACCGCTCTCTATGACTCGCTCACGTGAACGCCTGGCTTGTAGGGCGTATCCATCGACGATTCCGACACGTAACTGGACCATTCGAATCTTGCACGCGACAAAGGGCTCATCGGGGTGGACGATGCTCGCCGGGTCACAGTATGGACACACGATCTTGACACCACATAGCGGAAAAAACGTTATTTAGGCACCTTCGATTGTAAAATATAAACATTTTTGCTACTATACATTCAAGTCCGAGTCCGCGAATAAACAGTCCGCCAGCTCCATGTGGCGGATTGTGCGCCACAATTGTCAAACCGAATCGGATTTCAGATCCTTCCGCGCGGCCTTTGTTTGCCATTTTAGCCATTGAAAAGGTATCTAAGAGTGAGAGAAGTCGTTTTGAATCTCCCAGAAAGACGAGGCGCGCACATTCGTGAAATACTTTAAGAGCCCGAAAAGGCAAATAGTCGGGACCCAAGAGTAGCCGTTATACCGCCAAGAGCCGACGGAGGTCAGTAATGGACGAGCGCGTGAGGCCCGCAGCGCCGACGTCAGCAATACATGGCTCGTGGGGAGGTTGTGCGGCCGGGGCCTACTCCTATAGCAAAGAAATCAGTACAACCTTGACACATGCTATAGCAAGGCTGCCATATATGAGATCTACGCTATCCACTGCTATGACCGAGATGTATACAGTGGCGACGATTGGGGACATCCGTGGATCATATGGTACGTCGCGGAAGTGAAGAAGGAGTTGGAGCGTAATGGCGATCCATCTGTCCTCTTGACTGCGAAGTGGCTGGAGAGGGCGCAGAGTATGGCAGGAACTAAGTGTGGCCACACGCTTGAGGTCGTTCGAGGAATCGTCCAGGATATCGTGAACACTGTACAGAAGGCCATCGATTCGGTCAGCGTACCGTTAGATATGGAGAGCCTTCATCGCGAGATGAGCGAGGAGATACATGCCGCCAGGGTGAGATCGGCGGTGGGCCGCATACATCGTTGATAACACTGACAATTGATGTCATCTAGGTCGCATCCATGGGACGTCTCAAGAGGAGTCAGACCTCGAACTCCGCTGTATCGACCTCTGCAAATACCCCGAGTCCCGTTCCCCAAGCCTCTGGATCCGATGTTCCAGTTTGGAAGCATCAGCACGAGGCAAAGGTCTGTCCCTTTCAAAACGCGTCCTTATACTGGACTGAGACCTCTGCCTTAATCACAACAGGAGGAGGCTTCCTCGGAGTTCTACTTTCGCTCATCACACGGACGTCGCAAGGACGTGGGCACGAAGAATTATTCTGTCATTCGCACAGGAATGAAAGAAGAAGTCATTCCTCCGTCCAACATCATCAAGGTTCTTTCCGCTTCGCGTGTTTCAACGTGTACTCATCGCCATGTTTGCAGGTTGAGTCCGCAGCCGGGGCTTGGAACACTTCTCACCCCAGCGTTGCTGCTCCTAGCAGCGTAATGCCCGGTCATTATCCTGAAGAAGTGAAAGTTCGTATCGCTCTTTCTGCTTTACACTCAATAGTGACATCTGTCTCCAATAGCAAGAGCCCAAGGAGCTCCTGGTTCGCTCATCGCGTAGCCGTCTGTGTGACAACATGACGAAGCACAGTCCCGTCCTTCGCATGCCATTGGTGAAAGAAGAAGAGTCTTCTACGTCCATCGTGAGCAGTCAGATCCATAACGACTCGTTCCTTCCTTCTGACGACCACGTACAGATACAGCTAAAGCAAGAGCCGGAGGTCAACGGAGTGAGCGTCACAGGGCCCTGTACCGAATGTCTACAGCTTCGAAGTCAAGTACAAGCTCAGAGCGAGCAGATCGATGCCCTGACGCACAGACTTTCAGCGCTTGAGCATTCTGTCCTCGAGGTTAGTTGCCCAAAACTCATTGTAATCCAAGCTTATTGATTCAACCTGTCTAGTTAAAGGAGCAACAGAAAGAATACGATTCGAAGTGGTCGAAATATATCTCCTGGCTTGCTTGGTGAAATAGGGGTTTACCACTTTGAAACCGATCTTCAGTAGTAATCTAAATTATATTCTAGTATTCCACGAGACTACAACATAAAGAGCATAGGGTCATATGGTAAGAACATCACATGGGTACATACATGATATGGAAAGAAAGAGGTCAACATAAATCTACGCTTTCAAACACCTTGCACTAAGCTCTTCCCCAAATACAGCCATCTGCTGTTTGCCATCTTGGACGTCCCTCGAGCTCAGCATCGACGTCCGAGGCCTTGTATGTCATGCTTCCATCGTAGTCGACCTTCGGACCCGGAAGTTCCCACTCTGGAACGACGCGATACCACATCTTGTGAGCATCGGAATGGTCTACCAGCGCCAGCGGCACAGGCGATGTTAAGTCGAACCCTTGAGCGATGTACCATTCGGTGTACAGCCAGGACGTCCTAACAGGGGACGCACGAGTTCTGGAGGTTGGTTGAGATCCCTGTGTCGCGACCGAAGGAGGTGAAGGTGAAGAAGCCACTGACACCTGGCCTTGACGAGGAGCGAGCGGGCGGCGCGGGATAGGTGGAGGTAACATAGCGCCAGTGGAAGGCGACGATTTAGGCAGACGTTTGATAGGACGAGTATCAGCGGGCGGTAGGGTGGAGGAGGGCGACGCGCCAGCGAGCGGGGTGACGGAAGAAGGTGTGGTAGAGAGTGGTTTCGTGGATCGAGAGGAAGCACGGCCCCTGCGCGCACTCGAGGGTAACGGTTTGATTTCTCGTGTCGGTGCAGCGGATGGCTCGGGAACAGAAGAGTCGCCGACTCTGTTCTCGTCTGGGGCCCTCCAAGGCGGAAAGACTGGCGAGATAGTGACAACGTCAGTTGCCTCCCCGCTGTCGATCCTCTCCCACGCCGCCTGAAGCTCGTTGGCTACGACTTGCGCTAAACTTTCCCAATGCCCAATCTCCGCTTTGGTGAGAGTGTTCCAGTTGCGGCCCGTCCAGACTGGATCCAGCTTGCCGATCCGACTGAACATATTGTAAGAGGTTGGGGCTTTCCTGTAGAGCTTGCCATCCCACATGACGCCGGCCATGATTGTAGAATCGTCAGAGGAGTGGTGAGTGAAGCGGCAATAGAGGACTGGCTTGCACCTGTAGTCGAGCACTTGGTGATGGGCAAAGAGCGCCAACATAGCGGTCTTTTATTCTCCCCCGAGCCACCCTCCCACGGGGAGACAATGGAGTCCACGAGGCATTGTCCAAAGCGGTAGCATCCGTTTTCGGTCATCCAAAAATGGATTTCTACAAAGGGTCCTCGATGGTCCATGGTAACGATGCAACGAATAAAGGGTCGTGTCATTGACTCAAAATCGCTCACTGATGCAGACGTATCAGGCTGAACATTGAATCGAATCATCACGGTGCGAATGCGGCCAGAGTAATCTCATGTCTGTCTCAGCGCCGAGCGGCCCCAACGTTTCCATAAGATCGTGGTGGGCGACGTTGCCTGACGTCCAATTGAACATCAACGGAGTAACAACCGTGTGTGTATGGACATTAACTAACACGAGCAGATGAATAGACGCCTAGGAGTGAGTGAGGATGGATTGGAAGAGCATGAAAGGTATGCAAATGCGCCGTAAAAGACCGATGTGACAGTGGAGTCACCGGCATGCCCCGATACCTCTTCTGAGGTCCCCACAACGCATGGGCCAGCACATCTATGAGCACTCGCGTCGCTTGTATCGATTGTGAGTAAAGCGAGAGCACGGGGTAAGATACATGCAATCCTTCACATGGGAGAAATAAAATACATTTCCATGCATGCCACACCACGCGAAGAAGGACGGGAAAGCATCGAACTCGAACCCAAAATGCGCTTGGGTGAATCTGAAAAAGAACAAGCGACTAGTCGACATGTAATTCGACGAGAGATCTCAAAGAATAGTAGAAGGACCAAGAGATACAGTAAAGCAAGGCGTGGTCGCGCAGGGTCTAGGGTATTCGTCAACGTTGAACGCCAGCGTAGAGGTGAAATGATTGGTGTTCATCAGGATAAGCGCAAGTAGGAAGACGAGTCTGCGGAAGTCGTTGCCCGAGAAATGGTGCATGCTAAAGATAAGGCACGCAGTACGTGTCTCGGGATCCTTGTCCACTGCAGGCTGACAAGGCCAGTGAGAATGAATGCAAACGCCGTCGACTGGATGTGGCATGATAGCAAGGACGACCGTCTTCGAGATGAGCACCGAGTCCCACAGTTACAGTGATGGTAGAGATTCCGGTGATGCGGGCGGTGGCTAGCTTCGTGCGAGCAAGGCGAACGAGTCGCTGGCCCGCTAATAGTGTTGTCCTGATTGTTGCAGTGGTATTTGCTCACGCCGATTCGAGGGCTAGGAGCTTTCTAGACAGCACAAGTCCATGTGGAGGAAGCGGCGGGGACGACGATGGTGAGCGTCGTAGATGGCATTCGGGCGAAGTCTTGCTGGACATGACGGTCGGGAGGAAGTCGGAAACAAATTACTCATCGGCGGGAACTTCCCCTTTTGGTCAGGAGCGCCAACGCCACATGCGGCCATCCCTTCTTGAATAAATTCGAATTACATTGTCCCTCCTCCGCAATCCTCCTCCCGTACAAGACAACACGTCTGCACTAGCAGAGATCTGACATACTGTGTATGATTTGGTAAAGTCTGGAACATCAGGATCCTTCGATACATGAATCACACAAACATGAATTCTCCGCGCCCACAACCACATATGTTTCGCCTCTTGAACTGCACCGGCACACTGTCCATCCTCTCCTCCGGATGTCCGGGCTTGAACAACACGATCGTCTCTTCTGCGGGCGGTACCCGATTTGCCCACGCCGGCACACTCTCCGGTGGACCCTCAGGTATCCTTCGCTCAGCTCTGGACTTCCTGCTCTGCCGCTTTTGGTCCCTGCAAAATCCGAGCGACATTCTCCAATTGTACGCATCCACCAGCATCTCCATGATCCCCGCAAGAACCGTATACCTCACAGGATCCTCGTCCCGCGGGTCCGGCCACTCCGCGAGCGACCACTCGGGTCGATACCAGATATACGTCGCTTCGTGCACCATCTCGACGTGGTGTTGCGTGCAGACCGCATCGTAAAGGCGGTATAGCGCGTATTGCTGGGTATCGCGAGAGTGGAAGAGTTCCAGGGCGCGTATGGAGTTGATGTTATCGTGTCGCTCGTATATGTAGTCCATGGAGGACTGCACTAGAGAGTCGACAGACATAGGCGGGGGCATGCGGAGATGCCAGGGAATGGGGAATGTGAGACGGAATAAGACACGCCAAGGGTGCTGAGCGCGCTCGAAGATCCACCTGCTTTCGTGCAGGACAAGGAATGGCCAGCGGGCGGAAGAAGGTAGATGAGACATGATCCAGACAAGCTTCACCGTGACAAAGTTCTTCCCTCTCGTCCACGGAGAGACGGGTAGACGGGATGGGATGGGATATGACGTCCCTTCGCGATTATTGACCATGGACGCGCGAGGCAAGTGTCGGATTTTGGTTTGAATGCCGGTTGGAAGACAATCTTGTGACCCCACCAGTGACCATTGAATGCACAATGAATTTTTCATTACGACTGCCTGTCGATTGGTGCTGAGCATGTGTGATGACAATCTATGTGTGAGCTTCGAGCTATGGAACACGGCCTGGTGAGCTAAGGGTCGGGGTCAAAGTTCAATGGGCAGATACTGATGCTGCTTTGCTGGCCTTCGGCAGATGCATTGGTGTCATTCTGAGGCTCGTTACTGTCAAAAGACACTCTGTCTGCCACCAGCCCTTCATTCCAACTTTCCCCTGCCCCGCTCTCTCAACGCCTCCACCATCTTTGGCAGACCAAACGACTCGCTCAATCTTGAGTCCTACGAGTCCAATCTCAACATTCGAACGAAGAATCAGCGGAGAAAGGCAAACATACAAAGAACGTCCGCGACATGAACGTCCCCAGCCAGACCGTCCACGTCAAAAACGTGGTACCGATCCATAGATGGGGCTTCCATCGCGAGGCGGGTTTCAGCGTCTCGGTCACGACGCCTTCAGCCCACTCGGTCGCGCCCATGACGTTTTCTATGGTGGTATATGCGTCGGTACAGTATGGTATGTAGAGGCATAAGGACATACCAGTAAAGTGCCGCACGTTCTGCGCAAACTCCTCTCGCATGGGCTCGTATATCGATCCCTCGGGAAGCTCGAAGAACTCGGCCTTGGCGATCCGGGACTCAACTGTCCCGGAGAAGACTGTCATCACCTTCACGCTGGCAACCTCATCGTCAAAGGCAGCCAAGCCAGGTAGGGGAGTCAGCACGTACTGGAAAGGCGCCATCTCGACGCGGAGGGTATCGCCATACGAGATGAGAGCGGCTTTCGTCATATTGTACACGCCAGAGAAAGGCATGGGTAACAGGCCGGCGAAGCTCCCGATGAGGACTATGGAGCCTTCCGCTGAAAGAAGGAGGGGAAGGAAGACGCGGGTCACTTCCATGACTCCAAAGATGTTCACGTCGAATACGCGTTTAGCGTCTGCGACAGATTGATCGGCGATGGGGCACGAAGAGGGTATACCGCTGGAGGGAATATCATCAATGAGGGCAAGGCAAGTGTAAAGGCCGGTGGATGTACGCGTTATTGACAAGAATATTCAGTTGTCCGCCCGTTTGTTCCGCGACGACTTCTTTCACCTCCCGGACGTTCTCGTAGTCCGTGACATCCAGAGCGAGGGTCGTGATTCCTATATCCGCGAGCTCCTTCATCGACGCCAAAGTCCTCGACGACGCGAAGACTTTGTGCCCTGCGGAGGTACCTGTCACTATATTGCATCCCCAGGTGAAAGCGCGCACGCACCTCGCTGATGGTACTCCTTCGCGAGGGCAAATCCCAGTCCACCTGCAGAGCATCTACAATCGCGATATTCAGCCCCAACGGCAATCTCAAAGGCGATGATGGATGGACCCACCCAGTGATAAAGACCGTCTTGACCATTGCGGATGTGTTGGGGTGCTGAGACAGAAGCTCTGGGGAGACCCGGGAAGGACAGTGATTACTCGGTACGGTCCCTGGTCGGACTACACAAGTGGATTAACATCGTGACGGCAGTATGAGTCTGAATGGACGAACCCTTGATGCGCTCGCCGTCGTCTTCCCAGACTGGTCCGCCCTTGGTGGATGTAGACATGGCGTTCCTCTGGCGTCAGTCCTACTCGAGCTGATATCGAGTCTGAGATCCGGCTGGGTCGGCTGGGACGTGGAACGCCCAGTCGAAGAAAGTCGCGCTCATGATGAGCGCTGGCGGCAAAGTCATGGCCTAACATAAGCAAACACGCCCGCGTCTTACCTTCCACACCAAGTCCGAGTCGTCTGCCAGTATCGCCCAGGCATGCACGCGCAGCGACCAATCCTGGCTCTTACTGGCTCTATTTCATGCCCGACAGATCCTGGGCCTGTCCGATGGCGATGACGCGCCTTCGCTGTTGTATCCGACAGATTGACAATGACAGCTTCTCCGAGCAAATTCAGGCGATTCTTCTAGTCGCCTTTCTCTCTTCCCGTCCACCACATCAGCCCTCGGAGGCCTACTGTGCGTGAGCACTGCGCGTCAATCTTGAACTTGGATTCCGTTGACCCATTTTCTCAGTGTTTGGCCTGCACCGAATCCAGTCTTCATATTGCCCTCCGTCTGTGCCATCCAAATCGTCGCACTATTCTTGGGAGTGAGTCTGCCTGTTTTTTTCTGTCTGATCTCACAGTGCACACAGATCATCATGAACTCGCGTCCACCGATTCCAGTCGAAATAACGGACGCGATCATTGACGAGGTCGCTGCCGCCGATACGCAACACATGGACACCAGTCGCGAGCTCCGCGCCTGCTCCTTGGTCTCCAAATCGTTCCTTCCTCGCTCGCGTCGTCACCTCTTTCGCGAAATTCGACTCTATCAGGAACGCGTCGATAGTCCCGGCAGGTCAGGCTTCTCGACTTCTCGTCGTTTCCACAAGCACACCGCTGCTCTTGGCAGCTTTGTGAGGTCGCTCGTACTCGCTGGAAGCACCCACCCAACCAGACAGTATAGCTACAGTGGCCACAGCTATAGAAGCGATGACTCGGAGGAAGAATCCTGGGAGACGGATCTCGAGGATTGGATGCAGGGAGACCCCGACCTGTCCGCGATTATTCTGTCTCTCGTCTCGCTTCAGTCGCTCGAGTGCCGTCATATGGTCATCGACTGCGGCAGCTCGTATCATTGCAAGCAAGCGTTCCGCTCCCTGTCCATCACGAAGCTGGTCTTCTCCGATATCACTGCGAGGCGCTACGCCAACGTCTTGATGTCCCTCCTTCCATGTTTTCCCGACCTGAAGACGTTCCATTTCATCGACAGTTCGCAGAACACCGGACTTCCTCACAAACATACTATATTCGACAGTCACCTCATGCTGGACAAGTTCTGTCTTCCTAGTTCTTCCGATAAGGATGCATGGAAGCTTCCCAAGCTGGAAGAAATCGCTCTGTATGCGTGTAGTAACAGGGATATGCATATCCTCGTCGCCATGTCCGAGTTTTGGCCCTTGAACGAGGTGCGCTCATTGAAGCTGCGCACAGAGGTCTATCCCAAAGCCGTGTCCAGCCTCGTTCTTCTGCTCAACCAGCGTCTCCCAAGTCTCACCTGCCTAGACTTTGGGATATCATCCAACATTGGCCGTGATGATGGTTATTTTGTTATTGACGGAATTTTCGGGGGGTCAGTTTTTCTCGTTGCGTTGATGGCTTATTTCCTGACATCGGCGTCTGCTAGTGGCCCAAACTGTGTCCCAAACATTCCACTGCCCAAGGTCACGTCGCTGAAGCTCAGCCTGGAAATGGCCGAAAACTTTCAGGACGACGCCCAACTCCCCTCGCCGCGCGACTCTCGCGCCTGGGTGCAACACGTCGCATCGTTGGAGCACGCTTCGAAACAAGGCACATGTGTGCTCGAAGCTTTTGAGTTGGAGATGCTCTATCTTTCGTTCTCGTCCAGAGCCGGACCTGGCCTTAAACCGTCTCTCCAATGGGACGACCTCCTTGCCATCCTTGGCAGGATGCCCACTTTGCGACGAGTGACGTTTCGCTTTGTCCTTCATTGTCGCTACGGGTGGTCTCCTCGCCTTTCAGAGCACCTGCAAAGGGTCGCGGCGCATCTGGTCGATGTTGCGGTGCTCGCAAATGGAGCGGAAGTGATTGTTGACTCGGAGATCTGAAGGTGCAGGCATGATCAGTCTGCTTGCTTGTTTCTTGGCGTTGGGCCCACTTTCTCGTGGTCTTGCTCTCCGTAGCTCTTATTGCTCTTTCTCTATATCCACCCGTTCGCCAATTGTTATGTTTGCTCTCATTCGCCGAATTACTTATGTTGCTGCGTGCTTTCGTGCTTTCTCTACTCTACTGTATATGATCCTTTCCCCAGTGTTAGTTTGATTCATCGCTTACTTGTTCGCTTTCCTACTGTTACATCTGCCTCCGCTTTGAGCATCTGCATTCTTGTACTCTAGTGACCTTCGTACTGTTATCGCTACTTGTTATACATATGGCACTAACCGACAGGATCGCCACCAACTCACGGACGTTGACCTGCCCTTACAAGACTCAAGGCGGCGGACGTCTTCATGGGGATGACGCGCCGTTCTACAGCAGCATTTGTCACGATAGCGATGCAAATTGGCGACTTATCTTCGCGAACTGGATTCTTGATGGCGGGTGTTATGTGTATGGCTGGAGCATCCTCGGGGCAGGCGTCGACGGTCCCAGTGTTATAGGTCCGTTACAGTCCGAGTCCCAGAGCGTTTCCCACTAGATTCGCTCACAATAGCCATCGCAGCTACCTATACTCGTTCGGGGAATACCGAACTACTCTACTAGGCTCCGCGAACCTCAGTTTACACTACGAGCACAGCTCATACTCTCGTAACTCAGTGACGTCTATGCTGTATGCGAGGGCCTCTTTCTATGTGTTCCGCTCGAAGGAGGGTGTCGATCTGCTTGGCTTGACGCATGCTGTGCGACGACGGCTCCTAACCCCACTGGAGTCTGCATCTCGAGCTAGGTTCAGGAGGAATCAAAGCAGTACGATAAAGCCAGAAGCTTGCACTACATTAACTTTGCCTCCTTGTGCACAGGATTGCAAGGGATACGTATAAAGGCTTTCTGTGGTTATCTTGATCCTCTTGTCGACGACCACACCTATCGCTCAATCTCTCTTCACTGATCTCGTGATGGGTGACTCGGACGCTGCAGTCAACCTCTTGCTCTTCATACTGAGCGATGTGATTGTGAAGCAGTCGGAGCGCGATGGATTCGCCTTCGTGTTCAGTGGTTTTTTGCTGACTGTCTTGATCGTCAAAACCGTCTGGCAGCGGTGGTTCTTATGCCCTGCAACCTGCATCAACACTATCCGCCTGGATCTCGAGGAATGTCGCAACGAGTTGGCCCAAGCCAGCGAAAAGGGGGAGCTCAATGCGGGGTATACAGCTTTCCTTCGCGAGCTCGATGGGTAAGATACGTCTCATCTCCTCGTGCACTGGCTGAGATTATGTTAACAGCTTTGAGGATCAGTACGACAGTATAGCCGTCGAGGCCCATATTAGACTTCTTCGCCTTGGGCCTGTCCTGATGTTCTTCCGATACATGAGGGCTAACGGACAAATGTACCGCCTTCGTTCCGCCGTTGGTGACTTGAGGTGTCGCCTCGTTTGTGGTTTTGCTCGGTGTTCGTCGACCATGGCTGACAACATTCACCTCAAGGTATTTCGCAGTCGACGCGATCAGAGCTTGTGAACGCTTGCCATTCCTTCTCTCTGTATATTCTTTTTTTTTAATTTTGTGAGTCGGCCCTTACGCTCTACTCGCTCCCACTGCCGGACCTGATAGTTGTTGAGATCAAGATCGGACGAGCCACGGCGGCTACTAGAGAGCTTGCCACTGTGATCCGACCGATCCTGATTCCATGTCTCGGCTTTCACCTTTATCTTGCATCATGGTGTGTATTGCCCAGTCACTTTGAATCTCCGCAACATGCGCTGACCGAGATGACTCTTAGACTCGCCTCGCATGCTTCAACAGCACACTTAAATTATTGCGTAACATATTCGACACGTTGCGCCCGTGGACCGATGTACCGCTACCCGGTACAAGTGAGTGGCGATAGCTCTCTCACTGACTTGCACCGGATGCGCTGCGCCGGTTCATGGCTTGTATTAGTTCAGTCTCCATTGCTCAATGAAATGCTATTCTTCGTTCAACGTCACACCTAACTCCCGAGTCTGATCCATATGAGAAAGACTATCCCGATACTGTTTTCAGGTGCTATGTTGAATATTACAAGTGTTTGTGCGTCTATCTACTGATCTGTGGGAAAGCGCAATGCGCCGTAGAAGCAACCATTACTCGCGGATTGGCGAACGCTGAGCATCATCAACTCTGGGCACTCCTTGAGATGCTCAACGACTGTATCAGACAGCCCAGTCATATCCTGAAGACAAAGAGGGCAAAGGCTCTCAAGCGAAGGGATGATATGACTTTCGCCGATGTGGCGCAGAGCCTGGTGCTGCGACACTATTGCGGAACAGTGGCATCGGATCCACTCCATATCATTTACGAGACGGTGCTCAGCAAAGTGGGCCCTGAGCGCATCCGTGCGAATCAGGGATCCTCTACATTCCGGATAAAGACAAGGAACCTGGATTGCCGCTATGTCCTCGTGGAAGAAAAACACATGTGCCGTTATATCCACTGTGTATCCGCACGCACGTCGATAAATCTGACGTACCGCGTCACGAAGTGGGCCTGTGAACTGGCGTATAACGTAGCCATCCGGACTGGAGAGATGTTAGTGAGGCGACTTTACTCTGTCAAGATGATGATTCACCATGGCAGGAATAACAGACGTGTCCTCTGTGCAAACTGATGCTGGAACAAACGACCCGCACTTCAATGATTCATGTCCCGTCAGTGCTGTGAGCCAAGATTATAGCGGCTCGAGAGCCAAAACAGTACTTACCGCCACAGTTCACGAGGATGCTTTTTGGGTTTTGGTTGCCAGATCGGAAGGTTCGAAGGCACTTCTATTGAGCATGACACATTCACCTGACTCTCATGTCCGCATTCCTCTGGTGGAGTAAAGAGCGCCAAGAGTGTCATATACAATGCTTTCTCGTCCAGATCATCAACATGGGCGTCGAGATCGGAGTGGCTCAGTCTATGCAGGCGCGCACATGGGTGAGAAGTCCATATTAGAGGGTAGACGGCGACTTACTCATTGCCATCAACTACACCGTCCGCAGAGCAATGCGGCCGGTCATCGTATGATGACCTATCGCCGGTGCCACTGTGAGATGTACGTGGCACGCGCAAGGAGGGGAATGTAACGCGCCCAGACATGGTGCTCACAGAGGGAGAGATTGCGATATGCTCTGCTTCGACTAGCATAGCGATGATTTTTTGATTCGGGGAAGGTAGGATGGAGTTTGAGAACCGCGTCGCGCGAATGGCGAGCCATTATAATATACGCGCGCCCGACTCGACCACGTGATCTAACTCCATCAGCTTATCGAAATTGGCGAACAAAGGGAGTCGCCGTCGAGGAGTGTTGCGAGCCAATGATAAGAGTCATAAGACCACCCAAGAAATCTCGTCGTATGTAGGGAGATTACAACCACTGAAGATGCGTGTTCACTCAAAGAAGTTTGAACGAAACTTGCCAGAGACACGGAGTACTACATGATCGCGAACCAGTCGCGAACGGAAGTTCGATCGCGCCACGGACCCGCTGGGCTCACCCTGCACAGTGTTATTGTTAAACCCACGTACACTTTGAGCCAGAAAGGGTCGATGCAAGAACCCTCGTCGATTGGCTCTCAACGTTCCAACTCCGATTCAACAATGGCTGCTTTTGCCGATGGACCAGGCGAAAACCGATTTTTTGGTCATTTTTGGACCTGTGGACTGGAACTCAGGCGCGCTCGAGCTCATGCGCCACACATCTTGGTACATCGGCACCGGAGTTAGGTCTCCACAGATTGCCAAACTTGGCTCGCTGGGACTTGGCAGGCATTCTGTTATGGGTCGATGCCTTCTTGGAGCACTTACGGCTCTATTTACCCTGATTCCGCTAGATATTCGGGCAGCATCTCACAAACAATACGTGTACATTGAGGATTCAGATGTCGAGTTAGTCCATACGATCTACACTTGCCACGGGAACACCCTTTGGCGTCATTCGTTCAGTCAGGTATGACCCTTGAGAACTCACAACCATCAATTTGTTACTTGTATGACCGTACGCCTTCCCAGAAACTTCCGTAAATATATATTAACATTCAGAACACAGTGACCCCTCCTAAACATACACATCCATGAACCCCCGCATCAAGGTTCATCGTTTACTCCAGCTTGTGCATTGCCGGCACTTCCTGAACCTCGTCGAACTTACCGTCCAGTCCCTCCTTCCTGTCCAGCCCTCCCTCAATATGGGTATGTGCAAGCTCCCTAGCAATGTCCTCTCCGTCAAAGAGGGCGGCCGTCTCTTCCAAGGAGAGATTCTTTGTCTCGACAATGACTGTGCGTACAGGCCCAGGTGAGTATGGTACAAAGGAGACCAAGATTCACATACAGAAGTACAGGAAAATGACCTCGACGGCAAGCCAGACAACATATACAATCTAGAAAGACAAGTAGTTAGTGGGTTTACACGGATGGGCGGACCAGGAAGTACGTAGTATTTCCAGCCGATGTTATCTAAAGGGAATAAATCAGCATCATTCTCGTGCTGATGCGTCGACTGGAAATACGTGACTTACCAAGAGCGATGGGGTTGACATACTGGTTAAAGATCAACGCCAAAGAGATAGTGAAGTTGAAGATGTTCAGGCCCTTCGCACGCAATGGGAAGGGCAAGATCTCCACCGTATATGACACAATAAGGGGAGTGAACGCAATACTGAAATGGCAATGTGTGAGTCTTCATCAACTCAAACGAATCCTGAACTTACTCATAAGCTGCATAGAACAGGAAGATGAAAGCAATGACCCCATGAGCCGCACCGTCTATCCTGCGCTCGGAGAATATCGCGAAGCAGATTGTCTGACAGCTGAAGAAAATGAACATTCCGACAGCGGAGGTCAAGAATAGCAGGCGTCGACCTAGGCGATCGCATAGCCCTGCAGCGACGAGCGCCCAAAAGAGATTCCAGATTTGGAGGATTCCGTTGATGAGAAGCTGGGATTGTGTGTATCAGTGTACACTGCCGTCATTCAATAGAGACCTGAGCCGAACGAAGCTCACCTGTGTGGTCGGGTCCGTGATACCGATATCCGTGAGGATTTTGTTGAGGTAGTACGACGCGATGCCGTTCCCAGACCATTGCGAGAAGAAAGCAATGGCGATGATGATGTTCATGCGCTTCCTATTGCCTGGTGTCTTGATCAACGACAGCCAACCGACGTTGGCGGCAACAGTGCGGTCGAAGTCAATGGCGGCCTTGATCTCTTGGAACTCGAACTGCACGAGTGGGTCATCCCTAATCAAAGTTCGTAGCTGAAAGTGAGGAGGTCGAGATACGCGTACCTGTTTCCGTCAGCGTGGTAATAGGCGAGGGTGTCGAGCGCTTTGTCGTCCTTCCCTTTGCTGATGAGCCACCTCGGTGACTCGGGAGCGAACCATATGAGCGCAAACTGCACGGCCGGAGCCAGGCCCTGTAGCGCAGATGGGACACGCCAAGCCCACGTGCTGTGGATCTTGAAGGTGCCATAAGTCGACCATGCCGCACTATACCATTGAACTCGATCAGCCCTCCATCTCTTCAGTGGAAAGCAACGTACATGATAGCGCCCGAGTACCAAAGAGAGTTGTACGTCGAGGTCAATGGCGCACGATAAGTTGGATATGACACCTCGGTCACCAGCATCGGAGCAGCGTTTGCTAAAGATAGGAATGGAAGATGTCAGGTGTGGACAGCGAAGTATGTCGATGGTCACGTACTCGCAAAGGTTATCCCAAATCCAATCAGAAACCTGTACGAGAATAGATTGAGTGTTTGAAAGGGGGACGATAGAATGGACAGACCGAGCCCCGATGAACATACCGACGGACTGCGATGCCGTCTGAACAGCCGTAGCGATGACCATGATCAATGCGCCGAGCGCGACAGTGGGCCGTCGCCCGATGCCATCCGAGATGTATGGCGCGAAGGGGTATGCGGCTAATGCGCCAATATTCTGATATCAAGTGATGGTGCATCAGGAATGATACACGCCCCCGGACTCCCATGGGTGGCGTACCTGTATGGCGTTGAGAAGACCAAGTTTACCGCCAGTGGGGTGCCCAAAGTAATTCGACCATTGCGTGAGGGATTGAAGACCATTCATCATGCTCCCGTCATAGCCGTTGCCAGAGGAGGTGATCAGACTGTGAAAGAAGATCTCGTCAACCTCAAACCTATAGATAGAGGGAGCAGACGGCTTACAGAAGAACAATCCAGCCATTGAGCGCAATGATTCTAGAGGAGGCCAAGTCAGCGCCAAGGCAGTAAAACTAGATATAAGTTCACAGACCGTCTGTTGTTGTACCACTTCTTGTTCGGATCGAGCAGGTGAGCATATCCCGCCGTGCCAGGCGTTCCCGCAACAGCTCCAGGCGCCATTCGATGAGATGTTCCAGATGATTAGAATTGGGGAAGAGCTTGTCTGCAGCTTGCACCCTGAAGACGAAGCGAGACTTTATACAAAATGGTGGTTTCGCCCAAGGTACTCCGAATAGAAGTGCTTCGGGACAAGATTCTGTGCGATGCGCCGTCTCTGCAGCATTAGGAAGGACGAGTGACAGAGCACGAGATCAACGTGGTTGTTCAGTTGTTTCGGATCATGCTTGTACGTGATGTGGCGTTTTTGTGTATCTGATCAACATTAAATATTTCGGTGATTGGGTCAATGGAGAAGAGTATGAGTATGAGTGGACTGGCGACGCTGGGGATTTGGAAAAGTGGATAACCATGAATGACACGGGAAAAGAAGCAACGCGATGTTTGTGCTTGACAGCTACGCGTTCCTGTCGTTGAATCAATAGATACAGTGTGTGTGGACTGGCCAGAGCTGGCGATACCGGGAATCTGGAAGAGTGGATAGTGATGAATGTGACTGGAGAAGAAGCAACGCGATGTTTGTGCCTGTTAATCGACAACTGCGCGTTTCGCGTGTACCTCACATGCCCACAACATCCCCACGCATCTGGTGGGACAAGATTATCGGTGCCGTCCCATGAGCGCTGGCCCAGGGCCTACTGAACAGGCTCTGAAATTGTTTCAGCGGCACCGAACCTACTCACTCCTTTGTACCTGGTCCAAATGACATTTGAGCTCATCATCGCCACCGTGGAGGCGACATCAGTACAATTTCCCATCAGGCTCATCTCACATGAACTTCTCACCCACCGACAAGTTCGCGAGTCTTCGACTCCCAGTCTATAGCTCACTCAAGAAAGATCGAGGCACGGATGTCTATTGGACTTCGATCCCTTGAGCTTGTCCATGTGGTATCTGTCGAAACACACCCTCTTCTACAACTGCGACTGCAGCGCGTCAGGACTCTCAAATTCTCAGGATTGAGTGCTTGACACCGTGCATGTTCCGAGTCTAACGGTTCCAACAATCGGTGCCGTCATCCACCTCGACTGGCCCGTGTGTCTTGACCCGGCGTCGCGCCGGATCCTTCTCGACAAGCGTCGTCCGTTGCAAGCGAAGGACGTTGACATACTCTTTGCTCAAAGAGTCAAACTGTCCCCTTCGACACGAGCACACGAGCACGCGATCCCACAGCATATGCGCACTACAGGCATGGGCAACTTGCACTACCAAGGTGTCACTTGCTTCAATTTGTCGGCCCACTGATACGGAATTGAGTCAAGCACTATGCTTCTCATTAACTTCGTCATGGAGGGCATAAATAATCCCATGATCCAGAGAAGCTTGTCGTTGTGCTATACGCGTGCCATGAGGGGATCTAGTCGCCGACGTGTGTGCGATAATAACGACCGCATCTAACTGTCCGGTCGAGCCCAGCCATCCTCGAGTCGGTCAAGTCTCCGCCTGCGTAGGACAATTATGGATTGCGTGTCTGCCGAAAAGATGAGCAACGCGATAATGTACAGATATGGACATCGAAGGGTGTCATCCCAACGAGCACTTCACTTACCCTTTCTGGCCACATATGGGACATTTGCCCGATTTCTTCTTTCGTGCGTTTAGTGCGTCGTTCAAAGGGCAGGTGTTGATCGAGTGCCTGCGAGAAACGAAAAGAGGACGAATCAGAAGCTGTACACACAAAGAGAATGGCGACAAAAGTGACAAGGACACAACATCGAAGACCGCCGCAGATGGATAACGTCGAACAACCAAAGACTCACCCAATTGCGCCACACTGGTGACAAACTCCTTCATTCGGGCAGAGACTCTTCAGGTGTCCAATTTGCCCGCAGTTGTAGCATGTCACTGGGTCTATACAGTCGGCGAGGTGAGAAGTGTAGGATTCGGTAACGCAGACCATACGCACGGGTACAGTCAACAGCCTGATGTCCCGCCTCTCCGCAATTGTAACACAGTTTTTCTGTGGACGGGCAGCGCTCAGCTAGGTGGCCCCCTGAAGCCGCTATCGAATCAGACATTTCGCAAGAAGAAAGGAATGCACGCACGCTGTCCACACCGATAACATGCCCTCAACTGATGTGAAGGGTTTTCCTCGGGACACAAAGCCTTGGCATGGCCAGGTTGACCGCAGTTGTAGCATTTCGCTGGGCCTGGAAAAGATGGTTAGGTGGAGGGTTATAAGAGGAGCATGGCTGACAACGCACGCACTGGAGCATTGATGAGCCATATGGCCCGCTTCCCCGCAGTTGTAGCACAGATCCTGCACCACGGCACAGTCTCGCGCAAGGTGGCCGGCTGATTATGAGTCGTCAGGCTTGGGAGTTGAACGAGATACGGAGGGCGCACTGTTGCCACACTTGAAGCAGGCGCCCCCTGGGAAGAGGACGTCAATATGGCGAGCGCTACAGAAAGGAAGGCCACACACAATTGAAGCCGGGTCTAAAGCTGCGTGGGCTCGGACACTGAGCCGCGTTGTGGCCGATTCCGCCACAGTTGTGGCACCTTTCGCGGTTCCGTGTTGGCAGAGGCGCCGCGCTGCTCGACGCCGGTCGTGTCTGGGTCCGCAGTGTTGCTGGCGCCGCCTGCGCACACGCTCGTCGCCCTGTCTGCGCCAAGCAACATGCCGAAGATCGAAACAGAGAATGCGACATGACTGCAGGAGCAAAAAGACGAGCTCGCAAACGGCGCCGGGTTCGATCGTGAAGCGTGTGTCATCGTGATTTGATCTCTTGCTTTTCGCCATCGCCATGCTCCGCGTGCCAAGCCGCGTCTCTCTGCGGCCACCACCAGGATGGACCATAGGCCGCATCCGCGCTTTCAGCAAAGCGGAAAAGTCCACGCCCCACGTCTGGCTCAGGCTGGATGCAATACACCAGCTGAAGTCGGGTTTGAACTACGCCAGACTCAAGGCCAGTCTCAACAAATACGACGGATTCCAGAGTCTCTGGCAGCACGTTCCCAGCAAGCCATGGGATCTCATCGTCACATTCGCGTCTGTAAACCAGGCTATGGCTTTCGAAAGAGCACATCACGTCACACGCTCCATGTATATCAATGGCCTTAAGGCAACGACGATGGGCTTCACCCCGACGGCCACATTGGGGGAAAAGTGCCCTGGGAGGATGAACGCACAGAAAAAGAGCAACATAGTCTTGCTGTGGAATCTGCCTGTGTGCATAGGCGTACAATCCCTTGATATTGCCCGCGTTCTCCTGGAGCAGTTTGGTCCGCTAACGCTGCATCATCGTGCGTCCTCACACCTCCTGCCGTGTGGCTTGGGTCTTACTTGTTCCAGCACTGACCACACACAAGTGGCCTGAACGATTCGCGTGGGCGGTCTTCCCTTCTTTACCACCTGCCGAGGAGATCATCACTGCCTCCCGGAGTGAGCCTGGTGTCTTGGTCGAAGGGTATCGCCTTCAGGCGTTCTACCTGAATAACAATCCGTTCCACAAGACCAAGAAGAGGCCTACTTGCGGTCAGTCCTCTTCTCTTGCACTTCCAGTCCTCAGTGTTCAATTCCACATCATCACAGTCACTGTCCATGCCCGAGGAGCCCACGATATAGACGTATCGACCGCCCTGATGTTTGAGTTTCCTGCCAAGGGGAAGCCCGACGGCACGAAGAACACACATCGACACGGATATCGTCGTGGATACGCGTCCACCACTCGGCGAAGTTCGTTTAGGTAAGTTCTCACGCACCTTCATGAGCTTCGCTCATATCCTCGTAAGATGGACATCGTCGTCGAGGAGGTGAGAGGTGAAGATGCACTAGGTCTGGGGCCAGTGTCAGTAAATATAGTATACACCACAGCCTGTCCGACGATATTTCATTCGGAACCGCTACAGTAATACTCTGGAATCGCTAATAATACATCATCTCACATACCACATAGACAGCGACCTTCATGACTATTTGCAGGTATGGCCATCCTCTAGGTACGAATCGTCGGAATCGAAACCTCGAAGGATGGCCAATTGCTCGGTCCGAACGGCCCGACCCAAATTGCCTGCCGCATGCGCAAGTGTGCCCTAAGTGTGCATTTATCAATTCGTCCAAAGCGGTTTCAACTTGCCATGGCAGTGTTGGTGTTCTTCCATGACCTACAGGGTCCTCGATTCACCCACTCAACGACATATTTTTCGCTCTTTCCGGCCCAAATACGACCTCAGGATATCTCGGGGAGAAAATCCACGGTGATTGGAATGGCCGATCAGATGAATGGATCTCCTCGTGGGCCGTCGGCAAAACTACTCCCCTTGCAGAAATCTGATTTATAGGGCTTGACTCCCTCGTCGGACGGCCCTTACTTCCCCACTTCCTCTCGCCGCTATGTCTGTTCCACCAGTGATGCAGTTCGACGACGAGAAACGCGACGTCCCCCGCGCCGGCGAGAAGACGGATCCTGCAGAGACAGTGGAACACCTTCCTGCGCACGACGATTTCCCGGATGGCGGTCTACGCGCGTGGTTAGTGGTAACTGGAGTACGTCCCTCGATCTTCTCCCCAAGTCTTGTCTGCTGACATTGACCAGGCGATGTGTAACACTTTCACGACGTAAGCACTTGGGATGCCATGCCCGTCCCCAGGTTGTGGTCATCAGCTCTCTACGCGTTCACAAGCTCATTTATGGTTTCTCCTTATCTGCAGATTCGGCTATGTCAACTCTTGGGGTGTATGTCGTATCCGTCGGCTGTTCGGATGTTCTCATGTCGCTCAACGGAATCTAGGTCTTTCAATCGTACTATCAGACCAACATCCTCCAGGATACGCCACCATCGAACATGTGAGTCCTTCCTTCGGACGCGTGTTGTATCATGCTCATGTCCCGTAGTGCGTGGATTGGTTCGATCCAGTATTCCCTTGTCTTTCTACCGGCCTTGTTTGCCGGGCGGCTCTTTGATCTGGGCTACTTTCGTCCGCTGTTCTTGTGCTCGAGCAGTGTTCTAGTCATCGCCACCTTTCTCGTAGCCGAATGCCACCAGTACTGGCACTTCTTGCTGTGCCAGGGCTTTGCCGTAGGCGTAAGTTTAGTTAACTTTGTCATCCAATTTCAGTCTGACTAATTGTAATCTTTATAGTTGGCCTGCGGTGGAATCATGAACCCAACCACCGCTGTTATCGCACACTGGTTCAAGAAAAGGAGAGGACTGGCCATGGGAATGATGGCCGTAGGGTCCTCGCTCGGAGGTACAGTCATTCCCATTACAGCGCGGAATCTCATCCCATTAGTGGGGTACGTATCTCACAGACGCCTTTCGTCGGAAGGCTCACCGCGTTTGTCTCACAGCTTCCCATGGACCATGCGCATCATCGGCTTCATACTCCTCGTGGGCCTTGGCTTGGCTAACCTTCTAGTCAAGCGCCGATTCCCGCCTGTCGCAACAAGCGGAGGTCTGTTCAACTTGCGTGCTTTCCGCTCTGCGCCCTTCTCGTTCTACTGCGCTTCCACATTCACTTGCTTTCTCGGCATCTACACCGTGCTGACCTACATCGACATTTCGGCGACCGACAACGGTATTGCGGAGGACTTCTCGTTCTACCTGGTGTCCATCGCCAATGCTTCGTCCGGACTGGGAAGGTACTGCGCGGGGAGGTTGGCGGATAGGATTGGGCCGATGAACGTCATGATCCCATTCACTACAGCGAGTGCGGTGATTACATTTGCATGGCCGTTTGCTCATTCCAAGGGAGGGCTCATTGCCATCGCCCTTGTCTACGGGTGAGTCAATCTCTCATATGCACGAACTGTGTGACTGAATCATCTTTAGATTCGCCTCAGGCTCCTTCGTCTCACTGGTATCCAACCCGGTTATGGAGTTTGGCGAGGCGGCTGACGTAGGAAGACGCATCGGGATGATGATGAGCATATTGTCGCTAGGTGCTCTTGCTGGACCGCCCATCTCCGGCGCCATCAACACACACACAGGAGGGTTCGCCGCCGTTGGATATTATGCAGGTACGTCTTTTCTGGGATTCTCCCCACAACCTGCCCACAAATAACTGATGGTACTTTTCGTTCAGGTAGCGCCATCTTGGTCGGCGTCGGCTTGATGGTCACAAGCCGCTACTTCGCACTGAAGGGGATGTACGGGAAGCTGTGATTAGACCGCTATTAGTATCACAAGAGGGTTAGATCATTGTTTGTAAGTATGCGATTCATAAGATAGATGTAGATCTACGAAACAGGAGGACAGACCGAACTCTTGATGTATCCTGCATGATCGTGTCGAAGTGTGAGAGAATGAGACTGGGATACATGCCGACCTGTAATTTAACGCTACACATGCATGTGCGCGACCGGAGTCTACAGGCTTGGTCAGATTGCATACAGTGCGCGCGGGGAGAGCCGCGACAGTACTGATTATAGAGAGAGACCTGTGATAACAGATCCTTGGCTGCATGCGAACAAGACGGTCAAGAGCGTTGGTGTGTCAATACAGATAATCACACTAGTACAAATTGCGGGAAACGATGGACGCACCGCGCGACACGACACGAACACAGCTCTCGTATATATATGATTCGAGTCGGACAGCTCAGCAGTATGATGCATGAACATTGACCACGGCTGTCAAGACTCTCTGTATCATTGGTTCACCGCTGCTGGCATTGAGACTGGAGGTGAGGACACTTGCGTGCAGGATACAACGCCGACATGAGGGCCATCTCGGGGGTTTGAAGATAGAAGATACCCTCGTGCCGCATGTTCTCCTTCGAGCGCCACTTCCAGCTCCTTGTCGGCGAGTGTACATCCTCGGCTTCTGTTGCCACTGGATAGAAAAGTTGAAGAATCCCACGGTTTGGTGCGGCCATGTTTCCAGCCGCTTGTTCGCAGATGCTTTCCTGACTCTACATACTCTGTATGTCGTTACTCTGCTCAGAAATTAAAATAACCTTGAAAGCACTGAGCTTGCTTTGCCACTCGGGCACCGCCTTCGCGACAACATTCTGCAATCCACCTCCGAGGCCCACTGGCACAAGGCACTCTCTGCATACATGACATATGTAGAACACTGCGCTGCGCAAACAATTCTCGTGTACTTGTGTACTGAACGAGTCTTCTGTTGCTCTCTGGGCAAGAATGAGATCCATAGTAATGGCCCGGGAGGAGAAGGACCAAAAAGGGAATTACCGATCACATCCGAACTTGCTCTCAACGCTCACAGCTCGCCATTTCTGGACTGGCTGTTTCTCCTCTACGACTCGTCTTGTTATTTATATCCTCCTTCACGCTCTCTTTTGCCCTCTGATCCATAGAAAATCACATACAGGTTTGGTGAGTGGAACTGCTCTTTCATTGTTGAATTTTTTGCCGGCGCTCATCAAATTTGAAACGTGGCAGCCTGAGCCACTTTGTAAAGCGACCAGGCATAATTTCTGGAGCGTATGACTGCTGTACTCCATTGACAATCATCCTCATCTTCATCACGCTCAACAAGTACGAGAATTGATGAAAGAGTCATACTTCCTCTGCTAACGGCGCCGTGTAGTCATTGGACCAAAGTTTCACGATCATCGACTATGTTCAGCGAAAAAGCCCCGTCGGTCACTGAACTGCCTATCGTGAAAAGAGAAGAGGAACCTATTACCATCAAGGTCTCAGCTTCGTCGCCAGAACTCACTCTGCGCCTCGGCACATCGCTACCTTACTCCACGGATCTGCCATATCCCGACGCCGCGGATTGGACGACAGACAGTATTATGCAGTTCATCATAACTCATTCCTTCTCTGTTCCCGGTCGCAACACAACTGGGAAACGTACGTACTTCAGCACAATTACCTCAGCAGATGGCACGATCACGATAGTCCCGAGCGTGTATCGCATTCCCCTCATGTTCGTCGCCAACTTTCTTTGGAGAAGTGTCCGTCTGGTGCTTCAGGCTGGAGAGTGGGAAGAGTTCAAGCTGGGTATTTTGCACGTGTCTCGTGTAGCAGAGGTGTTCTTAGCGGCGGCGAGGCAGGAGGCGGGCGAGAAGGGGCTTAGCAAGATGTGGAGATCTGACATGTTCAATCGTGTGTTGGTGCGGTACAAGCTCGGGTGGCTTCAGTCCGACCCAGCGCAGTTGAAAGAGTTCCGGAATCGCTTCGGTGACAGCGAGTATCGTAATGACACCATCAAAACTCTCGGTACGCCTTTCCGCGATGACACTGACGTGAAACTGACCAACAAGCAGAGTGGACGCGATTTGCGGTTCGCGGTCACAGAGGGTTTCATGTCACCGAAGAGCAACTGGAAGACGGCATATCGTTCATGGAGTTCATGAACGGCTTGAAGGAAGATGACGGCAAGTGGCTTTGGAATCCTTCTGGTCAGAATAATCCTGGCACGACCGCTCTGGAGCTTTTGGAGCAGTGGAAGGCCACGGATGTCTGGCGTCAAGGAAAGTCTCCTACGACTGGCCCCATGTTTACAGTGCCCGTCAAGCAGGATCTTCCACCGGTCGTAGTGAATGCGCACCCTATACTTGCTGCCTCCCCCGTCCCCGCTGTATCAAAGCCTGCATCACCAACTCCCAGACATTCCGCCACCACAGTCTCCCTCTCGCCAGCTCCGGCACAAGCCAACTTCTCCGTACCAGCCGTTCCTCGTCCGTTGGTCCCCGGTACTAGTCTTCAAGAAAATCAAACACTGTCCTATGCAACTCCCAAGTCTGGAATCCCCTTCATTTTTGACGCACTCCAGAGGCGCGAGCAGCACATCGGGAGCCTTGAGAAGCAAATAAGTTTTCTCAAGCGACGGATGGAATACGATGTGATTTACGGGGCGGGCGAGCCGATGGAGGGCATTGAGGAGACGCCGGGGACGACAGGGTTTTGGAGGACCTCGCTGTCGCATTTGACGGACTCACCTGAGTCATCGTCGGAGACACCCAAGCTACATAGAATAGAGACAACCCCGGTGAAGTCCAGGCGAAAACCATCGCATTTGATGGATACGAGCTTATGAAAATTCATGTTTTTTCATCTTTGCGTGTGTGTGCTCAGCCGCTTCCGTGTATCAAGGATTGTAGTGCATGTCGACTGTGCTTGAGAGTCAATACCTCTGAACGACGGTGTCGGACACTGGTATCGAGCTCTGAAGCGGAGTCCTTGGGCTTCTCTTGTTTCAGGTCGCATTGACAATCGCCTTCAGAGTAGCGTACGTCTCCTCTACCGACGCCATTTTATACTTATCGGCCACCGAGATGCCTGCGCCTCCGCTCATTTGTCTGTCTTCTGCTTCGAGAATGGCTAGTCGTGTAGGATTCGTTCAAGCTTACCAGCGACTTAATTTTGCTCACAATTGCGTCGATCTTTAGTTTTCTTGGCCCATGCGGGAAACTGCGTCGGGATTTGTTCTCTCTTCGTATCAAGCAGCTTTGCACTAGATATGTGTGGTCTTGCTGAATACACGAGGATGTAGCAAAAAAGGGCAGTGTTCGAAGATAGATAGATAGATATGTTTTAACGTGCATCTAGCCCTTAAAGAACACAGCACGGTCCGTACTACAGTAATGCTACGGTACCTAACCACATAGAAGCAGCCCCCGTAAGGTAAGTTCGAGTGATGTTCAGTGGTAGTGGATGAGAAACTACTAAATTATAAAAACTACATATGTTGAAGGACATCAGATATCGCAGGGTTCAGTGGTCTAGTGGTTATGATTTCTGTCTCACATTGTGGCTCACAGAAGGTCCCCGTTTCGAGCACGGGCTGAATCAGCTTTTTGGCGCGAAGTGTTAGTGGCGCAATGCGCACGTCGCACAACACACTGCGCAGTCACCAAAGTGCGCACTGTTGAGATACTATGACTCATCCGGAGTCACTACGACTCATCGAGTGCTCAGTCACTCTAATTCATTCATTGACTCAGTATGTACTCACTATGATTCACTATGATTCACCTATGATTCACCTTGACTTACTATGACTTACCATGACTCACATATGTACTCATCATGACTCAGTTAGAATACCTCTCAGTAGTATATAAGGAGTAGGATACCAATGCAATAGAACTAAGAAGGAATTGGATCCTCTCACCTGCTTGTGAACTGTCCTCAGAGCTCAATAGCTCAATAGGTTATGGGCCCCGAGCCCGCACACTAGATCTCGAACGCCAACTACTGCTTTAGTCTTACATCGTATCACCTAGCTGGAGCGCTGCTCGCTACTGTGCTGATCTGTAACTGCGTCTTGACTGGTCTCTGCTTTCACATTTGCACTCGTATATCTGCACCACTACTCCGCCGCCGCCGTACTCATGGCTGATACCGCCGCCGCGTCGATCTATAAGATCGAGCCCTTGCGAGGAGCTGAGAACTATTCTGTTTGGAAGGTGCGCATGCAACATATACTTACTGACCTTGGATATGATGACCATATCAAGGACTCGGCTGCCGTGCCAGCCGACCCCGCGCTTGTAGCCGCCTGGAATACCAAGGACCGAAAGGCCCTCTCTACCATCGTTCTTCGAGTTTCCGACAACGTACTGGTGTACGTAGCCAACGCCACTCATGCCAAGATAGCTTGGGCATCACTGTCCAGCATGTATGAAGCTAAGGGCGCCATTGGCATTACTCTGACCCGCCGGAAGTTTCACCGTGCCATCTGTGCCGAGGATGCCGACATCGAGGAGCACATACGGATTATGCGCTCTATGCAAGTCGAGCTCTCTCGCCTAGGTCATACCGTACAGGACGAAGAATTCGCATACACGTTGCTTGAATCGCTGCCTGAGTCATGGGACACCTTTGTGTCTGCAATTGGTGAAGACACTGCCAAAGACTCAGCCAAGCTGATTGCACGTATCCTTTCAGAAGACTCGCGCTGTAAATCCCGGAATACTACTGCTACCGCCGATGTAGCAACCGCTCTTGCCGTTACCTCCAGCACCAAATGTTTTGAGTGTGGAGGAGCAGGCCACTTTGCTAGTGACCACCGCAATGGAAGCATCAAGCCGCGTAACGACCAACAGAGACAAGACTCTACGCGCACATTTAATTCCGGCACCTCTAGCTCGAGAGGACAACGACACCGCTTTACCCACAGGAAAGGGAAACCACGAGCCCATATTGCGATTGGCGAGGTCAACGAGTTGGAGGATGTAGGATTCCTCACTCGGAACCCCAATCTGACATCTAGCCTTTCTCAGAATGACTGGCTACTTGACTCGGCATGTAGCACATCCATAGTCCGCAACAGGGCGGCCTTTACTGCTTATACTGCTACACCCGGTCAAACTATTCAAGGATTAGGTGAAGCACCTATCCCCGGACGAGGCAATGTTCCGTTATCTTTTGCATTAGGTCAGAAGTCTAAGACATGCATCATGAGGAACGTTCTCCACTGCCCCACAGCACCATGCAACCTCATCTCCGTCTCTCGCCTCACAGACGCTGGCTATAAGGCCATCTTCAAGAACAACATTGTCGAGATCCGATCCAAGACTGGAAGTCTACTTGCTATCGGCGACAAGATTACTCGCGTCTATAAACTCCGACTTGTAACAGAGCATGCGCTGTTAGCGCGCTCCTGGGATGACTGGCACCGTGCCTTGGGACATCTCCACCATGGTGCAGTCAAGAAGCTCAAGACCAAGAATATGGTCTTAGGTATGGACGTTGACACCAGCAAGCCTCCTCATCAATGCACTGCTTGCATTCAAGGCAAGGCACACGTCCAACCATACCCCAAAGGCTCTGATCGTGAATACAAGGACATTGGCGACATGACCTACTCTGATTTATGGGGCAAAGCTAGCCGACGCGGAATTGGAGGTGAATGGTACTTCATCTCATTCACAGATGCAAAATCTGCACGCAGTCGTGTCAAATTTCTAAAGGACAAGACCGGATCATCAGTGTTAAAGGCAATACAGAATTATTGCGCCTTCATGAAAACACAAACCGGCCGTAAACCCCGTTGTTTCCGCTTTGACAATGGGAAGGAGTACGTCAATCAGGAAGTACTTGACTGGCTAGAGAGTCAAGGAATAGAATATGAGCTCACAGCTCCGTACTCATCTGCTCAGAATGGAGTTTCTGAGCGCCTCAATCGAACCACCGTGGAACGCGCCCGCGCAATGCTCGTAGACTCTAATCTACCATGGTCACTTTGGCCTGAAGCTGTCAATTACGCCTTCTACCTGAAGAACATGTCACCGACGAATGCTCTTTCAGACGACATCACCCCTCACGAAGCATTTTGGCATCATAAACCTGACATCTCCAATATCAGACAATTTGGAGCAACAATCTGGGTCTTACAACAAAGTACAAAGGTACACAAACTCATGCCCAAAGCCAAACCCTATCGCTTCGTAGGACTATCCGAGCACGCACGCGCTTTTCGATATTATAATCCTAACACTCGAGGTGTTCAGCATTCACGGAATGTGACTTTCCAAGAGCCGACAGATGACTATCCTGTCCCGACTCCACTCCCGCCTCTGGCTGAGGGGGAGAAAGCACCACAGCATCAACAGCCAGATGCTACCGCTCCGTCGTCCAAAACACAGCCTGACACAGCATCTCATGATTTGAGCTCTGCTACACCCAATTCTGATGATGACTCTGATATGTCATCTCTTACATCATTGTCGTCACGCTCACCATCCCCGGTATTACGTCCTCCCAAACCTCCAAGGCCTCCAAAGCCTCTTGCACCACGGGACATCAATGGCAATATCTCCGAGGCTAACATTATTGATGGACCTCGTCGTAGAATGCAACATACAGCACTGTTCTTTCATGACTTTGCCTTTGCTTCTATTGATGCCACTTCTTTGAATGATGATCCCAAGTCAGTTGACGATGCACGTACTCGCTCAGATTGGCCACAATGGCAGGAAGCCATGCAGAAGGAGCTAGACCAACATGAAAGAATGAGGACCTGGACACTCACGGAATTACCCACTGGCCGCAAGCCTGTTGCTTGTAAATGGGTATATCGACTCAAACGCAATGAGACTGGACAAATCGTCAAGTACAAGGCACGCTTAGTTGCCAAGGGATATTCTCAGATCCCCGGTATTGACTTTATGGAGACCTATGCTCCAACTATCCGTCTCGAGACCTTTCGCTTTCTCATTGCATTGGCAGCTCGCCACAACCTCAAGATCCATGGCATGGATGTTGTCGCCGCCTATCTCAATGGTAAACTCAATGAGGATGTTTACATGGATCAACCACCCGGCTTCAGTGACGGTACTGGCCGTGTCGGACATCTCCGACTTTCACTCTATGGCTTACGTCAATCAGGCCATAACTGGAACAAGACACTGGATGCTGCATTCAAAAAACTTGGCTTTGCACGTCTCCTTGCAGATCAATGTGTCTATATCCGCCGCCAATCACCCACATCAATACCTGTGATTGTTGCTGTTCATGTTGATGACATGACCCTCCTTGCTCATACCATCACTGAGCTTACACAACTTAAGGGGGAGCTTGCTTCACAATTCACTGTCACTGATCTAGGTGAACTTTCACATATTCTAGGAATGGAGATCAAGCACGATGCTGATCACTCCATTTGGCTATCACAAACTATTTATGCACAACGTGTGCTCGATTCTGTAGGCATGCAGAACTCCAAGCCTGTCGCTACACCTCTGGATTCAAATGTCAAGCTAGCACCACTTGAAGATGGTGACTCACGTATCGGAAATGACTCACTCCGCCAAGGTTATCTTTCTGGTCTTGGCAAACTCATGTACCTGGCCGTTGGTACCCGTCCGGACCTTGCTTATGCTGTGCAACACTTGCTTGCTTCACAATTCACTGTCACTGATCTAGGTGAACTTTCACATATTCTAGGAATGGAGATCAAGCACGATGCTGATCACTCCATTTGGCTATCACAAACTATTTATGCACAACGTGTGCTCGATTCTGTAGGCATGCAGAACTCCAAGCCTGTCGCTACACCTCTGGATTCAAATGTCAAGCTAGCACCACTTGAAGATGGTGACTCACGTATCGGAAATGACTCACTCCGCCAAGGTTATCTTTCTGGTCTTGGCAAACTCATGTACCTGGCCGTTGGTACCCGTCCGGACCTTGCTTATGCTGTGCAACACTTGTCACAGTTCTCACAACGACCTGGTAATGAACACATGTCCGCTCTGAAGCGTGTCTTCCGTTACTTACAGGGCACACTCAAATTTGGACTTCACTTCTGTCCAACCGGTGACCTTGCAACCTACTCGGATGCAGACTGGGGCAACAGCACTATTGACCGCCGTTCTATTTCCGGTTACATCTCACTCTATGCTAGCTCACCCATCACGTGGAGCTCCCGGAAACAGCCAACAGTTGCGCTATCCACCATGGAAGCTGAATTCATGGCCCTTGCACGCACAACCTGTGAAGTTCTTTGGCTTCGCCAACTTAGCCAAGAGCTTGGTATTCAGAACCACGCGCCCACCCGGATACAAGTTGATAATCAATCCGCTATCTGTTTTGCTGAGAATGCTAACTTCCATGCACGATCAAAGCACATAGATATCCGGTATCACTTTGTTCGAGAACGAGTTGCCTCCCACGAGGTAGAACTCAGCCACTGCGCCTCTGAGGACAACCTGGCAGACATCCTAACCAAGGCTTTGCCTCGACAGCAGTTTGAGGCTCTTCGCTCACGGTTACTCTCGCACCCTTGAGTCGAGGGGGAGTGTTGAGATACTATGACTCATCCGGAGTCACTACGACTCATCGAGTGCTCAGTCACTCTAATTCATTCATTGACTCAGTATGTACTCACTATGATTCACTATGATTCACCTATGATTCACCTTGACTTACTATGACTTACCATGACTCACATATGTACTCATCATGACTCAGTTAGAATACCTCTCAGTAGTATATAAGGAGTAGGATACCAATGCAATAGAACTAAGAAGGAATTGGATCCTCTCACCTGCTTGTGAACTGTCCTCAGAGCTCAATAGCTCAATACGCACTGCCTGTGTACGTTGAGATAGAGGCTCTAAGACACATGCACAGTAGCGCCTTGCCCGCTTATCGCCCCTGAGCTGCCCGCCCACCGCCCCTCTGAATCCCCTTGCTGGTCTGCTTCACCTTGGATCCTCATCCTTCCGTCCTCTCCGTCAGTTCTCCGTCCTGTCGACAATTTCGAAACAAGACCCTGTGCAAATCCGCTTCACATGACGCTTTCCTGAGCCGCCAGCCTGTACTACATACCCCTCTCATGTATGGACCGCTGTAGCTGCATAGATATTCAGGCTTCACGGCAAACAGGTTGAAAATGTTCTTACGTCCATGTCTTCCCAATTGAGGCCTACATCTGGTCTCATAGATCTTCTAAGCTTCTTTTCCAGAACGGATAGCACAAGTTGGGAACTTGTCCGGGTTGGCCCAAGGACTTCAAGTTCTCGATGACATGAGCGAGTCTCCGGTACACGATGTCCACCCGCAGAGGTGCCAGGCTCCCAGAGCCCGACCCGTTACAGGCGCTAGGATGGAGAGGAGCTAACTGTTGTTCCTGATGTAGGATCGAGGGTGTTGATATACTCGTAGTGAAACCAACCCGTAAATGGCAGACCAAACATGAGCCATGTCTTGCGTCTCGCGGACATCTGTTCATCGGCGATGAACCCATAGTCAATGAAGCGGACAACATCAGCGTCACGGATTGGATTACCGAGATACTGGTGGTGCTCGAGATGTAGCGTGCGGAAGTCCCTAAATGTCTCACACTTTCGAGTGTTCTCTTCAGTGATCTGCCAGCGCACTCGTTGGTAGGCACAACCGTCATACAAATTACACAAGTTGACTACATAAATATCGTACAGTACCTACCACTCGTATACATCCAGGAAGATCATCGATTTAAACAACATCTGCGCGTGTATCCAGACCCTTGGGATCGAGAGGAGAAAAGATCTAGCTAACAGTAGACTATCATTTCCTCAGAGCTGGCACGGAATCATGATGGATGGATGAACCGGAAGACTTCTCATCGGAGACGTTCTTGCTCGAGATGGCGCCCTCGACATGTTGGTGAGCAAGTTCCTGAACAACCTCTTCGCCGTCGAAAAGAGCAGCCGTCTCTTCCAGAGACAGGTTCTTGGTCTCAACGACGACTGTATGGATCACATCGTCAGCTATAGCAACTTCTGAAAGGCGAATGATGACTGACAGAAATACAGGAAGATAACCTCTGAGGCGAGTACGGCGATGTAAACGATCTAACGAAAGTTGAATGAGCAGACTCGACAGACAGAAGAGATTCACGTACGTAGTACTTCCAGCCAATGGCATCGAGTGCGACCGGGTTAACATACTGGTTGAAGATCAACGCCACGGAGATCGTGAAGTTGAAGATGTTAAGACCCTTTGCACGAACAGGGAACGGCAGGATCTCGACGGTGTACATGACGATGAGCGGGGTGAACGCAAGACTGTGTGATATCAGTACTCGTACGAGGCCATCGGAGGAAAGGAGCTCACTCATAAGCGGCATAGAATAGGAAAATGAACGCAATGACAGCGTGCGCCGCGTTGTCGCCTCCGCGCTCGGAGTATATGGCAAAGCATATTGTTTGACAGCTAAAGAAGATGAGCATGCCAATGGCCGAGGTCAGGAATAGAAGCCTTCGTCCGGCTCGGTCAGTCAGCCCAGAGGCTAAGAGTGCCCATGCCAAGTTCCAGATTTGCAGAATGCCGTTGATAAGAAGCTGGGGGCAATACTTAGGTGCCAACAAAGTGAAAACTGCCGAAAAATCTCACTTGGGTTGTCGAGTCGGTAATACCGATGTCGTTTAGGATTTTGTTGAGGTAGTAGGAGACAATACCGTTTCCGGACCACTGTGAAAAGAAGGCAATAGCCACAATGATGGTCATGCGCTTTCTGTTTCCGGGAGTTCTGAACAGCGAGGACCAACCGACGTTGGAAGCCACGGTGCGGTCGAATTCGATGGCGGCCTTGATCTCTTGGAACTCAAACTGCACCAAAGGATCGTCGCTGTGAGGGAAGTCAGACATCTTGCGTGGAGGAGAGCTTCTCGGACGCACCGATTCCCATCTGCGTGGTAGTACGCTAGCGTCTTTAGAGCCTGTTCGTCCTTGCCTTTGCTGATCAACCATCTAGGTGACTCAGGCGCGAACCAAATCAGGGCAATCTGGAACACGGAGGGGAGCGCCTGCAGGGCAGATGGTACCCTCCACGCCCAAGTGTTGTCAATCTTGAAAGTTCCGTAGGTTGTCCAAGCAGCACTAGTATTGGCTCAGTTTTCTGACTGTGCACACACGGACCACACGCACATGATGGCACCGGAGTACCAGAGAGAGTTGTAAGTCGATGTCAGAGGAGCACGATATGTCGGGTAAGAGACCTCAGTGACCAACATAGGTGCAGCATTCGCTATCAATAATAGTTCAGGCGGAGGCAATGACGAGAGTCAATTAGGGAAACACACCGGCAAAGGTCAAACCGAATCCGATAAGGAAGCTGAGAAATCCACTGTTGTAACCCACAATCCTCTCACAAAGAAGCACACATACCGAGCACCAATGAACATGCCGACGGATTGGGATGCTGTCTGGATGACGGTGGCAATGACCATGAGGAAAGCTCCGAGGGCGATTGTGGGACGCCGCCCAATGCCATCAGAGACGTACGGTGCAAAAGGATATGCACCCAGCGCGCCAATGTTCTGTGCAGTAAAACGTTGGCGGGCGGTCCAAAACCTTACGCTCACGATGCTCACCTGGATGGCATTCAAGAGACCGAGCTTCCCGCCATGAGGGTGGTTGAAATAGCCAGACCATTGCGTCAAGGATTGCAAACCGTTCATCATACTACCGTCGTAACCGTTGGTGGAGGACGTGATGAGCCTGAAAAAGAATCAATCCCATGGCAGCACAGTGGTAGGAAAGACGACAACGCACAACAGGAAGATCCATCCATTGAGAGCGATGATTCTGAATTCGAAACAATTAGCAAAGCGTCTGCGCGCCTTCTGTCAATACGTACCTTCGGTTATTGTACCACTTCTTGTTCGGATCGAGTAGGTGAGCGTAGCCAGCGGTGGCTCCTGCTCCTGCGACAGCACTTGGAGCCATTACGTGCACTCAGAAGCGTAGGTGGAAGACTCGAGGAGAGAAAGGTACGAGACTTTCTGAAGAATATACATCACAATCAAGTCTTTATATATGCATGCCAGTATGGAGCGTGGTTCTGAATCGCACGATCAGAATGGTTTTTCCAAAGGTACGCCGGAAGCAGAGAACTTGCCTTCCCCGTACTCCGAATTTGCAACAGCGTACCCCCATGGGACCTATATTTCCTCGGGAATCCGACCAATCTGCTTGACATGCCTTGACCTATCGCGACCTGTACGCTCGACGGGACTCCTACTGAGAGGTTGTGGCCATTCCATGCCCAGGCGTCCCTTTGATACGCCAGATCACGCCGAATCAATACCACATCTCAGCGTGGTTTGACTGTCTGGGGGACAGGGATGCTGTAACACTCCGTCCCCGAGCTTTCCCCACAACGTGTGTGGCGTGCTTTGTTTCTCCGATGTTTCAGGATCGAATTGAGTTTTGACCGCTTTGTGTCAATCGTTGAAGGCAAATCGCACGCCCATAAGAGACATCAGGCCACGGCCTGTTGTGTTCAGTTTAGATTGCGGGACATACACTTGTAAACTCGTGGGAATCGGAGACGCTCTCGGAGATTCCCTCAGGCTCGGTTCCCCGGGAGTGAACCCAACTTACTCGAGCGTTCGTTACATGCAGGGCTGGAGTGCTCCGAAGAACCTCCAGATTTAGCATCTAGCGGAGTATGAGCGAGCAAATATTCTGAAAGTAGTCTGCAGGTCAAACACCACTGGAGCCGCGGGACGGGCAATACCAGATAATCATTCAAAAACTCGGGACCTTCCACCGGTGCCACATATTGTTGTGTGGCTGCCAATACGCCCGAAATGCATGTGAGCATGCGCGTCCCGCGTCAGCCGAATTCATATGAGAAAGAACCAAGATGGAGACGAGAGCGATTCAGCATGCTTCGTTGTGACACTCCGTAACGATAGAGCGATTTATTAGATCTAGAGGGAACTCCCAGGTGGAGACGGGAAAAGACGCTCCTCCTGTATGACAGTATCTGATCCGAGTCAATGGGTTTTGAGACATTGCGGTACCAGAGTTTCTCCAGCCTCCCAACTAGAAGTAAATGGGAGTGGTCTAGCTCAGAAGCTACAGTGTATGCTCCGAACTAGTGCCAGACGTCGGAGAGGAGTGACGACCGAACTATAGGTCTAGGGCATCCTGAGAGCAGAGTGAGAGCATCGTTGGCTAGAATGCTGTCCTGGTCGAAGTACGTTAAGCCTACGCCGAATAGGCCGTTAACTTACCTTCGTTGTACATTGTTGTTGCGGAGGGTCGATTCTCTGTGTTGGAAAAGCGCGACTGTTATACTAAAAGGTCCAAATGTCACGGCGTCATGTCAGCATCGACTGTGTGTAGGAGGGGAAATCACGAACGGATGATGAGACGGACATAGAATACGAGTGAAAGCAGCATATCTACCGCGTTCCGCCGCACGAATATCGTCGAACTCTATCCAAAAACGCCTGTAATAGACTCAGAGTCATTGGTCATGACAAGCCGGGGCCAAAATGCTCAGTGGCTGTGTTTCAGTTTGGCTACGGCTGCGGGCCGCGGCGATGATGTTTGTCGTCTGCCTTTTCGAGCTCTTTCAAGTTTCAACACAGAGTGCGTTCAGCTTCTCTGCTCCTCTTCCCACAGTATGCAGCCAGCCATTGGACAAATCAACTTCGAGAGAGATTCGATCAGCAACCCTGCACTCACTCTCCCTCCTTTCTTCAGGCAATTACCGCTGCAGGCCCCGGGCGCTTCCGTCGTGGCGTCGCCTGTGTGCCCTGTGTATATCGCACGGCGTCACATCTGCAGACGATCCAGAGCCATAAACGTGCCGCCGTCGTTGGCAGAGATTGGCGGTGCCAGAGTTGAGAAGTGAGCACTCGGCGAGAGGCCCCTCTGCATTGATGATGTTCGAATTTCGACTCAGGTTGGAGAAAGGTCATGACAATGACAATTAGCATCAGTTCCAGGAAGCTTCCAAATACGACGTCAAAAGCTGAGTGATCAGTTACACTCGCACGACACACGCCGGGTCCCGACCGTCGTAATGCTCATATGCTCACAACACTTCCAGCGCTTGCCTGTCTTTGAAAACAATGCAGCGGTACAATTCAATGGCGTAATGAGCCAGACGACATTTAGTGATTTCCCATCACTCAAACGATCACCAGCTGATGCTTGTGTGATGACTTAGACACGAAGTTCGCGGATTGTATCCCATGATCTTCAGCTCTTACTGTACCTTTCATACCAGTGACTCGGACCACCACTGAGCAGCCGCTAAGTACTGTCAACGTCCGATAATGGGGAACGTGGGAGGGCCAACCCAAGCAGTTCTCATCTCTTCAATGAAGTTGATGTCGTATGTCTGATTTGCCACAGTTCGATCCCAAATGCTCTGAAGCTCCTCGGGGTCACACAGCTCATGGCAACGTCTAGCCTGCAATATGCTGCCTTTTTAGGTTGGCAGTACAGTCTGAGTCTCTGGCGGTCACTGAGGCGGCAATGTGGCTCGAATTGTGCAAGTTGTCCGGATGAAAATGGTAGCATATGTAATGATACCTTTGCTCATACTGGCAACTGCCGTCGAGTGGTCTATGCCATTCCGTTTCTGACCAGTGCCTACGTGCTAATAGATCTTCCGGTTCTTCTTCTGCTACATACCAAAGTGGAGCGTTTTGAGGGATGTTCAAGCTACTTTGGATGATGTGTTTTCCGTCATTCCTGTCGCTCCCTGTGCATGAGCACGAGCGTACCAACGACTGACGAGCACCCCCTTAGCGGAACTACTGTTATCCGACGTACTTCGCGCCCTGCTCTCATCATAAGCTTCCCCATCCCCATGTCAGACTCACAGCGCGAATGATTGCACGTACGGTCAGCAACGCAAAACTTGTACTCTAGGTGTGACAACGACCCGAGTCGGACCCGACATTTCCTTGCGTTTTAGCATGGACATTCCCAAACGTCTGAATAAGGGAAATATGTGATCCGAGCGTCCGCCGAGAAATGCCATAGACATGCCGCGCGCAAAACAATTCTGAGCGGCAGTGAGCGGAGGCAAACTTTATCAGCCCATGCCGGCATCGTCATGGCAAGCCATCAGCTTTGACGGGACTGAGCGGCACGACATGGTTGACGCCGACCTCCATTCGCGCTATGGCAAACTAATTCGATCTCGCATACTCGACCTCTGCACGCCAGCAGTGTCTTTGGTTGGTCAGTGCTCCAGCGCATCGTAGTACCCCGCTATGTCTCACATGTTGAAGAAGAACCGATTCGACCTCAGTTTGCCGTGTACTTGTTTGACGGCACATAGTTAGAGTCATATTCGCAATTTCTACCATATTGCCACTCGACCTCATCCCCACCAGATGCGTATGCAACTGCCTTAGGAACTTGCCTGAGGTCGGCGAGCTTCAGGCGCCTGTGGAAGAACAATAGTCATATATAGTTCAAGCTGTACTCCAATCGCTCAACTCACCATGACCAGCAGGTCCAGCACCGCTTTGGCCCCCTCAAACAAGTCGAGCCAAAGCGCAGGACTCGATGTAGCAATCGAAATGTGCCGCCGCTCAGCGCGAAAAGAATTGAGATGTTGGTGAGGCACATACTGTCTATGCCAGGTCTCAATTCATTGAATTCAATGTTCTCTCAGTTCACGTCATGCACGCGGAGCAATCCAACCACATCCTGAAGTTCAGGGGAAATGGGCCCTCGTTCGCGACACTGTTATCACTGTGAAACCAAATTCCTTGTCGCTATCGCTGATGATCTTCTTGTCATACACGAAGATAGCAATCCATCCCTCGTCCTTCGTCTCACTTCCGCCATGCAGGAAGACGACGCCAATTTCTTGGCTACTACATAGTTCCGACCGGTTCGCGTGGGTTGTAGGAGCGTTGGTGGCCGGAGTAGGGCCAATTTGCCCAGCGAGCTAACGCTGCAGGACCCAAGCGCTCTCATCAATAGAGATAACGTGTTGTTGTTAGGTAGTGACAATGACTAGGATATATGATCATTTGTGGCACAGTCTCTCGTGGCCCATGAAGTGAAAAAGAAGAAAAAACAACCGCGACGCAAGGATATGGCCCTACGGGACCCCTAGTGACAATACGCGGCCCGCTACCCGATGGACCGAACGGGCCGGTCCCGTGGCGATGTTATAAGAATCGATGGTTCGCGATTGCACCTTCACGAATACCCACCGCCATCCACAGTAGACACACAGCATGGCTTCCCCTACAGTGAAATTGAACAGCGGGTATGACATTCCGCTCGTCGGTCTGGGTGCGGTTTCTTATCTTCCATCTACGACGCATCTGCTGATTAGCCGCCAAAAGGTACCTGGCAATCCAAACCCGAAGAAGTCGTTGAGGCGGTCTCACACGCGTTGAAAGACGGCTATCGCCATATTGATTGTGCGTGGATGTATGGGAATGAGAAAGATGTCGGCGAGGGCATCAAGCAGAGCGGCATTCCGAGGGAGGAGATATTTGTGAGTTAGCCTCGAGACCCTGTTGTTAGCGTGCCAACCGATTGCAGATCACCTCCAAACTATGGGGAACGTGGCACTCTCGTGTTGAGGAGGCTGTTGATCAGACTCTTGCTAACCTAGGCGTTTCTTACCTCGACCTGTACCTTGTCCATTGGCCCATTGCTCTTAACCCCAATGGCAATCACCCTACACTCCCGACGCTTCCCAATGGCAAGCGTGACGTCGACCACGCATGGAAGCTGAGCGACACTTGGGCGCAAATGGAGGCGTTAGTCGCGAAGGGCAAAGTTCGCAGCATTGGCGTTTCCAACTTCAGCGTCATGAACCTGGAGAAGATCTTGCCTACCGCCAAAATCATTCCTGCGACCAACCAGGTATGACAACGATCTTAATCATGTGTGGATGCTGAACTTACCTCAACTTAGCTCGAAATTCACCCGTACAACCCCCAACATGCTCTTGTCGCTTACGGTCGGGAGCGCGGCATTTTGCCCCAGGCGTACTCCCCACTCGGTTCCACCAACTCTCCGATCCTCAGTGACCCCGTCGTCACGTCCATTGCGACTGCGCATTCTATCGCACCCTCGGACGTGCTTCTCGGTTGGCTCGTGGCTAAAGACATTATCGCACTTCCCAAATCCGTTACCCCGACTCGTATCTCGTCTAACCTTGCTGGAGCTTTGAATGGTCAGTTCTTCTTATATGGCATTGACATGTAGCCTTGTTTAACGTGTCCGTAGGCAAAGCAAAATTGACGTCAGCAGACGTCGAGGCACTCGACAAGCTCGCCAGTGAAGGCGGCAAGCAGAAACGCTTCGTTACGCCGCCCTGGCCTGTCGAGCTTGGCTTCGACAACTGGCCACCCTTGCCTGCGTAGACGAAAGAGCAGAACTAGAATATCACACATGTATGTATAGCTTCGTCAATCTGGCCAACCTGATATATGTTTGCCCTGCACTCTGCCGGATCCTCGAAGTGAATCGGCACAGAAATCTGGGAGAATGGGACACGTTGCTGTCGAGGACGTGCCCTGAGCGCTCCAACAACAAAATGCTAAACGTGTTCATGCTTTGTTGTACTCCGAGTTACTAGATCTTTCTCCATGATCATCGCTCAAGTGGCACGTACCCTTTCAAGTTCTTGCGACCTCGTGGCATTCTCCTACACAAGATTTGGGACATGGATGTCCCTCAATCAACATCTACTGCCAAGCGGGTAGCTGTGGTTAGAGAAAGGCGTCAGACTGGGAGAGAGCGCCTCGTGCACTGGCAGATACTTACCTTCACACCCATCCTAAAGCTCCGTGACTGGCAGAGATCGGTATGCCTCGCGGGCTTGTGTTCCTGTGATGACAGGCATCCACTGCACGAGAAAGTGCATGAGTGGCAATGGGACGTACATACAGGCGCTCAGTCCTCTGCAGGGTATTCACCTATGTAATAAATACCCTTTCGAACTTAAAGGCATAGTGACGCCCAAAACCAGGTTCCGCCCGTCAGTTTCATTCCGATCGGTTCATCGCTGGGTGGGGATCAGATTCATTCAAATTGTTCAACGTTCAACAGTCATGTGATGGCTCGCCTGTTCCTTTCACGCTAACCGCTTCTTCCCCCATGCCTCCTGCGAATTCAAGCCAGTCCTCCAGGGAGATTCTGCTTAATTATCGTCACCCTCCACTTTATCGAGGTACCGAATACTGTCCAGACGCTCGTCCGCACCCCATCCACTTTTTCGACACACACCTCGATGACAAGCTCATGCTAAAACATGTCCGTCGTCTGGAATCGATACCTGAGACTCTGGGTCATACCGCGGATGCGGTTCTTGCCTCCGCTGGGCCCATACCTGATGAACACTTTGTGTTCCCTGACAGACATGTACCATCCAACTGGATGGAGGCGTACGAGGTCGCGCGATACCACTCCTTTGGCGCCACCGTCGCATGCTGCAGTCTTGCCTCCAAGCTACTCATGTTTCCTGATCAGAATCACAGCAGCAATAGGCTGATATGGCGGCCCGAGGGTGCGTTATTCACTGACGCTGAGGAGACCGCCAATCCGCCTGTCTTCGTGGTACAGGACTTTACCCTTCGTCTGATGGACCTCGAGGAGATTCCTGCCGGAGATTTAACGCCAAACAACCGCGCGACTTTCTCTTCTCTAGCGGGTAGCCTGCCACATCTCGCTGTCGGTATGTTTTTCTGCACGAAAGCGCACGGATACCTGCGCAACCTAGAGAAGCTGGCGGACGACGAGGAGTTTCAGGCACCCCAAAACTCCATCGTTGAAGGTCGCGTTGCTCCGCGTCGGTCGGGTAAAATTACCCCCGACGCTTCTGAAACCACTTGGGGCCTTCCGACGAACATATCGGGGGACAGTGATGTGATTCCGAGACAGGCAAATATTGAGCATCTCCGTCCCCGTAGCATTCGTACGACGAAATCGCGTGGGCCGAGACCTATGCCCCGAGATTTCCTGATGAAGGTCAGCCTTGAAATCACTGTGTTATGATCAATCGAACTCGAGTTGTTTAGGCTTGGTGCAATGCCGTCAAGATTGATGCTACTGTAATCATTCTGGAGTGTGGGAGCTTCGCATACATAGGAATTCGCCACAGACGAACTCAGACCCTGTATCTCAGCAAGATGATTGACCTATGCGCCTCTGAATCACCATCTTACGGGAAGCTTTGGCTAGGACTACACTTTGCAATTGTAAAGGATGCCATGGATCGTCAATCCATTCTTCACGCTGCCGCCACCCAATTTCCAGATCCCGCCTCGACGGCCATTTGCAGCAGACGTCGTTTCGAGGATCTGAAGGACATTGCCACGTGGTCGACAAAATTGAAGACTGTCAGTGCTGCAGACATGCGAAGAATGCGCAAGGTATTCGAGCGATCATTTCCTTCCCAGTCGATACTGACGAAGATCTCAGAATGTGGATAACTATTTTCGTCGCTCTAGCGTCCTCGGCATTTTCATCTTGTTTGGCCGATATAACTCTTCCGCGCCCTCCCTCCTTACGGCACCTGGCGTCGAGCTGGCCGATGACTACAAAGAATCTGAATATTTGTCCATCATCATCCGAGAGCGGCTGGGTCGAGGAGCCACCGGGGAAGTTTTCCGCGCCACGATCCAACCAGAGAAACTGTATTCGCCCGACTATTGTCCTGTTATCGTCAAGTTGGCAACGTCACTTGAGCGCATGTGTCGCCTGCGCCACGAGTACTCGGTCTATCGACATCTCAACAGGGCAGGGATCGACGGAGTGCCGCATCTACTGGGATACTATCAAGACGCCAGCCGGAACGTAGCAGCTCTTATCCTACACGACCTGGGAAAGCCGCTGGCCGAACGTCGTGATTCCTCGAAAAAATTGGTTGTAACTACCAAGGAAAAGTGAGGACCCTGACCAGCGCTATGCCAATGCCAACGTGAACTTTGCGTCTCTCTAGGCAACAACTCACACAGATAGTATCGTCGATGCATAAAGCAAAAGTTCTGCATCGAGACCTACGAACTTGGAACATTCTGGTCAATGATTCGGGCGACTTCACAATCATCGATTTCGATCGAGCAAGTGTGGCAGTGGCGAGCAAACATGATTATGCACAGGAAACCAAACGCTTGAAGCGGCTCTTGACTGGGCACTATGTCGACGAGGAGGCGGTCATTGGCAGCGATCATATCAGGGATGATATCAAAGAGATCGTCGTGTTCAACGACAAGGAAGAGGAGGATAACTAGCTGAGACTACGTAGCCGGGCTTCGGAGTTCTCGATTATAACATTTTGTTGATTCATCTCAAACTGCTTCGCCGCCATGGCCTCTTCTGGAAAACCAAAACTGCCACCGCGCTCGCAGTAGCTCCAGCCTCCCCCTGCACTGCGTAGATAAAACAAGAATGTTAACGAAGGGCGGGAGCGAGAGCAAGAGGCAGTTTGAGTCTTGCTCGGAATACTCGCGACATGGGCCAACTAACACAGTGGTGGCCTGGTTGTGGCACAATCCCATTGAACACTTGTGGCGCCTGCGACTGGGTGTCCGCAGCTGCGTGCTCGTTGCCCGAACCGCCAATCGCCGAATGCTGGATGTGGAGATTAGCGCACGGCGAACTATGCAGAGCGAAAGTCGCACTGATCGGGTCTATGATTCCCGCTTGCACTGACACCTTGTGATGCTTGACAGTGAAGGATAGCAGCGGGAAGTGGAGGGAAGACGTTGTATCATCGCATCAGATTGGGAGGCCACAGAGAGACTCCCCGTGAACCAAGGCGAACAGAGCGTAACAGAGACCTAGCATACACACGAACCAACAGCATGCGCCTCTATGGGATCACAAAGAGCAACGACACACACAAGATGAGACTGCACCAGTTCGAGATTTATCCTCGCCTGCGACGAACAAGGCAGCCTCCAGTTTAGTAAAGACTGTACGCATCCACGCCTTGACGGACATTTGTAATTCGCGGTAACGAGAGCCACCTGTCATGTGCTGGTGCGGTGTAGATATTGATACATGAGCCTGACATGCAAGAAGTGGAAGACGACAGTATTAGTTTGAATCCTGCGGTAGAGTAGATGAGCCTAATATGATAGTTCCTCGCCTCAATGCCTAACGGCATCGCTCGCGGTTTTCGACATGCGCTCAAGAGGCAGGCGTTGAGGCATCCGACGTCCCCCTTAGGTCCTGTGAAGAACACTCAGAGGCTCTGTGTCTAGGTAAAGACGACAGATGGTCAGGAGGGAAATAAAGCGACAGTGGCCCGAGACTCACCCCTCCTCGCCGCACCTGAAGCACTTGAAGATCTCACTCTACGGGCAGTCTTTGCCCACGTGGCCGTATTCCTTGCATCGGCGGCATCTGGGTGGTGCTGGGAGGGGACGAACGAGCATCGAGGAGAAACGCGCGTGAGGTTGGAGGTAGGTGGAGGTGATGAGAGGAGAGTCAGAGAGGGGATAAGTGGACGGTAGAAAGCCAACGCACCAGGACAGTCCCTGACCAAATGGCCGGTTTCACCACAATTGTAGCACAACGCCTGCACGACAGTACACTCGCTCGCAAAATGCCCGACTGACCCAGCCCGCCAACGCGTCAGCCATCGCCCCCAGTGCCCCGACGAGAAGACGCACTCTGTCCACACTGGAAGCATTTTGTTCTTTTACTGAGCTCACTGCGCGACTCTGTTGCGACGCGTGAGTAGGGCAAAGACGCAGAGCAAGAGCATGACGCACCCCTCCTCTGAGTCGTCTCGGGGCTCGGACACTCTCGCGCAATATGGCCCGCCTCTCCGCAGTTGTAGCACCCAAAATTCGCCATGCTGCGCGCCAGCGCCGGCGCCGGCGCAAGTGTCGGCCGAGCCAGCGCCACTAGCCGAGTGCGGGATGTGGAGGCCAGCGTTCGGCGGAATATAGAGAGCGACATGATGGAGATGGGGAGAGAAAATAAAGCCCAACGTGATCGGGGACGTAATATGTGTCTCGTACGCGTCTCGGAAGACGCCGAATTGAAACCGCGAAGAGAGGGAAGGGCATTGGTTGCTATCTGTACACTACATACAAGTAGTACGTAGCTCTCTGGCATCTGGCGCAACTCGAATTGTTACACGGAAGCTTTTGTGTCATATGAGGCAGGGCACGACATTACACGTACACGTCCATTTTCTGGCATCTGAATCCTTCAAACTTGGCTTGACAATTTCTCACTGAGAGTGTAGAGATGTGGATATATGATTTGAGGGTCTTTTATACGGTGCGCGAGTGCTCGAGAGGCTACTGATATTAACGACGGCGGATTTACTAGATCAACAAGGCTCTTTGCGGGCGGCGGGCCCGTCAACAGACCGATGAGGGAGACTTGGAGTTCGGGAGGTCGACTGCCGACTTTATGAAGCTTGGACCAGTAGCCGCTATGAAAACCTGTCCTACCAAGCCGCCGCCTGGTGTCATACGTATAACCAGATGAGGAAAAGTTCTGTGAGTCAAGAGCCAGCACTGTGTCACAGATCAGACTATTGTTCATTCAGACACGACAAACACCTACCTTGGTCGGCGCTCGTTCATCAAGCGTTCGCACTCATCCCATATCTCGCTCTGCGTCCTTGGAAACCCCCCTGGAGTTTCAAAAACATCATACGATGTGCGCACACGAACCCTCCACCAATCGTGTTTGGTGTCCTCTTCCCTCCCACTCTTTGATGGGTAGTCAACTTCGTAGAAATCCTCCAACAAGAGGACGCTGAGGCCGTACGCTGCTTCCACCGTGTCTTTCATCCTTAAGATGTACTCGTATTTCGAAAGAAAAGCACGTGAAGTCAGGACGATGACAATCAGGGATAACGGTTTGGGGAAAGCGTCGATGGTAGCGCGGAGTTCGTCTGCACTGAAGGGAAAGTCACACCTGACCATGATGTGTGTGAGACGAGGGCAGTATTTCATGAAGTGTTTGAACTCGACCTCCTTGAGCTCCTCGTAGTTTATGTTGAGGATCAGGTGAGAACAATGAGGAGGGAGAAGTTGTTCATTTCTATGGATAGTGAAGTAACGGAGCAAAGGGGGGAGTTGTGTCGGATTCCAGTAGAAGTATGTGTCGAGCTCCACGAGACCAGGGCATGCTGGTATTATCAAGTTGAAGGAAACATTCCTCTTTTCCCGAGGAGTCTTCAAATCGGCGATGGTGAGCGACTTGACGTTGTGCGCGAGGAATGGCCAATCCTTGCGCAATATAACAACGGACTCAGTAAATGCATCCAGAGCTTGAATGCTCTGAATTTGTACTGTGCGATAAAGAATGGGATCTATCCTGTTTATTGCCAGGTCAGACGCCAGCCGTTGATCGTTGATGTAGCGCGCACCATTCGCGGACTACCTTGGACACGAGACAGAGAGTCGCAGCTGTTATCTTGTCAGTCTGGGCAGCTTCCTCCATAATTACTCGCGTGAGTTCCACAGGCAAGTCGGGAAACATGTTGAAGTTCGTGGCTGGGTCGGTTCAAACGATGGCACGTGGCTGTTGCGTGGCTGTAAATTCAAATTGCGTACACGCGTGCGTAAGCAAGTTTTACGTTCTCTCTCTTCATTGCTTCGACGATAGCAGACTTGACGCCGACGCTAGGGCGCAGTCACGACAGTCTGGGATTCTTCGCCATGACAGGACACCAGTGTGCTCGGGCAGGCAGTCCATATCATGAGCCTCCCTCTGGTCGGCTACCAAAGCGAACACGGCGCGCCTTCCGTCTTGGGCTACGATAGTGTCAGGCGGCAGTGGGCACACGGCCGACAACTTGATTGCAAGGCGCCGCAGAGAAATATTGGGTGACGGGTACTTTCACTGGTGTGTTGGGTTCTTGATCTCTCTGCTCGTCGCCCGTCTACCACCCTTTTCTCCGGCTCCCTTCGAGTACATCTTTGCCCTCCCAATTCTTTCCTCGCCCGATGCCTTGCTCGGCTTGGTGACCCTTTCTTCCGTCTCAGCCCGCCCCAAGCGTTCAAGCACACGCGTGGAACGTAATCTCGCGACTCGCTCGAGGCATGTCCAAGGTATACGAGACGGCCAGCGAAGCCATGCTCTGGACGCCCGCCACGGTTTTGCTTCTACCACCACCACCATCGACACCCGCAATGGCACCCAAACCCGCTTTCACCGCCGGCAAAGCACCCGCGTCGACCAAATGGTCGTCAGGCAAAGTCCTCCTGAAGGCCCTCGCGCAGCCGGAAATAAGTTTCGGTGCGAGCCTGTTGTCGTGGAACAGGGGTGGGTAATGCTGGCGAGGTGATGCAGTTCGAGTGGGCCCATGATGCTTCGCACAACGGATTCGTGGGTCTTCTCTGCTCGTCGTCCTTCACAACACCTCATATATTCCTCGCAGTATATACACGACCAGGGAGCCATTTCATTCTTACATGTCGAGGCGCGATCCGGACTGTGCCATTCTCGAAGCGAACGTCTTGACCAGGTCGACCAGCGAGGCTTCGACGCCCTCCATGCATGATTGGCCCCAGCATAAAGCCATGAACGACGCGCCGTCTGGCCAAGCGCCGTCAATCTGTGAGTCTGGCCGGTCTGCGACAATGGACACACGGAATTCTGGCCAGTGCAAGGGAGCCCGAAGCGATGGTAGACATCATAGCTTCCGGGATCGTTGGATGCATTCATGTATCGTGATTCGTGGTCGGTGCGTGAGTCTGAGTCCTCTTGTAACAGAATGCTGATCAGTGCTCAGACGAGATAGTCGGGCGAAAGAAAACATCGAGAGACAGCTCCGTATGTATTTGTACGATCCTTGCCGTCCATGAACCTCCCGTTCTCACTCGCGAGATCCTCAGGCTACGTATAGGTAGTCGAAGTTTGCAACCAGGACTATGTCAAACCCAGTTCATGGATCCTTGCCCCATATCGTACATACGACCAGCGCGCACGACAATGTTTCGCAATCTCTGTTATCATGTACAAATATCATAGCACCCTCGAGGCCTGGCGCCCAACTGCAGCGCATATGACTGGCGAAAGATGTCTGGGTTGAGCATAGGTGCGCGACCTCACAAAGCTTGCGCCGACGAAGTTGACAATACAATACAGGTCCTCCTCGTCGACAGCCGATTCTGGTCATACCATGATCATCCAGTGGGTCGCAGTAACGAAAAGAGGCAGAAAACGGGCAGACGTCCGAAGGGTGAATTACTGTCAATACAGTGTTTAGGATCTACGCGGAGGATGGCATGCTATCACCTAATGGTCTGAGCAATCTACTGTACAGTGGAGTAACTCGTTCAGAGTTTCTTTTGGGCAAGTGCGGGCGAAAGGCCGTCGGCAGGTAGCTGTATCATGATGCTGCCTATCTACACAATAGGTAAGTCAGTCAAGTCAACGCGAACATGTATATGTGCAGACACCCACCAGCACGTAGCACCACTTCCATATCGCTACGAACAAATCCGCGACAGAGAATACGAGGGTCGTGGCCGAGTCCTCCAGCTGTCTACCCCAGGATGTTCTCTCCTTATTGACCTCTTCCTTCCAGCTCTTTTTCTGTTCCTCCGTTCCTTCCACGACGTAATGATCCCATTCTACTTGTCTCAACCACCACAAAAACAGGAAACCGCCGCCGGGGAAGATGCTCGTTACCTTGCCGTCCCTGCCTTTCCGGTACCAGGACAGACAGCCCGTGAAGACACTCTTGCTGAGACGCGCGTGGATTTTATCGTTGTACGCGTCGGTCGCCTCGTGGGTAACGGTGAAGGCGGCGACTTTCCCTGTGAGGACGGGCTCGATCATCTTCATGATATAGGATATCTGCACTTCCTCGGTGAATATGACTGAGGTGTGACCTGTAGCCGTGTTGGGACCTGTCGCACGGGTGAGCGTTACCGCCGAAGCAATGGGAGTATATGAGCGTACCCCCGATGAGATAGAAGTTGGGGAAGTCGGGCAGAGTCGTTCCAAGATAGGCTTTGGGCCCTTTTGACTTTTCGTAATACTCTTTGACGGTGGTGTCTAGTCCCCGGCAATCGAGGGGATAATCATCCTGGCACCTGTCAACGGAGGAGCAGAAGGCAGTGACAGCTCAAACGTACTGCAACATATCCCGTCGAGAAAATGAGGACATCGAACTCGTTCCTGTTACCTGTACATGTGCATCGTATCACAGTCAGCACTTACGGATAGTACGGCATGATCGTACCATTCTTTGTGGTGATCCCATTTTCATCGATGGCCTCGATACCGTCCCAGGACAGCGTCAGGTTGGGACGATGCAAACATGCGAGATAGTTTGTGTCGAATATAAGCCGCCGGCATCCCAATTCTGTTCACCCATGAGCGCTCGGAAGACATCCGAATGAATTGAGCGTACGGTAAGAAGGTATCAGGGTGTCGTGATACTTCGTTGGCGCTGTGTCCAGGATGTACTTCTTCGCAGCCTATCATGAGAGTTACGTGTTGCTGTATCAGGTCGTGGCACATGTTATTGACTGCGGCGACATACCTTCAACAGCATGGGATGCATGAATCTGGTGCCGAAGACTAAGAAGTAGAGAAGTTCGGCCTACAATCGGTGAGCATGTAGCGCTTGATAAGACAAGGGGGGCATCATACACGAAGGAATATATACAGGCGGTTCCAGCGCATGTACAACGGGAGGTTCTTGAACATCCATTTCTCAAAGCTGCTGTAATCTGAGCGCATCTAATCCCATGTGAGATAATCTTCAGTAGCCAGAGGCTTAGGGACCCACGGGTGGCAGGAACCAATTAGGCGTACGGCAGTATTCCACGATGCTGACACTGGGATCCTCGGATATCATGGGGACCAGCTGCGTTCTGTATGACAGTACTGTCAGAATAGAGTCGCATGACAAAGAGGTGAAGGTGAGCTCCATACGCGGTTGCACCATTACCTATCACCGCGACCTTCTTTCCGGCGAGCGGGACGTCGTTTCTGTAATCTCCTGAATGGAACTTAATCCCTTTGAACGTGTCCAGGCCTGGAATATCGGGGTACCGCGGGACCTCCAATATGCCGAGCGCAGAGATCAGTACCGCCGCCTGATCGCAGCGGGTCGACGAGGAGCCTTTGACCTTCGTGTGGACGTGCCATTGTTGCACATCGACATCCCATTTGGTTTCAACGACAAGAGTGTCGAAGTGGATGTGTTCGTAGAGATTATATTTCCGTGCGAGGCCCCTCCAGTAAGCCTGGATGTCGGACTGAGATCCGTGCGTGGAAGGCCACTCGGGATTGAGGTTGGACGAGTGTGAGTAAAAATGGATTGCGACGTCGGAGGAACATCCCTGTGACAATGAAGTGTGAGTCAAAGCCGGGGGTAAGAAGGCTAGAGAAATACCGGATACATGTTCTCCTATGTCAGGGCGGGTTCAGCATGAGTACTCAAGGTCAACGATATGGGGCAGTACGCACCCGCCAAGTCCCGCCAACATCGCTGGCCTTCTCGTATATCTACGACAAGATCGTCAGACATGAATTGGGACTGGATGATCAGCTAGCTGACCGCAAAGTTTTTGAAGTCAGGGAATTGACGCCTCAACGCGATCCCCATAGACAAGCCTCCAACACTACGGTGTACATGAGCAGAGTAGGGATGTCAATGGAGGCGATCCTACCCAGCCCCAATGATGATGACTCGTTTGTCGTTTATGCCTTGCATTGTCGTACTGTGCGTCGTCTAGTAAAGGGATTCACTTCCCAAGATACCCTTCACGACATACTTATATGCATCGACCCCTCCGTCGGTCCTGGTCCTCCGAGGTGAAGGGAAGAATGGTGCGTGCTCAGCTGATAAACGCGTGCTGTCCCACGGTTCCGGGGACTTGTCATGTCAAGCCAAAGGCAAAAGGTTCCATGCAGTGCGGCATGTAATGGTCGGGTGACTGTTGCGGGTGGCGGTTGCCCCGTGAGTATTCCGTGACGTGTCAATCGCCAATGTATCCGAGTGAAGATGAGATACGAACACGCTTCTCCCGACGGACGTCCGCAGATCCAACAAGCACCTGCTGCACGACCTGATCTACGCCGGATGTACGCGGAGCGGCAACGTTTAGGACCTGTCAAACTAGATTACTTTTCGTGTCATTTGGAGCACTTCTTCTACTTAGTCTCTTACCAGGGCGTCGTGCAAATAACGTGCTTCGTCGCAAGCCAGAGCCATGCCGGAGTATTGACTCGTTACCTAAAAGATCAAGTATCCAGCGCAGAGAGGAGATGATAACATCACAATCCATAGATCCACAGAAAGACCTGTGAAACACGACGCATTTACTTACTCGTTTCCTGGTGAACACTCAGGCTCTCACGAGCTCTCGTTTCAATTGTGCAACGAAGCGGAGTCACCGACCCGGGACGATATAAACTACTTACCAACCTAACGAAACTGATACACATAGTATCTAGGTAGATGACCGCAAGATCACAGCCTGAGTAACTTTCGGACCCATAGTGGCTTGCCCTTCCCCTGAGGTTGCTAGCATCCCGTATCTGGTTGACCATTGATCGCGGGGAGAATGACTTCAGAAACCGCGGACGTGTGGAGGTCCACCAGTAGTGTATTCGAAGGGCTCGATTTGCGCACGGGAAAGCGACTGACAGGCCAAAGCTTCCGCATGATATGAGCTGGTCTCGGACTGGTAGCCTTGTAGCTTGACAACGTCTCGCGTTCATGGTGTTTGACCCACAAATTCTGCAGGATCTTGACAAGCGTTAGAAAATGCGACATACGAGAAGGGGTGACTCACTTCGTCTATGCGCTCGTCATTTTCAGGGGATTCAAGCTGCTCAGAGACGTGGGGGGCGGAACGAAGAAGCAAAACTGACACAATGGCTCATATCCGTTGACATACGGTTGACAATTTCGACACCCTCTGTATCCATATCGGACTCGTCGTCAAGTGACACCAATTTGTTCAAGATCACGTCGGCCGGCGGGCGCCATGGAGGGGACTACGACAGACAAGAGACAACGACCTCTTCATCTTAAGCCCACTGGCATTACGTGTGGTGCAGGTCTCGGTGGTGGACGTCCGGAAGCGATTTCCCTTGATCGAAACGGCACCGTCCGCTCGGAGATGATAGTACGGGCGTTTCCCGGTATATATCTAGGCATACAATGAAGTAATCCATGTACCCTCGTTACGAAGTACGCACCTCTATGATCGTACACCCAAGGGAGCAGACGGCAAGCGCCGTTGGACGAAAACCTTCGTTCAGATCGGGGGCGATGAGTTCCGGCGGATGCCATCTCACGTTTCCCCTGGTGGACGCAGATGAAGCGGGCATTCGGGTAACTACAACGAGGTTGATACCGAAGTAGGCGCGACAACAACGAAGACCATGCGCCACGATTATATTTGCCTGCGGCCGAGATTCTTGAGATCAAGAAATCCAATGATTAGAAGATAGGTACCCCTCAATTCGCATGTATGATACGTGGATCAAAGTCATGCAGATATTGCATGCCCTTGGCGACATCGAGTTTCTGCCGGCTAGGTCAAACAATGAATATCAGAAAAGCCAAGATACTTGCCATGTACAGACGTCGGTGACATGTATATAATCATGTTCTATCCACGGAGGAACGAGACATAATCGCCCAGGAAAAATGTTAAGACTAGCGCCGAAAAAGGAGAGTATATTCCGGTGTTTAGACTGTCTCTAGATGAAGAAATTTGGGGAAAATGTCTCTGCCGCCTTCCTCAGCAGGAGTAGAATTAATACTCTGGTGGCCTCAACGTGATGGCGAGGTCCGCCGTTGGGCTTCCCTGGCTATGACGCCGAAGGCTTTCATGCAAACAAGCTTCCCCTTATATTCCCGCAATATGTCCTGTGGTCAAGGTCGCAGGCATGAGTCGCATGGTTTACAAGGTGGTTATAAACACCTACAGGAAATGCACCGCCAGCACACCACACGTCGGCGGCGTCTCGTTGCAGGTCGTCAACTGCGAGATAGAAGGACGACAGAAGGATGTCGTATCGTTCGCTGAACGCCCGAAAACATTTTACACGCGCGTTGCGGGACGTTGTACTGGGGAGACGGGCTAGTTCCTGACGACGTATGGTTATGTCCGCCCGACGACAATTGGTGAAGGCCAACATACCTCCTGCAAGTTGTTGATGAGCAATTGCGCAAGTGCAGCCGGGATGGGTCTGGTCTCGAGACTAAGCGGCAACGGGAACAAACCAGGTGGAGGAAATTAATCTGGAGGCGCCGCTGCCATGAAGGGTGGAATCAGCATCGCATTGATGCCGTATCTTGGATTGGGCGCCGAGTCGAGGTACTGTACACATCAATGACACGCGGCGTCGGGCGCCGGATGCCTAAAGACCAATCGTGTTTATGGTCCCAGTGTCCTCCAGCAAACGTTTCAATAGAGCGGGCAAGGACATGTTGCGGAGAGACACTCGTGGCAATAAGGCAAGAGGAGGGTGATCAACACGGCCAAACAACGCGTTGCTTTCTCCCGTCATCTGCCTCCGACTCGCGCGTGCATCTGACAGTAGTGCCGCCTGTCTACCGTTAGTATCGAGGGTGAACATCGTATGTGTGAGCAATAATGCGACGTAGCTTCGCCGTATATAGGTCGTGGCCCTCGCAAGAGAACAGCGTCTTGGTAAGTGCCAACTTGTATTCATTTTTCTTGCACATGGATCGCTGACCTGCGGCTTCAATAAGCTTATAGGACTCGAAATGCTTGCTGACTCGAATTTTTGTATACAGAAACGCATCAGCTTAGCTACCGCTTCGCCGCGATACGATGGGTTTAGTCTGGTCAGCGGTCGGCTGGCACTAGCACCGACATTGGAAAGTTTCGTTCCATCAGTGTCTTTCCTTTCGACGTTCATTTTCCAGTGACTTTTTTGTCCTGAGGGCCTCGTGACTCACTGAATTGTTTGTCTCATTACTTCCCAATAGATCGTTATATGGTGCAGTCTTGGGCTCCACCTTCAAACAAGATTCGTGGCTTCATCTTTGACGACTAGCACTCAGAGTCAGCTAGTTGATTCATCTGATGCATATATAGGACGCATCATGCACCAAAACTTACCATCGTGATGCAGAACTAACTTTCGTTTTGCTACTAGACCTTGCACGAAGACATGTTATCATTCATCTATTCATCGGGGACCGTCATTTCCGCACATACTCAAGGTCAGATGAAGATGCGCCACAGGTCTTACGCCTCATCGAACTTCGGTAGCTAATACCCGTCTCCCGTCGATTCATTGTGCAGCTGTCCAGAGCTGTAGCTCCCCACGTTCGAGTCACTTCCGCACTAGACTCACTCGATGGGCTTGTCAAGAGACCCGCCACTAGTCATAGAATGACGCTACAGGAGGCTTGGCGGCAACATCGTTTTCAAGCGGATGAGACCCATGATGGTATCAGTGACCTCTTGAGCCTTCACAGACGTGCTGTATAACGTCGCACATCTTCAGAGAATTCTAGACGTGCACACCTGTCATTGTATCCGTATACTTGGCGCGGTTCAGGCGCTCCAAAACTCCCTCGCGAGTCGCCGAGAAAGCCTCTTGTCTCCCCCCTCCGTCCACTCTGCGTCAGGTGGCCCGGATACTTCGTGTTCAAAAGAGACTCGAGTCTTGAAGAAACGTCAACAACTCGGTCGCACTTTCAACCTCGTAATACCAACTCACAGCGATGTCGACCACTATGCAGTTTCAGTTGTCTACTCTCAACGACTTCAGCGTTCGCTCCGACGCTCATGGCCCGCAGGTCCAACCGACCGTGGACGGGCTTGTGATCCAGCGCGGTTCTGCCTCCGCCTCTAACCAGTGGACGCGCATCAGCAGCAATACCAACGTCCCCGTTGGTTCCTCCTTCTCCTTTGACCTCAGAGTTCCCGTCATCCAGGTACGCTCCGAGTCTCTTCAATGTAGGAATACGTTCTTCGAGACTCACGGGTACGCCCCTAGCCAGCTACCGAGATGAAGCTCACGCTCACCAACAACGTGATCTTGCGCTTCAACAACAACGTCTTCTCCTACACGTACTATAACGCGCAGGGCTCGTTCGTCCAGGTGGCGCCGTCGGGCATCACGCTGAGCGAGACATTCACCCACGTCCAGCTGAACATGACGTCGTCGGGCGTGCAGGTTCTTGAGGATGGACAATTGAAGGGGACCTGGAACACGAGCGTGCCTTCGACCAATCTCGTCCAGCTCGACTTCCAGATTTTGAACCAGGGCTCCAGTTTGAGCGCGGAGATGAAAAACATGAAGGTTGGCCCGACGCAGGCCTGAGGAGCGGTCAGATTGATATCAGCAGCGAGAAGAAGCGGTTATTTCGCCCGTGTTTTGTTGTGTTGGCGCTTCGTGAATTGACCCGAGAATTTGTTGTACCTTGAAGCTCATTTTCGTTTACTGTGATGTACTTGTATCTCGATGTGGCTTTCTGTCTGTTGTTCTGATATCTGTTTCGAAATTACCTGGATGTGGTGGATTCAAGCCTGATGGCCAGGAGTTATATACATTGAGCCTGTCTCTCCGACTCTCGTTGCTACCAACGTTCTGCAGGTGAGGTTATTGCACGCTTTCTTGTGACTATTGGCGCACCGCGACAGCTGACATAGACGTACTGTTCAACTCGCGTGTGCAACTGCCTGCCTGCTTTTGGTATCTCGGATACGCATTATATGTGTAACGAGGAATGCGACGCCATGCTGAGCCCTCAGCCACCGCGTGGCCGCGACTCTATAGGTCTTGACTCATGACTGTAAGTCGTTAGGTTTATTGTGAGTAGACATGAGGATTTTCTGTCTGCCTTAGTGGCTCTCGCTTCGTTATACGTCTGGTGCCCTGCTTCTTCTGATGATCACATAGAGGTTAGTCATTTCCCATCAGCAATTTGGTTTATCGTCACAAAGTATCCCCCGTATTTTGTGCTGTGTTACTGTAATCCACCTGTGAACGAGATGAGTGATTCTATGTTCGACTTGAAGTCGCGCTCAGTGATCCAGTCACCCCAAACACATGCATATTCTTGATGCAGCCTGTGCGGACATCTCCCTTCCGTGCAGTGAAGTCCACGGCTGTCACGCAAAACAGATCTCGCCGGTTTTCCGCCGAGTGGAATTCAGGTCCTGTGGCCTGGGTAGGGTGCGTGGGGTCCAAGAAGAAATCAGAGCTTGTGAGAGACATTGCCAACACAGTTGCGCGATTCTAACTCATACAACCAACCTCCAGAAAGGTTGACCACCATGCAGCTTCAGTTGTCTACTCTCAGCAATTTCAGCATCCGCCGCGACGCTTCGGGTCCACAGGTCACTCCCACCGTGGACGGACTCTTGATTCGGCGCGGTCCCGCCTCCGCATCTGACCAGTGGGTGCGCATCAGCAACGACACCAAAGTTCCCATTGGCTCGTCCCTCTCCTTTGACATCAGGGTCCCCGTCATCCAAGTATGTTTTGCACTCTTCGCAATCCAGATACAGCCTTTGCGTTGACTCACTGTCGTGTACATAGCCAGCCACAGAGATGAAGCTCACGCTCACCAACAATGTTATATTGCGCTTCGACAACGATGTCTTCTCCTACTGCATCAGTAAACCTCCGAAAGTCTGGGGAGTATGTGTCAGACTCCCCATACCCATATACCCGAGTATGGGCACATATTGGATCTCATATTTATATACCAGTCGATATAGTCACATACTCAGCCCCCCATACCTGCCACATACTCAACCCATACCTGCCACATACCATGCACATACGCCTTCCAGACCTACAATCGATATCCAGACACTGTATATACATCGAGCGCACTTTGAGATGGGAGAAAATCTATCATTGAATTCAAGCGACAATACACGAAAACAAAAAACGACTACAACTACGGCACAGACGACTGAATATCAATGTAATCGACAACCGATATGACTATCGACAAAGCTGAGGAGTTCGTCAGCCAAAAAGTACTCGCGGCGGCACCAAAACATACCATTGCACACAAGCAGTTGTGCGAGCCCGCATCGGCATTGTCCTTCTCAGCGTCGTCCTATGCATTCTGCTCCCCGATGTCGTCCTCCCCGACGTCGTCCTGGGCTCGGCCCCATCAACATCGTCGTGTGCTCGGCCTCGTCCGGGTGCTTGGCGTCGGCCTCGGGCTCGTCATCCTCCTCAGCGTCGTCGTGTGCTCTGCGTCGTCGTCGTGCTCGGTGTCGTCGTCCTCGTCAGCGTGGTCGTGTACTCGGCCTCGTCCTCGTCCTCGTGCCCGGTGTCGACCTCCTTGTGCTCGTCATGTCCTCGGCGTTGTTGTGCGCTCGGCGTCGTCTTCGTGCTTGTTGTCGTTGAGGTCCTCGTAATTGTCATCCTCCTCGGATTCGTCGTGTGCTCGTCGCTTGTAGCCGCTGTCTGCTTAAGTTTGTCGGGACAAATGCAATGCTTGTCGTCACTTCTGAGTGTTCGGTCGTGTGTTCGAAGTCGCAGTCGTGCTCGGTAGATGCTCAAGCCGAAAATCGTCGTTCGCCCGACATGGTGGCTGGGGAAGAAGTCGGCTGGCTGTCTAAAAGCGGACAAAAAAAAATTGACATGCACGTGCAATCACGCCATTGCGCACGGACCCGATCAGTTCGAACTTGTCTATTTTTTGCATCGTTTCTCCCTCAGGCTATGATACTGTCAGTGTACTACTACTCAGTGTCTGCGAGTGGTCATGCCAATGGATCACCCATAAGTGGTTGTCTCAGCTCACGCGCTCACGGGGGAGGATGTGCAAATTAAACCTCATAAAGATAAAATTCATCAAAAATTTATGCCTACCGAGCAAGAGTATGTGGAAAACCAACCAAGTCTGAAGAAATTTCGAGTATGGTTGAGTATGTGAAAAATTCCCAGACTCACCATACTTTCCCATGCTCGTCATACCCTCCCATACTTTGGGAGATTTACTGATGTGCTATTGGACGTCCTCAGACCATAATGGCTCGTTCGTGCATGTGGGGCCGTCGAGCATCACGCTGAGCGAGAGCTTCACCCACGTTCAGCTGAACATGACGTCGTCAGGGGTGCAGATTTTCGAGGATGGGCAGCTGAAAGGGACCTGGACTACAGGCGTGTCTTCGCGCAGTCCCGTTCGGCTCGAGTTTCAGATCATGAACCAGATCTCCAGTCTAAGCGTGGAGATCAAGAACTTAATGGTCGGCCCGACACAGCGATTCTAGTAGCGAGAGGAAGTAGTGGACTTCTCCTGAATGGTTTTGTGCGTCAATGGCATTCTCAAAATTTTGTTGATCCTGAGGCCTGAGGCCTGAGGTGTTGCCGTTTAATTATTGTGCTGTACTTGTATCTCGATTTGTTTCTTCCCTATGTAGGCTTTGTGCACTTGTACTCCACTGATACTGAATGTCTTGTATCTTATGAAGTTATCATATAAATGTAGAAGAGGTCTCTCGCAAGTGTACCGGGAACTTGAAAATGTCGATACTACTGTGATGGGTCAGGTCTCAATACCTTGTCTAATCTTCGTTGCATTGTCAATCTTTTTTTCTTACTTGCACGACTTGCTGATGGAGGCACCACCACGCTGTTCCACGCAGCGCAATATCCAGTAGTCTGGACGTGACTACGTGTGTCTACGACCCACGGGAAATGAGATCAGAAACTCCGAGTAGCTGATCTTGTGAGCCAGATCAGCAGAAACGTCAGTAAAGGCAGGGTCAAGCGTTCATTAAACTAGTAGATTGATACAAAGAAGAGCACTTGTATGGAAAGTGTGTTCCGAGCGTGGTCAAGGTCCATTCAATGAATAAACCTCGAGTAACGCTTGAGTCTGACGGTTCGCGTGTCAATAGTCGCGTGCTGAAGAACCCTTTGGTAGCCGCTTGCATACTCTGTCGTCGAACGCGCCTGCCATTGGGCCTATGACGATGAGATCAGATAAGGCGTCTGGGTCTGAAGCAGAGGAGAAGCGGTGCGTACCTCGATGCTGTCCCACCCGGTTAGAACCATAAATTCGTCGTCATTTACATTTATGGTCGCATTGAACCAGTGGTCTCGGTAGCCTTCGCAGTGTCGTGACCGACTGGTCCAGTCCGCAACTATGGGGATAAGCTTGTCAGCCTCCCTGTCGCTGGCTTTCTTCAAACGGATAATTTGCACCGACACGACGGGCGACGAGAGGACGCCCCACAGGTACGACTCTGCCTCGAGCCAGATGTCGTCAGAGGCTCCTCGACGCGCCACAGCGTGCGACAAGTACTGGCCAAACGAATCGCTTGGAATGTGAACCTCGGGATCGGGCCAAACTGCGAAGTTGCCACGGCTGGTGAGAGAGTCGTGATTCAATGTGGGAGAAGCACTTACCTATGGCGATAAATCCGCGTGTCGGATTCTCGATCTCCTGCCCGTAATGCAACCTGTCCACACAATATCAACAGATGATCGACGTCGGGAGCGATTGAGGAAATAGAGCGTGGAAGTGGGGACAGTGACGGCGAAGATGGAGCTTGAAACTTACACTTTGAGAGACCTGCTCGCGTCGCTCTGCACATGTTCGCCGAGCGGGGTGATGGCTTTCCGTGGATTGGCTAGGTACTCAAGGCTGCATTCGAATGTGGTGAATTGAATGGCGACGTGAATTTGATAATTGTAGATGCTGTTCCCGCCTTGAGGAATAGTACTTCGAGAGGGAGTGGAGGAGCGTGTTGGGGAAGTGACAGATGCTGGGCGGGGCGACTGGAGATAAGCCGCATGATGAGGGCGCGAACTTGAGGGCGACGTGAGCTGTACTGGTCGTCGTGACATGTTGTTGAGTTGAGTGGAGCAGAACAAGACCAGAGGTGGTCTTTTATTTCGATCAAGCCAGCTTGACGATTTTGGACAATGCCATCACCAGACTGGCCGAGATCCATGTCCGTCGGAGCTAAACAAAGAGTCACGGAGTTAAACGGTGTCGAATTGAAGGTGCTTGCGATCGGCCACTTCGTCTGTAGGTCCAAAATGTTCACCGGAAGGCTGTGAGTGTCACTGTGCGGGAAGTTCCATAGTCCGTTCTGTCTGTGTCAGGTCACCGACATGAGGTATAGAGAGCGACAAACCGCGTGCTTCCTCAAAGATCCGAGCGATTAGACCTCAACATGTTCTTACAAGTCGTCCTAGAATTAGTCACAGTCAGTTGACGGGCATCAGGTTTATTCCACCTGTGCCCAAGCCCAAAGCCTGAATGGCGTGAACGGGAACAATCAGACAGAGCGCGTCCGGCGCTTAGATAGTAACCAAACCGGACGCCATATCTTGTTGCTCCAAAGAAAGACTAGCCGACGAATTTGTAGGTGCTAATCGACTGGAACTCCCACGTCCGTCATATGGTCCATGCCGCTAGCACGTTTCCTTGCTTGTGAATCCGACTGTAAAGGCAACGGCATCTGCGAGCCTCTCCAGGAGAGCTTCATCCAAGGGCGGAGTCCAGGGACGACAGTCGCCCGCTGGTCATAGCAAAGTAGGCGCTAGTGGGCAACGGCATGCATGCCGTCAAGCACCTCGCGTCGCACACGTGTTGCCACTCACGCTCGTCCCCACAAACGCGCCAGTTCTTCTTGTTCCTGGAGTACACCCGTGACACGTTCTCGCGTTCAATTTACTGCGGGCAGCTACTATCAGGTCCCTCCGCAACCCAAGAGGTGCCTGCAGGTCGACCTGGAGATGTGAGAGTCCCATCGATAACGCTTTGCAAGGGAAAATGAGCTCGGAAATCAGATGGGCAATTGCTGTCTCGCATCTTTCTCACCGCCGGAGGGAAATGAACAAAGTGGACGGCAAGATGTAGTAAATTGATCGGCGTTTGGCTGCCGCTCTCATTTGATTCATGAAGGATGTAGGGTACGACGAGTGAGATGCGGATTCTATTCTATTCTATTCATACACGGCACGGATCGAGTATCGTGGAGCCTCAAGCATCGAGACTGTCCAGCGTCTGTTAACAGTGTCAAGCTCGAAGTTGTATCCAAAAGTCACAATTCTCAATTCGGAAAATATTCGTTAATTACCTCGGTCATTTTTGCGCGCACCGAGTATTATGCACTAGATAGTGAAACAGGCCACGTAAAAGGCAAAAACAATCATATCTCTACATCACGACATCGGCAGGGTTCGAACCTGCGCCCTCAAAGAGGAACAGATAATGAAGTTCAAATCTGTCGCCGTAACCACTTGGCTACGATGCCATCAAGAGTCAATTGGCATGAGTTTTGGTGTCCATAATAACATGTTTCACCATCGGTACTGGCCGCCTGAACTTCTAACACTATGTACCATCATGAGGCCACTGGGCCAGTGTAGCATCGTCTTTATGCTACCCTGTCACATTCCGAGGTCTCAAAATGCAACTGTGAGCCTGAAATTTTTCTTCACGCAACATAATGCACAAGACATCCTGGACGCCTGTCGCTCTCTTGTACTCACCTTGCAAGGCCTTTGCGACCATTTTCCTACGCAAAGTTTGGCCAAGAAAATCAAGAGTTGAGCAGCTCGGCATTTTTTGATTTGGGTCAAGATTGAGAATACGACGGATGGTTGCCAATCTCTTCTACAGTGTCCACGGACCACAAATCCTTCCAGCAAGAATGTTTGCAAAGAGTGGGAAGTATCATCCGACTGTCTAATTGTTGTGGCTCTGGCAGTGTTTACCTTCTCGGCTTGGTGGCATCGCGAGTCGAGGGGTCTTGTTTTGGCTTTTGGGTCGGAGTGACTGTATAGACTGGCAAGTCTAGGGCCGATAACCTGCAGGGACACGAGGAACGCGTTAGCTCCTCAGACAGTCGATGGTAGTAGACAGCTCTATTATGTACCTGCAGGGACACGAGGAACGCGTTAGCTACGAGATACGTTAAGCGATACAATACAATCTATGAAAGACTAAACGGGCGTACCTCCTCAGACAGTCGATGGTAGTAGACAGCTGAGGAAGGGCAACGTCATCCGGCGCCAGATATGCGCACACGTGATCTACCCACGATCAACCACAACCGAGATCCCCGTAGTGGAGGATAACTCCAACACACCCCCATCTTCCGCGAAGGAAGATCTCGCAACCAATCCCAAATAGACGCAGTGTTTTCGATGAAGCGGCGGCGACTCGATGAGCTTTGTGAATATGTCCGCGGTCATGTCGTCAGTCGAGATCCATGATGTGCGGAAGTCGCCAGTCGCAAGATGTTCGCGGATAAAGTGATAGCGAATATCGATATGTTTCATGCGCGCAGAGTTGGATGGTTTGGAGGATACATCCATGGAGCCTTGATTATCGCCAAGGAGTGGGAAGGGTTTCGGAAGAGGAAGGTCGTATGTCGAGGTGAATAGTTTGATCCAGATCATTTCCTTCATAACATGAGTCATCCCCATGTACTCGGATTCCGTGCTCGACAACGCCGTCGTCTTCTGTTTGACCGCCGACCACGACACAAGACCGTTGAAGAGAAAGATCGCGTAGCCAGATATGCTCTTACGATCCGACTCGTCCGTTGCCCAATCAGCGTCCGTGAACGCTGCATTGCCGCGATGAATGGCATCCGGACCGACGCGTTCCTTGATGAATGGACCGCCGTATTCGAGGACGAAGGTCTTCGTTCCAGCCAGATAACGGAGGACGTGTTTCGCAGCGAGTAGATGGGCGCGGGTCGGTTTGGCGTTGAACTGGCCAAGAGCCATAGCGGAGTATGCAAGATCGGGTCGAGTCGTAAGGGCGAGCCAGAGTAGAGAGCCGACGAGAGCCTGGTATCGAGCGGTGATGTCGGAATCGGCGGTGTCGGGTAGAGAGTTGAGAGGCGGAGTAGGTAAGAGATGGAGACGTTGACGAAGGGGAATGGGAGCCGTAGTACACGAAAGCATATCGTACGAAGTAAGTAAATCTACAATAAAGTGTTCTTGGGAGAGGTATAGTTTGCGTTCTTTACGATTACGGATAATGGAAATACCTAAATACTTTTTAATCGGTCCTAAGTCTTTGATATCGTATTTGAGTCGTATGGATTCGAGAAACCAGGCGTAGAGCGGGGAAGAGTTTGTGACCACAAGTCCGTCGTCGACGTGTATCGGGATAGTGAGAAAGACACGATGGTGACCATCAGGAATGGGAATAGTCTGATGTGGCGGTACGGTCCAAGATCCGTGAAAGACAGCGTTGTCGACGGGAGAAGGACGAAGACCCAAATCACGAAGAGTCGATGCAAATTCGTTGAACCATTCGTTTCCGGCTTGCTTGAGGCCGTAGATCGCCTTTTTCGCTCGAAGGACAGTGTTCGGGTTGTCCTCAGGAAAGCCCGGTATCTGCTTCATGAATATAATGTCTTTTAGTGAAGCATTGAGAAAAGCAGTTTTGACGTCAAACGTGTAAATCTCCAAGTCTTCCTGGGCAGCGTAGGCGAGTAGGGTCCGTGAGCTGACAATCTTGGCGACAGGCGCATAGGATTCCTTCCAGTCTTCCTCTCGTTGGTGATGACCGAAAGCGACGAGACGCGCTTTGTGACGAACTATCGCATTGGTGATGGGGTCGAACTTGAAAGTGAAGACCCATTTCATGCCGATGGCCTTTCGATCCTCAGGAAGCGTAGTACGTTCGAAGACGTCGTTCTTGAACATCGAGGCGATTTCCTCTTTCATCGCAGCGTGCCAGTCCGAACTATCAGGGCGTGCCATAGCCTCGTGATATGAGGACGGCGGCTTGCTGAGATCCCACGATCGAGTGCGAAGTGGGTCGTGATGAGCGATGTATGCCGTGGGATAAGGCGTGATGAACTCGTCCTCGTAATCGTCGAGGTTGAGAGCGCCGTCATCCAAGAGGAGAATCTCGTCGAAGCAGAAAAGAGCGGTGTAGTCTGCAAGCGTCTGCGAAGAGGGAATCGGAGGAAGGTTGAGGTCGGAACGCGCATCCTGGATGAGGTCGAAAGCAGCGAGGTAGCCAGCCTCTAGTGCGACGAGCCCAGCAGGGGAGAGATCGTTCTTCAGAGTTCGCTTTGGTTTGCGTTGAGCGATCGGAAGGTCAGCGTCCGGAGACGGTGTCTGGAAAGGGACATCAAGGAAAGACGACTTGGAACTAAGCTTGCCAGGCGTAGTCTCGTCAAAAATAACATGATTGACTGTCCAGTACGCGCCCTTGAGGTCACGAATGATCCAACCGACCGAATCGTCAGGATAACCGACGAGGATGCCCTCAAAACCTTTTGGACCACCCTTGCGACGAAGTTCGGGTTTGAGATGAACGTACGCACGGCACCCCCAGACTCGAACGTTCGATAAGTCGGGTTTCTTGCCCTTGTGAAGTTCGTAGGCGGTCTTGCCCTTAGGCAACGTCGAGGATGGAAGACGAACGAACATGTAGACGGCAGCCTTCACAGCGTCGGCCCAGAAACTCGCGGGAAGTCCAGTATGCGCGATCATCGTCATAGCACGATCCTGAATGGTGCGGATGAATCGCTCGGCCTTGCCATTTTGCTGGTGAGCATAGGGGACAGAGGTTTGATGGACAATACCACGAGCGCGAAAGTGCTTGCCAAGATCGCCTTTGACTAGCTCGGGAGCACAATCGGTGCGAACGGTCTTGATGCGACGGCCCGATGCAAGTTCGATGCGAGCCTCGAAGTCCAAGTAAGCCTGAAACGCATCGTTCTTGTGCTTCAAAAGAGGTGCTTCGGCCCAGTTGATAGCGTCATCGAGGATAGCGAGGAAGTATTGCTCCTTGCGAGGAGAGAGGACAGGGAATGGGCCACAAGTGTCCATGTGGATAAGGTCACAGACATTGTCCGCACGATGACCGTTATGGTCGTATGGAAAGGCGGCGAATTTGCCAATGAGACAAGACGCACAGTAGCTGTCAAGAACCTTCCCATCCCACTTCACGCCATTAGCGTACTCGCCCTTGAGCGTCAACGTCGTGATGTCCTTGCCAGGATGAAGCAGTCGACAGTGCCAGGTATACCAGTCGTTCTTCAATTTGGGGAACGGAAGGGGCATGGCGGCGCAGGCGAGCTCGGATGAAGTCGGTTCAACTATGGCGGCACGTAAGAATGTGAGACGCTTGACAACGCGTGCAGCAAAAACAACGCCGGTGAGAGTATCGTGACCTCGAGGGAAAAAGAACTTGGTGAAGTTTTGACCAAAGAGTACAGACATGCCACGTTCTGTAAGAGCGCCGATGGACAAGAGATTGAGCGGGGCGTCAGGTGCATGAACGCAATCGTGCAGGATCAGGACAACATGGCGTCCAGTAGTAGTCCGAACACGTAAGCGAACTTCGCCACGACCAAGAGTGCCGAGAGTGCCACAGTTTGCGGTTCGAATCTTGACCGAGTCATCGTCCTCATACGACCAGAAAGCCTTGCGATCCTTGAAGATATGGATGGTGCAGGCAGAATCGCCGACACAAGTACAATGTTCAACAACGGCCTGAACGGCCGGGTCGTCCTGGACGTCGAAATATGCCATACCAGGCTGCTCGATAGGGCGAACGATTGAGGCAAACGAGTCGTAAGCGAAAATCATATCATCATTGTGAGCGAGTGCAGCGATAGGTTCGTCTATATCTGGATAATCCTCCGGTTCTTCATCAATCTCTTCCAATGCACTCTCTTCAGCCAGATATGCGCGAGCACCCCCATGACGAGGACGGTCGCGATCGCGGGCACCCGGCGCTGGGGAAGGCGCAGGCGGAGCGACAGCCTGAGTTCCGTTGGCAGCGGAATCGGCGGCGCGAGGCGGGCGGTTCTGTGAGCGAGGGTTGGCGGAGCTGGAGGACTGAGTGGATGAGGACGAACAAGGGATTTGCAAGTTGGCAGTGGTGACAAGGCGTTGGCAAACAGAGTTGAAGTACTGTTGATTGGCGTCGGCAGGGGTATAGTCGCAAACGCTCTGGATATCGGAGCGAAGGATGTTGAAGATGTGATGCGAGTTGAGGTTCTTGGCGAAGTTCATCAGCACATCGATCCAGGAAAACTGGTATCCAGAGGCGAGCAAGGCAGAGACGCAGGCGCGCCACTTCTCGACGTAACGAGCAGTCTCGCGTTGACCATAATGGCAAACGTAGGTACGCATCGATTCGCGAATGAGATAGCCTGAAGAGGCGTCGGAGATGCCGTAGTTCGAGGAGAGGTGGGCGAAGAGGACACGAGCCGTGAGGTTGGGCGTATCGTCGACAGATGGAGTCGAGAGATGGATCTCAGGCGAGAGAGCGGCAGTAAGAATCTGGCACGCGACCGAGTCACGTCGCGACCAAGTGTTGTACGCAGCGACCTCGGCAGGGGTCGGATTGGCACCATAAACCGGGGGCACGACAGGGACGCGCTGCGGAGGAACACGACCCGCCGCGAGCAGATCTGGATCAGGCGGACCACAAACATGAGCAAAAAGAACGTACTGCCAGAGAAGCGCCACCGTCGGCCGATACCAAGCAGTCCAGTTCGAGCGTCCAACGAGCTTTGGAATGTGCGCCGCGGAAGTAGAAGTAAAAGAAGGAACAGAATCAGAACGAACAGAATTTGGATCAAATTGAACAACAGGAGGAGGAATGGGAGGCCAAGCAGGCCAAGGAGGAAGTTGAACTGGAGGTAACTGAAGCTGGGGAAGGTGAATCTGAGGCTGGGGAACATGAATCTGGGGCTGAGGAACATGGATCTGGGGAGAATCTACAGTAATCTGAGGCGAGGCGATGGCGATTTGAGGAGCGGGAACAGTAACATGAGGAGTGGGAAATTGAAAACTAGAAGGGAGCTGATAAAAGGAGAGATGCGAAGCGTTGCCATGAGGCACAGGGCCTCCCTGCCCGCCTGGGACATAAGGGAGGGGACGACCGGAGGCAGAGCTCACGAACGTCGCACCCTGGGGAGCAGACGCAGGACGAACAGGGGGAAGAGGAGGCGAGTCAAAAGAAGAAGAAGGAACAAAATTACCGGTAGGCGCAACACTCGGCCAGACACGCGACGACGAACCAGAAGGCGGAACGGGCGGCGGGGGCTGACTGGGAGCAGGTCCGGAAGCGTCAAGAGAGGCACTGCGAGATAGAGAACGGCGGGACGGCGCATCGGCAGACGGATCCCGACGCGGACCAGAAGGGCGAGTGCGAGAAGGCGTGCGAGTCGTCATCGGGGCGAAGCTCCTCGACAGAAAGCTGGATGTATGCGCGGAGTCCGGCGACTAAACGGGAATGGGCGTCCGTGAGATGGCCGAAGGGGCAGGAAATGCGTCTGCCGTACCTAGAACGCGACGAGAGATGGGCCAGGGGCGGAAAACCGAAAAATGGCGACGAATTGGTAAAGGCGTGCAACGAAGGCACGAACGGCGAGCTGAGGCCGCGAAATAAGACTGTCGTGTTGATCCGGCGAGGCTAAGGGCCGCAAAGTCCCATAACCTATAGACTGGCAAGTCTAGGGCCGATAACCTGCAGGGACACGAGGAACGCGTTAGCTCCTCAGACAGTCGATGGTAGTAGACAGCTCTATTATGTACCTGCAGGGACACGAGGAACGCGTTAGCTACGAGATACGTTAAGCGATACAATACAATCTATGAAAGACTAAACGGGCGTACCTCCTCAGACAGTCGATGGTAGTAGACAGCTGAGGAAGGGCAACGTCATCCGGCGCCAGATATGCGCACACGTGATCTACCCACGATCAACCACAACCGAGATCCCCGTAGTGGAGGATAACTCCAACAGACTGCTTTGAGACACATAGTCTTTCGCGATAAATTTACTTCTCTTGATTCATACCTTTGCGTGGACGGTCAAGACATGTTTTTGTAGTGCCTCTGACAGTGCATGGCACTGCAGCATGCGAATGCGCACAGCTGCAATGCAAATCTGAATGTCCGCGCAGGAATACAATGCCCCCGCCCTGTCACTACAGAGAGCTTTGAGTCAATTTGGTGCACGACACGCGTGATTGCGTATGTGATGGGTGCATATGGGTCCCGGAGTCTCAATGTCTACCTCTCGTCACCGTGAGACGTAAGGCGATGTCTGTTTCTGTTATCAACATCGCGGCGTCGAGAATTCTATAGAAAGCAATCAGGGAAGAGCACTGCTTCTGCGGCAGAGCCTTATGCTTCGCGGCTCCTCTCAACGACTCGGACGACGAGATTCAATAACCTCAAAAAAGGAAATGTTTAGGAGGTCGCTGTCGTCTATCAGAGACAACGGACGTCGACTTCATCTTGAGCTGGGTCCTGAGGGAAGAATTGTGTCCAATGTTCTAGTCGGAAGAGTAGTCTGGATTCAGTCTGTCAAGGGGGCCGTTACGATGGCGGTGAGTGGATGGATGATCTCTGTGAATGGTATCTAGAAAGGACATCGAGTACGGAGCTAGCGGGTGTGTATGATTTGCAGAGTATCATGGTGCGCGCAGGGTGCGGTGTGCCGGCTCGGCGATGAGTAGTTCAGTGTCCATTGCAATTGTACGGTGGCCAAGCTGGATTTGCGCATGTCTGTCGCACGTGGACCGTGGGAATCAATCCCGCTTGTCCTCATCGCTCCACCCAAACCGTCCTTGCCTCTTCCATATCGTTGGTCTTTTCCGCTGCTTTCTGCCACCGTTCTCCGACGCGTTCTACGCTATAGCACCGCATCATAGCTACCGCCTTTTGTGCGTCTTTTCTGCCTGTCGCGAGGCATCCATCGGAGCGGAACACTGACCCGCTTGTCCAGTCCATCTGCGCCCAGAACACCACCAGACTCATCTTCAGCCAGCTTGGTTGGTGCGCCGTTTTTTTCCCGCTTATTTTTAATCGGATGTTCATACGTGCTGCAGCCTCTTTGCGTGAAAGAAACAAATCAGCAAACACGCCCGGCAGCCGCCCAATCATCCCGTCTACAAAACGATACGCCTTCTGGGACATCAGCCCTCGTACGTTGCAGGAAAACCACCTTTTTCTCTGCCACCGCCGCCACGTCTGACCTGCACACCAGTCGTCGACAACAGCAGCTCGTCGCCACCATCAACATCCCTGATTCTCGACGATAGTCGACCCAGCAACAGACCGCAAAGTTCCCATTACATCAAGCTGCACCCAATATGTCTACGGCACCCATGACCGCATCGTGCGTACCCAACTCGATCCAACTGTGGCGCCTTGCTGACCCTGACGCGCCGCAGAACATCTAGGCCGCCTTCATCTGCGCCGACAACTGCCCCTGGCCGTCCTCCCTCCAACGCACCGACTCAGCCCTCGTCATCGAACCAGGACTGGAAGTCGTCCCTTCGCCCGCCACCACGCGACTCGCGACCACAGACGCTTGATGTCACCGCGACGAAGGGCACTGAATTCGAGGACATGTACCTCCGCCGCGAGCTTCTTATGGGCATCTATGAGGCGGGCTTTGAGAAGCCCAGCCCCATCCAAGAAGAGGCCATCCCTATGGCTCTCACCGGCCGCGACATCCTCGCACGCGCCAAGAACGGCACTGGTAAGACCGCCGCCTTCGTCATTCCCTCCCTCCAGAGGGTCGACGTCTCAATCGACAAGATCCAGGCGCTGCTCTTGGTCCCGACGCGAGAATTAGCGCTGCAGACTAGTCAGGTGTGTCTTTTGCCTCACAGACGATCTTTGTGTTGACAACCCCCTGTCCAGGTTTGCAAAAACCTTTCCAAACATATGGGAGGTTTGAACGTCATGGTCACTACTGGAGGTACGACGCTCAAAGACGACATTATGCGTCTATCTGAGCCTGTACACGTCCTCGTTGGTACACCCGGCCGCATCCTCGATTTGGCTGGCAAGAACGTTGCCGACCTCAGCGACTGCGGCGTTTTCGTCATGGACGAAGCCGACAAACTGCTTTCGCCTGAGTTTGCACCTGTCATGGAGCAACTTCTAGCCTACGTTCGACCGGAGCCTCAGGTGATGCTTTTCAGCGCCACATTCCCCGTTATCGTTAAGGACTTCAAGGTAACATCCCTCCTTCTCTCCAGTTACATTTCTGACTCTTTGCAGGACAAACACATGAAATCGCCGTACGAGATCAATCTCATGGACGAGCTCACTCTTCGCGGAGTGACTCAATATTACGCCTATGTCGAAGAGCGACAGAAGGTGCACTGTCTGAACACCCTCTTCGCAAAGGTAACGCCTCCTTCTCCTCTGTCCTTCCTCATTCTGATATCTCTCCAGCTCCAAATCAACCAGTCCATCATCTTTTGCAACTCCACCAACCGCGTCGAGCTCCTTGCCAAAAAGGTCACAGAGCTCGGCTACTCCTGCTTCTACTCGCATGCCAAAATGCTCCAATCCCACCGCAACCGCGTCTTCCACGATTTCCGCCAGGGCGAGTGTCGCAACCTCGTGTGCTCCGACCTCCTCACGCGTGGTATCGATATCCAAGCCGTCAACGTCGTCATCAATTTCGATTTCCCCAAGTCCAGCGAGACCTACCTTCATCGAATTGGAAGGAGTGGAAGGTTCGGACATCTGGGGTTGGCGATCAATTTGGTGACATACGAGGATCGGTATAGTCTGTATAGGATTGAGCAGGAGTTGGGGACGGAGATCCAGCCGATCCCCCAGGTCATTGATCGGGGACTGTATGTCGCGCCTGCTGGTGGGGAGGAGCAGGAGAAGGAGAGGCAGCAGCAGCAGCAGCAGAACGGCGTCGCGAGGAGATGAGGGGCAGTGTCTTGGGGAGTGTAGGAGGGGATGAGATCTGGTGAGGCGCTTGTGGAGGGGTGTGGTTGGTGGCGCCGGAGGTGGAGACGGATATGCGATGACTTTCGATTGCCAGCGACGATACTTGTTCTTGTGCTTGCTCTTTTCCACTGATACTGTCTTTTCGTCTGATCCTGATCTTTCACTACGTTATTACTGTGCTTTACTTACAGGCTCTGTCGTCGTTGGCTTTTGGGGTCGTCCTTTGTTCGTGGGTTGGGTGGATGGATGCGGGGGCGATAAATAGTTGTAGTCGCTGTTCCTTTGGGAGTACTAGGTCAATATAAGTACCCTTTCGCGACTGCATGCTGCTCTGAGTTCCTGAGGTGTAAGCTCTCGGATACCTCTTGTCTATCTCACAGGCAATATCTGCGGCTGAGGTTTGAAATGGGTACCGACGTCGAACCGTCACTTTTGTCATTGTAGATCTGAGACTTCGTATGTCAATGGCATGAAACGGCAGAGCTTATTTCGAATGTACAAAGCTCCGCTTCTTTTAGGTAGAGATAATGATATCGAGTCAGTTACACGAAGCACTAGCCCAATGCCTGGTACAGGTATGAGTATACATTGCATGTTGTTTTAGGATGCAGATCATGCGATGGCGTCGAGCATTCCACCGTCCATAGGATCATATCTAATGGCCGCATCCTCGAAGCCCTCCGTGTCAACAATCCCAATGCGACCGGCGGCACTATGTGCAGCGGGCGTGCGGTTCGAGTAAATGACAGTGGTGTGGGGCAGCTGGGACTTGGGATGGCATGTCGAGGAGGATTTGAAGTCGTGCGCATCCAGGATCTCCGGCGTCGGCATGAAGCTGCTGAACGGAGTCTCAGCCGGGCTGTCGCCCATAAAGTCCAGGAGGGGTGTACCGCCATGGAGAAGATGGAGATTTGGTTCGCCATCTTCAACCATTTCAGGCAGAGGCACAGACGAGATAACTACCAGACTTGTCAACTTACGTATCCCAGAAAATGAGAGAAACTGACCATCTAACGCGAAACTGTGTGGATTCAACACCTCTGGACCCGGTAGAAACTCGTTGAGAGGTGTCTCGGCGGGGCTGTTTTCTGCGGAGTTCAGGAGGGGTGTTTCACCGTAAAGGATGTGAGGATTCGGCTCGCTGACTCCGACAAACTGAGGCACATATTCTGAAGAGATTACTACTCGACTGCGTCAGTTATTTGTGACAGGAAGCGGGTTGATAACTGACCGTTGAATGGTACACTCGTATCGCCAGGATGCACTGTGGGATCTGATGGCGGCCCACGAAGCATCTCGAGATAATCTGAAAGGTACGGGTTGCAGACATCGGTAGATGACGACGATGGTTCCGACTCTGTGGCCTGGAGCATAGCAAGGCTTTGCAGCACCTCTCGATTCCCACAATCCAGATCAAGAGTCCACAGAGCGCCAAGTATTTCTGCCGCCGATGGACGGTCCTCGGGTGAGTGTGAGAGGCAAGGAAGGACGATATTCTCCCACAACTTGGAGGACAAGATGTGGGTAGGAGGCTGCGGGGGGAGTCGTCTCATTGATATCTCTCTGACCACTGCAGCGTCCCGGTAGAGATGGGCGTACGGAGCCTGCCCCGTGTATATCTTGACGATACATCAGAACGGGAACAACAAGAGACACAGATTGGACAGGATGACATACCTCAATGACCGTACATCCGAAGGAGTATATATCCCTGGCAGACAGAAGACGAGGATCAGAGTCCGTCTCGTCTATCAGCTCCGGAGGGAGCCAGCGGATGGTTCCTCGTCCTCGAGCTGACGAGTTCGGAAGCTCGGTTTCAGAGACCAAGCTGATGCCGAAATCCGCCAAGCAGCAGTGCAAATCATCGTTCACGAGAATGTTCGCCTACAACGGTGTTATGTGGGCTGTTGAAGATACTCGAGACGTACCCCTCGGATGTCCGCGTGTATAACTTGAGGATCTAGTCCGTGTAGATATGCTATACCAGACGCAACATCACGGATCTGATCGGCGGTTAGCCCTTTGACGCATCGGAGCATATATGAAAGTACCCACCGACTGAAACCGATAATGGAGCGGGTTCTCAACTAAACGAAAGCGACTATTGAGGGGGTCCTTGACAAGGAAGTCAATAATATTGCCATGTTCCATCCATGGCGATACGAGGCACAATCGGGAAGGGTCAACATCGATACTGGCACCAAGGAAGGTCAGGACGTTGGGGTGACTCAATTGACGCCAGACCAAAGCTTCGTGACAGAAAGCCTAGGGATTTCAGCCTCCATAGTATTGGGAGCACAGTAAGGTAGGAAGACTGACTTTATGGACACGCTCCGCGGTAAGTTTTCCTTGACAGTGCGTGCGAAGTATTTTGAGGCACGCAGGCCGGCCCCGGTAAGTACCTCGGTAAATATCCTGAATGCCCGTTGAATGTACCAGCCAAGCCAACTGAGGCAGCCACGGTACTCACAGAAAACCCTCCACCACGATAACTCAAATTGTTATCGAGCGTCAAGTCCGCAAGATGGACGTAGAAGTTGGACGGAAGGACGTCGTGCCTCTCGCTGAGTTTTCGAAGGCATTTGATACATGTCCTACGGTACGTATAGTCCGCTGGCGATGTTTGGTCCAGCTCCTGAAGAGAGTGTCAGGCAATGCGCATGATGAGCTCTCTGAAGACCTACGTGCTGTAAGACATTCATCACGGCCTGGGCAAGCTCTCCCGAAACATTCTCGATACCTCTCCACGGCGAGTCGTATCCGAGGAGATATACACTACTGGCATAGATATCATCAGCTCGAAGAAGATACCAAGGTGCCTTCTGCACAGGAGGCGAAGCAGGCATAGTGACTAGGTTTTTGGATATGAAAACGTGCTTGGGGATGGAGGATCGTGCACAAGTAGTGGGAAGGCGGTGGGATCACCACGCTACACCTCATGGTGATGGAGGAACTGCCTTCGCACGTCAAGATGTGATCAGAAGAGATGGGAGCATGCACTTACCTATGTATAGTTCATAAGAAGCTGACCATTGCCAGCGTTGCCTACCTCAAAGCGTTTCAGCACGTGCTAGTCCAGTCCATGTCCTCAAATTGCGAGGAAAATTGGCGAGTTCGCTCGAGCTTCAATGGCAACGATAGACAGTGCACATCACGTACAGAGCTCACTCCGGTAAGCAATGGTGTAGATGATGATGATGATGATGGGGAAGATTGATACAGATGTATTGCCACCAGCTGACCACAGCCTGTGCAAGATTTAGTAGTATAACGGGCCGCAGTTTCGTTACTTGCACCTTCGACGTCGTTCGACCGCGTTCCTTGTAATCGGCTAGCTCGATGCTACGGTGAATGCCATCGACATCGTATCCCCACCTGCTCAATTAGAGAAGCGCACTGCAATAATCTGGAGTGCCGACTTGATGTTGGTTGTACTGGTAGTCATGTAAAAAAATGCCTCTCGTTTGCCGGCGGCTCTTTCTCACGTGCGAAGCTCAGGGACGCCCACAATCAATCAATCAATAATTACACGGCACGGACCCAGAGGATCGCACACACTTTTTTTCTTGCAACTTGCCAGTGACCCCAAAGTGGCACACAGAGACCTAAACGTCAATCTTCATACTATCCTCTGTCAAGGCCCACACCTAGGCTGCGACGTCGGCATGCGGCGTGCGCCGCCGGCGCGCCACCGCAGCAAGATTCGCTGACCACGTGTGTAATCGCAGAAATGGCAATGTATTTCATATCGAAGACACCTGAGGAGAGGAGGAAAGTGCATCTCAAGAGCTTGCTATGGGTATAACGAACAACGGTAACTGTCCGGCCTCTCCTTCGACGAACGGCTGCAGCGAGGGCGACAGCCTCTTGTGTATGATTGCACCCGTACTCTTGAACTCGAAGGATTTAATCAGAACGGCCAGGATGATCTTCAGTTCCATGACAGCTGATATCACAGTCAGTTCTATTGCTGCAACGAAAAGGGGGAGTTTGTTACCAAGACGCCAGCCAATGCATCCACGAGGGCCGTCAGCGAATGTTGCAAGATTACTGAGTGGGCCACGGGGAAGACCGGATGTGGGTAAACCACCTGGAGTTAACCAGCGCTCAGGCCGAAACTGGGAAGCATCAGGGCCCCAAATAAGAGGATTGGTGTTCAGAACCGTCCACGGGATGAGGAACCGCTTGAGATGGAAAAAGTAATTATTGTGGGCGTCAGCCCAAAAACATGAATCTTACCTCCCCGGCCTCAAACTCTAGACTAGTCACAGTTCGCTGGTCTGTCAAAACGACGGGCTGTTGGAGGGGAACGACGTCGTCCCGGGTCAATACCCTCTCCGTGTCTCGTGCCGTTGGATGTAGGCGAAGGCTGAACGGACGACAATGAATTCACAAGTGGACAAGAGCATATAACATACCCTTCACGAGCAACAGCATCAAGGTAGGGGAGCTTGTCGAGGCTAGGATAGTCACTGGGATCAACGCCGGCAAGTTCCTTGCGGAGATTGTCTTGGCATGCAGTGTCTTCCGCTAGATCGAGAATGGTGAAGGCAAGCACGCCCGCAGTAGTTTCATGCCCAGCGATCCTAAAGAATCTGAGCATGAACGGCACTTGTCATTGTGCGTAACTCACAAGAAAGTGACGATCTGCTCAGTGTTCATCAGCGAAAATTGCGGATGTCCTGCAAGATACCTACATTCTCAAGAAGCTGATCCGTACTGAGACTCCAGTCGTTCACCAGAAGCGAAAAGATGTCCCTCCCGCCCTTTGTTGGCCCGTTTTGTTCGATCAGCTTCTTCCCAAGCTCGAGAACAATTCGCTTGGCAACACTATCCTCTTGGAGCGCTGCAATAGGCAACTTTGGCAACCATGGAAAGCAATTGAGCAAGATCGGAGCGAGAAATCCAGAAAACGTCGACATCATCTGAACGTCGTCGCGCCAAGCCGAGTTGATGGAGATGGACTCAGGACTGTCGTATGGAAAGCTTTGTCCAAAGCCGACTCGGGCGATGGCTTCCAAGCTGAACCCATGTAATCAGCCTTACTTTCAGTAGCTCTGGTATTGAAGACGGCCCACGTGCAAGGGGAGAGGTACAAGGACAGGTTGACGGGACGCCCGGAGGGATCGCTGTTCAGGTCGGCAGTCAAGCGCTGCACACACTGGGCAAATACGCGTATCAGTGATGAGCCAAAGATGCACACAGTACATACATTCTCGGCGCAATGTAAGACGTCGTCAGCCATCGCATGTACAGCGCTTGGGCTGCAATTGAAGCTTAGTATGAAGGCTCACTTCGAGCAAAGAAGACACACGTGAAGGCCTGCGCGACAAGTTTGCGTAAATGCCGGTGCTCGTCACCTTCCGCCCAAACGAGTCCACGACCAACAGTCTTGATCACGATGGGAACGAACGCCGAGGGCTTTACTAAGGTGTCTTTAGCAGCTATGTATGCATACGGAGAAGATAGACATGCCGTAGTCATACGCATTGTGAAAAATATGCTGCACTGCGAGATTGTCGGTCACAACAATCTAGGATGGCAGGATTGCATGGTCAGGGACACATGAGGGAGTATGAGGGTCTTACAATGTCTCGCTGGAACAAAGCTGCCTTGATCCGATAAACAGGCGCCACGTTCATGGCCCATTTCAGATAGCTCGCGTTGACTTCACCCTCGAAAACGCGCCACTCATGCCCCCAGAGCAGCGAGGATTCGTGCAGAGGCTTTGCATTGTCCTGAGTTCAGGCGGCGTAGACAAACAAGATAACGACTTACGGCCATCGGCAGGGAGGACCCCGATGAACGAAACCGACGACGCAGAATGAGAACGGTGAGGAGTCCTACGAGTGCAACGACTGTGACCTCGAATGAAAACATCCTCTCAGGCTCTCGGGGGGTCACTTTGTGAAGAGAGAGAGATACCCGAGTTATTCGGAATCATCATCATGGTTCTAGTTTTATGGAACTTGGAGGTGTCGTAAGGCAAGTTCCTGAATCGAGCGGAGGGGCAGAACCGGTCATCGATTGTCAACCGGCATCTGACCGGCATTTTACGCCTCACTTACGTCTTGCCTCATACCACAAAGGCAATTCACGAGTATACTACTCGTCTAGTAGGGAGTCCAAGCGAGGTCAATGCATTGCGTTTTGGCTTACGAATTTATGGAGATTCTTATCGCCTGGGTCATTGACTCATTGTGGGTCCTCGCTCTCTTGTATATACTTGATGCGATGTTTTCCCGTCGAGGAATATAAGTATCGGCACGGGGAGTCATGCTTTGCGTACTCTTGTACCAATTAGCGTTTCTGGAGAGGTAATCTCACGAAAGGCATGGTATCAGAACAGTTGGATGAAGCGCTTGTGGTCAAAATGGCAATGCCTCGAGACTCCGGAAAGTACACACCGGAAGTAGGTCGCTCGAGCGAAGAACATCCGCAAGTCATTACTGTACACATCCTGTGTTCAAAACAAGGTCCTCCCGGAATCCAAAAGAAAGGTGGTATATCATCCAACAATCACAAATGCCCAGTCTCCGACCCGGAGCTCAACTCTCCATCCCCCAACAAGCCAGCGGCAACGAGATCGTTCTCCCATGGTGAAGCGATGTTCTCGGGTATCGGTGGGAGCTCCCCAGGCGTAGTGAGAGAGACAAAGTCGGTTATGGCTTTGTTAACTTGCCTGCGTTGCATCGTTAAGGACATCAAATGGAGTAGCGCAATGGTGAAATGCTCACGCGAAGCTCCTCTGGCTCGTACAGCCGAAATGAGGTGCGTCGACCGCAATGGCCACTTCCACAGAAACATTTGCCTGTTTGAGGTCCGCGGCGAACTTCTCTGTGTACTCGAGTTGGTACGCAATGTCTCCGCTGCAGTGTATGAGTTTGACTGGACACGTTATCCGCTGGAGCTCCTGGGATGAATAGGATTTGCGCTCCGTATTCAACTTGACAGTTATTCTGTCGAAGTCATCGAAATCCTCCCGGCCCCACCTTGCCGGTGTTACCGAGAGCGAGCGAGCGAGTAATCTAAAGTTCAGAACAGGACTGAGCAACGAGCGCTTCATGGGAGAGTAATGACGTACGCGTTAACGAGCGAGTCCATCTCGTTACTGAACCCGAGCTGAAGAGCGCCGAAGACAGCGTCTTGCAGCGCAGCTTCATTCGGTGGATCTGGACTGAACCCCTCTCTCCAGCAACTGGCAACTTCCTCTCGTCCGTGCGCAATATCGTCAAGCTTCGCTCGCGGGCGTGAGCGCGGCCATTGCAAGTTACGAGGTAAACTTCACACATACCTCCTCAAGACCCATGGGAGACACGAGGATAAGGGAGGATACATGTTGGGGGTGGTCCATCGCCAGGCGTATAGCCGCAATGGTACCTGTGGACATACCGACGATGTGACATGGTGGCAGGCGAAGGGCGTTCTATGCACATGAGCATGGATGTGGAAATGGGCAAAGCGCAACGCACCATGAACGCCGCTACGTCTGCAGCGGCCTCCTTCGCTCCATATCCCTCCGGTATATCACCGTTTTTGGTGTACCCATGATCCCTCTGGTCCATCGCCACACAGTTGTACCTCCTCACAGTCGGATCACTAAATTGGACTATGTATGGGGCCTATAAGAAAAGCACATCCGTGCAAGCAGAATAATCAACGCACGGTGGAAGGTTTCCTGCGCAAGGTAGACAGCATGCAAGAACAAGAGCGTGGGTATGTCTTTGACCAAGTCTTCCACATCGGCGTTGTCCTTGTAGGGCGTGGAGATCGTGTAGTTGAAGCTGGTAAAGCCAGAGGGTGTGTCGGCGTCCACCAATGGCATGATGTGGGGCAGAGGAGAGAGGATGTTGCGCCGCCCCTAAGACAATACAATTGCGAATACCAAATTCGAACCATGCTTGCAATTAGTGGATCAGAGACCGAAGCCCTGCTGAAACGCTCCTCAGGCTGTGGCCATACCGATCCCAATGCAATCGCAGCCGCGGACGTCTAGCGTCGAGTGGCAACAAACGGTTGGCATACTTGGAGGACACTGTCGACGTTCATGCACCCGCGGCTACCTTCATATTGTCAATCACAATTTCGACGATCATAGGAGACATGAGACAGAAGAGCACCTGATAATGTCAGAGGTTATCTTGGCTCCTGAATCGGTGCCAGGTGGACTCGGTGACAGGCGGTATGGTGGACAAGAATGAGACATGCATGTCTATATGACAGGTTCAGATGACGTTCAAATACCGCTATCCACCAGTTCTAGGCCGTTAGGCCAGTACAATCATGAACACCACAACTGGCGAATCTGGGGCCGAAGCATCGGACGAATATCGAGTGGTGGGGAAGCGAAGGTTACTGCATGAGTGTGGACATCTGATGACAAGAAGCCAGATTGTCTACTAGAGGCGTCCATCGGCGAGCAGTATATGTGGATGATGGACCTACAAGCTCAAACACATCAGGGGCCTAGTATCTAGTAGGTGGCATTTGACCTTGTCGACCGCTGTGAACAGTCCAACCTATGTATATCAACTCGTTGGCGGGAAATATCGACATCATTGCAGGGAAGTACGGTACGGTATCTTTCACGATGAGATCGCGACGTTGTGTCGTGTGGGCGGAAACGCGAAGACTCGGAGGGTGGTCGTCGAGCGGAATGACTCAAAGCGGTACGTCAGCTTACGTAAGAGTCCCACGAAACGGGGTTTCTGCGGACCTGCCAAGGACCTGCCACCTCGAGGCCGGAGCTTCGCGCTTCTGCTTCCGCGCTGGGACTGGACAGCCTGGACCGTGCTGGAAGTTGAATACGCGTTCAGGCTTTCCCTTTTGATTTCGACCATCTCAGGCGCCTTTACCCGAAAGCGCTGACATCGGTAGCAACGACCGCAGTGCCGCGAATTCACCAAGTCCACAAAGACGCATCGATCCGTACCGAGGCTTTTAGTCCCAGGTCCACACACAGCCACATGCCGCCTCCTCTTACTACCCTACGCACGAGATGAGAACGGCTTGCTGGGGAAGATGCTTTAGTTGCTCTCGGAGTACGGTGGGATGGGACCAAAGCGTAAAAGCGTGCGTGCGTGTCCGTCGTGCCGTTGTATCCAGGTCCTGCCCGACATCCCGCCCAATCAGGGACGCGTTCTGCCCTGCGGTCCCTGCGCCAGCGCGCCAACATTGATGTGATCCTTATCTTATCATCTGTCGCACATACCTACGGGATTTGCGATTGGTATGACTACAGCCGTTCCAGCGTTCCAGAGAAGGGTGCCTCTCTGATCACAGTCGCAACTACTTGAAATTCGTGATATGGTTTGAGGGGGTGTGGGCGCAACATCCTTTGTCCTCTGTCTCAGACTCACATCCGATGCCATTTGTCGACGTCAACACCCCCTCTGGCTTTACCAGCTTCAGTTACACGATCTCTACGCCTCACAAGGACAACGCCGATGTGGAGGACTTGGTCAAAGATATACCCACGCTCTTGTTCCTGCATGCCGTCTACCTTGCCCAAGAGACCTTCCATCGTGCGTTGCTTATTCTGCTTCCGCGGATGCATAACATACTCCATGTAGTCCAATTCAGCGATGCGACTGTGAGGAGATTCAATTGCGTGGCGGTGGACCAGAGGGATCATGGGCATACGAAGAACGGCGATATACCGGAGGGATATGGCGCGAAGGAGGCTGCTGGGGACGTGGCGGCGTTCATGGTGCGTTGCGCTGTGTCTACCCTCGCATCCGTGCTCATGTACGTGTACATGATAGGACGCCCTTCAACTTCCACCATGTCACATCATCGGTCTGTCCATGGGCACCATTGCCGCTATACGCTTGGCGATGGAACACCCCAAACACGTCGCCTCTCTTATCTTGATATCTCCGCTCGGCCTTGAAGAGGTACGTACGTCAATTTCACGTTCCCTCTTGGGCAGTCGTTGAGCTTACAGCCTGAGGATATCGCGCATGGGCGCGAAGAGGTAGCGGACTGCTGGAAAGAGGTTTTCAGCACGGACCCTCCTAATGAAGCCGCGGTCCAGGACGCGTCCTTTGGCGCTCTCCAGCTGGCGTTCAGTAATGAGATGGACTCGCTCGCTAGTGCGTACGTTGCTTTCTTCCCATCCGTGATTCTTCGCGAATTCATATCTGTCAGGTTACTTGCAAGCGTGCTCGCGGTAGCGCCGGCTCGATGGGGCCGGGATGACCTTGACGACTTCGATAGGATAACGGTCAAGTTCTTCACGCAGCGCAAGTCCTATTCCAACGAGGAGCTCCAGCAGATAAAGTGCCCCGTCAAGCTCATACAGTGCGGTGGGGACATCGCGTACCCACTTGAGTACACCGAAAAGTTCGCGGCGGACCTCAGGCAGGCGAATGTCTTTGTGGACGTGGCCATCGCGGTTGATGCACCTCACTTTGGCTGTTCAAGTCCGAAAGGCTTCCAGTGAGTCCAATTCTCCATTGCTACTCCATTCGATGTCCTTGATGATGGAACATAGACAAGTCAACAAGATCATCAACGACTTTGTCTCCCTCAATACGCCTGGGGCGCTCCCACCGATACCCGAGAACATTGCTTCGCCATGGGAAAATGATCTCGTTGCCCTTGGCTGGTTGAGAGACGGAGAGTTGAGCTCGGGGTCGGAGAACGGGCATCTCTGATCAGCAATCGATATACCACTTTCTATTCATATTCCTTGTCACAAGCATCGTACAGTAATGATCTGCGGGTGCCAGTGATGTGTAACTGCTTCTATGTCGGTCAAGGTGCCTGCCAGTGGATCAGATCCTGAGACCTTGTCAAGCGCATGAATGTGGGCAGCAGACCAAACGACGACTCCCACCCGGAGGACGACGACACCAACCTCCCGTGTTGAATCAACAAGTACTAGAACTAATTGCTACTCAAGGTGTGACTCGGAAATTCCAAAAGTACAAACTTGGCGCCGGAGTGTCTCACGATGATGTCAACAAGAGCACGTCGGGCGGCGCCTTCACAATGATGCGGCGGAGGCGAGAGAGGACTTCTGTAGCAGGGGGAACATCACCTGCCCTCCCGGCCATGGCATCTAACAGGTGCCACGGTTCAGCCCACTGGTCTCGAGAACACAGCTCCTGCGACGTTGATGAGTTTCATTGTGAAAAGATATGGCTCGCGCTCACCGAAAGAATCCCCTGGACGTATTCGCCAAGCATCATGACGTCTACCACAAACGGGTTGCGAGGGACCGTTCCATCTGCCTCAAGTCGGTATATGTTAGAGCGGGGCTCGGCGTCAGTCAGAGGACTACCCAGGGGAAGCATAGAGGCATATCCAAAGTCCATCAACGAGAATCGGTAGATGTCATTCTCTGAAAGAGCCATAAGCTTATCAGCTGCCACAATATCGACTAACAAGTTGGCCGGGGACACATCGCAAGAGTAAAGACAACTTGGAACACATCCACAGCAGCTCACAGCGCGCACACCCATACTCGGGGATGCACACTCACACTCGGGGATGCGGGAGTGCACTTGACATGCAAAATTGTACTTTGAACTTGCAATCTACCACACGGCCCGTAGGGCCGTTAGAACTCAGACGACCGCCGTACGGCGTACTTATGGCGGCACTCTGCACAAGACACCCGGGCGTATGCTGCAGAGTTTTCATGCATATCGAATGTTACGACACGACACATTAAGCGGTCCGAACATGTTGTGCAGGGGGCGGGGCGCAAAGATTAGGAAGAGGAGTACCATGCATTACATTGCGAATCTAGTAGATAAAACTTACAGGTGCCAACACTTTTCCCAGTCTACCGAATGCCATCCAGAGTCTTGGAACTATTGTGAAATAATGCCAGGGGCGAAATTAACGTCGACGTCGATTGCTACAAAGCATTGGTCAGTCCGCATCAACAGAATTTATGACTTAGTGACGATTGCTGGCCGCGATTGAAGTGAGATTTGCTGCCCTTGTGATCGATTGGCGGCAAAGCGAACACATCAACGGCTGCCCTAACAATGGGTCAGTCCGCATCGAGCAAACCCCAATTTACGGCCCATCCAAAGAACCACAGCCGCGCGAATCCGTCTCATGGTTATCAGTGACTTGAGGGCATGGCACAGTTGTCCAGTACATTGCCGCGCGGACGTCGCTGTTGAGATGAGCGGCTAAATTGAACCGGTTAGACTGCGTGAACCTAGCCATAATCGACAACTCACCGGCAACCCGCTCTCCAGCACTGGAACTTTGACGCGATTTCCACTGGGGGCTCCGTAAATTGACAAACGTGGGGCGGCGAGGCGGGATGGTCCTGCGTCCAGCGGGGGTCGACGGTGAGGGCATCGATGGTGGTGGTACGGAAGAAAGCAGCATGGATCCTGATCACATGCTGATCACCGGCTCATACGGCCACGCGCCTTCTCGTACGACGCGAGTGTGAGTGTGCATGCCCGAGTGTGGGTGTGCGCGCTGTGAGCTGCTGTGGATGTGTTCCAAGTTGTATATACTCACATCGCAATTAGCGATGCGTAAGTGGTGACAAAACTCCAGAGACTGATGCAAGCTCATGAGCGACCGTACTACGAAGAGAGATAGTGTAGCTACCTCTAGACATGCTTCCCACATAGAGATTGTGTGAACGCGCAACGCAGGCCCCGTTGTAGACATCGCGGGCGTTACTCCTGCTAAAATTTCCATTTTGGGCGGCCGCCAAGGCGGCCAGTTTCTACTTTTGGGGTGTGTAACGCGCAATGCCGGGCCTTGCCGGGCCCGTTGAACTTGTTGGAGTCGGGGGCGTTATTGTGCACGTGACGGTTTTTACCATTCACTCGAGTACAGTACTGGGAGACGGTGGCTGTAATCAGCAGTGAGTATCCCGTCAAAATGGGGCGGTCGTAGGCCACGACCATCCGGGATGTCAAGAAAGGTCCAGCAAAGCAATCATCTACCCCTTGACTCGGATACTACTTCACGAATCACGAGCTCGGATGCACTATTGGGACATGTCATTGTGCTCCAGAGATAGACTTGTTTAACAAGGGGCACGTTGCTGTCAGTACTCTCTCGCCCCCGTGTGATTCTGGTGGCGCTCACCCATGTACATAAATGTAGAGAGAGATATGATTGAACAATACGGAGAAGTTTCACAGAGTGATACAGAGGCCACAGCCTGATGTAGTAACACGCCACAGCAAAGGTAGATCAAACATCGGACGCTTTGTGGAGCTTTCCGTCTAACACTGAACTCCCGTCATTCTCCAATCCATCATGAACTACAGCATGATCCGTTCTGGAGAGGGCAGTCAGTATGATGTATGTAGTACTAGTGCATGTCACAAGAACGCACCGAACGGAAATTTGGAGACGGTGACGGTCAGGAAGGGCAATGTCATCATCTTGACGCCCATCTGTCTGTTCCGACGTTGCATGCGGTTTACGCGAGTTCACTGATCGTGATTTGTCAGTAATCGTACATGTCTATGACCACACATGGAACGTACGCGAGACCAAAAGCGAGAAGAAATAGACCTGCTGTCTGATCAGCCTATACTAGGCGGGAAAGTTAAGATTCACTTGCCTTCGAAATGGTAAAATCGGAAAGGTCTGTATCTGTCAGATCACAGCAGAGGATGCATAGCGTAAGGAAGCTCATACTGACAGTAGTAATAGCCAACCCGAGAATTAAAGAGCACAAACGTGGCCACCTGCGCAATTAGTGAGAGTATATTGCACTGTATAGTGCGAATAACAATGGCCTTGAAGTGGCTGTTGCGGTACGATTGAGGTTCAAGAGAATGCTCACATCATCGAAAAACACACCGCTTGGACTTCATGCCAGAGAGAAGGTTCTTCCTTTTGTAGCGAAGATACAGATAGTAGAAGAGTCCCACAGAGATAAGAAAATCGGCCGCCCTAGCTTGCATCGGAAAATTGAACAGCATGTAAGGTGACAAAAGCTTACACAGAACCAGCGAGCCAGATGTATGCTTCATCGAGGCTGCCTGTGAGATCACGCGCCTGGGATCAATAGAGCATACGTACCAGTCGGACTTTGGCGTTGCATCAGAGGGCAATCGAGAGGGATACAGTGACGTAGAGAGACTTACAGAACTATCCCAAATTCCGCAATCTGATGGTGGGTGGCAACAATTGCAGTGAGCCACATGACGATACCTGGGATCTCGTCACTTCGGCATGCATGATCCTTGCCGAAGAAAACATACACCATCCCATGACGGAGCATATGGAGATCAAGGAAGGAAGCCACACATTTCGTTTGAGTGTAACAATCCATATCCTCCAGGCAAAGAAAAGCTGCACGAAAAGGCTGACAAATCCGCTTCAGAAACATACTAGTCAGATACGCAGGTATATCCGCACGCGATACGCACAGAAGGCAGGCCTGCATGGCGAAGGACCTAGTACCGCATGAACACAAGTAAAATAATGACATGGCCGGCTTGACTGACCAGGGGATCTCCAAGAGTGTAGCTTCATCTACAGCTACGGTCAAAACGTGTTCTCAAAAAACAAACATGGACCATACTTCCATAGGTCGTCACCGTCCAGTTGTAGCACCACCAACCTGTTGCTCATTGAGGCTTGCTCCAAGGACGAGGAAGTCCGAAGAGCTCTTACCTCCACCGATGGTATCGGTCAGAGTGAGAGCCAGGCAACCTGCCACCAGCGTCTTGAAGACCCAATGATCCCTCGAGTACGACGAGAAGTACACCCAGGCTGTATCACGCGTCAGTTTCTACATTCATTCTGACGAGTGGGTCGGGTGCGTACTTGCCATCAGGTCGATCCCCATGCAGAGAAACTGTAAATTGCTGTTGAAGTGCTCTGTTTCTTGGCTGCTGTTGTACGCACCGATAGCAGCGCACTGACAACCTTGTCTGCGTATCAAAATATAATCACTAGGGCACAGAAAAACATGCACGCACAATTGCTCCAAGGGTGAGATCAAGAGACGACATGGCGAGGAAACTACCGGGTAACCTGTTTGCCATCCAGGTTTATAAACCCAAGAAGGCTTCAACTTTAGTCGCGTATCAGAGACGCCGCCCCATTTGCAGCCTTCTTCAATGTCGGAACATCATGCGCATGTCGACGATCTCTCAAGCGACGGCATACGATGTCCACGAATGCCATACATATGCCGTGCTTTGTATTGGAGCTATCCTGATACTGACCGAGCGTCAATATCAGAAAGTTCTTCCTATGCCGATATATTCCTCGGCTAAGGACGAACGGACCTCGCAAGAAGGATATACAAGGGAGCGAAGACCCACAATGATGACTGATGACGGCTTGACATTTCCTGGGAACAGGCGAAGGGACGTTTCATGGTTGCAGAGGCAAAGATGCAATGTGTTCAGTCCTTTGGGATCGCTACGTGCTCCAGCAAGAGCGAACTCTGTCCTCGTGAATTGCAGTTGCGGTCCAGGTTTAGGCAAGGCGAAGTGCCGGTCAGATGCCGGTGGCTGCCCGTGGGATTTTCGCCCATGCGCTCGATTCAGGGACTCGCGACTGTTACGACACTTACAAGGTGCATAGAGCTAGAACCACGATGAAGGGTCCTGAACCGTTCGCGTATCTTTCTTCCACACTCTGACCCCACGAGAGGATGTTTCCACTCGTCGTTGCACTCGTAGGACTCCTCACCGTCCTCATTCTGCGTCGTCGGTTTCGTTTATCGGGGTCCTCCCTAACGATGGCCGTACGTCGTTATTTTGTTTGTCTGCACCGCCCGAACTCAGGACAACCCAAAGCCTTTGCACGAGTCTTCGCTGCTCTGGGGGCATGAGTGGCGCGTTTTCGAAGGTGAAGTCAACGCAAGCTATCTCAAATGGGCCATGAACGTGGCGCCTGTTTATCGGATCAAGGCAGCTCTGTTCCAGCGAGACATTGTACGTGCCCCATATCTCTCTACACGGCGTTCAGCGCTCTGACTATGTAATTTTGCTTGTACATTAGATTGTTGTGGCCGACAATCTCGCAGTTCAGCATATCCTGTACAACGCGTACGACTACAGTATGCTGTTGCTCTTCGTGCCCATATAGGCCGCTCAAATGCCATAGTCAAACCAGCAGCCTTCCTACCTCTCGTGGTCAAGACTCTTGGTCGTGGACTTCTTTGGGCGGAAGGCGACGAGCACCGGCATTTACGCAAGCTGGTCGCTCAGGCCTTTACGTGGGTATCCTCAAATTGCAATGAGCCGTCATGTTAAGCTCCTTGACAGCCCTGGCGCTGTACATGCCATGGCCGACGATGTCTTCCAATGCGCCGAGAACGTATGTGCTATGTGCCTCTTTGGCATATCACTCATATTTGCCCAGTGTGTGCAGCGCTTGACTGCCGACTTGGACAGCGATTCCTCTCGGGCTCCCGTCAACTTGTCCTTGTACCTTTCTCCTTGCACGTGAGCCGTCTTCGACACCAGAGCTATCGAAAGTGCTGATTACATGGATTCAGCTTGGAAGCCATCGCTCGAGTTGGCTTCGGCCAAAGCTTCCCGTACGACAGTCCTGAGTCCATCGCCATCAACTCGGCTTGGCGCGACGACGTTCGTATGATGTCGACGTTCTCTGGATTCCTCGCTCCGATCTTGCTCAACTACTTCCCGTGGATACCGAAGTTGCCTATCGCGGCTTTGCAGGAGGATAGTGTTGCGAAGAAGATTATCCTCGATCTTGGGAAGAAGCTGATTGACCAGGGCGGGCCGACAAGCGGTGGGAGAGACATCTTTTCGCTCCTGGTAAATGACTGGAGTTTGAGTACGGATCAGCTTCTTGAGAATGTACGTTTGTTGCACGTGAATCGTGTCGCTCGCTGATGAGCACGTAGATTGTCACCTTTTTGTGAGTTACGCACAATGACACGTACCGTGCATGCTCAAGCATCATAGACTTGCAGGTCATGAAACTACTTCGGGCGTGCTTGCGTTTACCATACTCGATCTGGCGGAAAACGCTGAGTATCAAGACGTACTCCGCACGGAGCTTGTCAGTGCTGACCCCAGTGACTATCGTAGCCTCGAGAAGCTCCCTTATCTCGACGCCGTCATTCGTGAAGGGTACGTGATTGGCTCTCGAGCTCCTCTACTACACGATCCCTCTGTCTGATCGTCTCTCATCTTAGCCTTCGTTTACATCCAACGCCACATGACACCGAGAGAGTATCGACTCGTGATGACGTCATACCTCTACAGACCCCAGTTGTTTTGCAGGATAAGAGGACTGTGACTAATTTGGACATCAAAGCTGGAGAGGTACGATTCCGTCCTTTGGAGGACACTAGCAGATTGGTGATGTCTCCCACGTCAAGCGTTTTGTCATCCCGTGGACGACTCTGAACACCAACCCTGTCATTTGGGGACGCGATGCATCTGTGTTCCGCCCCGAGCGCTGGTTAACGCCCGGCGGGATATCCACATCCGGTCTTCCTCGCGGCCCATTCAGCAATCTCGCTACGTTCTCTGACGGACCTCGTGTATGCGTCGGATGGCGTCTTGGTACGCGAAACGGCTCCTTCTGGTTGATCAACGGGACTGATCAGAACTAATAGCTGTCATGGAATTGAAAATCATCCTGGCCGTCCTTGTCAAGTCCTTCGAGTTCAAGAGTACGGGTGTGAGGATACACAAGAGGCTCTCACCTTCGTTGCAGCCGTTTCTTGAAGGAGTGCCCGGAGAGTTGCCGTTAATTGTTACACCCATACCAGAGTCCGGGGCTGCTGGGGTCAAGTCGGGGCCGTAAGACGTAGCCATAACTGTTCAATGACACCAATATCTGTTCGTCTTCTGTATGTGTACAGGCTTTGTGTAGTAAGGATTTGCGGGTGCTGTTTACCTGGTTGTTTACGGTGAGTTTTGACAGTGCCTGAAACAAAGTCTACATGGTGGACGACAAGCACTTGCTGATATTCGTTCAGTCGGATCTTCTGTTTGGAAACAACAATTGGGTATTGGTGAATCGAGGTGTAGTGGTGGTCACTAGTACGCATGATCCGCGTCCCTCCCCCCTTATTCCAAGTATGGCCTCTTCCCCCGTACTTCCCTCACCGTGGGATGCAGAGCTTGTGGGTGTAGGGGATGGGAATCGCAAAGAGGATGCGTACCAGTGAAAGCTTTTGAATGCCAGCATGCCCAACTTGCTCCGTTATGGGCGTGATGTGAGAAGTATTGATAGAACTTGGTCCAGCTTGACATGTGTCAATGCCTGACCGCCCTCGATCCGGGAGAGACTTCCAAGTACGGAGATCTGGAGAAGTTGTTGCAGATCCTGGAGCAGGCGCGCAACGGATACATGACTGTCGATCTATACACGTCAAAAACTTCAGAGGATAGCCCATTGCGCATATAGGGCACACGTACGTTAAAGACCATGCACGACTCCGTGATCTCTTCCCGAATCTTTCTCAGTTTACCCTCCACGTGAGCGCGCCGAAAGAAGTACTGCCTGCGCTTGAGGCTGGACAGCTTTTCTACCTCAAAATTGACTACTTGCAGCGTCCTAGAGACCGTTTAGCAGATTCATACATCTTCAGCAGGGAATCATACTGAATAAGACGATACAGCTTCTCGTCTACTACACCGCTTGCAGCAATGTTTCTGAAAACGGTCAAGGCCATGCGCATTGTATATTCACTTGCGTCGATACAAGCGCTTCTACACGCCCCCGCTCCCTAGTGAGACACCGTCGTCAGAAGCAGGGCCGAAAGAAAAGTGGTACGTGAGCACCTGTGCCATTGACACAATTTTTCGTATGGTCCCGCATGCTCCTTCAATGATTAGACCTGCAACTGGTATCGCCTTGCATATGCTTTCGGCGATGTTGAGGCCGGTCAGTAAGGTGTCAACGGATGACCCCATCTCGCGTTGTTCAATTCCTGAAGGGAACACCTTCGGACAGGAGGTAACGAGGGACGTCATCTGCGCTTTCATCATATCGATCTCCGGGGATACTAGTAGGCTGACGTCCTTCACAGTTTGGTTCAAAGGTCAATGTTGATCCATCATTGATTGAAAATGACTGCTCGTAGCCTCTTCCCAGACCGGGGCCATGTTGAAACTAGAGTCAACTTTCAACTGGACACTGTGGCTAGAGACAGACAAATCAGTATCATGACATGTTTGGGCAAAAGTTCTGCAAAGAATGACCCTATTTCATCATCCAGCCAGAGTAGATACTCATAATCTCCTACGCTGCAATCCCCTCTTGGCGTAGTCACTATGAACTCCAGCATTCGAAGAATAACATTCATCAGAGAAGCCGTTTGTCGAAGCAATGCAATCTGGACGAGTCTGAGCGCGGCAGACACAGAACTTTTTGCACTTACCGAAGTTCCGTTGACGACATCACGTCGCATGGTTTTGCATTTCTGCCTCAGCGCAGACTGCAGCTGTGTGTACTCGGTCTTCTGAATCATGACAAGGGCGGCATCCAGATATTGGATAAGGTCTGCACGCAGATTCTCCAGCTCCACGTTTGCTGAAGTCGAATTTGCAAGAATCAGATCGCCCATGGTTGTCGCTAGAGATGTGGGACGATGGAATGAGACGAGAGCGAGATCACGAATACCAATGCTGTTCCCACGACCGAGACCTGTGCACGGCTTCGACCCTGTGTGGGGACAGTACTCCATCCTGGCACATGAAATTGCAAGGCACAACAATATGGTTCTCGAAACGGGCAGATGTCGCACGGAGAGCTGGCTGAGCAACGGAATGAGAGTCTAGTTGGCGTCGTTGGACCAAAGCCGAATCAGGAGATGCGCCTACTCCATGTTTACGCGACGTGGAGTAGCCCCGCCAAGGCACAAGGTGCACTTCCGCGGCAGTACTGTGGTAAGAATTGTGAGAGATGAAGGTCAAATCGGAGGCGGCGAAGCTAGGAAACGTGAATTGTCGTCTTGTAAGCGGTTTGGACTCGCGGTCGCAATGCAGTAAGCTAATTGAGCAATGGAGCGAGAGCACTGTCCGCGTCGTTGACCAATGCGGAATGAGCGGACGCGCGTACTCGAAGTATTCGCGACGCGGACGGCGCTGCTAGAGGAAAAACTGAGTCGTTGAGGGGACAACGTGAGGAAATCGTCAATTGAGGAACGTCGCTTGGGTGGCGGCGAGGCCACAAGGCTTGAGGTTGACGCTTGGTAAGCTGTTCTCTGAAGAGTTTGAAACTTGCTTGCTCAACGTCGACGGCGAACACTTGACAGGCTAATAGCAGCAGTAATATTCCTAGCTGTTTTTCAGCAAGGCACGGTCATGAGAGGCAATTGCAAGACAGAACGAACCTCAGGACGTAGCGCCACAAAGCAGTAGAAGTCGAGGTGGAATTCACGACAGCACGTCCCAAAGCATGCCGGCGAGAGACTGTCAAACAGGATGGACAAACAGAAAGATTAAGCTCGCTAATAGAGCTCATGGGTCAGTAGGGCTCCGGACAATGCACTGGGCTGCGAGATCTCGCGCAACTTCAACCCTGAGCATTTCGGCTAACGTTCACGTTCGATGCGAGCGGAAGGAATGTGCCAGTCTGATACTGACCATATTGTTTTGAGACTAAGAATGGTCTGGCGAGGGAAAGAGACAATGCAAACACAGATTGAGAGTGGCGACACGACAACACGGAAGAAGCGCGAGGCGAGCACCTAACAGTCCAGATATTCGGCACTGCCACATAGACGATACCTCATTGGAGAGCTTGCTGTAGTAACGCGCACTAGGCTCAATCGATTCACAACGCGGGCCTTAACTACGACTCCAAGTGCTCTGCACAATCAGCTGGCGATCGAAATGCAGAAAGAACGGGACGTACATCTTCTCATTGTCCATTCTCAAACCACGTCGTCAAACCTAGCATCTCAACACAGCACAGAGAATAGATGTCGTGGTCGCGTGTTTTGTGGCCTTGAGCCCGCTGGAGCTGCGGCACTGCCTGTTGGCTGAGATCGTCGTGGGCAAAAAGATAATAAGGGTAACGGCGGAGCCCTTCCGTTCCTTTGATTGCCTGTTTGATCGCCACTGTCTATTCTTGTCCTTTCCGTTCTGTGGTCTTTGCGGCGTTGCGCCCCCAATCCAGTCATGCTGGGAGCTTCAAAAGCTTCACGCACACCACATAACAGGTCAGAGAACCTGTGTCTTTGATGTTTCTTGTTTCTTGTTTTGATTTTCTAGCCGGGCTTTCTAGTGGGAATCAGCACAAAAGAACAATGTGGCTCGCAAGGTGTACCGGTGACCGATACCCAGATTGTTGTTAACAATCTCAGATTTACAAACACACCGTGAGATGCTGTTCAGATCCATGTATACTTTGGGTCTACATTCCCAGGAGAAGAATGTGGCTCGCGAGGTGTACATCGTCACTCGTGTACATAGATACCCAGATCGTCGTCAGAGATCGCGGACTGCCAGAAACACCGATAGATGTAGCGCAGATCTATGTACACTCTAGATCTACATCCCACTCTTTGCCTATTGTCATCACATGCTCTAACATTGCTCTGAGGAGATTTCCAGGTCCGAGTCAAGTTCTTCAGATGCTGTACAAAGCTTGCCTGGCTGAATCGTGCGCTAATGTGAGCAAAATCTTTACACCCCAATCGAAGATTTTAGATGAGATTGCCGTTCGTGTGTGTCCAGACTCTAGGTAGTGTGGTAGATCGCGATTGCATGCACCACACCACAACGCTCAGCGGCGTGGGCAATCTCCATCTGGATTACCGAGTCATTCGTGCATAATGTGTCACTTGGCAGATCCTCAGCTCATGGACCTGAACATCCCTAATCAAGATCTCAAACCACAGCCCCCAAATCTGAGCCCTCGGCCACAGACGGATCACCCGGCTCCTGGTGTATAAAAGATGGGGAGTTTTTGCTGCTTTCTCCGGTATCAGCTCACGGATCCATTCCTCCTCTCCACCTCTCTCTCAAGCCTTTGTCACTTGGACCGTCGAGCCACACATGCGCCTCTTGCTTTTGACATGACCCTCCCCCGCTGGTCCCAGTCATTGCGACACCAGCTCCATGTCCTTCGGAGTCACTGAACATGGTGCTGACACTGTTTCCGTTGCTTCTCCATGATAAGTGCACAACTGCAGTCCTTCCCCTTAATTTTCTCATAACCTCTTCAACCTGCCTAGAATCAGCCTGTCTCGTGCACATCCTTGCTGAGCTTAATTTGCGGCTCTTCCAGGATGAATTGCACTCGACTTGCAGGGTGGGTAGGTGGAAGTGACGGGAGAGTGTGTGATGTGGTGCCACATTCGCTTGAGGGACGCCACAATGACGGTATCTGTCAATCAGAACAAATGCCGCGGTTTTCAAAGGGTCGTGTTTGCGTGAGATGATGTCGACGCTCTCTCCAATACTTTGAGTGTGTGGCATGACAGCTGAGTCCTGCTGAGATACACTCAAGTCACTCGAGATGACGTCAATGCCGTCTGAACGCGAACACAACCCTTGTGAAAGCAAGGCATGTCGTCTGGTTGACAATTACCGTCATTGTGACATCCTTCAAGCCTGTGTGTTGTCACGTCACACACTCGCTCGCTGCTTCCATCTACCCGCTTTGAGTGTGATGTGCAACTCAACCGCAAATCAATCGGAAGTCAGTTCCGGCTTACACATCCTCGCTCACAATAACTCGCTCTCTGGAATTGAAATGGCCAGATAACATTCAAATGTGCCACACCATCCCGGTGTGTCAGTTCATTCACCGAGTCATCCTGATTCCTTACCTATTAGGTAGAGGTGCAATTCAGAGCCTGGACATATATTCCAAGCCACAAGCGCGGCAGCACATGCCTATCAGATGGCTAAAAAAACTCAGCCCCGGACCCGGCTTCTGGCATCAGGGTTTCGTTGCTCCATCACGATGAGTGTGCAATTGCATTCCTTCCCGCCACCTTTCTCATAAGCTGCCTAGTACACACCCATGATGGCGATTTTCTTTTCAATGTGGGCTGCACACCGTGGTAGGTGGAAGCAGCGGTAGGATGTGTGAAGTGGCGCCCCACTGGCTTGAGAGACGCCACAATGACGGTATCTGTCAATCAGAACAAATGCCACAGTTTTCCAAGGGTCATGTTTGTGTTAGATGACCTTGATGTTCTCTCCAATGTTCTGAGTGTGTGGCATGACAGCTGAGTCCTGCTGAGACACTCAAATCACTTGAGAAAATGTCAGTGTCATGTAAACACGGACTTGCCCCTTGGGAAACCGAGGCATGTTGTCTGGTTGACAGTTACCGTCATTATGGCGTCTTTCAGGCCAGTGTGGTGCCATCGCTTGCTGCTTCCACTTACCAGCTCTGAGTGTGATGTGCAACTCAACTGCAAATCAATCCAAAGTCAGTTCCGGCTTACGCATCCTCTCTCACAATTATTTGCTCTCTGGAACTTGAATGACCAGATCACATTCAGATGTGCCACACCATCCCGGTGTGTTGGTTCATTCATCGAGTCATCGTAATCCCTGACCTTGGGTGTGCTTCAGAGCCTGGACATACTCACTTAGATTTCAGGCCACAAGCGCGGCAGCACATGTCAAATGAATGATGTCATCCTGAACCCGGTCAGGTTTTGTTTGCTCCTTCATGATAAGTGTACAATTGCAGTCCTTCCTGCCACCTTGCTCAAAGCTGCCTAGTTACACCCTTGCCGGCGGTTGCATTCCTTCCCGCCTCCTGTCTCAAAGCTGCCTAGTACACACCCATGATGGCGATTTTCTTTTCAATGTGGCTGCACACCGTGGTAGGTGGAAGCAGCGGTAGAGTGTGTGAAGTGGTGCCCCACTGGCTTGAGAGACGCCACAATGACGGTATCTGTAAATCAGAACAAATGCCGCGGTTTTCCAAGGGACATGTTTGCGTGAGATGATGTCGACGCTCTCTCCAATGCTTTGAGTGTGTGGCATGACAGCTGAGTCCTGCTGTAACTCACTCAAATCACTCGAGAGGATGTCAATGTCATCTAAACGCGAACTGGACCCTTGGAAAACTGCAGCATGTTGTCTGGTTGACAGTTACCGTTATTGTGGCGTCTTTCAAGCCAGTGTGGTGCGACATCACACACTCGCTCGCTGCTTCCACTTACCAGCTCTGAGAGTGGTGTGCAACTCATCCTGAAAGAACTGCACACCGCGCTCGGCATGGGTGTAAACCTAACACTCTTGTACGGCTGGGAAGGCCTTCGCATCGTAGTGCCGCTGTCTAGATCTGGTGGAAGCCTATTACAGGTAGCCCCCGGACGCATGAGCTCGGTTCATACTTGATCTTACCTTTTCCCTTCCAGGATATTCGATACGCTTCTCGCCAATGGAATGCCCGAAAGTAAGTACTAAGATACGTACGCGATTCGGATGAGGTCCTAACGCGATGCCTTCGGTGTGCGTCATTGAAGCAGACCACGGCACGACCACGGCGATCATGAAGCAACTCTCAAAGAATCAGTCTAAGTATGTCCGTATCGATCTGTACACAAAACAGAGTTGCAGAAATCTAGTCTATTATGATTGCACAATGCATAATGCATTTGTTACCGGCACAGAGTGATAATTACGGATAGAACTTGGTCAAGCTCGCCTGGCCGTTTTCGATCCGAGCGAGATTTCCAAGGACGTGGAAATCATGTAATACGTTTTGGCGCGTCCCTGCTTCTGCCTTTGCTTTTCCCAAATCCGGGCTGTGAGTCCAAGCTCCAGGTTCACGCGCTTTGGTATACGGCAGTGCATGGTGTCTGTGGTTCTGCGATGCGCTTGTGCCGCTACGCCGCAGTGCCGCGAGGAAGCATGCAAAAGCCGAGGGGCGTTCGATGCAAACATGCAGGCACAGCCACATGCGGCGTTCTCTTCCTTACTTGCAACGCGACGCGGACGGCTTGCTGGATGGAAAGACGCGTCCAGCGAGCGCTGGGATGGGAGCGATGACGTGAGAGGCAGGTGCGTTCCTACTGCGTCCCTGGTGGATGTGCGTCTGACGAGCGCCCTCTAAGCAGGCAGCTGAGGAAGGAGACGCGTGGACCGACTGCGAGGGAGCACGTACTCCGAGGACCTGCCCCCGAGCGCCCGAGTAGCCCTCCACCGAGCTGCGACCACCCTCTTCTTTACCACGCGCCCTCACTCGATGACTGGTCGACGGGCGGGATGGCAATGACCCTCTTCCCCGAGCGCACGAGTAGCTCCCTCCCCTCGCGTCGTCCCGGGCTGCGACCACACTCTTCTTTCCCCGACGCGCCCTCACCCATGGTCCTTTGACGGGCGGGGGTTGGGACATACTCCGGGACGCTGGGGCTGTCAGTCGTCCGATCCCCCCGCACTCAGCATACTCGTCTTCCTCTCCCCGGGTTGTTCGCGGCATCCCTCTCTTGCGTTCGTGGACCCTCGTTGAGGGGGAGACTCGTCTCGGAGGGGTACGGATCTCAACGAACGGGGACCCTCCCCTCGCGCTCACCTCCCTCCCCCGGGATGTCTAGGGAATACCCCTGCTGCATTTATAGGCCCCTTCCCTCACCCGAAATGGGGCGACGACCTATACGGATCGCAAGGAGCTGACCGCCTCCCCCACGCGCGCATCATCTTCCTTTCGACGCGCCATCACGGTGAATGCATGCAATGCGGAGGGGGTCGGCCATAAGGCTGGGGGAGGGGGCTGGGACGTACGCCAAGAGGCCCCTGCTCCCCGCACTCGTCATTCTCCCTCTGGGGTACTCACCTCTCCCCCCTCCCGAGGTCATACGCCGTTCCTCCTATCGCATGAGATTGGGAAGAGGTGGGAGGGTGGGAGGGAGGGGGGCGTCATACTCGGAAGTGGGGGTGCGCCGGCGACGATGCGGAGATGACTTGATCGTTCCTCGCGACTTTTTACGCTGCCGTTTTGTGCACTACGAATCTCTGTGCGCCCCTCAAGAAACAGCCTTGGATTTTCTCGCGTTGAGCGGTACGGTTACATATAACCCAATTGGCGTCTCGTGTCCAGGCTCAAGGTGACCGAATAGAAGGACTCTCATCCAGACGGAAAGTGCGCGGCGTGGAGTGCTGTACAGGGCGAAAGACTCGGAATGATCGATGTTCTGTTACAAGCAAGCCCCTCTACACCCGTTTTTCACACATATACTTAGCGCTTCGAATCGTACCTGGATTCTGTCATCGTGAGAAGCTACAGGCTACCACCACATCACCGTTGTCTTCACTGGCTGCAACCGAACGACGCACCAGATCGCGATCGTCCAAGTCGTAATGGACGGACATGCTGGTGATCCCCACTACATCGGGCGCGCGCGTGACCGAAGCTGCTGCTGGGACCGTGGAATGGGAGACCGAGGGGGGAGAAGATGACTCGGAGCCCTCCTCCTTTCTTCTGCACGGGTCACGAGCAAGGGACGTTAAGCTCGCTGTCGGGGGTATTTCGTCTGAGGTTTGTTAGTAGTTACACGATCTGCTCATGAAAAAAAATGTTGTCGCATATTGGATATCGACCAAGTGGTGGTCTGAGTCACTGCACTCATTCCATCTTCTGAGGGGTGTACGCTAGACGCTTCCGCAGTGTTTTTCCCGTACATTTTTTCGAACATTTCCACACACGTCGCCACGACTGCTAACCTAGAGTTCAATGACGCTCTGAAAAGCGAGGTCGGACTCGGACTCGTTTTGCCGCCTTGACTTGCGCTCCACAGTGGCTGAAAAGCGGGTCGAGGGTAGCCTGTCCGTTGGCCATGAGTGCAAGTCAAGAAGATTGCGTGACGATCTGGGGATTTGAGTGTGGTGAAGATCGTCTCGAAGTCGGCGTTCATGTCGATGAGTCCAGTGTTGGGAGTAGCTCCCCATGGCTCAGAAGCCTCAAATTGGACGCCAAAGAGATGAGTGTGTAGTGTGTAAGTTGTAGGTGTACCCAGTAAGAATGAGTTGAGGCGCTTACGCCTCATGCCAATGGTACATCATTTCAGTGATCTGCGCCACATTCCTGTAGAGCCCGGCACTGTAGCCGAAATCGCCATGTGGGGAGACCCGGAAACCATAATCTCAGATCCATCTATACAGCCTCTCGCAGATCACCGAGAGGGAGCTGGCCCTATAAAATGGAACAAGAATGTCATTCTTGACAACACCTCTTCCTTCCCTTCCCAATTTCTTGCTCAGCAGCGCCACACAAGGATCATGTCCGACCTTGACATTATCGAGACTAAGATCCAACTTGCTCTACAGCACTTCCCAAACACGTCGTTCGACATAGACATCACCGAGGCTGAGCGCGAGCTTGCAAGGCTTCGCACTCAGGTGGCCAACGATCTCTGCGAGCATGTTGCACATTGGGATTGTGTCCATGATTCCTTGATGAAATCCAACCTTTACAAGAGCAAGTTCGGCAAAGTGGGCTTCAAGATTGAGCACACTCCTCTCAGAACATCTAAAAGCATAAGCCATGAATTTGTTCTGTCCGACTCATCGGAGGACAACAGTAATTTCTCAGCATTACTTGATAAGTCTCCAATAGACTGACCACACATTGTAGAGGAGCTTGGTAAATTCGTGCTACTTGGTGGTTCCAGTTCTCCCGGCTCCGCGTGGAAGATCATGGCGGGGCTTGTAACGTCTTTGGAGAATGGTGGCATTGCCGTAAGGCCAAAGTTCCACAATGTTGGGTACGTCGAAGGAAAGCATGTCGGAGAGTGGCAAATGATCGCTGCCGATGATTCTCAAGAGATATTGGCGATCTACGCAAACCCTGAAGGTGGCAATCAGTTTCCTGAAATTGTAGATACAAAGATCAGAAGTATCGAAGCACAGAAGTAACATAGCCGCATGTATGTTGTTGTATATTACTTGTATAATGATACGTTCTCATAACAGTATAGATGAGACCACAGAGTCAGATACAATGAACGCTTGCATGATGATACTGACACTCAAATCCGGACACGGTGCGTTGCTGGTGTGGCGAAAGATTGGGCAATTAACCGCCACGCCGCAGTGCCGCATCGAAGGCATCAGAGAGCTTTCAATCCAAACATACATGCACAGCCATACACAACCTTTTTTCTCTCTCTATACTTCCACCGCGACGAAGACCTGACGAAGACTGACTTGCTGGATAAGAAACGCGCATCCGGTGAGCCCTGAGTGGAACGATGACGTAGTTAGCAGGTGCGACTTCTATCAGGTGATGGCCGTGCGCCCTCTCGCGGGACAGGTTCTTCCCCGCTCACTCGACGAGGGCCCACTATCCAGGTGGCGGTGCGCGAGGGAGCACGTACTTTGAGGACCTGCGTCTGCTCTCCTCTTTCCACGCGCCGGAGTAGCCACTCCCCTCTCGCTCAGCATCTGCTCTCTCTCCCTCCGGGATGTCCTTGGGTTATCCTTTTTGCGATCATAGGCCCTTCATCAAACAAGGCGAAGGTAATGGCTTTCGGCGTGTTCGCCAAGTAAACACAAACATCACGTGAGCTTGGCGTGGCCGTTCAAACGGGGACTCGGACGCGCTCTTGGACCATCTTCTGCCATCATCTCCGTTCAAATCATCATGTCAATGCGCATCGAAAATCTCAACGTCAACAAGTCCTTCAAGGACACGGAAGACCTGATGCTCATCTCGCCAAGCGACCGTTGCGTGTGCCGTGATTTGCTCCAATGCTTGCTTCTGAGTCCTGACGCATATGTCTAGCTCGATGGGTACGAGTACCACTGGGGTTAGCCTGGACTTAGGGGAGGGGGTCATATCGACGTCCCCAGTTCGGCAACATTTTCGTGATCCGAGCCACAAGCCGGCCTAAGCCGATGATGAGCCTCGCACAGCCCAAAGCTTCGATCGCGTCTTGTTGACTGTCTTCATCGTCCTCGCTACCGTCAATGGTCGCCGCCTCGAAAATGAGCTTCGACAGCCCCGAGGAAAAGTACGCATTGGATGGCCCAGCAGGTGTCATCGGAAACGGTCCCCGTGGAGTACACCACCGGTCTGCTTGGAGATTCTGGTGATATGTCCGAGATGATGTTAGGACATATAGATGGGGACAGCCTTGCGAGATGGCAGTAACCTCCCAGGCATATGAGATCATCGATCACTTTCCCGTCGTGCGAGACCCCGTTCAGTGCATATGCCAGTCATGACCTTCAGTCGATATTTCAAGCCGAAAGGTCCCTCCTGCCTTCACTCGAGGATGTCACTTGTATATGCAGGTCAGGTACATGATATGTTGCCTGATCCCCCCGACCGACCCCTTACACTCGATTAAAAACAATAAAATCACGGTTATATTAAAATGCTACTACTTGTAGATACCGGTAAGGAATGTGTGCAAACAACAATGAGGGTTCAAGCAAAGGTAGAAGCGGAGCCGGCCAACGGAAGCTTGTCGACATTATCCGGAACCGTCAGGTCGCCGTACAGCTTGCGGTCTTCTTCAAGAATCTTCGCAAAGACACTGCCGGCCAGTGAATATCAAGACATATATAGACGTTCATGTTCACGTACCGAGAAATCCGGGCAGAATCATCCTGCTTGCTCGTTCTGATCTTCTCAAGCTGGGCATCAACCTCGTCCCAGAAAGTCGCACCGACTTTCCCATTCTTGGCTGTCTTGAGGTGAGCCGCATAGACGCATCGCTGCCAGAGATCAGAGGATGTTCCGAAAGAGATCTTGCACGCGTACCATCAACGCAACCCGAGCCACCAACGGAAGAGACACTTCATGGTAGAAGTTGCGCCCGCCAACAGCAGTGACGATACGAGTCGTCAGGTCGAAAATGCCCATCGTGATGCCGCGGAACTCCATGCTTTCCTCGTTCCATGTTCCGAATGAGAGGCCGAGCTTGACAAGATTCAGAATATGCACAGCAGTGAGAAGGGATATCACGTACCACTTCTTTGGTATCATTGCGGGCGTGTATCAGCTTGTTGTTAACCTTTCCGGGGATGACCTTCATTGCTGGGACGCTTTCAGCAATGGTCTTGGTAACCCCCCACTGAGGGTTGGCTTTGAGATGAGTCTGTGAGGTCGTTAGACAAGCCCAGAAGGAAGAAAGGCTGCAACATACAACGACCTTCTTGTTCGGCCGAGACTTGTACCCTCCGATAGCGTGGTCGAGCATGGCCTTAGCGCACGACTCGTCAATCTTTGCCTGAAAACATGGTCAGACAGAAGGTGCATGAATGCGCTCAAGGCAAGCGTACCGAAAGAGTCAGAGACGGTGTGAACGTGGCCTCTGGAGGATGGACCACGGAAAGTCTCTCATTGATGGAGAGAACCTGTCCGCCGAGCCAGATAAAGACTTGAGGAAGAGACTGAAACTGGGAAGAGATTCGTAAAGGAGCAATGCAGATACGGCAAGAGCTCACCTGAGAAACCGAAACAAGAACATCGCGGTTGGCTGGCGAAAGTCCCATGGCACGGGCTGTGAAGTCGGCAAACTGGCCAAAGTCCTGCTGAGGGGCTGAGAAGCTTGCTGGAGCGGGAGGCGTTTGTGTGTCCTGTCCCGAGGCGGACGTGTTGGTACCAGCTGCAGCCTGTGCAGCGCCAATGTCCGACTCCAATTCACCGTTCCGGTCAGTGGTCCCAGATGGCTGCTGGATGTCTTCGAGTGACGGCGTGCCCGGTCGGGAGCTGTTGAGAAGCTCGTCCATGTCCATATTCTGATTCTGAATCTGACAGAGCGAGTCTCGAATGAAGGAGTGATGGTTTGGGAATGGGAAAAATAATGTTCTCACGAGCAGGCAGCCAACACAGGTCAGGACAGCTGGAATTTGAAGTTCCCAATTCGTCCTGCCATCACTGTCTTTGGTTTCGGTAAGAACTGGTCAGCAATGAACTGAGTATCGACTCACCGAATTATAGAAATGGAGACCGTTATCAATAATCGCACGAAGCTTCGTTGCACCTTTTGTCGCGTCGAAGTTTTGAGATCCTCAAAATCATCGCATCTGAAGACAAAAATGCATCAGATTGCTCTTGAGGCAGCGGCACATACTCAGCAGTCGCACCATCTCTCAAGTCTCCCAATGCCAGCAACAGTGGTTCCTCCGCCTATCCAGTTTGCTCATCTGCGTGACATGGATGATTTCCTGCGAGAGGACTCAGATAGCGAAATCGATGATACACGACCGGAGACGATCTTTGACGACATCGTCATGAACGGAGACCTGGGGACGTATGTTAATTCTGCAGGGGTACCAGTACAGTTTTCGGCTGGTGAACAAGATAATCACAAAGCCGTTAGAGAACAGCTCCAGTTCTATGAGCAGATGGATAATCTCGCCCTGCTTCGGACACATACCATGCTTGGTGAGATCGAGAACACCTAGGACGCGCCAAACGATACCCAGACTGGCGACTCCTTTGTTGATCAAATAAGCGCATCCATCGAGTTTCTTGGTATGTCGCTGTCCCAAGAGACTGTTTTCCGACTGATGACGAGCAGGAATCAATGATGATGAACGTGCAGAGAAGAGCGATGTTGACACATCCATGAATGATCCGGAGCCTGAGAAAGACTCGGTGTGGTGGCCATATCCGTCAAAACAAGTGCGCACGGCTCTTTCGTTACACTCATCACACATCATGAATCGGATTTCTCAGATGTTCATAGTCGACATGCTCGATAACCAGCCTCGACAACGCCTTTCAGATGATCATATGCAGAACGTTCTGTGGGCCATGCGTGAATGCGGCACTCCGAATGTTCTGACGCTTTCTGGCCTTGGCAAGATCCAGGAAAAGCTGACTCGTCAGTTCGAATTAGAACCTCAACTACACACTTCACCGCTCGGAAATCACTTCTATACCAATCATCCAAGGAAGCTCTTTGCTTTGGTGCGCTTTTGACAACCTGCCATCGTCTATCTTTGTATTGATCTGCTCTAGGACTTTGCAAATCCGCTTGTCCGTCCATTTCTGCATGTATATCCTGAGGTATCCGGTCCTGTCACAGAGACATATCAGGCTGCAAAGTGGCTCGAGGAAGTTCCCCTGGACCAGCTCTCGCCTATGTGGGCAGACTGGAATTCTGTCGGTGAACGGCATCGGCATTTCTACGTTAACGAGCTCGCAGAGACAAAGGACAGCAGTTACGTTGTTCCCTTACGGTGGATTACGGTGAATGGTATCGTTCATGCGGACGTCTACTCTGTCAAGTATACAGACCACGTCTTTGAGGTCACTACCGCATCTGACGCAGTATGCCGTATTCCGGCGTCCACTCTTCGGTTCAATCTTTTGGATCTGCAAGCACGTCTCAGCTGGAGCTCTCATAGGATCTCAGGTGAGTATACCCAGTACGATTTGATTCTCTCGCTTATACAAGCATTGATAGCGTACTCGCCATCAAGTTACTTCGAGCACAACTCGCTTCGAGAAGTAGCTAAGGGAAAACCACTGTTTCGAATCCGCATCACGCCATGCAGTGACGACGTCTCAGGGAACGTTAGCAAGCAATATAATGCGCATACAAACATCTATGCGACAAACTCTTGTATCCCTCATGTTCAGCTTTCACAGGAATACTTCATACGCTCCTGTTCTACTTCAAACTATGCCTCTTCATCAGAGCAGTTTATTGCGCTACGAGAAGACTTGTACGTGTATCTCTGTTTTGATTGAACCAGAAGACTAAGTTTCTATATCAGTGATACCAACGTGTGGCACCCCGCATACGACTGTGAACTCCACGAAGAAATTCTCCTCCAGATCCTTCCGCACTTCCTTCCGGCGGATAATCCTCAGCAATCCGAGACATCGTCCCATATTGGCGTCAATGGAAGCTATAACTGCCGCCGTGATCTTTCTGGTGGGCCTGATGCCGTCAAAGAGAGTAACGATGGGTATGAGGCGCTGTATCATCCCGGAGATCCTCGAACAAGTGATCAAACTCTACAGGCCATTCGGTATCAGCTGTGGTTGGCATGTGGAGGCCATAGCACAATGCTGAGCACTGTTCAGACGTCCAGCGGTGTCAAGGACAAAATCGCACAGTTCTGGATTGATCAGCTGTTGGCCAAAGCAAAGGAGCTTCACGCGTCCCGAATCATGAATCACACGACTCGTGACACACGCCTGAATGAGCGCTCACTGCAAGGCGAGGACCGTAAGAGGGTCAAGGATGATCTTACTGTCATCATTCAGCAAGAGCTATGGGCGTGGTTGGTGCAGCAGCCAAAGACCAGCTATGACAAGCTTTCCGAGAATGACCGTACATCGTATGATTTTATGTACTGCTTGTCAATCTAACTGTCGACGTCAGCCAAACGACATGATATCCGTAGCGGTGATCATTTCAACGTTCTTCTCGACATGGCAGGTGTGTCATACCTGTACTTTTACTTCAACCTCACCGTGCTAACTTCCGAGTATCCAATAGGTATTGATCCACACCAAGACACGCCAGCGGAGGTTCTACACACGAACCTACTCGGCAACAACAAGTATGTATGGCACGGTACTACGAAATCATGGACGTCCAAGCAAGAGGAAACATTTGCGACTCGCTTGCAGTCTTCAGAGCTCTCTGGTCTAACGATTCCGCCCCCACGTGCAGCGTACTTGGTCCAATACAAGAACTCGTTGATTGGGAAGCATTTCAAGATGCTTCAACAGCTCGGAGTCTTTCATGTACACGACCTTTGCCCTCCGGTCTATTTCGACTTGTGGAAGGCAACTGGAGAGCTCGGTGCTCTTCTATGGATTCCCGAGATTGAGAACATGTCTGAATATCTGGTCAGTCAAGTTGACACCCTGCTCAGATCGAAAAGATCGATTGACTGACATTACTTGAAGGCTGATCTCCAGATTCTCATTGATAATCTACTCGATGCGTGGGCGGTCGTTGACCCTCGGCGCATCTTAACCAAGATCAAGCTACACGTCTTAACACATCTGCCAGATGATATCCGACAATTCGGACCAGCCATTGTCTTTGCTACCGAGGTTTTCGAGTGCTTCAATGCAATTAGTGAGAAGCACGGGTGCGGGTTACCCGTGTCGGGTTGGGGTACGGGTGCCTGCCGGGTGCGGGTCGGATCACGGACCGAGCACCCGTTACCCGCCCGCTTACCCGTTCGAACTTGATCGCGCAGTGGTGCACCATTCTGTACATATCCTCAAACAGAGTTTGCTTCCGTCGATTGCAATATATGTTTGTGCAGTAAATACTGGGCTGTGCTACTGTCCCGACGACATCCATTCCATCCATCATCCATCCAGCCCTTTTCAGTTCTCTGTTCTCCAAGATCCCACTGTCGGCTTTCTATGGCTGCTCCCTCTGGATTGCCGCACAAGCGGCCTCGCTCTGGGTCCCATACACTGCATGAAACATACAATATTTACGCCAAAAATATGATAAAAAAATGTAAAATTTATTTAGAATTTTTTCACTTGAAAATTAATAAAAATATCATAAAATTAAGTAAAAATATGCTAAACATATGCTATACTTTAGTATATTCAAGTATATTTAGCACATTTTCACCTTTCTTTATGATATTTTCATCATTTTTCAGGTGAAAAAATGCTAAATAAATTTTACATTTTTTTATCATATTTTCGGCATAAATATTGTATGTTTCATGCAGTGATAACGACTCCTCACCATCTCACATAGCCGCTGGAGCCTCCAAGCTCAAAAAAAGTCTACAAAAGGGGGTGAGTAGCACAGCCAACTTTCTTCGCAATGCTAGCCGGTCCCTCTCTCCCAAAGGGATTTCCTCTCGACGTTCGCGTGCATCCCGCTCCTCTGGTGATGAGAGGCCTGAATCCTTTGAGGATATGCCTTCCTTGCATTCAGTATCTTCCGGTGGTAAGTTCGAGCTAGTTCATACCTTTGTTGACCTTTCTGATGGCTCCTATCATAGTCTCATCCTTCCGATTCGACCCAGGTAGATATGAGGACAAGGATGACGATGAGCAGACACATGAGGCGGCCACCGAAGTATCCACATCCTCTATTCACCATCAGCCGCCAATCGACATCCCATCCGACGATGAAGAGTCGCCAGCTGTGGAGGCATCGCGCGGCCGTCAGAGCAAGCCTGTGGATGTTCAGAAACGAGGCGGTGATATGCATGTTGAGATTACATGGCCAGAAATCCAGAATTTTGCGATTTCTAGACAGCCATATGCAACTAAGAGCCAAGCGGAAGCAAGGCTGGATACGCTACAAAGGTCATCACGGAGACGCTCTCTAGGGCAAGGAGAGAACTCCAAGCATGTAACTATTAGTCAAAGAACGACAGTAGCCAGGGCTGAATATCATAAACCCAGTTGTCCCCTCTGAGGAGGTCCTTTCACCTTGTACGCGTAACTGCGCCACACAAGCAACATCCGAATCAGGGATGAACAGCCGTCACTTCCGACGACGCTCTACCAGCAGCGACACGATCCTCAGCATTGAATGAGTCGAAGCGGGGTTCACAACCTCCGGAGTTCATTACCAAAAGCGGACGGTACATTGTTCATTGTGACAAAAGCCGGATAACAATAAACCAGCGTCGAAACCCCGGACGGGGATGATTCGCGGTTATCTCAAGAGAATCATCTTCATCGGTCGACGCGTCTGATTGATGTGAAACTGGCAGTGAGGCGCGATCCATATGGATTATGACTCGAAGACCCGCCTCATGTACTACATGTGGTATCAGTCATCCAGATAAGTTGCCCAACGCTTCAGCGCGTCACCATTCGAGTTCACGGACCATCTCAGTGCATGCGCACTGGCGGTAGCTCGCGATTGAATGGGCTCACGCCCAAGTCTGGTGCAAAGGCTGGATAAGCCAGTAAGCGCCCGGTTAAGTAAAAGTACATGCGAACACCTATCTGAGCACGCAGCGCCTTGCTTCTCGGAGTCCATGGGTGGTCTACGCAACATCTGAACGTAGAGAAACTGGCATATGCGCCGGCGGGAACTGTCTGGTGACCTTTGCCCGTGCAGGCTGAGTAGGGACTCATGTTTTGTATGGACCGTATCCAGCCGTCGAATAGTTACGTAGCTTACCGGGGTGAGTCTGTAGAGTGTATAAGTAGCGTCGCGTCTGTAGAGTAGCAGTAGTTTAGTGCCCCGCAGTGAAAAGCCCACAAAGCATTCCTCTGTAGTAATCTGACTCGGGTTCGCGCCCAATAAGAAGTTCAACACGTTTGAAAGCCCACCCAAACCCTTAAGCAGCCAAGAACCTAAGCAAAGCAAAGTCTCCTAAGACGCCTAAGTGGCGAGATACTCAAGAACCGCAGACAAGAATCGTGCGCAGCCCCTTGCCGTCAAGTACCCAGTTAACTTCTGTGAGCCCGGACTTCTCCCCAGAGATATCGCACGGATCCAAGTAGCAAGCAATCGTCTCCCCAGAGACAACCGCCTTGTGAAAGTGAAGCTTAGTTAGCCTGAGCTGGTGCGACGTTAAGCAGCCGAAGAACGTCTTGTGGCCACGGTATCTGACCGACGCTCAAAAGAACGATCTGTCACACCCAAGTAGAGAAGTAAGTTTGGTACACGAGGCTAGCATCAACGCAGATAACAAGTCAGTGCACTGTTGTCCGTTCGGTCGCCCCAGTACTGTAGAACATCTACCCTTGAGCGGTCCCGGCCTTCGCGTCCCCGTCTTCCTGGCGAGCTCTGTTCGGCTTTGAGTCTTTATTCGATTAGGTGTTTCGCGTAGATCCTCTTCGCTTACAACCCCCCCAAAACAACCCGCATTCGTGCACCAAAACGGACGTATCAGTCCACTGCTACCTTAACCAGCCGTTCCCCGATCACACGATTAGGACAACCGTTCCGTACCACAAGCACCAGTAGATTTGTTGTTGGTTAGATAGTGGTGATTACACGCCGCTTTATCACACTGCACATCATATTTTGGAGCCCACCGCGAGGGGGGTTAAGCATTGACAACACAGTACAGTTGCTGTTGTCGATCTCCAAACGCAAGTACAAGACATCGAATTGAAAGCACAGGCTGGACGCTAGAAGACCTAGACCCAAGCCTCGAAATTCAGATCGATATACACCTTCTCAAGACGAACAGTTCACACCAAGTTCGCCAAGTACATCAGCGCGAACTTTAAGAACCAGACCTCACGTTCCGGGATCACTCAAAGACGGTTATCCAGCCGACAAAGAGCGAGCCATCAAAGCACTTGCTGGAAAGAACGTTGAAATCAAGAGAAAGTCCAAGAAGAAAGCGAAACCGAAGTCACCGTCTCCTCCACCTGAATCAGAGCGACCAGAAAGTCCTTTGACCCCAGTACCGGATTCAGACAACGCGACCTTAGATTTCGAAATCAAGCAAGAAGAACCCGAATCAGACAGTCAATTCTTCTCCGACCTTAACGAAGATCCGCGAGAAATACCACTGCCAAGTTCACCCGAACCAGAGAGTATACCACTACCTGATTCACCCCAGTTAACACCAGTCAAAGAACATTCAGTGACACTATCAGACATCATGCCACCGAGAACGTTAGACCCAAACAAGTTCGTCTCTCCCGAGACGAAGACCCTGATCAAGAAAAAGGGGATTCCCCAGCAAGAAAGCAAGAATGCGCCAGTCTTCAAAAAGAGTCGTATCATCGACTTCTTCTTAAACATGGAGTTGTTGTTCTCGAACCATGAAATAGAGGATGACACGGCCAAAATCGAGTTAGCTGCGCTGTATGCCGGCACAGATAATCGCGATGTATGGTTCGTGATGCCTGAGTACATCGCTGGTGAGTGGGAAGCGTTCCGAAAGGCGGTTCTCGCGAGCTATAGCAAGGGTCCAGGCGACATCAAGTACTCTATTCATGATTTGCGAGACGCTATATCCGAATACAAGGAAGAAAAGGCTGGTACGAAGACGCGCTGGATGGCATGTCAGCGAGAAGTCGTGCATATCCTGAAGTACCTAGTGAAGAATGAGGACATCATGGAGAAAGCGGCAGTGGAACACATTCGAGGATGCTTGAAGCCAGTCGTCTGGGACGCTGTCTTCACCGGCCTCCGCACGAAGGCGTTACAAGCACAACCGCCTCCGGAGAAAATCACCTTCACGATCGATGAAGTAGTCGTGGCTACTAGCACCTACTTCAATTCCGGTATTCAGTACGCCGGAGTGAAGACCGAAATCGAGGAAAGCGAGTTCGGACGCAGTTTGCTACCCCCGGGGACGACGAAAGTCAAACTCGAAGATCTACAGGATATGAACAACTTGTTGTCTAGCTTTAGGGACACCATCAATGCACAAGAGAAGCGGCTCAACGAGACGCCCAACATGGTCCAGAAACTGCTTGAGTTGGTGCTGCAGAACCAACGAGAATCACGCCAACAGGCTTATACAGCCGAACCATCGGCTGCTTACTATCCGCAACCGATGTACAACATGGTGATTCAAAGCAGCCATATACCAGACATGGTTCGACCGGGACCAGGCATGCAGATGGGTCACGGTAACCAGGGGACTCGAGGTTTCATGAACGATGGGTGTTTCTATTGTGAAGACCCAGCCCATTTCATCGAGACCTGTGAGCAGCGTAAGAAGGACGAACAAGAAGGCTGGATATTCAAACCAGAAAACGTGCGGTGGTTCTTCCTGAAGAATGGGAAATCGATACCACGCAAAGCAATCTCTGGTGTAGGGTTTGAAAGTTCAGTTGTAAAAACCGAAAAAAACCGTTCAGAAAACTGAACTGAACTGCAAGTTCCACTAGAGATGAGCTCAGTTGAACAACTGCCAACCGGTTGCAGTTGTGAGTTGTTCACATCAGTGAGTTAACATTTAACCATAGTAAAACCGGTTGCAACTGGTTAAACTGCCCCGCAGTTTAACCAGTTGCAACCGGTTAAAACCGCTCACAAGGCCTCCCAAATAAAATGAACCCCCAGGAATCGAACCCGGGGAGTTCTGACCACCAAAGACACCATTGCATCAGTGAGGCTATTTTTCCACTTGGCCATATGGTCACATTCGTTCTGCCATACATGGCTACAGATCGACTCCTTTTGACCTCTGACAGGCAGTCGTAAATACCTCTGACAGGCAGGGGTAAATCGTGCAGTGCAACCGATTTATTGTTAACCCACGGAGTTGAAACCCATCCTGGTAAATAAATACACACAATAAATTCCAATAAATAGGCACAATAATTAGGCTACATTCTCCTCCAACTCGTACGATGCCCCCCCGCCGTAAACGCCCCGAACCTGTAGAAGACGAGATTTCATCCAGTGAAGACGATGATCCAACTGCAACTGCCGGAGATGAAGCAAGTGGAACAGGCGACGATGACGAAGACGAGGAGGAGGAGGAGGAGGAGGAGGAGCCTGTGGCGCCCATGCGAAAGACGCGAAGCAGGGCAACTGCCAAGGCCAAGGCCAAGGCCACACCCAAGGCCAAAGCAGCGGCCAAAAAGCCGACAAAACGGAAAAAAGCGGCGGCATCCAAAAGTACGGCTCCACCAGCCCGAAAGCGCCAGAAGACCACACCGAAGGAGGTGGTTGAGGTGCCAGAGGAATCCGATCCAGAGGTATGTTAACTCACCATTGTCGTACTTGGGCATTGAACACCGGGCAGGTTGTTGAGCTGCGCCATGATTCGAGTCTTCCTGCCATGAAGCCTGTTCGAAAGGCTGCCGAAGACGTCCACCTTATCTTTTCGCATGTGGTTGAAGTGGAGTTTCATGATGCAAAGGCGGAGACGAAGACTATAAAAAAGGGACGCTGGTGTCAGGTCTGCAAGTAAGTTTGAATTGAACATAAAATAGACAGCGACTCACGCTATGCAGGGCAAATCCCAACATATCCGAAAAGAATGGAAAGACCCCGGCATGGTTTTCTGACTCTACATCCACTGCCCGGGGACACATCCGAAGTGCGCACTACCCGCTCTATGCAAAGCTCTGCAAAGAAAAAGGGATCGAAGAACACCATCACGCCCAGCCCCGGGAGGTGTTAAATGCGAAGATAGAGGCAGCGGCAGCTGCAAAGGCGGCGGCAGAAAACGGCGGGGTGGCTCCAGGAACATTGACATCCATGGGGTTTGCGAAGAGGGTCGGACCAACGGAGTTTTCCAAGGAGAGTGCACTCGAGCACACCGCGAAGTTTATCGCAGCAACTAGCCAGGTAAGCATGCAGCCAAGTCAGAAATTGATAACGCACTTATGCGTGTCCAGAGCTACGCCACTGCCAATAGCCTCTTCTTTCGAAACGTCCTCTTTTCCATGCGCCCATCCAGTAAAAGCTCTGAGTTTCCGAGCACCCACAATGTCACAACATATCTCCATAATCAGTTCATCGTGGCAATTGAAGAGGATAAAAAGGAAGTTGCGGTGGGTTAACAAATATACTATGTACAACAAGTACTCACCCCCGTGCAGCAAGCAATCGGTCTCCTTGGCGGCACTGGGGATTCATGGTCAGCAGATAACAACAAACGCCCATATCTTGGAGGAACCGGTATCTTTGTTCGCGTCGTCAGAATCAAAGGAAAGATGTGTTGGTCCATGAAGACGGTGATGCTGGGCTTCAAGCCCATTGAAGGCAAGCATGACGGCGATAACCTCGGCCGCTACTTCATCAGCATGTGCATTCGGATGGGGATTATCGATCCAGTCAAGAAGACGTCGAAGGTAAGTGTGCAAGAGCGGGGTTTGTTTGGTTATGTATTGACGATTGCCAACAGCTTGGGCCGATCACGTTGGACAATGCTTCCAACAACTCTACCCTCTCAGAAACCGTCGAAGCGGTGCACAACGGCCTTGGCCTCGAATGGAAGGCGTCTCGAAACCAGCTCTCGTATGTAGGCGGAGACAATGATTGGCTCTCTACTGATTTTCGTTAGATGTCTTGCTCATGTTGTCAATTTGGCCGTGGGTGATTTTATGACGTCCGTCACCTCAGTTGCCGCCCTCGAGTCCCGGGATGCCATCTGGAACTACGACCCCGAACAGCCAGACAATCGCGTAATGAACAACAAGTTGGATGTCATTGCGTTCTTGCGCACTCTTGGTATCAAGGCCCGTCTTAACTCATTTCACAACCAGCTTTGTTAACCCACCCATTCGTATGCTCAGATACAATCATCTGGCCAGCGCATCGAAGACTTTCACAAGATACAGGTCAACGAGTGTGATATTCCTACGGCCCTCTCGATGATTCTTCATGGCAATACACGTTGGGGAACCGCCTTTGGAATGATGGACCGCGGCATCACCTTGAAGAAGGTGCGGCTATTCTGCTCATCTCCTATTCATTTCTTTCTCACATTCTTCAGCCCATCAATCTCTTCATTGCAAAGGCCGACGTGATCTATGGACCCATCACCACTCTGCGCAAAGACGGCAAATTGGTCAAACACATTCCGTGGTCCGCCTTTCAGATTGATGATGCAGGCTGGGATCATATTGCAGACTGCCGTGCCATACTCCAAGTGCGCTCACTTTCTGACATGACATCAATTTGTTAACACACCGCAGGATGCGAATGAAATACAACAAATCTTTTCGGCCCAGGAGCATGCAACCATACATTTGGCACTTCCAGGCATGGAGAGTCTCATCACAAAATGGGAAAAGAAGCGTAAAAATGACCGTTATGCCCTCTATCATGATGCTCTGGATGCGGCTCTAGCCAAGGCCGGGAAATACTACAAGGCCTTTGATGGAAAACCTTGGATTATTTTGGGCATGTGTACGTGCTCATTTGTCTGATCTTGGGACGTCCTCTTGGCTCATCTCCAAGTACAGTTATCCATCCGTATTACAAGTTGGAGTGGATTCGTCTTCATTGGGGAGGTGCCTTGGAACAGGCAGCTGAGATTGCTGCCGGCAACAAGAAGGCCAAGAACTGGCATGACGAGGCCGACAAGATTGTAGAGGAGGCAGTGAGTTATCAATATTGCCTAACCCATCCTCCTCACATTTCTTCAGATGGAGAGTTATTGGTCCAAGCGGCTCACCTTTGATGACGACAACGACGCCAATGTTTCCGATGATGACACCTTCGACAGTGAAGAAGAGGAGCAGCCCGTTGTAATGCAGCCACCTCCCGGTGAGGTTGAGGACGAAGACGACGAGGACCCTGCACTTGCTTATGCTCGCCACCGTAAGAATCTGGCCAATAGAAAGGCTGCTGGATTTGCGGGATGGCAAGCAGAGCTCCATGCATACTCGAAGGACATTCCCTCTAATGCCAAACCGGACATGGACTTGTGCAAGTACTGGGAGGTGAGTTAACATTCCTCTCTTATACCACAGTTGTAATGTGTAAATGATTCAGAAATCGTGTCGCCGTTATCCAACTGTAGGTCGTCTGGCGCTAGATGTTCTGCCTGTCCAAGCATCCTCCGTACCATGTGAACGCCTTTTTTCTGCCAGCAAGCAGGATGCCGATCAACTGCGTGCACATATTGGACCTCTTCGTTTTGAGCAGACGCAGGTCTTGAAATATCGATGGAGAAAGGAGGGTGTAGACTTTGCAAAGACTAACGGCGCAATTCGAGAGGTGGTCACAGTGAGAGAATATGAGGCCCTGCTGGCTGATGATATGGAGATGATGCACCTGGACAAGATACTGGTACCCCCTTCTTAGTGTAAATGTATGATATAATTGCTCTTGATGCACCCATGAGGCTCGAAGAATTTTTGCACATGAGAACGAATTGATAGAGGCGGACTACAGTACACCGGCCCTGCTGTATTGTTAACCCACAAAGATACCTCAACCGCATCCTCCTCTACTGTACATCCTTGGCACCACTAATGGTCTCCTGCTTTGAGAGGCGGCGCTGACGTTTGGAGAAGTTGTTCATGGAATGGATGCGGCGTTCAGAAAGGGAGTAATTGGCGGGTTGTTTGATTTTAGCTGCTCGAGGCATGGCGTCGGAATTGATCCTGAGAAAACTATTCAGTGGCGGCAGAAGGAATCGAATAGAAACATACCGGAAACGACGCTGCTCTTGCTTGCGCCTGATTTCTGCCCGATTTTTAGCACGATATGTGGCAGCCTGCTCATTGTGCTTGTCACGATGCTGTCCATGCTGAGCAGCGTCAAGTTTCCGTTTAGCACGCAATCTTGCCATGCACTCTGCAGACTTCCGACGTGCCTCCAGACGCTTTTGTTCCAAGGTTGGGGCGGGACGGAGCTTCATGTCCGTGGTAGTGAGCATGGATGGCACGGGAGGATGTCTACGACGATGTTGGACAATGAGCGGCTCGTCGTCCGATGAATCACTGCCAGATGAATGGCTGGATGGCTCGCCATCAGTGTCGGATAGGGAGGGGGAAGGCGAGTGTAGCAACTGGTCCCGAGGAGTGAGTTGTTGCCCAACGGATATGGTAAGGCTCCAGATAACGGCTGCATCATATTCCTTGCAGTACATATCCCGCTGTGTATGAGTTCGCGCATTGCGGTAGTCTGCGGCAAAGGCAGCAGCCGCATGCACGGGGTTGGTGTGGTAGCGCGGTTGTTTAAGTCGGGGCATGGTGATGGTCCGAGTACAAGTAACAAGGCGATCACACTTGATCAACTTGCTCTAACGTTAGAGGAAACAGCCACCCGTTCATGGTATGAGCAGACCTGGGCATTTACTTCTTGGTAGCTAAGACATGACAAATAGTACTTGCAAAAATTAAACTCCCTAGGCCTTGCTTTGAGCATGGATGTTGGTTCTGCAAATGTGTGTGTTAACAAAAATAAATGCGAATCCAGCCTTCTTGTGAAATGAGTTAAAAATACTTGCTTATGAAATGAGTTAGTCACATCGATCGGACATCAAATTTGATTCTCCTCATTCTCTCCTCTCAGCCATCACCACCCAGCATGGTGGACGCGTCCACGGGTGACGGCCGACACGCATCCTCAACATCCGTATACCGATACTTCACGATCGAATTGGCGGAGGATGCCGCCCTTCTCTACCGCAGCGATCAGCAGAGCGCTACTTCGGCGCGCGACTATGACCTCCGGGCTCTGAGGTACGACATTGCCTACTTGATGCGGGGCTCGCGACACGATTGCACCGACTTCATCGTACGCGATCAGCTCCCCAACATCGACCGGCCACGCAGCCCATCCCCGCCATCATCCCCAGACCCAGACCCACCTGCGCTCCCACCCGCCCAATCACTCGTTTCGAACGATTACGGCAGCGATGATGAAGACGGCGCCATGGACGACGCGCCTTGGGAGTGGGAGTGGCAGTTTGGCAGCCGTTCTCCCTCCCCAGCTTCCTCTCGCCTCTCGATATGGCCTACTTCGGTCACAGTGCGAACGCCGTCCCCCGACTCTTCCAGTAGCGACGAGGAACCTCTCCTCGTCGGCTACCGCCGCCGTCATCCACCACCGCCTGCCCCACCTGCCGTCGACCCCGCCGCATCTGCCGCCGATGACGCCGGGCCATCGGTTCGCGTGCGCCCGCGTGTAAGGCCGCTGCCACAGGCCGCATGTTCATCTTCCACCCGCACCCATCATCCTACGCGCAAATGACGCCGCGTTTCCAGTACAGCATCCTCTAGTGATGACGCGGATTCATCGCAGCATCCTACGCGCAAGCAACTCCGCGTTTCCAGTAGTGATGACTCGGACTCATCGTATCAGGCCAGCACCGCCGCCGATGAGGACGAGGACGCTGATGACGAATCCGACGCGAAAACTGGTCAAAGTAGCGACGACGGCGGCCGCCACCGTTCTCCGTCCCCCACACTCATCCCGCCCTTGCCATTTGGACCAGCGCGTGGTCGATTCCAACCAAGTGCCGCCCAGGTTCGTGCAGCACGGATGGAGCATGAGCAAAAATCATCGAGTGGCAAGCGCAAGGGACGAACAGTGGCCGCAGAGACGTCCGGCACCTCGACTCAGCCCAGTAGAAGGGGTCGTCCGCGCATCCGGGGAGCACCGCGGGGCCCCACAGTCAAGGGGGCAGCACGCAAGAAGAGCAGCGATCCGGACTACCAGGAGTATCGCAAGCGCGCGGCGCGTGCGGGGATGGCAAAGCATCGTGCGGCAATCAATGAGGACCCCGTTCTACGCGAATTGTACCGCGTCCAGCATCGGGAAGAAATGGCAGCTTATCGCGCACGCAAAAGAGGGTGTGTGGCATTTTCCATTAGCAGAAATGATAACCCACACAATGTACAGAGCTACTACGCGGTCGAAAACATCTTCCAGACGTGCCGCGAAGAAGGGGCGTAAGAAAGACACGGAGACAGAGGAGGAGGAAGTGGACGAGTTGGCGGGCGATTGCAGTGACGAGGAACGCGATGCGCCGCACCGACGAGATGGCAGTGGTGGCAGTGGTTCTGCTGCTGGGCCGCGGCCGCGTCGTATTGCCGCCGCTTGAAGTTGGTTCTTGTATCTTGGAAGTGGGTCATTGTTCATTTGGAGCACCGAGTCAATATGTATATGCTATGAATTGGATTGAAAATGATTATTGGGTTATCAAAGTAGATACAAATACTAAAAGTAAGAAAGGCAAGAGAAGGGGGCGGGATACAATTGTGAACGCGGCGCCCGGGACAGTCCGCTGGTCAAAACTGCGCCGTTCATAAGCACCCTTATCAACGGCGCAGTTTTGGCAAGCGGAGCATCTGGGCGGGGCTGGGAAGGGTGGGTGATGCGGGGTATCATGGCCCCGAGGAGGCGTGCACAGCGTCGCGGGTCGTGGCGGGGGTTGGCGGGGGGAGAATTGGCCGCAGTGGCCGTGGTCGTCCATGTCGTCGCCATCGTCATCCTAGTCGTCGCCATCGTCATCCTAGTCGTCGCCGTCGTCGTCCTCGTCGTCGCCACCGCCGTCGTCCTAATCGTCCCGGTCGTTGTCCCGGTGGTCGTTCAGCGTCACCGTAGTCGTCCTGCGTGGAAGTCGTCCTGCGTGGTCGTCCGGCGTCGCGGTCTGGAAGATCCAGATCTACTGATCAATCAGTAGATCAAACGGATGGGCCAGCAAAAATCTGGCCAATCCGCGTAAGAGGCACGCACCTGATGAGGGCGCCCGCATCCAAGCGGCGCACCCCATCTCTGCGGACAGGCCCCACCCATGTTCCATCCATCGTCGGGGTGGCCATCGGGAAGTCATGAGCGTCCGCGTTCGGCGTGGCCGTCGTCGTTGTCCCCGATAGTGGCCGTTGCAGAGAGAGCGAGACCAATGATGTCATTGGTCTCGGTCCGTCCAAAGCTGGGTCGGGTTGAACGCCGATTCAGACTCTGGACTCGCCACGACGACGATGGCAGCATGCTGCTTGTCGTCGTCGTCGTCCTTCGCAACGCTGCTGGCGATGCATCGTGCCTCTTGTGCGGCGCGCATCTGTTACAGTCTCGAGATTAGATATGGGCACCCTAAGGTAAGTGCCTGCACATGATGTTTGCATATACTTTGTTGACTGCTTGGTTGTCTTCACTTGCTCTCAACCACCACCTCAAAAGCAAGCAGCGCGCCTTGCTGCCGTGAACTTCGGCCAAGGTAAGCTCGTCTTCCACTCATGTTTTTTTCTCTTCCTTCCTTCTCCCACCACCCCCACTCCGGCGTGTCGTGCCCGACGACTCGACCATGGGACGCGACCGCATGGCGCGTCGGAGTGAGGTTCTTTTATTTTTTCTCTTTTCTTGTCTTGTTCCCTCCCCGGTCAATGCTGACGTTCTCCATTCAGCAATGGGGCGCACGACGCGCTCCGGGAAGATTTTCACGCCATATGCCGACTGCGAAGTCGTGACAGTCGACGTCGACGTCGAGGATCTCCTCCGTCTACGTTTCGCAGAACTTGACGCGCTTGGAGACGACGCGTCTGATCAGGACGATGACCTTGAGGGCTCCGATGGCGATGAAGACGGCCGCGACGACGTGTCGGACGGCGCGTCTGACAACAACGAGGTGCGTGCCTCGCCATGTGAGACTCTACTCACACACTAATCCACCCCCCTCTGCTGGATAGCCGGCTCCCCCAGACGCTCGCCTTGCCCATCCCAGGCCGCACACCCCCCCCCTCCGCCCCGTTGAGGCGCGTAACCCTGCCAAACAACCCCGCCCTCTCTTCGTCCGCTCCCCCCGCTCCCCCCGCCGACTATGCCGCTCCCTCCCTGCGGCTCCCTCATCAGCAACCCCCGCACGCCCCCTCTGGTCCCCCGCACGCCCCCTCTGGTCCCCCGCACGCCCCCTCTGGTCCCCCGCACGCCTCCCCTTGTCCCCCGGACCCCACCCCCTCTCCCCCTCCGCCCCCACGTAATCACCAGGCGCGGAGCTCCAAGCAACGCCGTGCCGCCAAGCGTCGTCTTGTGCAGGATGCGACTGGGGACGGGGTGAAGGGCGTATGCAAGAAGCGCCGCGCAGGAGCAATGGACGATGTCGAGATGGTGGACATTGATGCCGCTTACCTCCCCGTCAACTCTTCCGGTTTCGGGGGCCTCCGGCGTAAACCCCCTCCTGATAAACGAGATGCTGTTGCCCTGCAGCACGAGGCGGGGTTTCGATATCTCGGCCACAACGGAGACGGCACGATTCTGGTGGTTGATCGCCACGGTCGACTGTTGATCGTTATTGGCGGTCGCCCTCGCGACAAGGTTCGCTGGAAGGAGGAAGTTGAGGATGAGATCGTTCGTGCCATCGAGGAGGGTAAGGTGGGGGTGCACTTCTCCAAGAAGGAGAAGAAACATAAGCGCGGGCCCTTTCCCGCCACTGCCATCGGCATATCATATGGGGGTGGTGAGATGGTCAGTACTTCCTGCCACATGCAATGCAGCAACTGACCCCCACTCTCGACAGCGGCCGGGGAACCGACGTCTGTCAAAAAGTGTACGGCGATACATGGAAGGACTGCTGGGAAACCGGGCGATACAGCGTCTTTCGGGCTTCGTTAACTGTGAGTACAATCTGGTGAGTTAACATTATCTAAGCCTTCTTTTCTAGCTCTGTTCCGCACCTACAACCCCGGCATGTACGAAGAGTACGCCGCTCATCAAGAGCAGCTGCATGCATCGGATCCCCGTCTACGACAAAACTTTGAGAACAGCGTGTTCTCCTGCACCACTGTCAACAGTGGACCCGCTACAGTCACACTCCCACATGCTGATAGCGCGAACAAGCCGGACGGCTGGTGCGCCATCAGTCCTTTTGGACCGTATAACCCCAAGCTCGGTGGTCAGCTGGTATGCTGGGACTTGAAACTCATCATTGAGTTCCCTCCTGGTTGTACCACCTTCATTCCATCAGCCATCGTCGTCCATTCGAATTGTCCCATTCAACCTGGCGAGCGACGCTATTCGATCACACAATATACCGCAGGAGGTCTCTTCCGATGGGTTGCTAATGGTTTTCAGACGGAGGAGGCACGACTTGCTCGAGCCACTGCAGTGGAGAAAGAGCAATACCGGAAGGACCGCGAGAGTCGTTGGAAGCGCGGACTTCGATTCTTTCCAAAGATTGTGTAGTATCTCGTGTCCATTGTGTACAATTATTTGTTAACTCACATCCATGTATATATGAACTTGTTTTTTTTTTCTGTACGTGGCATTGCAGTTAGCCAACTTGGGGCTCTGAAAAGGATAAGGACCACGTCCATCTGGCGCAGTGGTTAGTGCTGTCCCACATATCTGGTGGGAATGCTAAAGAATGGCCCGGGTTCGATTCCTGGGCGGTTCATTTTGCAGCTGGCTGCCGGGAAAACCGGTCTTTAACTGGTTGTGACCGGTTTAACCGCTCTGGGGGTTAAACCGGTTGAACTGGTTCTGACAACTGTGCTGTAACCGGTCTTTCGAGCAACTGCAGTTCAGTTGCAAGTTGCATGAATAACTCTACAATCAGGTTGCAGTTCAGTTGCAGTTGTGTGAAAATATAGGTAAAAAACTTAACTGAACTGAACTTTCAAACCCTACTCTGGTGTGAAGCCCAGTGAGTTCGTTCGTCGATTCAAGGAAGAACAGCTCAAGAACATTCGCGTGCAGAACGCGATGGGCAATGAAGAGGACTACTTCGCGCCGGATGACTTCACGTACGATGGTCAAGCAGTGTTTTTGACGGCGATGGGAAACGGAGGTCAACAGGGTTTCAACTAGGCTCGATGAGAGGAGGACTCGGACCTACATCCCAGTACCTGGAGAGCCAAAACGTTGTACGCACACGAAGCAGTCCCCGAGAAGTCCCTAACCAGCCGAAGGACGAACCGGTTCAAAAAGGACCTGGTACCAGCTGGAAGAAGGACCGGGTTGTCGTCGAGATTCCGCGACGAGTCAAGTTCGCGCCTGTTCAACCAGCGCAACCTCCTGCAGAGGAGCCACCAAAGATAGTGACGGAAGACGCTTCGGAATCAGAATCGGAAGTGGAAGAGGACAAACTTGACGAACTCAAGGACGCCCTTAACCAGCCAGAACCTGAACCGGAGAAAGTCGACCTGAAAGCGACAGATTCAACTCTGCCTGATAAAATTAAAGAGAAAACCAAGTCCTACAAGCGTGAATCGAAGCTCAAAGAACTGCTCCGTCTCAACCCACAATGGGAGGAGATGTGGAAGGCGTTGTTACCTGAGTCGTTACTGGCTACTAACACCGCGTGGCAGAAGAACTTGCTCGATACGCTGAAGGCCAAAAACGTGAAGGTGAACCTCCAACAGGATGCTTCACCGACGTACGCTGTATTCAAAGTCACAGCAGAAAAGACAGCGCACATGCCGGAAGGCGCTATCGTAGTTGAAGACCCAGTAGAGCAATTCTACAACCAAACTGGTTATACAGGTCTATATCATGTACTACGATCGAATGTGGCGCCTGAAAACGCTGATTTGCGAACAATGTGGCCCCTGGTCAACAAGAGCGGACGAAAAGAGAGTCTACTCGACGGGGGATCGCAGATCGCGTCGATGTCGTTAAAGGCAGCACTGGAGTTGGGGATCTCCTACGATCCAAGTTTCACCATAACCATGGAGAGCGCGGATAAGAGTCGAACACAGACCCTTGGCCTGGCCAGGAACGTGCGGTTCGACTTCGAGGGGATCATCTACTATCTCCAGTTGCACATTCTTAAGGATCCAGCGTACGAAGTCCTGCTCGGACGACCATTCGAAGTTGTGTCAGAGATCAGTCTGCATTCAACTGCGAATGGTGATGTGATCACTACGATAGAGGACCCTGGGACAGGCAAGAAGTTGACCTGCCCAACCTACAAACGGGGTCAAATGCCCAAGAATCTGCTACCACAAGGTTCACACGATACCCCGCCGGGTTTTCAGAACCGCTCAAGGAATTGAAGCAAGAACAAGGAGAGGTGGTACTCATTCTCGAAGCTGATAGCCAAGGCAATGTCGTCGTCAAAGAAACATACACCCCGGCAGAAGAGGACGGAGCGTTTGACCGCGGTGTGCTATCCAGCCTTTACCTGAAGAAATCGGCTGCGAAAGTGCAAAGGCTGGTTAAGCCATTACGCAACAAGTACGCGTATACGGTGCCAGTGGACGCGAACTACACTGTCCCGATGCCTGAAAGTAAGCACCCCATCGAGACACACCAAGACAGTCGCGTCTTTGGGTTTCGAAAGCTGTTTAACTTGAAGGAAATCGCCGAAGATGTTCAAGAGGACGAACATGTCTCCCGAGTCACTATGAATCTGTTTCACGGTGTGCCAATTGGACTCAGTCAAATGTTCAACGACTACACGGTCACGATGCCCAGGGACTACATGGGAGAAGCGCGAGAAAAGTTCTTCGAAGCCAAACGCTTATCAAGGCGTCGAGGGGTGTTTGCTACCAAGAAGTACAAACCGGTGCACCTCAAAGTAAAGTCGCACCTAGGAACTCTACCAGAAGAGTTTCGCATTCAAAGGCACATTCATGGAGACCCACTTAAGGGCATGCCCCAACTGTCGAAGTTACCGTTCAAGTTCCAGCCCACCGGCCGTTATACAACCGAACGAAGAACCCAGTTACAAGCTGATCACGCTGGCAAGTTCTTGTGGGAGGCGGAACGCGACTTGGTAGACCAAGTAATGTGCCTGCAGAATGAAGGATTTGCCTGGTCGGAAGATGAGAAAGGGAGCTTCAAGGAGGAATACTTCCCACCTGTTGATATGCCGGTCATCCCGCATACACCTTGGGTGCTCAGAAACATCCCCATACCGCCAGGCATCTATGAAGAAGTGTGTAAGATCATCAAATACAAGATCGACACGGGTGTGTACGAGCCATCGAACTCCTCGTATCGCTCGCGATGGTTTTGTGTGGTCAAGAAGGATGGCAAGAAACTGCGACTAGTGCACAGTTTAGAACCGTTAAACGCGGTCACCATCGCGCACTCCGGACTGCCCCCTGCTACAGAAGAACTAGCAGAAGCATTCGCGGGCCTCTCATGTGGGGGAACGTTGGATCTGTATGTAGGGTACGACGAGCGGATGCTAGCTACGGCGTCGAGGGACATGACAACCTTTTCGACACCGTACGGAGCGCTCAGATTACGGACACTGCCCATGGGCTGGACGAATTCCGTCCCCATCTTTCATGACGACGTCACATACATCTTAAGGGATGAAATACCAGCATTTACGAGGCCCTACATCGACGATGTACCAGTGAAGGGACCGGTGAGCAGGTATATTCAGCCAGACGGTACATTTGAGACGTTGCCCGAGAATCCTGGCATCAGACGGTTCGTATGGGAGCATTGTACGAACATGATGCGCATCATACAACGAATGAAGTACGCTGGAGGAACTTTCTCGGGCATCAAAGCGATCATTTGTGCTGAAGAAATCGTAGTAGTTGGATATGTCTGTACATATGAAGGTCGAAAACCCGCGGAAGATCGAGTCAAAGTGATTTCGGACTGGCCACCGTGTCAGACCCTCACTGAGGTCCGTTCATTCCTGGGGACAGCAGGGATCTTCAGGGCATTCGTGAAAGATTACTCGAAGAAGGCATATGCCTTAACTAGGCTGACCAAAGGGCTGGTTAAGTTTCAATGGGAAGAAGCGGAACAAGCGAGCATGGACTCACTTAAGGAGGCCATACGAACTTGTCCAATGTTGAAACCGTTACGGTACGAGTGGTCGACACCAGTCATACTATCCGTGGACACCTCTTATCAAGCCGTCGGTTTCTACTTGTCACAATTCGATCCTGGCGATCCCAAGAAGCAGTACTTCGCGAAATTCATGTCAATTACACTCAATGACCGTGAAGCTAGATACTCGCAAGCCAAGCGAGAGCTGTACGGACTGCATAGAGCCCTAGCATACTGCAAGTATTACCTGTTGGGATGCCGAAAGTTGAAGATTGAAGTTGATGCAAAGTACATAAAAGGAATGTTGTCAAACGTCGACTCGCTGGCCAACGCCAACTTGCAGAGATGGGCCAAAGAGATACTGATGTATCACTTCACACTAGTTCATGTACCAGGCAAGGTACATGGCCCGGACGGCCTAAGTAGGCGCCCTGCGACCGACCAAGACGAAGTAGTGCCGAAACCAGCAGATGAAGAAGCTGACGAACTCCAAACGTTCGAATACGAGGCGCCAGAGGACCTTCCGGCGAAGGATGAGCCTCTAGAATTCGATAGTTTTAAGGACAAGATCGACACTCGAACAGGATTCATGCAAAGTGTGACTTCGAGTGAAGGTTTAGAAATGCCTGACGACTTGAGAACGAAGCTCTCTGGCCTCCGTCAATGTGCTATGGCTATGGAAGAGGTCGAGGAATGGGTCGGAACAGACACCTTCCCCGACGGTCGACGATCGGATCGCGAGCAGCAATGGGAACGACTTCTACCAGAGTTACCAACGCTGCTCGAGACCGGCACAACGCAGTCAAAACACTTGTCGAACCTCGAAAAGTCGCAACTAGAGCGGTGGAAGTCAGAATTCTTCATGCGCAACGGTCGACTGTATCGGCTGGATAAGGACGGCGAACATAAGAGAGTTCTCCAGAAGCACCACAGAATGGGAGTCGTCAGAATGTTACACGACAAGAGTGGCCACAAAGGGCAGTACTCAGTGCAACGGCTGGTTAGCAAGCGATTCTGGTGGCCAGGACGTGAGGCAGATGTGAAATGGTATGTACGCACATGTCTACTCTGTCAAAAGCGACAGAAGAAGAACATTCACATCGAGCCCGTCATCACAACGACGCCAGGCATCTTTGAGCGAGCATACATTGACACGTTTAAGATGCCTAACTCAGGTGCAAAAGATAAGAATGCGAAGTACAAGAATTACAACGCTGTAACAGTAGCACGATGTGGACTCACCGGCTGGCCTGAAGCGAGAGCATTGGTCAACGAAACAGCAGAGACACTCGGAGAATGGATCTTCGAGGACATCCTGTGTCGGTGGGGATGCTTGAAGGAGATTGTGACCGACAACGGACCAGCAATCAAGAAAGCAATAAGGCACATCGAAGAGAAGTACGGTGTCATAGGCATCCTGATCACCCCATATAACAAGCAAGCAAACGGAAAGGTCGAAAGAGGCCATTGGGACATCCGCCAGTCACTGTTCAAAGTGTGTCGAGGCGACCCTGAAACCTGGCCAGCATACTTGCACGAAGTGTTGTGGGCAGAAAGGATCACCGTTAAAAGGTCGATTGGGACCTCACCATTCTATGCAGTAACTGGGTGTGACCCTATTTTACCGCTGGACATTGAGGAGGTAACCTGGTTGATCGACACCCCAGACAAGATCGTGTCACATAGTGACCTCATCGCGTCAGGCAATGTACCCAATCCTTGGCAAATAGAAGTGTCGAGAGGCATCGAGACCGGATGGCAATTGTGAGCTCGTAGGCACAGCCACAATATTCGGGACTCGGACCGATCGCGTCAGGCCCCGCCGGGGGAATTTTTTTGAAAAATGACCCGGGATATTGCCCAATGCAGCGCAGTACTGCACTAATACCCTCGGGTTCCCGGCATTCATAGTATCTCGCTTTGATAGGCCAGGATAGGCCTGGCAAGATGCCACTCGCCGCACCCATCTCAATTGGGCCAAGTCCGACACAGTACGTGCACCTTGTCCCGATTGGGCCAGCCAGCAAGTCCAACCAACATACCAACTTCAAGTCTCCAAGTCCAACCAACACGCCGACTGCCAGTCCTCCACATACAAGGCGATGACGAATGCCTACCTCAAACAAGCTATGTATTTCACGTCCCGCTCCTTTCAATCAAGAAGTTTCGTTGATTTGATCTATCTACATACAACACGATCTCACGTACTAGATATACTCTCTGCCCATAAGTACCCGTAAACGAAAGTAGAATGTCCGAGAGAGAATATATGGAAGAACTAAGATTACTGCTCACAAAAAAAGACAAGACCGAGATACACAAGATGATACACGATCACATAGAATTACCGGCAGCCGTAAATACCCACCTCGTGTCCTCCACAGCAGCCAACCAGTCCTCTCTCGCCTTGGCCTGACGCTTCTTGGCAGTGATTTGATCGACGCTCCGACCCCACCACGCCAAGCAGGCAACAACGGAAAAAAACCCATTGATCCCGGGCTTACGAACTCCAGCCCAGGAACCCATACACCGGTGCTTGGCCGTCAATGCAACGTCGGTACCTGCAACACCCCTCCAAGAAGGCTGAATGTTGCTCCACCAGGTGCAGAACTTTGAGACGAAGGGATCGTATTCGTCGACCTTGACAAAGGTGTAATCCGGAGTGCGTCGAGACTTGATCCATTGGGCAACTTCAGCAGGGCGGCCCTTCGAGGGTAGAGCAGCGCGGTCGTTGCGAAATGCATCCCTGGCCTCCATGACCGTCCATGCGAAGATGAGAGACATCCAAGCATCGTCCTTCAAGCTATTTCCGGCGTCTCCATCGAAGAGCAAGTACTCGCGGGCTTCGCGGAACCACTGAGGCCAACCCTCCTTCTCAAGAAGGTGCAGGTCGATTGGAGGGGCTTCTCCACCATCATCCACAAGATCACCGTTGCTGTCCTCCCCCCCCCTTGGCTCAGCGATAACGGACCTCTTCTCACTCTCGCTCTCGCTATCAGAGGAATCGCTAGCTGTTGGGGAGGGAACCGAAGGACGAGGCGGAGGCGCAGAAATCTCGTCAGGGATCACAGGCGGAGGAACTTCGCCAGCTGTTGGGGAGGAAACCGAAGGACGAGGCGGAGGCGCAGAAATCTCGTCAGGGATCACAGGCAGAGAAACTGGATTGGGAGTCAAGACCGTGGCAGCACGCGTGGTGGTGGCAGTGGCTTCCAGCGTCCGCAAAGCGTCTGTTGCTCGCGAGGATTGGGGACGCAAAGGAGAAATTGCGACGCGGGGGTGAGTGCGGCGCGAAGGAGAAAAGACAGTGGCGGTGGGGCGTCGAGGAGACGTCGTCAAAGACGTGAAGCTTGGTACGGCCGGGCGTCGAGGAGATGTAAAGCTTGGTACGGCCACTGGCCTGTTAGTGACAATCGGGCGGCGCATGTCGTATCCATCGTTCGGTCCTCCTACAGTCCATGGAGCGACATCACTGCCCGAGGAAGAGAAGTTAGAGTACGCGTTACCAGAAGGCCCCGGCTCCAGCAGCTGCGGGTCGATGTTGCCAAAGTCGATATCTGGCTCGTCAAAGGCGATCAACCCCGAGCTGGCGTCTAAAGGAGGGACGACGTTCGAGGCGGAGTCGGGAGGGACGACGTTCGAGGCGGAGACGGGAGGGACAACGTTCGAGGCGGAGACGGGAGGGACAACGTTCGAGGCGGAGGATGAGGAGTCATTCGGCTCGGAGCTCGACGTGGCGAAAGAGTCTCTAATCATCTCCAAGGTGCGGTCGGTATCGGGAATCGTCGCTGGCAACTGGCGACGTGTCTTCGCGCGACTACCCCCATCTCCAGCAAACGCCAACCCACGAGCAGCTCCCGCAGCGGCAGTCTCAGCCGCCGACTTCTTCCCTTTCTTTTTGGGCCGTTCGTCCGCATCTCCAACAACAGCTCCGTTCCGCTTCTTTGTCTGACGCGTCCCCGGCTCGGCCTGTCCCTGTGCGGAGGCGATCTCCACGTCGCCGAAGAGAATGGGAGTGTTGGCGTGGGCAGAGTGGTTGTCGACGAGCCAAGCTGGGCCGTCTGGGGTCACCACGAGTCGAAGCATCCGCATACCGGGTGGTTGGTCTTCGAGTTCCTTGGCAGCCTCCTCCAGGTCCTGCGCAGGCGGCAGTGCTCGAGATTGTTCTATTTCCGCATCTGCTCGGATGATCAGCCAAGCTTCTTGCCACGAGAAAAGATACGGAGAACGTACTCGAGTTTTTCCAACACCATGTGGAGAAAGCGTTGACCCACAAAGGGTAGGAGCCATAGTGGTAGTATTTAGGCAATTAGCCTCGATAGTTATCGAGGGAACATGAATGCAAATTATCGATAGTTATCGAAGCACAGCTATCAGGCTTTGGCTGAGTCAGCATCTGCAAATATTTATGTTAAAAGATTATCATAATTATCACAATAACAAGCACATATATATGTTTTAATAAGATAGTTTCAACATGTTCATAAATTAGTAGGAGTAATTTGATGACATGATCATAAGTTTTGCATTTTGAAGCAGTCACAGAGTAGGCCAATTACCATATATGGAACTGTACTTTTACTCTTTATTATTGATAGTATACATCATTATTGAGGATATATTATGTCGTATAGTCAATTCTAATCTTATTTCATATTATAAGGAAGACGTTTTCGACCCTCTGGGTCGAAAACAGATACCCCAACCCCTAACCTTTAACCTTAACCGGTCTATCTTGATGATTATGCTGAAATCGCACTTAGGTTGCTTGTCGCAACCTAAGTTCTTATATATTTTAACACAAGGCTATATTTGCAATCAGATAATACTAGGTCAAATTACGAAGAGGATATTCCTTGATAGTTATCGGTATCGATAACTATCGACCATTTGACAATAGGTTCCATCGATAACTATCGACTAAGAGCCTTTTACCTACATCCACAGGTGAGGGTAGAGCGCGTTATCCTCGTCGAAGAGCACTGGGACAGGGCTCTTGCTCTTGCCAAAGTGCATCCTGATGATATACTGAGTAAGACGACGCAAGACAAAGTAAAGACGACTCACGTCATAACATTCGGGCGTCCTCCATCTCGTGGCTCGTTCCCGCCGACGGCGACGCTGATATACATCCCGGACATTGTGGATAGGGCTTCGCATATGGGGTGCAGCACGGACATCATGCGATCTATGACCCTGGCAGCAAGATGTCAGCAAGACGACGTTTAAGGAGGGAAATAAGGATGGTACGCACTCTTGCGCCTCGTTCGGGGGCAGCGGCTCGGTAACCTTCTGGAATAACTGAGTGCGGGCGTCCTTTGCCACCTGAATGTTCGCCAACGCCCGAGCGTTGAAGTCAGCTCGAACCTCCTCGGGTTGGAGAGCAAATTTCTCCGACCAGAATTTCTGGCGAAATCCATTCCGTTCCCTCTGCGCCAGCTTCGCCGTCTCCACTCTGCAAGCCTCAAGCATCACCGGCTGAGTCGCTGCCCAGAGTTGAAAGCCGTGCGATCCGCAAATGGCGCCCCCATCGTCGCCAAGGGCACGCGCCAGCAGAGCAGCGATGGGATCCTTCTGAGGTTTCGAGCTCTTTTTGATGGCGGTCGTCTTCGGGACTACATCCGCGAGGCCTCTGAGCAGATTGAAAACACCCTAGAAGACAGAATCAACTACCTGCGCATCGAGACACAACAAAAAAGCATCACTTACTCGTCGTGTGGCCTGCACAATCAAGGCATAGGACGCCTTCTCTTCTTCACGCACGACGTCGCGGGCGTAGCAGTAAGGCACCTCGCCGGGCAATGTGGCGCGGAATAGACGGCGCCACTCGTAACGCTTCAGAAGCTCGTTCGCAGCGCCATCGCCGATGTCCTTACATACACCGTGGTCGGCGAGTTTGCGAGCCGCGGTAAATCGAGCCAAAGCGTGTGACTTGAGAAATTCGAGAGGTTCGTCCTTGAGCCAATTTTTCAGGTGTTGTTTGCCGGCATACCGCTCCAGTTCGTGAAGGAAGTTGTCGGTCAGCGCTGGTGGAATGTAGAGTCTGGAAACAATTTGTGGTATGTCATTGTTTGTTTTCGATGAGCTTCCCAATCAAGACTTACTCGGTGCTTTCCACTCCCTCCATTCTTTCTGCCTCCGGCGCTGGCGCAGCACCGCTCGCTGGGGTGGTGGTTTCTGGTTTGCTCATTGTGGTTTCGGTATGCAAGGCGAAAGACTCTGGCAGCGCATGAACTGACATTGGAATTGACTTCCACAATTTGGCAGCGACAGCCTCTTACTTGGAACGGAGAAGCCCGAGGGGAGCAGCGCTTGAGACTTCGCGCGGCGACTGGCAAAGCGAACAGTAGTTGCATCTTCGGTACGGATACTAATCTAGACGGCGATTCCAGCCACGCGCCTCTTCCAGTCTGTATTAAGATCTCTGGCGGGTCAGTTTCTTCTCATCCTTCCTTTCCCCCCAACCATCTCCAGCACCATGACTGATACCACCGCCGCCAACGCTGCCGCTGCCGCTGCTGCTAACGCTGCCTCCGCCAACAACGCTGCCACGTTCCCAGACGAGGTTTATGGTTCGTTCGTTCTTTTCATTCATCCACGCCCTCTGACTTTCCTGTAGTCTTTCCGCCCTCCGCCACCGCTGCTATGCCAGTGAACAAAACGACCTCGGACGAAGTCCACGGTACGTCTGTCATCTGTCGCGTCACCCCATCCCTCTGACTGATTGCTTTGGTTTGGGCAGTTTTGGCGCAAAAGCTCCACGGTCTGGACCTCGACGCGACTCAGTGCCGCCTACTGTGGCATATCGCTCGCGTCATCCACCTCATGCAGGTGCGGGGACCGCCTGGATCCGCAATGGCCTCTGGATGGCCGCGCCCGGCCACTGCTTCCGCCGACGACGACGACGATGTGGCCGCCGCGGCCTCTCCGACTCCCGCTGCTGCTCCCGCTGCTGCTCCCGCTCCGGCTCCCGCTCCGGCTCCCGCTGCTGCTGCTGCTCCGGCTCCCGCTGCTGCTGCCGCTCCGGCTACCGCCGTTGCTCCCGCTCCGGCTGCTGCTGTGGCCCCCGCCACCGCTGTGAACGTTACGACAGTCCCCGTGGGGTATCAGTACGAGTGTCCCTTGGCGAACGCTCTGCCGCCCTACTATGTCATTACCAAGGGCCTCAAGATTGGCGTCGTCGCCGGATGGTGAGTCTCATAGTAAGTTGTTTCAGCTGAGATACTGACATTTTCCAACTCGTAGGGCCGCGGCGAGCCCCTATGTCACTGGGGTGAGCGGCGCCGCTTATCATCGCGTCGGGTCCCTTCAAGCTGGGATCTCCGTCGTTGAGGCTGCCATTCAGGCCCAGACCGCCGGTATCATCACCTGATCGTACGTGTTCTTTAACTGTTTGATTGAATCCATCTCTGATGGACGGTTCAGTTCAGGTTCAGTCGTTCCGGCGTTGCGGAAATCGTTTGGATTGCACCCCGCGCCTGATATTATCTATGACCACCGATTGTAGTGTACGATATTTACAGCCGATGTAGTGCTTGCGTGAATGACGATCTGTGGTCTTGTTTACTATAAACCTGGTTTTCGGATGTCTTCAGTTGGGCAAAAAACTTAGTAGCTAACTTAGCTCTGCACTGTCTAATTATTGAGAGGAGCTATGGCGTGTGATATGCCCAAAACGTCACGGTCCGATCTTTGTTGTGCCAAATAAATCATAGGCGGTAAATGATGTGTTGAGGGCGCGCAGCGTTTACCTAGGGACAAGGCGGAACAAGGTCTCAAAAGAGAGAAACTACACTACTCACTACACTTGGACCATACCTCAATGACCCAATTCATGATTGCAAGTACAATCATGATATGTTCACTGTTAGATGTTAGCGAGTATATGGGTGCGAGTACATACATGGGTGCATGTTGAAGTTCTTTTCGGATGAAAACATATATGGGAGCAGGTATTAGTGCGACCTCTCGGCCCACCATCCGACGGGCACGAGTGCCCTTGTCGTGGAATTATTGCACTCCCATCGTACCAAAACTGACATTATGGGATTTGCCGAGGCAATCATTCATGAGGCAGAGCCACTGGTCGGAGTCACTCTTATGCCACGATCACAGTCTCAGCGGCAAGATGCACAGGCAGCTGCCAGCGCCAGTTGGACGCAAAGGTCTGTATCAAGCACATGCTTTTACAGCCCATTGAACTCACCCACCACAGTCATCGGGAAATGCTCAACCGCCGACGTCGCGACCGACGACGATATCTCAAACAGAAGGCCGAAGACGACCGGTTCAAAGAGAATCTCAATGCGTGAGCTGCCTCCCCACAGCATATAGCTGTATCTTCTGACTGTTCCCCAGTATGAATGATCCCGCTGTCGTGGAGGAGCGCAACCGCGAACATTCGTCGGCGCGCGTCCACCAAGCCTACGTAAACATGCAGCACCTCATGAAGGGCAGGACTCCCGCTGAGCACGCCGAATTTCGAGCGAAGAGGAGCATGGGATCGAAGGAGCCACACAAGATACTCACAGTGGAGTGTACGGGCTTGTCCTTGCTCAACGAGGAGGCGGGCGAGCACGTCGACAGGTTAGAGGACCGCCATCCAGGTTGCGAAGAGTATACCGTCTGCGTCCATCTCTACGAGCAGATTCACGAGGCGTACTTAATGTTGGACAGTATCCTGTACGCTCTCAACATCGGCCGCCACCGACTTGAGGAGGACTATTCTACGGCACGATTGTACCATCAGACGGCAACCGAATAAAGCCTTCCTTTTCCCCGACATAGCTTCCCTGTTTCTCGTCTCGTTGTTGAGTCGCCGGAGCGTTCTTTCATTCGTGCCCGAAGGGGATTGGGGCCAAGTCCGCCGTGTCTCTATCTCGGTGGGTAACAGCCTTATAATCCAACCTTCCTTTCGGTCTGTTTCTTCATCCTCTTCCTTCCCTCGTTGACACTATGGCTCCAAACATTCGCCCCATGGTCGTACGTGGGGGGCGCTCGCTTGTTCAAATATGTTTCTGACACCTCTCCAGAAGATTATCCTTCCCGCGCCATTCATGTCAACGGACCTCGGGCCCTTCCTGCAAAACCGAGCCATTCGCGACGGTTTATTTCTCTTGTCCATCGACCTTCGCGTCCGCAACAAACTTCTTCCCCGAGAGGCTAAGGAGACCCTAGCCCTGCGTCTCGCCCTCTTTTGGTGCGACGCACTGTACGGTGACAGCACGCAGACGAAAGAGGCGACTCAAATTGCCTGGGCTCGCGATAAGAAGGTAGGATTGCGACTCTCCCTGCCCAGCACCCTTGCTCATGTTATGTCGGTCGCAGCTTCTTTTCAGGTACATGCGCTGGAAGGCGTGGGGCGACTTTCCCTCTCGCGACAAAGTCAAGGCTGAGGTGGATCTCTGGGTGGACACCCACGTCGACTGGGCGTCCGGCGACTTTGTGACCTATGATCGGGATGGTCTGACTAGCGACCAACTGGCTGGTGGATCCGCCGAGGGTACCGGTGGGCTCAGTCGTGATGATGTCTCTGTCACTGGCGCGAACGGCTCGGTTGAGCCGACTACTCCGCGTGCTGGTCCTCGGGTGGTGTCCCTCATATCGCCTACGAGGACTGAACTCAGGTATGTCGCTCTGCAGTGATAGCCTTATCTCATCAGTGTCTGATGTTGGACATTAGTGTCGAGAGTGCGAGCGACATGCACGAGGTAGCCGCAAACCTTGTTGGAGCGTCGAACAGCGACGCTGAATTGCCCAACCTGGCTCCGTCTGAGGACGGTTACTGCTCGGACTGCTGTGTCGAAGATTGCGAGTGTCTCAGCACAGAGAAGCGCATGTCAGTGTCTTTCTTTCACATTGTCTTGGCCCGATCTCACCATTCTCTTTGTAGTTGCACGCCTTTCCTTACTGGACCAGCCGCGCCTTCCGTCAACGCTGATTTGGGTAATGTTGTCGACTTCGTCAGGGGCGAGCGCTCGGCGGACGCATTGGCGAACGCCAATGCTATCCATCGTGACAGGTATATTCTGTTAGATGGATGATTATTGGTCCCACATCTAACGATCTTTCTCAGTACAGTGATCCATACCTTGTACGAGCAAGTGTGTCAACAGCGTTGCCACCCGTGCTCACATCCTTTCAGGGTCGTAGTACCAACCTGGATGGCTGCCTCCCGAGCGTCCGGCAGTGGAGCTGCGGCTGCGCGCGATGACACCCGAGCGTCAGGCAGTGGGGCTGCGGCTGCGCGGGATGACACCGACTAACGCGAATCCGTGCTGAGCAGTCGTTGTTTGATAACCTCACGAGGGTGCATGGCCCGTCAATCCTTTTTTGCGCAAAACTACTTTACTTCTACTTTACCTTCTCGTCTCTACAAAGCTTTGACCTCGGTTCCTCCTTATTGACACTCCAAAATTACTGTATCGGCTGATACATATCGTCTGTGTCTTATTGATTTCATCTTGACCATGCCAATAATTTGATTGAAATGTAAGCAACAGTTCGTAAGCGTGATGACACGTTTGAAGCCTGGGCCCTTTGCTATTTTCGTCTCTCCCCAACCAATTCATTCCCAAACACCATGTCCACGTCTCTCAAGACGCCGCCCGCACTGGTCAATGACCGTCGCTTCTCTTGACCTTCTTCTCTCTGCCATCCGCCGCAGCCTTCTCTTCAAACCTCCGCGCGCCCGCGGCTCGACAACTCAGATCACCCTCGGCTCAACATGAGGGACAAGTTTTTGGGAATGCGATACATTGCATTATTGGCCAAGCGACGACAGTTTACAAATTAAGTGGGTACCCATGCTTCTCGTGTCTAAAATCGAGCATAACCCACATCTCAAAGTCATCGAGGATCTCGACCAAGGGAGTGTTGGCCCTAGAGAACTCCAAACCCAGACGGAGGCGCGCCTTCTTCTCCTTTCTCCGGCTATTTACTGCAGTCCGAGCCAAGTCAGCCAAGGCGAGTGCTATCTCCTGCCAGGTCATGAGATACGTTACACGTCTTAGGACGGAGGAATCACCTTGCACCGGTCATTGCGACGTTCGCGCTCCTGGGGAAATAACAGGAACCAGTGGGAGAAGAGGCTGAGGAGGTAGTCGTCGCGGTTCCAGCCTGGCTGCTCGGCAACGACCCGCAGGAAAGAGTCGACCTCTTCGACAAGATTGTCGTACTGGACGCGGTGAAATTTAAAGACGCTGGCAATTCTTCAGGTCAGTAGGGAGCGAATGTGTGTACAGGGTCACACTGACCTTCTCTGCCAGACTGGAACTCCCAGCGTCGAGGTCGCCACATGGATGGACTGCTGACGGACCGACACATCTCCCCCGCCCTGCGTCGCGCTCAAAACGTATTGGGAAACAACTGGCGGCATGGAAGGCGATGGTAGACGACGATGGTAGACGAGTAAAGGGATGGGGAGCTGGAATATGGGCAGTTTATATGGAAACCGGAACGAAGTCTTGAAGTGTACGTCAAAGCTTCGTCCTTCTGACTTGTCTGGCTTACTTGACGCCTCAAATTATTAAGGTTTGGACCTTAGTTCGTCGCGTACGCATCTAGTGCGAGCCTCTGCCCATTGCTTTTCGCTCTCGACATGAGATCTCAAGCCCTCAAGGTTCATCGACATCCTCGAACCGAGCCCAACGTCTCAGTTCGGTCCTACTACCGCGGTCGCCAAGGACGGATGTGCCAGCGTGGTGGTTCGGCAGGCCAGGTGTCCGAGGCGCATTCAAATATCTCCTCGACCGTTGATGACACGGACATGGATATTGACGACTTTTCAATGGTGGAGTCGGCAACTACAGACGGCAGTACGACCTTTCCGTTCGTTCAGCAAGTCTTTGAGATGGTTCGGTCGGGTCGAGTGCGTCGCCTTCGTCGTAATGCTGCCAAGGCTCCTTCCAAGAAGGTATGTGCTTTTGTGCATACAAGGTTAAGCCCCACTGACTGCATACCCCTTTGGTAGCTGCGAGAGCTTCACCGTTGGCGGGGAATTGGCGGCGGGGCAGATCATCGTCCGGAGTATCTCGACCAGCTCATTCGTAGAAATGGGCGCGGCGGTAATCGTGTCACCGTCTGCGCCTGTGTCGAAGCTTCACCTTCTGGTCCCGACAAAATCTTTGAACCCCGCAACGCCGTATATCGTTGCAAGGAATGCCACGCCACTCGCCTGGAGTGTCGGTTGTGTATTGTCTACCGTCATCTTGGGACGCCATGCCATGAAGTGCAGGTTTGTTGTAGTGTTTGGCTTCTTAGAGACCTTTCTAATGGTTTCTAGATGTGGAACGGCGAATCTTTCGACAAGACACCCCTGCGCGCGCTTGGCTTACGCGTTCAGCTCGGACATGACGATTGCAGCTCATGTCCCGTCCCCACCGCAGCTCACGATCAGTTCGTCGTCATTCACGACAACGCGCTGCACGAGGTTGCTGTTGATTTCTGCGGATGCGCGAGACAACAACCGACACGCCTTCAGCTTCTCCAGGCTGGCATGTTCCCCTCTACTGTGACCAGACCCCGGACGGCTGTGACTTTCAAATGCCTGGAGCAATTCGACGCTCTGACGCTTGCTGGCAAGCTCTCCGCGTACGACTACTATAAGCACTTGGTATATAGAACCGATGCAGTTGGATTGTGTGTTCCAAAGGTATTCCTCTCTCCTTACTCTTTTGGACTTTGACCTGATGTTTGACAGGATCGATATAAACCGTTTCTTCGGGTCGTCAGGCAATACCGCCATCTTACGCTCATGATGCGAGGGGGCAAGGGCTGCCAAGACGAAGGATATAGCAACATCACGCCCGGGGAGCTAGCTCTCAAGTGTCCTGCTTGCCCCCGGCCGGAAGTCAACCTTCCCAGCGATTGGCGCGACGCACCAGCAAGTACAGAGTAAGCTGTTCTTTGTTCGTCCTTCTCCGACAGTTGTACTGATAGATCGACAGGTACCTTTATCAACAGATCCAGGCTTCCGATGCCAACTTCCGCCTCCAGAGCGTGTTTCGCTCGACGGAAGAGGCTGACCCCGGATTGCATACGGGGCACGCTTACTTTGTCGAAGAGAAAGGGTACAGAGCGCACTACTCTAAATTTGCAACCCAGAAAGACGTGGGTCTTTTTTCATCGATTCGCCGAGCAATCATTGAAGACCTGGTTGTAGATATCAACGTGTAGCGGGTTTAAGACCCTTGCTCATGCTGAAACGAAAAACTCGACGGGTCTGCGTGCCACGGGGGTTGTGATGACGGTTTGCGCTCGTCATGAGATGATTCCTGGCCAGGGAGTCGGTGATCTCCAGAAAGGGGAGCGGTACGTTGACTTCGCAACCGACCCATCGTAATCGTCTCATTTTGATACAACAGATATTGTAACACGGACTACGTGGTGGCTTCGGGGTTGCATCCGGTCCAAGTCAAACGGGTTTTTTTGTCCTACGACGTCGCATGTCAATGGTTCGTGAACATGGCGGATCGATTCCGAGAGCTTCCTCAACGGCTTTGGTTCCCGCCCGATACGAAGGTGGATGCTGGCGTGCCCAAGCTTCACTGTAAGGCCCACAAGATGGCGTGTCAGCTTTTGTATTCGCTCGCTCTCATCTTGGGCATGGGCCGCACGGACGGGGAGGGTATAGAGCGTTTATGGGCTTTTCTCAACGGTTGCGCGGCAAGTACGAAGGAAATGGGGCCAGGTCATCGTCATGACACCTTGGACACACATTTCCATTATGTGAACTGGTGCAAGTTCATATCCTTTGGTACGTGGCTCATTTAGCATTTGGCCAGATCGTTGACATCTGGATCAAGGCTTGACGCTGCTCAAGAAACGCAAGCAGGCTCGATTCGAGAAGACGCGCCAAATGGGAATTCACGACCAACTAACCTCCATTATCCCTGGCGACGATACAATCAAGGGTTGGACCAAGGAGGTTACGGCTTGGGAAAGCAACCGTTTTGCCAGCCCGAGTCCCTACGGCAAGGTAGTCAAGCGTAAGTTATCTCTATTTTCACGTTCGTCGTGATTCGGTCGCTGACAATTTTACTAGACGAGTCCGAGCAGATGCTGCGTCTACGCCTCGCAGAGCGGGACCGTTTGCGCCGTGAGGCGGGGGAGCTCAAGCTGGTCACAAGCACGGTGGCACAGTTCTTGGCCTATGCTTTTGATGTGGAGGATATCCAGTATGTGCTTACTTCCGATGGAATTACCAACCGGTCTGACACCAACCTCTAGACTATCAATTCGTCGAGATCGCCGACCTTCAGATGATGGGGCGCTGACGTCGCATCAGGCCTCTGATCTCCATCGCCGACGTGTAACGCTCAGGCGTCGAATCAAGCATCTCCGTCGGATGCAGTTTGCATACATGCCCGGCGCCGCAATACAGTGTCGTGAGGCAATGGTGTCGCTGGCGGGGTCGTGTGATGTCGAGGACGAGGTGCTATGGCTTCCATCAGATTTCGAGCACAAAGACTTTGCAAAGGCGTTCTCCGCTGGGCTGGAGATTTTGGAGGCAGAGCACCGGGTCAGCCAGATGCGGGATGCGCTGGAGACCGTTCGCTCCAGTCAGACGATGATTGGTTGTTCACATTCATATCGGAGGAAGAACGCTAGGGGACAACACGCACTCACGCGGGCCGCATCTTTTGTCGAACATCACGAAAAGCTCACGAGGGTGGCCAGGGATCGATACATGTTCTGTCGCACAGCGTTGGGACGTTTGAAGGGAACTGAGACCTCATGGCAGACCGAGTTCAAGGTTCTGACACAAGCTGACTGCCAATCTCTCCAAGGCGCGGAGTACGACACTGAGACGCTACTTCCCTTAGGCCAGGGGACGTACGTCATGCCCTGGATCTGGACTACGACGGGTGCAATGGGGGACGGGACGGATTTGCGGATGTTGGATATGGCCAAGGTTGAGTGGTTGAAGAGTAGGGCAAGAGTGGCACGGTGGAGTGAGGAGTTAGCATTGGTGGAGGAGGAGATGCGACGTGTCCGCGTCACTTTGCGCTTCAATGAGTCGTGGTGGAAGACTCGACAGATGTGGCGCGAGTCCGCTGATCCTGCGGTTCGGGAAGGCTCGATAGCCTATGCAACACGTCAGGCCAACATCCAGAGGGATCTGCGGAAGTCCTTTGTGACGATGTGGGACGTCCCGGACGAGGACGACGATTATCAGCACCTGCCGTGGCAAGATACTGACATGACTGGCGCGGGACCGGGGCGAGACGGCGAGGATGAGGATGCAGAGGATTTGGCGGATGGTGTGGATGACGTGTTGGTGAGTGGGGGTTCATCGGGTGGTGTACCTCAGCCTAGTACTATGTAGATACCCAGAAACCACTCAATTGAAGACATCCTATGTCAAAAGAGGCGTGCGCGGGAGACCATACCCTCTTGGGTAGGTGTCTGTCCGTTTAAGGATGCCGGAATTCTATATTGCGCTGTTGTGAGGCGGTAGTCCATTTCGGGATTGCCATAGTGGTGCCGGATCCATTGCTGGCCTTTTGGGCCATAGCTCCTGCCATATGCGGGATATAGGAGGAGGACAGAAGGGGAAAATATGCCTGTATTGTGGCTGTGCCTAACAACGGCCTAAATGGCAATTGAGAGGGTGCCGATCAACTAGCAAATGGCAAATAATGGTGACATCGGGTGATCGTGTACCGTGCTAAACAGCTCATCAAGCATAAGGAAGATGTAAAGGAGATGCGAAAGAGGGTCACTGTGGCGAAGAAACGAGCTGCAGAAAAGTACAGAGATGAATACATCAATTCCATGCCAGAACATGCCTTCGACACGGGCGACCTAGTCCTCGTTCGAAACACTCGCATCGAGAAAGAACTAAACGCTAAGTTCAAGGAACGTTTTATGGGACCATACGCTGTGATAGCTAGAACGACCCGTGGTAACTACGTGCTCTGCGAGCTGGATGGAACTGTCCTAAGGGACAAAGTCGCGAAGTTTAGAGTAATCCCCTTCTACTCGCGCAAAGACAAGAGTACGTTCGGAAAGAAGTTCTTCGAACGGCTAGAAAGAATCAAAGAGGGAGCTGTAAAGGTGGTAAATGACTTGGCGAAAAAGTCTTGAACCACCCAGACGAAGTTCGAACCACTACTCAGCCTACTCAGCCAGGCCGTGTTGTAAGAAAAGGGGTATACCAGTGGTTATAACCACTGGGCCCATTGCAAAAGCCAGTGGTTATAACCACTGGATCCGCTAACCCTAGCCTGATGCACACAAACCCTACTACTGGGTACTTATATTCGGGATATATTCCAGCTATATAGCGCGCCAGTAACGGCCGCGCGCAGCGCCCGCAAAAAAAAGCCGGCTCTTTCCGGACTTGCTCCCACGCTCAAATGGGGCCGGGGCTGGGCCGACAGCAGATTGGCGGCACTCATTGGGCGGGTTGGCGGGATCTAGATGCTCCAGTACTCTACCAGCCTGATACAATGTAGCTTGGTACTCCAGCAAATCAATTTCAACCGTGTAGCTAGCGATATGCACTGGATGCAGCCGGATACCGTACCCAAAAAGCCGTGACATCATCCCGATACTTCCGAATTGGGCCTCTGCCCGACGGCTCGTATGTGTCGCATGCGCGACCGTACTCGCGTCGGGTAGTTGAATAGACAGAATTCTCATTGACAATCATGTACTGTAGCTAGCGATATGCACGGGATGCAGCCGGATATCACACCAAAAAGCCGATCCCGATACTTCCAAATTGGGCCTCTGCCCGACGGCTCGTATGCGTCGCATGCGCGACCGTACTCGCGTCGGGTAGATGGATAGACAGATGGATAGACAGACCTCAATAATAGTGAGCAAAAAGAAATCGCGCAGGGGATTCGAAACTACGGCTTCGTAATGAAAATGCATTATTCTGTCCAGTCATCATCCACTTAGCCACGGCGCTTCAAATGTTGAGCTTGGACGCGCGCTGGATACGGTAAGCATGGCTCACTGACACCTCTGTTGCTCGTCCCTCGGGCTAGCCACCGAGGGACGCTTATTTGTTCGCTGACTGTTTGCCTCCTCACTACAATCCAGTCGCGTCAAATTGTCGAACTCGTGCATCATGGCGTCTCACTCGTATGTGATCTTATCTTTGCCGCGTCCGCATGGGCATGTTGTCGCGTGTTAATGTTTCTCCAGGAATACTCCCACATTCGACCCTGGTTCTATCACGCCATTCCACAAGGGCTGGGCCAAGGGCAGCCGGAAGCTCTTCCTGGACGACCACCTTAACGCATACAAGACTGCGCGCCGGAAAGGTGCACGGCTCGGAATCGAGTATGCCGACAGCGTGTACAACGAATTTTGCAAGCGCTACCCCTACGACCTCCCCCACAACCAGGAACCCCCCAATCCGCTCCCACCGACACGTCCCGACGCCGTCTTGACGCCTTATGAACGCGACACAAAGGCAGCCCTTCTTTCTCGTCTTCACACGGCAAATCATGTGTCTTTGAATGAGAAATATCACGCTCATTGTTTTCTAGGGCATCCGTAACTACTTTGAGACGCGCTACGGCAAGGCGACACCCGTTACCAAGATGAGTTCAGCTCAGGTGGCCCGCGATCCTGTTGCCTCGCTCCTTGCTGGCGTCTCCGGAGTGGACGTGACTCGCAAGCGTGGTCGGACACCTCAACAAATGTGGTCGAAGGAACGTTTCTCTGGCGTCCAAACCGACTTCAATCAAGACTTCGCCGCGACCGGCAAGGATGCTCGCCGTGGTCGAATCACCGAGGTTGCAAAGACTACCACCGAAGCTTGGGAGAAACTGTCACCCGAGGAGAAATTGTACTGGAAGCAGCGCTCAGAGGCAGACATAGCCGAAGTCGCCCGCGCCAAGGCGGCGTCGCGTCAAGTTCTTGAACGGCTTTCTCCCGTCGAGACTCAAGCGTACGTGCTTTGCCACCGTATTCTTGCTGTTTCCTGGCATTGATGGTAAACACAGCGCGCTCGACACTCTCGCCAACACATTGCAACCGCTCCTAGAGGGGCTTTCGACGCTTCTGTATGGAAACGTCTCCCTTTCCTGGGTTGGACCCGAGCCGCGGAAAGGTGGTCAGATCAACGTCATAACGTATGTTCTGTCTTCTTGTCCCTCTTCATTAAATGTCGTGTCTCAAAATCATACCTGTAGCCTGAATGTTGGTGAGAACCAGGAATCTTCTCCAATGGCCTTTCACGACGCGGACGGAGACCGGGGCAAGCAACGTTACAAGACATACGAAGCTGCCCTGGGCGAATTCGGCATGTCCTGCTTCTGTACGTGTTTAATTATCGCGAACGCGTCATTCATTTCACCTGTCTGATTTACGATACAGCTCCTGAACAGCAACGATCTCGGGCCCTTCCCGGAACTGTGATGCCTGCAACCGTTCCATGGTTCATGCGCCAAACGAATCCTTGGAATGCGCCAGTCTCCATTCTGCCAGTGTCCACCCCGCCTACAGTACCGGGTTCACCAATTGCCGATGACAATTCGCTGCCTGCCAAGAAACGTAAACGTCAGGCTGGAAAGGCGAAGTCGCGCAAAAAGAATGCTGCGCCGGTCGCCCGCGATGACGATGACGCCAGCGATAATGACAGCGAACCCGCAACCCCCGTCCGCTCTCCAGGACCTGTCCAACATTGATCCATCCCTCCAACTGCCCCATATTCCGACATGTGGACCTCTTGACTCACCGCATGGTCCCCACCCTCCTCCTGAGTCTCCTCTCTTGCCCCAATGTACTCAGCAAAGTCCTCGTCGTCTTTCTTTCCCTCCGACAGTCCCGGCGTATCCCGCTTACGTCGTTGACAGTTATTCCTTCCTCACCGACTTCTCGCTTGGATCGGAGTGGTCTAGACTCATCGAAGGTTTCATCCGCTTGGAGACCACTCTCCAGTTCGCTCAAGGCAAGGCTCTCCCTACTCTCAAGGTTCGGCCACTGTCAATTGCCGGCTGGATCCAACGCGCTCGGTCCCGCGAGTATAGACCCACCGACGACACTCGCGCTTTGGCCGATGGATTTTGGGCTTGGTGGTCTGCGTTGCAACCAAGCTGGCGCGGCGTCTCGGTGACTGACCGGCCATTTCAAGACTGTCATCGACCTTCTAGTCTTGGAAGGTCATGGGGATCTCTACGAACAAGCGGTGTCAACGGTAATTACAGCATCCTTGCTGTTCTTGCCTGGTGGGGCGAGACATGCGGCGACGACATACTTGCCTTGGGAGAGTGGGCTCACGCTGTCGCAGACGTCTATTGGGTGTTTGAGGAGATTTGCAGCACCGCGGCGGTATAGTTCATTCTCTTTCTCTTTTGTTGTTCTGGCAGTTTAATCTTGGCAGTTTAATGTATGTTCGATTATGTATCAATTGAATGGGCTTCTCGTCTTCCATTGCACGTGATGTCAACCCAAATAGTCTTCCGGCACAGTTCGAGCGCCTCCAGTGTTCAACGACGACCCTCATCAGTACGCAAGGCAGGATTACAGCAATTTGTGAGTGGTCTGCTATCGTGTTCTGTTCCCATTGATCAAAGATTTCGGTCTTCGTTACAGCAAACCTACAAACACTGAATAGATGCCGCTGTCTGCAGATCAAATTGTGTTCATTGAGCGACATCGTGACGCGTATGAGTATGTGGCGGACTACGAGGGCGAACCAGATTGGCTCGATGATAACTTCTTCCCCTCCTTTCGATTTCTCTTCGTGAAGCCCGGAGATGATAAGATGTGGTACTGGGAGAACGAGGAGGAGGATAAGCGGGTGAGTTTCATGCATTCCACTGCCAATACACCTTGTTGACCACTCATAAGGCTATTCGCGCCGCATTTGATGGCCCACACGCCGACAGCGCCTCGTCTGGCTCGGTGACCGGGCTGGATGAAGTGCTTCTCGCACAATGGAAGAAGGAAGATGGGGATGACTACTGGGAGGTACCGGGATTCTATCGGTCCACCCTCCGCGCCCTTCCAATGAGGTTGGGTACTGTCTTCTATGCCGTTCTAGACGGCCGCATTTTATCGTTCTGGCGAGACAATCCCCCTTATGGTTCGGTTACTTGGCAGTCGTCTCCCGAATGGGCCGCAATGTGCGCCGAACATATTGTCATTGAAGGAATGGACGAGATCTGGGACGAGGAGTCCTCATGGTGGCAGCAATAGCATGTAATTACGCGCGAATTCAGACGAATAGAGCCCATTTTCGAAGCACGCGAATCCAATATAAGCGATTAGAGCCTAATAGGCTAAATTGCGATCCACGTTCAAGATACACTCGCAACAAACTTACAGTTTTCCCCTAAACTCAATCAGTAACATGGTGAGATTTCGTTTCTGGTGTTTTCAAAACTCACACAATCCATCAGAGTCTCAACACGGTTGAAGCATTGAATGCGATCCAGACGCCGGAGACCGATAGGCTCAATGCCGAGCAAATGGCGTTTGTCGTGAGGCACGGCGATGCGTACTTGCATTGCGAGCAGCAACAATACCGTGGGGGCCGTGATTGGCTCGAACGATATTTGCTGCCATCATTCCTCTTCATTTTCTTTGACGGCGATGCGTGGCCATTGAACGACAGGGTTTTGGATAGACCCCAAAATGTGCGTTGGTTGTTTTGTGATACATATCTTGTAACTCATTGAAATTAGCTCGTCCGAGAGGCTTTCATGGCCTTGCCACTATCGGACGACGTGGGGACTCTCGTCTCAGCCATGGAGACCCACTCGATTGAGCCCAGGGACGCCCTCGACGAGCAGCTGGTTCGGACATGGGCTCAAGAGGCTGGCGCCGACTACTTGGAAGTCACGGCAAGTCGCCGCCATACTATTCGGGCGCTGCCCATGCCATACGTGACCACATTCTATTCAATCGAGGGCCAGGGCCGGCACGGCATTCACTATTACCAACGATATGAGCCACCGTATGGGCCTGTCGGGAATCCTTACTTGGAACCGCTATGTCCGCCCTCGCCGCCGTCGAGCCAGGAGACTCTTTTGAACTCATGGGGGAACAGTAACGAAGGAACGGTCTCCAGTGGCGCTTGGGGAACGGGCGACTGTGAATGGGGCACTCCCCCCGTCGAGGGTTCCTGGGGTACGACGTGGGGACAATGATCTTGAGTCTGTATTAGCTAGAAAATAAGTATGCGGCGCGATCACTCCATAATTGAAAGGCCCGAGGATCCCGTAATTGAAAGGCCCGAGAATCTATTTAGAGGAGCGATCTTATCTCTTGCGTCACCCGGGTGTGACCTTCCCTGCCAGGTACGGTCTAGTGAACTTTGTAGCCAATGTCGACGACTGCTAAGCTTTTCACCTGGCCTTATGCCCCTCGGAACATGATCCTTATGCACTTCGAACCCTTCTCTTGAATTTCTCCACCTTCTCCATGCTTAGATCCTATCAGCAACGATCCCGCTGTTGAGGTCTAGTGAACAAGATCTTACCTCGGTCCTTGCACCCATTTCCGATATATACAGTCGTGCATAATCACTAGTACTGCTGGCTCTTGGTCGCCTTAGATGACCGCCATAAATATGATAATAATGATAACATTTAGTTCTGCAATTCTCAGAATTTTAGCGTTACCACAGCGGAAGATATTTTATACGGTCTAGTGAACTGGAATGGCAAGGCAAGTACCCTACGAATATGCTGTTTGCCTTCGGACCGTCATCGAGCACCCACCGCCTTTAACCACTGAAATTCCCCTCAACCCTCTTCTTGTGAGCTCTGCTCGATGGGAACGCTGCCCACGCTCATCAGCTTTGCCTAGCAACCACCACGACAATGCCTCCCAAAAGAAAATACACCACAGCCGCAGAGAAACTAGCCGCGGACCGAGCGAAGAAAAGAGTGTGGTATCACAAGTACGCCTTCCCTTCTATAGCTTGACTGAATGCTTGGTTGCTCATGCACATCGACCTCTCTCCTTCTCAAGGAATCGCGAACGGCAGCTCGTCGTCATGCGCGATCGCTACAACATTCAGGCTGCCAAAGACGGACGGAAACGCCGAGAGCAACGTCCTCCACCTCCACCTCCTCGGTGAGCGATAACTGTGCCCCACCGTCTCCCAGCTGTGCTCTTACATTCTACAGGGTTTACGATGAAGCGCGTTGTAAAGCATTGCTGCGGCGTGCTCGCCTCATCTCTGCGGAGCTGCGAGTGAACATCGGCAACGATCCCGTCAAGTACGCCCGCGAGATGCTCGCTGAAGTCATACGACTGGGATCTATCAATGGCTGCTCGTTTCTTGAGGAGAAGGTCGCAAGCTTACTACGGCAAAAGACTTCGCTCCTTGAGTCTTTGCAATTCACACGCGAAGAAGCTGGGATGAAGAGCAGTTATTGGTTGGATATGTCGGCTTGCCATGAGGGACACGAGCGCGTGTATTTGTATCTTGCTAACATTCTCAAGCATGCCGAGAAAGGAGAGAAGAGACTGCAGACGATCCTAGGGCGCGGCGGGTTCTTATTCCAGCAGGCTTGAACAATAGATTCTGTTCTCTCGTGTGCATATGGTTCGCATTGATTCTCATGCCAAACGATATGCTGAACCACAGCCAGGGCAAGGCATGTTGGACGACAAGCCCGGCGATCTTCGTGATACCCGGCAGCACTGCTCGCCACGCCTGCGCACCTTGCTTCTTTCGCGTCTTGTCTCTCGCCGACCTGCCTGACAGCTGAGTTTCCCTGCCGAGTCGCGGAGTCTAGATTATGCTTTCCACCTATAAAAGCCTTCAAAGGTACGCATTTTTCCTTCCACCCTCAACGCTCTACCTCATTCGCAACTTCGTCACGCAAAATTTCTTCAAGATGTCCAACAAGGAGAACGTTTCATCCCTTTACCCGGCCGTCAAGTACCCGACCGTAAGCCCCCCTCTTATCGTGACGCGACTGCTCTGACGGATACACTACCAGAGGGTCGTCGACATCATGGCGACTAAAGTCACTCCCCCGTTGTTCCCAGTGGTACGCCAAGCTCATCATTGTCGAGCGCGACGCGTTTTGACGCGTCTTTTCTTCCCAGAAACTTTTCCCTGCCGAGCAGCATGCGTTCTTTCGCGAATGGGCGCGTCATTTTGCCATCGCGATTCGGTGTGCTGGAGGCACGAAGAAATTCAGCCGCGACGGCTGGCCAGCCTTCCAGATCCGCATGCAAATCGCGTACAATCTGGCCTACCGTCTGCCAATGCGCGTCGACGAGACACGCGAGGAGTGGACGGCGCGTCTTGAGGCCAGAGACAAGGTATTATTCATCTTCTCGACGTGTTCCGTATTTCAAGTCTAATTATTTTCAGACCCTGAAAACTGGCCTCACTTGGGGTTGCCGGGTAATGACCATCCGGAAAACCAGCGCAGGCACGTACGAGTTCTTCAATATCCTTGAAGAGGATTGGGTCCGCCCCAATAAGCTCCATCGTCCACGACCACGGCCATTGGGCCCAGTCCAAGCCCCCGTTCCTTCGCGGCGACTTGTGCCAAGTGTCGTCGTCCCGACACTTGCTTCTCTCGGGTTACATATTCGTTCCCGAGGAGCGCCTTATCCTACTGTCACACCCACCAAGGCCCGAAGCTATCCTCCCTCGCCAGCATGGTCGCCCGACTCCCTTACGACGAGCTCCAGCTCCTCTGAGTCTGGTAGCTCCAGTCCAGCTTTCGTTACGACTCCATCTTCCGTCACCACCGTTGACAACGAGGATCTGTCCGTCCCTTGCAACGGCTATGCGCCTGTCAGAGCCACCTTCTTTCGCGGTAAGAGGGTTCAGCGGGAGGCTTCTTACTCCCCTGGGCCATGGGGGCCGGAATTCTAGACTCGATATCGTTTCCCCCGTGTCGTATATCTTGTCGTATATCTTGTCGCTTTCCCTGTGTGTTGCCTTCTAGTTCATTATCGTAGTCATCTTGCTCTTACTCGTAATTATCATGCTATGTTATCTTGACCTCTTGTTTGGAGAATAACAATGTTATGAACCGTTGTCATTTTTGTGTGACTTGACTTGCTCTTTATTTAAGTAACTGTCATTTTGAAGACCACGTCAGAGGATCTTCGATTGGCCACGAAGGGCTACCCAAGCCCCAGTTTGGAGGTGCTGCCGGCGGTGGGATCCAACAAGCCCGGTCGCGCTCATACTGCTGGTCTTTCTCCTTTTGTAGAGCCGCCTCACGTTGCACTCTTTCCCTCCATGCCTCAGTCGCACGCTCCGCAACAACCTGGAGTATATTGTTAGATCAAAGATGTACTATAAGTACAATTGGACCGACCTTGAGTACGACATCAATCTCGTCCGCCAGCAAAGGCCAATCTTCCGCGACATTAGGCAGAAAAACGTTTGTCAGCCACATGTCGAAGGGTTGTTCGGTCCAGCGTGCATTCACGACGATCTTGATCTCGTCACTGTGTAATTGGTTGAGAACGGTCGCCATTTCTACCGACGGGGTCACAAACCATAAGAATCACAACTGAACAAGAACAAACACGCACCAAGTAGTTTTGTAGCTTAGCAGGAGGAGGAGCAAAGTCAAGGCCTCTTACCTCACAGAAGCGTGGCTTCTCTTCGCTCTTCTTCGTGTCAAACATCCAGCCAAACAAGGAAACGTCCTTCTCGTCCTCCCACTATGAGCTCAGCAACTGACGATGATGTTCCCCAAGCGAAAGCGCCCACTCTTCGAGGAAAGGGTTTTGCGTATGTCCATGATTCTGTCTTATCAGCGTGAACGGTCGGGTCTGATCCAAACTACAGACATCTTGAGGCGCTCCTGGCGGCGGGGAAAAACAAGCCGAATTTCATCTACTCGTATGAACGCGTCTGCCCGAAGATATGTCCTTGTGGCTGCCACAAACGCGCCACAGAGACCACTCGTGACGGGGAGAGCGTCGAGCGCCCGTGGGATCTGATTCGCGGCCCGTACGTCGTTTTATCGGCCAGGGAATATAACACTTACCTTGCTCATACCTCTATACAGTGTTCGTCCTGCATCGGCAGGTCCCAGCGCGTCTGAAACACTGCACGTTACCAAAACCGAGACCGGAGTTGTCAAGAAGGCGGACGCAGACGAGGATGGAGTTGTCAAGAAGGCGGACGCAGACGAGGATGAAACCAAGTAATATTATATCGTAGTTAGCTTGCTGGTTGCGTAGCTAGCTCTCTTGCAACCAGACAGTCTCCGGTCTTGATACATCCTGTCCGATCCGATGAGTGAGTCTTAATGAACGAAGTTTGATAGGCGTGATACTTGGTTCGACCAAAATAAAGCCAAATAGAGGTCCTCTTCCTCCCACCCCCGTTTTCGGGATGCCTCCCTGATGCCTCCCAAGACCAAGAAACGGACCCTCCGCCTCGTACGTGCCGATGATGACGAGGAGGACGACGCACTGAATGTCGCTCAAGCGCGCACAATCAACCTCTCCAAGGATGGCCGACGTTTCGTTTCTTCCACATCGACACCTTGTGCTCGCGTCGAGCCCGGTGAGACGGCGCCACTCAATTGGACCACACACTTTGTCCCGCCACCCTCAATGCCACCCGTCCACAAACGACGTTACACGAATTCCGTGCGTGCGCGCGAGCATGCATACTGTGTCGCAAGCTGACAAGGATATAGGATCAAAATATGCTTAATTGGGTCTACGACGAACGCCCTCAGGAGTTTCTGCAGGAGTTCGTTCAACTGGAGGCCCGTGCAGAGGATACTACCTGGACTTTTTGTACCTCTTGTCACGACGGACTTCGCGACACGGTGCCGGGCGAGGCACTTTATCGCTGTCACGATTGTTGGGGATTGACGAACGAATGTTTATCATGTCTCCTGACTTCCCATCGGAGGAATCCCTTCCACCGGGTCTCGGTGCGCCAGAACACCTGTGGCTGTAACTATTTGCCTCCTGTGTGTCACTTGACACTCAAAATCCAATATCGAACCCCCGTCAGTTGACACTGTGTGCCAAGTGACACTGTCAGCACCTCACCCTAGCTGCCGCGCCCGCCGTGTAAGATGCTTACGAATCGTGCCCGCCATCTGCCCATCGTCCCGACGCAATCCAGAAAAGGTAGTAAATGAAATTCTCATATTTGCAAAGCGGCTATTGTACAACAAAGTCCGTTGCCGACTCGCGGCATATCCACTAGAAAGGGCATCATCCTCGGCAACGCGAAATCCACTAAGTCCACTGGCTCTCTTCCTCGATGATGGCTGACGCGGCCTGTTCTGCTTCTCGGTCCATCGGTCCGGCCTTGCGACCTCGTGCCGGTGTCGATTTGCGCCACAGTGCCTCAAAACCTTCTCGTACCCGAACGCGGTCCTTGGCTTGTTGACGTGCATAAGCCCGACGTGCCGTAAGCTCCTCGACGTGCATTGTTGGGGCACACTGCTCGCTCCTCCTCTTCCAGAGATCCTCCTCGTATCGCAACGAGCGCAGAACGCGACGCATCTCCTCCTTCAAAAGCTCCACTTCCTCCGTCCATCTGTTTTTCCGCGCAAGCGCCTTGGCCCATTCCACTCGAATACCTAGGAGTGAGTTAGCAAAAGCCAGATTGAATTGGTAGAAAGAAACTTACAATCGTGCAAATAGTCGTCTTCGTCCGCGTCAGGACCACCGTCAGACGTCCAGATCCATGACATGGTTGCTCTACCTTCGCCATGTACGTCACGTCGCTTTCCCATCCTTCCTGTCGCCGTTACCCGAGAATCACGGCCCTCCAAACGTCCCAATCTCTTGACGGCCTCTGCGTCCGATTCCGCCGTGATGTACACCTTCATGTCGTCAGCTCGAAGAGGGCGCAGCGACCCACATCCTTCCTCGCCAACCAAATCCACCAAACATTCTCGACAAGCACGATACTTGATCGCATACTCATCCAGCTTTTCCCCCACAGATCCAATCAGCTTCGCTGCTCTGCTGGTCGCGCGTTGCCCTGTGACATGTGCATTCCGATAATTGATGAGGTAGCGCTTGGCCATCAACCGGGTGCGTATCTTCCCTAGCGCATCGGTGCATTGGGCCCGGCGTAGAGCTGTCTCGTGGTCGACGAGCTTCTGCGAACAGCGAATGTCGGCGTACTGAGTGGCCGACGCTGCACACGAGGATGGGAAATACAGTCTCTCGTCCTCGACCTCCAAGACGGGCAAGTCGCCAACGCGGCGACGCGTCTCCTCCGCCTCCAAGATGGCTGAAACCCGTGGCATATAGACGTCCTGCCACTTGCACCATTGCTTGAGCTTCGTTTGTAGGGCGCGACGCCGATCTAAAATCTTCGTCTGTCGGTCTGTTGTCATTCCGGCCTTCAGCGCCTTGTCTCGTTTGATACGCCGTCTAAGGCCATAGAGTTAGCGGTAATTGTAAAAAACAATGATGACACGCACTGTCCATCCTCGACTTGCAATCCTAAAATTATGAATCCCGCCATTGACACGCGAGCTCCGTTATTCGACTTCCGCTGTTTCTTCCTTCGGTTCTTCGCTTGTTTCGCTGGTTCTGCCGATTCTTCCGCCGCCTCCTCATCCGTCGACCGCTCGTCGTCCTCAAGACGCTGCTGTTTCTTCTCTTCCTCTTCCTCCTCCTCTCGCAAAGCGTGACGTACACTCTCTTCGCTGATTGACACTAGTTATATTCAAGTAAGTATAGGATGCCTGGCATTAGTTCAGTCACGCACCATTTCCCGACGGCGCATATGGGCTAGGCTTCGTCTGATCCGCCAGCCAATCTGCTACCATCGTCTCCCACTCCCGCCGCAAGTCCTCCTCAAGCGTCTCGTTCACCGCCGCAAAGGCCTCCACTTGCACAAATCTCTCCTCTAGGGCAATTCGCAAACGCCGCAAGAGTGTTGTACCTAAATGAATGTCCATCAGCAAGCCGTGAGCCAGGAATCGGAGAGATCATACCGAGGCGAACGTTCTTCGTAAAGTTGTGCTTATCAGCCTTATCCTCTATGTCATCATGTCGCGCTCCTGGCTGTTCCTCCTTCGTCATGTACGACATGGGGTTCAGCACCGCCCACACCCGCTCGATACCCTCACCATCGGTCTTCCCTACCCCAGGCTGGTACTTCAGTGACTCCTTTGTCTCGCAAATGATGTTATGAACATTGCCATGCCAGACTGGCAGTCCCCAAGTCAGGGCTGGCAGATCGAGGTTCTTCAGGGCGTCCGGCAGCGCCTCAATGCGCTTGTAAAAATTCTTCTTGTACTGGCAAGCTATGTCGTATGTTATGGTGGCCTCCTTCAAGCCCATGCGCGAAAGGAGCCAGTAGAGTATAAAATCTGTGTTTTTGTACCTGCGATGATATGTCAGAGACTTCGAGGCAAAAAGGAATGCAGTCGGAACCTTTCTCCTTTTTCCAGATCGCCGAGTCCAAGAATTATCTCGTGCCGCGCACAAATTACCCCCAACACTCCAGCCCAACGAAGCCCAACGGCAAACTTTGTGTCCTTCTGCATGAGCGCGGCGAAAGCAATACACGTGGACATCTGTGGAATGGGATAAGACTACATGCCCCACTCGACGAGGACGACTCAACTTGCCTCCTCCTCCGTGACGTAGCTTCGTAACCACTCGTGATACAACTCCACGGGCACCTGAACTCCGAGACCGGAATACAATGGCAGGTCAACGAGGGGAGACGTCCGCATTTTGCACGACATGCGGAAATTCGCGTCAGCCGACACAATTCGGCGATATAGGTAGCTGCGATTAAGTCAGTGACATAGTTCGTACACCAATAACGAGGAGGGCTTACGAGAATGCACTGTCGACTGAATCCCAGTTCGGCGGTAGATTCACGTTCAACCGAGGGCATGCCCAGCACTCGACAGCTACGGCTCCATCTGGCGCGTCATCCAGGCCAGTGTCGTACAAGACGCCTGAACGACGGACGCGCTTGAGGAAATTCCACTGCCGAGACATCCGCAGGAAAGCTTTGTAACGGTCCGGGGTCTCTGCGGAACTGTAAGGATCCGTAAGATCCTCGAGGACGCTAACGAAGTCTCGGACGTTCACTGTCGCCATGACTTTGAGCCGTCGGTAGAAGTCCAAGAGCTCGACGCTGGCACAGGTTTGTGGGATATGCGTAGTGGCGGGATACCACCCGCATCGCAAGAGTTGCTGCCATGGATGACAACGGTCCGATGCAGCGCACTTGCAGAAGCGGCAGGACACGGTCTGTATTGTGAGACCCGCCATGATAGTTATCAAGCGCGGCGTAGGATCTGGCCAGCGACACGGACCTCCACTGTGACCCAACTGGTAGACAAGGCCCATTTGGTACAGGCTACATCGCTCCCAGCTTCCGTCTTTCCACACCTGTATTCCGAGGGTTAATGGCATAATGCAAGAAGAATTATTAACGCATACCTGTACGACGTGGGTTGGAATGCGCTCGTGTCTCCGCACACAGCAAACCTGGCATTCTACAAGATCGCCGCAGGTCTTGCATCGATAAAGCTCTGCGCAAAAATCTTGGTCTGCCTTGATCGGCTCACGTCGGATAGTATCGGGTAACCAGAATTTCGTTGGATGTAAGGAAATATCACAGGTTGAGCAACGAGGGTCTAGCGTAGCGGATCCCAAACCATGGCGGCGAAAGCCCTCGTCAGCGGAAAGACTCGTCCAAGGTTTCCAATCCTCCATGGGATGATCCTGGAACACGATACACGATATTAGCGGCCCATAAAGGCAGTATGAACAGTTACGCACCGAACGGAACCGCTTGCGCTTCCCCAGCCCGGCCTCGCCTTCACCCGAGTCGCCTTCGCCGCCATCCCCTTCGCCCGATTCTCTGTCCAAGAAAAGTCCTAAACCCTCTCCTCTTTCAAACGCGGTGTCATCGTCGCCGCAGTCCGCCCCAAACTGGAAAGACGCGTACTCGTCTTCCAAGTCGGTAGGAAGTTGAGGGGGTGGTGAGGCAGGACGGATGAATTGAGAGCTGACCTCGCCCGTGGCGTGGACATGAATGAGCTGGTCGACTGCGGCAGCCTCTGAAGGGCCCGAGTGCTCGATTCCATCCCGTTTCTTGGAAGGTCGGCCGGGACGAAACATGGTTGGGTTTGGGTCGTTAACCGTCGGACACGGCAGTGTCAACTGCAAGGAAGAGAGATAGCGCCAGCGCGATACATGAGGGACCGAAATGTTTAGGAGTCATTCTGTGGTGGTGGCACCAGGCAAGGCACGTCACTAGGATAAAACTGTTTATAGAATTCGCGACCATGTGCCTAATCTGATCTAATTACACATCCCAAACGCGCTCTATGCCTTCCCCATCGGTCGATCCCATCTGGGGTGCCCGCCTGACTGAGCACGGAATCTCGTGCACCGCAGAATGCAAGTTCACCGTAGGGTCCGTCATACCTTCCAGGAAGATATCGTTACAAGTGACGAGGAAATCGAGGCAAGCGTCGCGATTCTTGCGATCCCGCTCTCGACAGAATATTGCCGCTACCAAGTAATTAGCAACGGCCAGACTGCGAATAGAAATGAAGCGACATACATTCATAATCTCCTTCTATCTTCTTGGGTACGAGACTGACCAACAGGCGCCGCGTGAGCAGCCAGTTTCCATCGCCCCTAATGTTCAGGGCATCGCGGAGGATAATCGCATAACGCGCATTGTGAACCCAATCCGCAAGAGCGCAAACATCATGCATGCTCAAGATGTGACATTCCAGGAGGCGGGACATCATAAACTCAGCCTCCCCGAAGAACTGCTCGACTGCTTTGTCAATTGTACGTGCATTGAAGTCCTGCCCGTTGCGCCTAGCCGCCATCTGGCGTCGAATGATCCTTTTATTTATCAACGTTAGCAGAATGCGAGCGGCGCTGCGGGCGGTTGAACGTACCGGACAGCCCGATTGTTGACCTCGGTGGGGAGTCGCGTTTCTCTGGCGCCGTTCCAGGACGGCGTCAGTGAAGCGAAGACTCTGCGAAAGAGGATCCAGTTTGGGCTGCGCACCGCCAGACTGAGCGCCCTTCGGAAGTCGGTTCGATGGTCATCGTCGTGAATGACATATCTGATCTCCTGGAGGTCGGCAGGGGTGTGAATGCCACATAGGAGCATGCGAGGCACGAGCCAGGCGCCATCGCCGCCAAAAGCCTCCACAATTTCGGTATCCATTGAGAGAGTGTAGACATCCACAGCAGGACGGCCGCACGACTCAAGAAAAGCCTGCATCTTGCTTTGCGAGAGTCAGATTTTGGGTCGGGCAGAGAATGAAAGGCGTACCGTTGGTTTGTATTCTGCAGGGGGCGGCGGCCGCAAGGACCCAAGAAATCTTCCATTTCCTTGAACGATGGGCGCGACGTATTTATGCGGCGGACAAACATGACGGGAGGAGACAAGAGACCGTGGAGAAAAGCTAAAAGCTGACCGGGTCAGAAAGGAACCCGTCGAAGCGTCGCACTGCTAAAAATATTTGAAATGAAGATAAGTAACCAGGTATCACAAGCTGCATCATAAATGAGAATATAGAGGAGAATGTACCGCCTGTTACACGGTGAAATTCGATATCTATGGGGCACAAGTACGGCAAATCACTAAGCGGCTGGTCGGGCATATCGATACAGGGCTTTCTTCAAATCACGCCACACCTCGGCATTCGTCGTTACACCCGACTTGAACTCCTGGCGCAAGGTCTGATTGCGCCGAATATCGACTGAAATGATCACCAAGTCCTCATGCGTGTATATTCCCATCTCCTCGAATCGAGATTCCAAGGCGGTGAACCCGTAAGCGGCGAGAAAGCGTCCGACTTCGTCGTGAATATGCTTGACGTCGGGAGGAGTAGAAAAATGAGGTTCGTCTTGAGGCGCGAGAGGATCGTCACCGCGCCGTCCTGAAGAAACGAGTAAGATATCATTGAGACGACGGTAGAAAAAAGGACGCACTGATGTTCAAGGCGCCGTTACCCAGCAAGTAATCCTCCCTAATCGGCCTGAGGGTGCGAATATGTTTCGAGATGCGTCTGTAGGAGGCGTAAGACGCACAAAATGACATCTTACTTGCGGCAGCTCCAGGGCGTGAGAGGCCATTGGATGGTACGCTGGCCAGTCGGGACTGGTTTCGCCGCTGGCCGAGCTTTCGCCAGGGATTTGCAAGACCTCGCCGGCAAGCCATGCGATTTCCGAGGTGAGGCAACGAGCTTGAGAATTTTGGTATTCCCAGGCGGCGAACTGGGGAGGTCCACCATGGTACGAGGCAGGGGGCAATAGACCAAAATGTAGGTGATGTTATTCAAATCGAAAGTTGATGCGTGCATGCGGACTAGTGTCAGACAGACGGCGTAGGGCCGTAGGCTGTCAACCAGCTACAGGTACTCGATAAGCCCTGATTCGATGGCACCACGCAACTGTTGAGCCCAAGGAATCATCTCGGTATCCATGCCAAAGCCGTGCGCGTTAGTCTGGGCTATGATATCCTCGATGAGAATAACGGCGTAATTGATCTCGCCGGCCTTGAGCTCACAATCCTCAAGTCGTTCCTGGAAGGTGGGATAGACATTGCAGAGTGCGCGAAAGCGCTGGAGTGGAAGAAGAATGTCACCATGCGCAAGGAACAACTTCTCCCGCTTCTGAATAAGAATATAGCGGGCCTCTGGGCCAGCGGCAATGGCGCGTTCAACAAGGCGCCGCATATAGATACGAGGCGTGTTGCCTTCGACGTCCTGGGTATATTTGTCGTGGATCCAAGTGACGCGGCGTTCGATTGAACGAACATATTCTTCGCGTGCGGACCTGAGGAGCTGTGAGCCATTCAATCAGTGATGTATCCTGGAAGAGACCTACGGAGTATCCCCAGTCATGATTCGATATGCGGTTGGAGGGATTGGACGAGGGCGGCGCAACCACGAGGCACTGGTTAGGGTGTTAATCGTGGGTCATTGACGCTATGCATGGGAAACGCGTGCGCACGGATCCTGAAATCGAATTGCCGGAGCCAACTCGCGAGCGCAGAGATTGAACTCGGGAGGAGGTGGGACGATACGAGTATGCGATTTGCGCTGTCGCATGAAGGAGTGCGAAATCAAGAGGATGTGATCGTCATTTGGCCCGAATAGGCAGCCACGTGGTCTTGGCCAGAGGCAGGAGATGATCCTATCTAGTAAAACCATGAGCGACCACCTGCGTTATAATTGCATACTGCCACAGTTTCACGGTCTCTCGTTGCTGGATTCTTGTAGCTATGAGTATTCCCAGTCGAATTTGACGCGACAAGAGGCACGCCAAGTGTGTTGAACAAGATATGGCAAGACTATCTAGGGAAAGTATGATTGTGAAGGCGATCGTCTTACCACAATTAGATCGTCGAACCTTGCTTTCGATCTCCCATCCACAGTACACCTTTACCACTAGATTGCCGCCCGGGAACACTCAAAACCTGCGAGGAGTTTCTCATGCCCGGGAAAAAGCTTTATATTTCGGAAGAAGACCGTGAATGGGCTAAGCGGAAGGCGAAAATGGATTACTGGGAACGGTGCGTGTGTGGACACGATGACATTGTTGACGCGCTGAACGATGATCACTAGCAACAAATCCCGTCTGAATGCGAAGGCTAAGAGTAACTATCACCAATCCAAGGCGCCGGGTGCCATCGACGGCCGTACCAAGGCGGGAAGAGCTGCCAAGTACGAAACAGCGGAGGAGTATGCAGCTTCGTATGTACCTCCCGATCCTTGCGTTTCCTCGAATGCTAATCTGAGACCAACCCAATAGACGTCCCGACACTGTCACTAAACGAAACCTGACACGCAAATTGCGCCGTCTGGAGCAGCGTCTTGAGAAATCTACCGATGACGACTTGCGTGCATTTCTCGACAAGTTACGCGTGTTTCTCTTCGAGCATATACGCGATAAAGAGGGTACACAGAAGGCTCTGATCAACGCTATGGCTGGACCTCAGAAATGGCTGTACCGGGCGCAGTGTTTGATCACTGAGATTACGGAGAGCGTCGGCGAGGGCTTGCTCTTGCGGGCCGCAAGAGATTTCGAACAGCGTTCTAATTACCTTGTTATGTCGGTCAGTGATTTCGGTCTCTCGCTCTCGCAGGGAACTTTTGAAGGGCACGCCGAGAAGATGGATTTTTGGTACCAGGATGCGGAAAACATTTGTCAATTCCCGATAAAATGCGCCGAAGGCGGATTCATGATTCAAACAGACTTGTAACAGTTTCTTTACTTAGCTCATTCAATCATTTATGTGTATGCGACGAAAAGATTACTGAGTGACAAAGTTACGGATTGACAAGGCTATGTAGTAAGTTTCATGAGTACAATGTTACTCTCGTCGCAGGCGCGTTGGTATGCATCGAGAGCAGCTTCGTAAGTAGGAAGACTATGGTACACTGACCCGGGCACGCCAACATAATGAAAAGCAGCTTCGACACTAGAATAGAACATCATTAAGAAGGTGTACAGGCATGAGTCAGGTAGTCAGCAACTTACTGCGTGCGATAGATACCTGGCTGTGTCCCGGCAAAGACAACGTGCCAAGAATCAGTGCGAACGCCGGCGCTGAGCGGGCTATCGCGACTCCAAACTCGGATTTGTGGATCTTGAACGCGTAATTCACGGAAGTGCCGACGCTGCATAAGGGTGCCGTCGGAAACCAGGTCGCACTCTTGGGCGAATCGAAAGGCCGTTTCTGCTTGCGATAAAAGAACATAACCCTGATGGATGGCGCCTGAGACACCTTGGGTTTGACGTGTGGTTTCGTCCCTAGAAATGTTTGAATTTCATAATACGAAAAGTATGCAGAGCACAGAGGAGGAAACGACGCGCACCAGGTTCTGTAGACTCCAGGCTTTTTCCCTACGAAAACAACATAACCCTTGCATTTGGTTGCAGGGCGTCGTTTGACTGGGGATAGACATTCAACATGAGCACCTTCACGGTGCTGTGCATTGCCGGCGTCTGACCTGAAGCTACTATCAGAACATCCCATTTCTAATCCAAGAACGATTTACCAACCATTGCGTAGTGACACGCGTGGTTGGGCCACTATGTATGGCGTAGACAGGCGATTGCGGTGCGGCGAGTCGCATATTGGCGAGAGCCGCGGCGAGGTCGTTATCGTCATCGTTTGGATGAACAGGTACCAGGTCCACAAGCTGTTCATAGGCTGGCGGCGGAGTCGCAGACCGTGAAAGCAATGGCGGCCTCGAGTTGGTTTCTTCTTCATCGGAGCTTAGTTCAATCTCAATGGGGGATGTCCGACTACGCCGTGCCGTGGCGCTGAGACGATTGCTCATGATGGGAGTATGGAAGGAGGTAGGATTAACATTGTGGCAGCAGGGACACTATTAAGGGGCACGATTGACAATGAGCATAATGTGGTCCGGCCCGTCCGATGCCGAATGATACCCAAATCACATCACGCTACAGCAGAGCAACCTGACAAACGTGGAGGGGTAAGTAGACGTCTTATGCGGGAGACAAGGAAGAGACTGACCGGTCGCGAGACGACTTGCGATACTTGCCGATGCGAACTTTGTTGGCGGCAAGTTCCTCGTTGAAGAACTGCAGGGCCGCGGCTTGACTGTGGCGTTTCTTGCGAAACCCTTCGGAGACACCGTTAATCATGGCGGAGGCTTCAGCACTAATTGATGTTGTCAGTAAATAAGGAGCGAACAGGACTAATGATACGTACGAGCTAGTGACGATACCAACCTTCAAGCCAACGGTGATGACATAGAAGAATGTCTTTGAACCATCGGGCTCGGCGGGAATGTAAGCAGGCTGGAGCGGCGCATGCGGCACCTTCGAGAACAGGACGCCGGCACGGAGTGGAACGCTCTCGTCAACGTATTCGTCAAGCGCGATAAGCGGGTCGTAGACGAATTGAGAGGGAAATGACGACGGGATCTCGTACGCCGGAGGCTTGACGACCTGGTCTACAGGGGAGACAAATGAGACAAGTGTTAGTAGGAATGACGCCACAGACCTGGCGAAGCACTGATAGTCAAAGCTGCCGGCGCTGCTGAGGCTTTGGCATCAACAGGACAAGCGACTTCAACATCAGAGGGGCCAGACATGGTGGTGAGGGACTGGGTACTGAGGCGAACGTTATCGTCACACGGTTGAGGGGAGATAGAGGATTGGAAATAGCCACATATATCCTTTCGCCGGAAAGAATAACAGCGTCCGATCCTCTTCTGGAAACGTCGTCACACGCGCCAGTAATTCGCCGCCACCACCGCCATGGTCGTCAAGAAGACGGCGCCCGGGCGAAAGAGAGCGTATCAGTCCGTGCCCAAGAAAGACCGCTGCAACGCTAAGGGATGGATGGACGGGAAACGGGCAGAGGTTTTCGAGCCGCAGGTCGCCGAGTTTGTTGACGCCGTGCAGCACGGCTGGCAAGCAGTAGAGAAGAAGCTGAAGGCAATACAGAGTCAGTTCCATGCTCAATTCCCATGGCCACTTCAGGATTACGAGGAGCCGGAGACCGTCGAGCCATATGATTCGTTGAAGACTTTGCCACCGGACGACAGCGAGTTAACGGACGAAGAGTACGCGGCTAAACGAGAGCATATCCTGAGAATGAATGTGGTGAGTGCCAGGTCCTGAAGATAGTGGAGATGCTTACTGACGAGGTTGTGGCAGCGTCTTCGTCGCTGGTTTATCTACCGAGCCGGAAAATTTCGCAAACGCGTCAAACGCCTCACAAGTCGCGATCCCGAAGATACATTCCAAATTCTCATGGCAAGATTGTGCGGTATTTCGAAACCGCCCAAGCAACCCCACGCATATCACCTGTTCCATCACGAAAACTGGGAAACGGGTCTTCAATTGCGCGTCATTGTCGAGGCGGCGTGGAAGAAGATCTCGGACGAAGCGCTATTGAGTAAGGACGCGGATTTCGGTCAACGAATTGTCGATTCCGTGTGGCTGAAGTTGGATGACGCGCGCAGGAGGAAGTACGCTGCCATAGAACCGGCACTAGTACGGGCCGTCGACGAGCTGTGGGGGCTGAAGGGCAAGGGGAGAAAAACGGTGACGATGGGCACCGAGTTCGTGCGAAAGATTTTCAAGGAGCTGCCAGAGGAAGAGCGTGGTCTGTATGCCATACAAGCCAGGGAGAAGGGAGCGGCGAGCAAGGCCGCATACGAGAAGACCCTCAGCGAGCCACCGTCAAAGGCGCCGCCTGATCGCAAGCTGTAGGTTTTTTGCACAACATCCATCCATGGAAGTGTCTGACATGGACACACACAGTGCACTGGCGAACGCCGACCATTTTATTGGGGAGGTCAATCGCGGTATTGAGGAGCGCACATTCTGTCGCGTCTTCACCATCATCGGCGGACCCATGGATATGTACAACGGACAAATCGGTACCTTCAAGTGAGTGAGCGACAAAACTTCGTAGAAATGTGGTAGACTCACTTTGACCATAGCGTCACGACAACTCGCAATTCCGCGGCGGTGCCGCTATCCTTCCCGGAGTGGATGGGGGAGGCGAAGATGAGCGCCTTCATTGCCGACTACAAGTCGTGGCTCGGGACGTGTTACAATTCGGCCGAGAGATCTTCCGTCGTGGTGTCGCCTGCGTCTACTCAGCCGAGGATGACAACGACAGTGGATGGCCCAGAGAACGTGGTGCCGCCGTCCCTCGGAGACTTGTCGCTGGAAGCCTTTCCACCAGATGACGTAGAGCCCGACTCTTCGACCGATGTCAGCCGGTTTGTCGATACGACGGCGATGCTAGCCGAACTCGAGAATATCGATGAAGAAAGTTCTGATGAATCCTCGGACGAAGAAGAAGACATGGAGGATGACGACCGACGTGGAGGCGAGAAGCTGGCTAAAGATGGGAGGGGGAAAAGGAAGAGATCGACGAATGCACCCATCTCCACAGCGCCGGCAAAGAAGGTGCGGAAGAGTGCGATCGAGACCGAGAGGGACGACAATATTCGTCGAAATAAACTCATGCTGGCCGGTTTGGCGCACAGGCATGAAATGGGTCTCGCAGTCGACGGGATGACACCCTCTGACTATGTGCGCCACGCTGAGGCCGGCATAGCCGACGGGACCATTGTCGATCCAAACCTCGAAGCCCCAGCCCCAATGCGACCGCGACCGCGGCCTAAGTCGCTACATAAGGCAACGGAAGCGGAGCCTACGCGCCGTTCGAACCGTTTGACCACGAAGGCAACTGATGGCGAAGGAGGCCGGGTTGGAATAAGCGAGACAACGGTGGAGGGCGATCCAAATGGCGCGGTGGAGGCGCCGAGCCAGACAGAGGACGGACCGGCGGACGGTGGGGACAATCCTGGGGTCGATCCTGGAGCTGAGTTGGGTGAGGCCGAGGGCGACGACCGCGGCTTCAAGGAGCAGCTCGGCGAGGCACCGAATTGGTTGAAAGAATGTATCACGGAGTTTGTGGAGGCCGAGGGCGGTGAGGAGTTGATGGTAGTCCTGAGACTATTGTTGGAAATTGAGCGTGAGTACGGATGGACAACGGTAGAGGGGGGGAGGGGAGGGAGCTTACCTGGTACGCGTGCACGTCCGTTGATCTTGACGAAATAGATTAGCATGGGGCGAACTCGCAACGGCTTGCGGCTGACTCTTACAGAAAAGGAGGGATCCGGATTCAGTGCCAGATGGGCAACGTGGTGGGCAACCTTGCAAGAGATGTGGCGGGAGCGTAATGACAATGGCGAGTGGATCCAAGACGCCTATGGCGAGGAGTGGACCAAACTACGTGTTCCAGGACAAAATGGCCTGTTGAGCGTCGTCGCTGTGCTGTCGTGGTGGAAGTCGTACAATGTGTCGAAGGGCGACGTCTCGTCTGAGTGGGAAAATGCGAGGAACGACGTCAAGTGGGTGATGACAGGGTTGTTGAAGCATGTGCGCGCAAATAAAGAGTAATGTCGTAAAGTTTCATACCCCGGTGGTGATTGTCGTATTGTCGTATCGAAACCAATTTAGAAGCAAGTGTGGCGCAAATGAATGTATAGATATTGAGATTTTAGCCGTCAAACGGTCATGATGGACAGGTGCAGTGCTAACTCCAGCGATTGCAATCTGATCTGAACAAGTCCAACGATCACGTGGTCAAGTCGGGCCGATGGCGGCTGGGGTTTGACGGCTGACGCTGTCTCCAAATCTATGTGGACTGCATGGGTTGTATATGGCCCAAAACTAATTTTCAGATGATTGTGAGGGTTACTCGTCATATAATACGCTGTCTGGGGCGGAATGCTGTGGTGTGGACCGGCGGGAAAATGCAGGGCAGGTGGCATCTCGGCACACCCTGCTACATGCCGAGTGCCGTGGCTGAGCGCCCAGATGTGGGACGGCATGATTCGGCTTGAAGCGAGGGTTGTAATTTCAAAATACCATTATCCCCGGGGAAGGGTATGGCCGCGCTGTGGGCGGGACGCTGGCGCATGGGCAATTGCCGAGCACCAAGTAAATGACATAATCACTACCCGGGTCCGATCGCCGGTGTCAACTGGCACTCATTTCTCGATCAATACATCTGTCTAGTGGCCTGACTACTTGACTAATTAGTACAGCTATGGCTCGCCTGCCAATTAGGTGGGAGATTTATACCGGGGCGAGGACACGCCGGGCATGGAATCGCTAAGGCGCCGGAAGAAGTAAGCGCGCGTCCATCCCGCAGGGAGCCTCGGCCACGACGTTTGAGCAGCTTTAGGTGAGCGAACTGCCGGTTCATACGCAGGAAAGACTTGTAACGACGCTGTTGAAAACGAATTGAATACCGGCCTAAACATGGTAGAAACTCAACGTACCTTGGGCAGTGAGACGCGCGTAACGTCAGTCATCTTCTCCAGCGCCTTGTAGTGCTCGTAAGACGACAGTTTGCCGGAGCAACTCAGTTTCTCGTGACGTTCTAAAAGGCGGAACGTTGCACCTGTCTTCGGCAAGCGAGTAGTAGCGGGATAAATTTCCGAACGGAGCATCTGTATTCGTGTCGGCTGGCGCTGGTCGCACGCGCAAAAATCGATGTTAACCTTGGCGATGCCGTCCCCGTGCAAGATGGTGAAGTCCGAGGGGCCTGCCTGGGGATTATCGCAACGTGTACCTCCAGCGTGACCAAACTGGAGGCGCAATCCCAGACTCTTGAGCTTTCTTCTCTCGAAGCACTTCCCATTCCAGAACTAGAGCGAGGGTTAGCCGAATTGCAATGGTAGAAACTTTCTGGCGAGCCATAGCTGTACTAATTAGTCAAGTAGTCAGGCCACTAGACAGATGTATTGATCGAGAAATGAGTGCCAGTTGACACCGGCGATCGGACCCGGGTAGTGATTATGTCATTTACTTGGTGCTCGGCAATTGCCCATGCGCCAGCGTCCCGCCCACAGCGCGGCCATACCCTTCCCCGGGGATAATGGTATTTTGAAATTACAACCCTCGCTTCAAGCCGAATCATGCCGTCCCACATCTGGGCGCTCAGCCACGGCACTCGGCATGTAGCAGGGTGTGCCGAGATGCCACCTGCCCTGCATTTTCCCGCCGGTCCACACCACAGCATTCCGCCCCAGACAGCGTATTATATGACGAGTAACCCTCACAATCATCTGAAAATTAGTTTTGGGCCATATACAACCCATGCAGTCCACATAGATTTGGAGACAGCGTCAGCCGTCAAACCCCAGCCGCCATCGGCCCGACTTGACCACGTGATCGTTGGACTTGTTCAGATCAGATTGCAATCGCTGGAGTTAGCACTGCACCTGTCCATCATGACCGTTTGACGGCTAAAATCTCAATATCTATACATTCATTTGCGCCACACTCGCTTCTAAATTGGTTTCGATACGACAATACGACAATCACCACCGGGGTATGAAACTTTACGACATTACTCTTTATTTGCGCGCACATGCTTCAACAACCCTGTCATCACCCACTTGACGTCGTTCCTCGCATTTTCCCACTCAGACGAGACGTCGCCCTTCGACACATTGTACGACTTCCACCACGACAGCACAGCGACGACGCTCAACAGGCCATTTTGTCCTGGAACACGTAGTTTGGTCCACTCCTCGCCATAGGCGTCTTGGATCCACTCGCCATTGTCATTGCGCTCCCGCCACATCTCTTGCAAGGTTGCCCACCACGTTGCCCATCTGGCACTGAATCCGGATCCCTCCTTTTCTGTAAGAGTCAGCCGCAAGCCGTTGCGAGTTCGCCCCATGCTAATCCATTTCGTCAAGATCAACGGACGTGCACGCGTACCAGGTAAGCTCCCTCCCCTCCCCCCCCTCTACCGTTGTCCATCCGTACTCACGCTCAATTTCCAACAATAGTCTCAGGACTACCATCAACTCCTCACCGCCCTCGGCCTCCACAAACTCCGTGATACATTCTTTCAACCAATTCGGTGCCTCGCCGAGCTGCTCCTTGAAGCCGCGGTCGTCGCCCTCGGCCTCACCCAACTCAGCTCCAGGATCGACCCCAGGATTGTCCCCACCGTCCGCCGGTCCGTCCTCTGTCTGGCTCGGCGCCTCCACCGCGCCATTTGGATCGCCCTCCACCGTTGTCTCGCTTATTCCAACCCGGCCTCCTTCGCCATCAGTTGCCTTCGTGGTCAAACGGTTCGAACGGCGCATAGGCTCCGCTTCCGTTGCCTTATGTAGCGACTTAGGCCGCGGTCGCGGTCGCATTGGGGCTGGGGCTTCGAGGTTTGGATCGACAATGGTCCCGTCGGCTATGCCGGCCTCAGCGTGGCGCACATAGTCAGAGGGTGTCATCCCGTCGACTGCGAGACCCATTTCATGCCTGTGCGCCAAACCGGCCAGCATGAGTTTATTTCGACGAATATTGTCGTCCCTCTCGGTCTCGATCGCACTCTTCCGCACCTTCTTTGCCGGCGCTGTGGAGATGGGTGCATTCGTCGATCTCTTCCTTTTCCCCCTCCCATCTTTAGCCAGCTTCTCGCCTCCACGTCGGTCGTCATCCTCCATGTCTTCTTCTTCGTCCGAGGATTCATCAGAACTTTCTTCATCGATATTCTCGAGTTCGGCTAGCATCGCCGTCGTGTCGACAAACCGGCTGACATCGGTCGAAGAGTCGGGCTCTACGTCATCTGGTGGAAAGGCTTCCAGCGACAAGTCTCCGAGGGACGGCGGCACCACGTTCTCTGGGCCATCCACTGTCGTTGTCATCCTCGGCTGAGTAGACGCAGGCGACACCACGACGGAAGATCTCTCGGCCGAATTGTAACACGTCCCGAGCCACGACTTGTAGTCGGCAATGAAGGCGCTCATCTTCGCCTCCCCCATCCACTCCGGGAAGGATAGCGGCACCGCCGCGGAATTGCGAGTTGTCGTGACGCTATGGTCAAAGTGAGTCTACCACATTTCTACGAAGTTTTGTCGCTCACTCACTTGAAGGTACCGATTTGTCCGTTGTACATATCCATGGGTCCGCCGATGATGGTGAAGACGCGACAGAATGTGCGCTCCTCAATACCGCGATTGACCTCCCCAATAAAATGGTCGGCGTTCGCCAGTGCACTGTGTGTGTCCATGTCAGACACTTCCATGGATGGATGTTGTGCAAAAAACCTACAGCTTGCGATCAGGCGGCGCCTTTGACGGTGGCTCGCTGAGGGTCTTCTCGTATGCGGCCTTGCTCGCCGCTCCCTTCTCCCTGGCTTGTATGGCATACAGACCACGCTCTTCCTCTGGCAGCTCCTTGAAAATCTTTCGCACGAACTCGGTGCCCATCGTCACCGTTTTTCTCCCCTTGCCCTTCAGCCCCCACAGCTTGTCGACGGCCCGTACTAGTGCCGGTTCTATGGCAGCGTACTTCCTCCTGCGCGCGTCATCCAACTTCAGCCACACGGAATCGACAATTCGTTGACCGAAATCCGCGTCCTTACTCAATAGCGCTTCGTCCGAGATCTTCTTCCACGCCGCCTCGACAATGACGCGCAATTGAAGACCCGTTTCCCAGTTTTCGTGATGGAACAGGTGATATGCGTGGGGTTGCTTGGGCGGTTTCGAAATACCGCACAATCTTGCCATGAGAATTTGGAATGTATCTTCGGGATCGCGACTTGTGAGGCGTTTGACGCGTTTGCGAAATTTTCCGGCTCGGTAGATAAACCAGCGACGAAGACGCTGCCACAACCTCGTCAGTAAGCATCTCCACTATCTTCAGGACCTGGCACTCACCACATTCATTCTCAGGATATGCTCTCGTTTAGCCGCGTACTCTTCGTCCGTTAACTCGCTGTCGTCCGGTGGCAAAGTCTTCAACGAATCATATGGCTCGACGGTCTCCGGCTCCTCGTAATCCTGAAGTGGCCATGGGAATTGAGCATGGAACTGACTCTGTATTGCCTTCAGCTTCTTCTCTACTGCTTGCCAGCCGTGCTGCACGGCGTCAACAAACTCGGCGACCTGCGGCTCGAAAACCTCTGCCCGTTTCCCGTCCATCCATCCCTTAGCGTTGCGGCGGTCTTTCTTGGGCACGGACTGATACGCTCTCTTTCGCCCGGGCGCCGTCTTCTTGACGACCATGGCGGTGGTGGCGGCGAATTACTGGCGCGTGTGACGACGTTTCCAGAAGAGGATCGGACGCTGTTATTCTTTCCGGCGAAAGGATATATGTGGCTATTTCCAATCCTCTATCTCCCCTCAACCGTGTGACGATAACGTTCGCCTCAGTACCCAGTCCCTCACCACCATGTCTGGCCCCTCTGATGTTGAAGTCGCTTGTCCTGTTGATGCCAAAGCCTCAGCAGCGCCGGCAGCTTTGACTATCAGTGCTTCGCCAGGTCTGTGGCGTCATTCCTACTAACACTTGTCTCATTTGTCTCCCCTGTAGACCAGGTCGTCAAGCCTCCGGCGTACGAGATCCCGTCGTCATTTCCCTCTCAATTCGTCTACGACCCGCTTATCGCGCTTGACGAATACGTTGACGAGAGCGTTCCACTCCGTGCCGGCGTCCTGTTCTCGAAGGTGCCGCATGCGCCGCTCCAGCCTGCTTACATTCCCGCCGAGCCCGATGGTTCGAAGACATTCTTCTATGTCATCACCGTTGGCTTGAAGGTTGGTATCGTCACTAGCTCGTACGTATCATTAGTCCTGTTCGCTCCTTGTTTACTGACAACATCAATTAGTGCTGAAGCCTCCGCCATGATTAACGGTGTCTCCGAAGGGTTTCGCAAGAAACGCCACAGTCAAGCCGCGGCCCTGCAGTTCTTCAACGAGGAACTTGCCGCCAACAAAGTTCGCATCGGCAAGTATCGCAAGTCGTCTCGCGACCGGTCAGTCTCTTCCTTGTCTCCCGCATAAGACGTCTACTTACCCCTCCACGTTTGTCAGGTTGCTCTGCTGTAGCGTGATGTGATTTGGGTATCATTCGGCATCGGACGGGCCGGACCACATTATGCTCATTGTCAATCGTGCCCCTTAATAGTGTCCCTGCTGCCACAATGTTAATCCTACCTCCTTCCATACTCCCATCATGAGCAATCGTCTCAGCGCCACGGCACGGCGTAGTCGGACATCCCTCATTGAGATTGAACTAAGCTCCGATGAAGAAGAAACCAACTCGAGGCCGCCATTGCTTTCACGGTCTGCGACTCCGCCGCCAGCCTATGAACAGCTTGTGGACCTGGTACCTGTTCATCCAAACGATGACGATAACGACCTCGCCGCGGCTCTCGCCAATATGCGACTCGCCGCACCGCAATCGCCTGTCTACGCCATACATAGTGGCCCAACCACGCGTGTCACTACGCAATGGTTGGTAAATCGTTCTTGGATTAGAAATGGGATGTTCTGATAGTAGCTTCAGGTCAGACGCCGGCAATGCACAGCACCGTGAAGGTGCTCATGTTGAATGTCTATCCCCAGTCAAACGACGCCCTGCAACCAAATGCAAGGGTTATGTTGTTTTCGTAGGGAAAAAGCCTGGAGTCTACAGAACCTGGTGCGCGTCGTTTCCTCCTCTGTGCTCTGCATACTTTTCGTATTATGAAATTCAAACATTTCTAGGGACGAAACCACACGTCAAACCCAAGGTGTCTCAGGCGCCATCCATCAGGGTTATGTTCTTTTATCGCAAGCAGAAACGGCCTTTCGATTCGCCCAAGAGTGCGACCTGGTTTCCGACGGCACCCTTATGCAGCGTCGGCACTTCCGTGAATTACGCGTTCAAGATCCACAAATCCGAGTTTGGAGTCGCGATAGCCCGCTCAGCGCCGGCGTTCGCACTGATTCTTGGCACGTTGTCTTTGCCGGGACACAGCCAGGTATCTATCGCACGCAGTAAGTTGCTGACTACCTGACTCATGCCTGTACACCTTCTTAATGATGTTCTATTCTAGTGTCGAAGCTGCTTTTCATTATGTTGGCGTGCCCGGGTCAGTGTACCATAGTCTTCCTACTTACGAAGCTGCTCTCGATGCATACCAACGCGCCTGCGACGAGAGTAACATTGTACTCATGAAACTTACTACATAGCCTTGTCAATCCGTAACTTTGTCACTCAGTAATCTTTTCGTCGCATACACATAAATGATTGAATGAGCTAAGTAAAGAAACTGTTACAAGTCTGTTTGAATCATGAATCCGCCTTCGGCGCATTTTATCGGGAATTGACAAATGTTTTCCGCATCCTGGTACCAAAAATCCATCTTCTCGGCGTGCCCTTCAAAAGTTCCCTGCGAGAGCGAGAGACCGAAATCACTGACCGACATAACAAGGTAATTAGAACGCTGTTCGAAATCTCTTGCGGCCCGCAAGAGCAAGCCCTCGCCGACGCTCTCCGTAATCTCAGTGATCAAACACTGCGCCCGGTACAGCCATTTCTGAGGTCCAGCCATAGCGTTGATCAGAGCCTTCTGTGTACCCTCTTTATCGCGTATATGCTCGAAGAGAAACACGCGTAACTTGTCGAGAAATGCACGCAAGTCGTCATCGGTAGATTTCTCAAGACGCTGCTCCAGACGGCGCAATTTGCGTGTCAGGTTTCGTTTAGTGACAGTGTCGGGACGTCTATTGGGTTGGTCTCAGATTAGCATTCGAGGAAACGCAAGGATCGGGAGGTACATACGAAGCTGCATACTCCTCCGCTGTTTCGTACTTGGCAGCTCTTCCCGCCTTGGTACGGCCGTCGATGGCACCCGGCGCCTTGGATTGGTGATAGTTACTCTTAGCCTTCGCATTCAGACGGGATTTGTTGCTAGTGATCATCGTTCAGCGCGTCAACAATGTCATCGTGTCCACACACGCACCGTTCCCAGTAATCCATTTTCGCCTTCCGCTTAGCCCATTCACGGTCTTCTTCCGAAATATAAAGCTTTTTCCCGGGCATGAGAAACTCCTCGCAGGTTTTGAGTGTTCCCGGGCGGCAATCTAGTGGTAAAGGTGTACTGTGGATGGGAGATCGAAAGCAAGGTTCGACGATCTAATTGTGGTAAGACGATCGCCTTCACAATCATACTTTCCCTAGATAGTCTTGCCATATCTTGTTCAACACACTTGGCGTGCCTCTTGTCGCGTCAAATTCGACTGGGAATACTCATAGCTACAAGAATCCAGCAACGAGAGACCGTGAAACTGTGGCAGTATGCAATTATAACGCAGGTGGTCGCTCATGGTTTTACTAGATAGGATCATCTCCTGCCTCTGGCCAAGACCACGTGGCTGCCTATTCGGGCCAAATGACGATCACATCCTCTTGATTTCGCACTCCTTCATGCGACAGCGCAAATCGCATACTCGTATCGTCCCACCTCCTCCCGAGTTCAATCTCTGCGCTCGCGAGTTGGCTCCGGCAATTCGATTTCAGGATCCGTGCGCACGCGTTTCCCATGCATAGCGTCAATGACCCACGATTAACACCCTAACCAGTGCCTCGTGGTTGCGCCGCCCTCGTCCAATCCCTCCAACCGCATATCGAATCATGACTGGGGATACTCCGTAGGTCTCTTCCAGGATACATCACTGATTGAATGGCTCACAGCTCCTCAGGTCCGCACGCGAAGAATATGTTCGTTCAATCGAACGCCGCGTCACTTGGATCCACGACAAATATACCCAGGACGTCGAAGGCAACACGCCTCGTATCTATATGCGGCGCCTTGTTGAACGCGCCATTGCCGCTGGCCCAGAGGCCCGCTATATTCTTATTCAGAAGCGGGAGAAGTTGTTCCTTGCGCATGGTGACATTCTTCTTCCACTCCAGCGCTTTCGCGCACTCTGCAATGTCTATCCCACCTTCCAGGAACGACTTGAGGATTGTGAGCTCAAGGCCGGCGAGATCAATTACGCCGTTATTCTCATCGAGGATATCATAGCCCAGACTAACGCGCACGGCTTTGGCATGGATACCGAGATGATTCCTTGGGCTCAACAGTTGCGTGGTGCCATCGAATCAGGGCTTATCGAGTACCTGTAGCTGGTTGACAGCCTACGGCCCTACGCCGTCTGTCTGACACTAGTCCGCATGCACGCATCAACTTTCGATTTGAATAACATCACCTACATTTTGGTCTATTGCCCCCTGCCTCGTACCATGGTGGACCTCCCCAGTTCGCCGCCTGGGAATACCAAAATTCTCAAGCTCGTTGCCTCACCTCGGAAATCGCATGGCTTGCCGGCGAGGTCTTGCAAATCCCTGGCGAAAGCTCGGCCAGCGGCGAAACCAGTCCCGACTGGCCAGCGTACCATCCAATGGCCTCTCACGCCCTGGAGCTGCCGCAAGTAAGATGTCATTTTGTGCGTCTTACGCCTCCTACAGACGCATCTCGAAACATATTCGCACCCTCAGGCCGATTAGGGAGGATTACTTGCTGGGTAACGGCGCCTTGAACATCAGTGCGTCCTTTTTTCTACCGTCGTCTCAATGATATCTTACTCGTTTCTTCAGGACGGCGCGGTGACGATCCTCTCGCGCCTCAAGACGAACCTCATTTTTCTACTCCTCCCGACGTCAAGCATATTCACGACGAAGTCGGACGCTTTCTCGCCGCTTACGGGTTCACCGCCTTGGAATCTCGATTCGAGGAGATGGGAATATACACGCATGAGGACTTGGTGATCATTTCAGTCGATATTCGGCGCAATCAGACCTTGCGCCAGGAGTTCAAGTCGGGTGTAACGACGAATGCCGAGGTGTGGCGTGATTTGAAGAAAGCCCTGTATCGATATGCCCGACCAGCCGCTTAGTGATTTGCCGTACTTGTGCCCCATAGATATCGAATTTCACCGTGTAACAGGCGGTACATTCTCCTCTATATTCTCATTTATGATGCAGCTTGTGATACCTGGTTACTTATCTTCATTTCAAATATTTTTAGCAGTGCGACGCTTCGACGGGTTCCTTTCTGACCCGGTCAGCTTTTAGCTTTTCTCCACGGTCTCTTGTCTCCTCCCGTCATGTTTGTCCGCCGCATAAATACGTCGCGCCCATCGTTCAAGGAAATGGAAGATTTCTTGGGTCCTTGCGGCCGCCGCCCCCTGCAGAATACAAACCAACGGTACGCCTTTCATTCTCTGCCCGACCCAAAATCTGACTCTCGCAAAGCAAGATGCAGGCTTTTCTTGAGTCGTGCGGCCGTCCTGCTGTGGATGTCTACACTCTCTCAATGGATACCGAAATTGTGGAGGCTTTTGGCGGCGATGGCGCCTGGCTCGTGCCTCGCATGCTCCTATGTGGCATTCACACCCCTGCCGACCTCCAGGAGATCAGATATGTCATTCACGACGATGACCATCGAACCGACTTCCGAAGGGCGCTCAGTCTGGCGGTGCGCAGCCCAAACTGGATCCTCTTTCGCAGAGTCTTCGCTTCACTGACGCCGTCCTGGAACGGCGCCAGAGAAACGCGACTCCCCACCGAGGTCAACAATCGGGCTGTCCGGTACGTTCAACCGCCCGCAGCGCCGCTTGCATTCTGCTAACGTTGATAAATAAAAGGATCATTCGACGCCAGATGGCGGCTAGGCGCAACGGGCAGGACTTCAATGCACGTACAATTGACAAAGCAGTCGAGCAGTTCTTCGGGGAGGCTGAGTTTATGATGTCCCGCCTCCTGGAATGTCACATCTTGAGCATGCATGATGTTTGCGCTCTTGCGGATTGGGTTCACAATGCGCGTTATGCGATTATCCTCCGCGATGCCCTGAACATTAGGGGCGATGGAAACTGGCTGCTCACGCGGCGCCTGTTGGTCAGTCTCGTACCCAAGAAGATAGAAGGAGATTATGAATGTATGTCGCTTCATTTCTATTCGCAGTCTGGCCGTTGCTAATTACTTGGTAGCGGCAATATTCTGTCGAGAGCGGGATCGCAAGAATCGCGACGCTTGCCTCGATTTCCTCGTCACTTGTAACGATATCTTCCTGGAAGGTATGACGGACCCTACGGTGAACTTGCATTCTGCGGTGCACGAGATTCCGTGCTCAGTCAGGCGGGCACCCCAGATGGGATCGACCGATGGGGAAGGCATAGAGCGCGTTTGGGATGTGTAATTAGATCAGATTAGGCACATGGTCGCGAATTCTATAAACAGTTTTATCCTAGTGACGTGCCTTGCCTGGTGCCACCACCACAGAATGACTCCTAAACATTTCGGTCCCTCATGTATCGCGCTGGCGCTATCTCTCTTCCTTGCAGTTGACACTGCCGTGTCCGACGGTTAACGACCCAAACCCAACCATGTTTCGTCCCGGCCGACCTTCCAAGAAACGGGATGGAATCGAGCACTCGGGCCCTTCAGAGGCTGCCGCAGTCGACCAGCTCATTCATGTCCACGCCACGGGCGAGGTCAGCTCTCAATTCATCCGTCCTGCCTCACCACCCCCTCAACTTCCTACCGACTTGGAAGACGAGTACGCGTCTTTCCAGTTTGGGGCGGACTGCGGCGACGATGACACCGCGTTTGAAAGAGGAGAGGGTTTAGGACTTTTCTTGGACAGAGAATCGGGCGAAGGGGATGGCGGCGAAGGCGACTCGGGTGAAGGCGAGGCCGGGCTGGGGAAGCGCAAGCGGTTCCGTTCGGTGCGTAACTGTTCATACTGCCTTTATGGGCCGCTAATATCGTGTATCGTGTTCCAGGATCATCCCATGGAGGATTGGAAACCTTGGACGAGTCTTTTCGCTGACGAGGGCTTTCGCCGCCATGGTTTGGGATCCGCTACGCTAGACCCTCGTTGCTCAACCTGTGATATTTCCTTACATCCAACGAAATTCTGGTTACCCGATACTATCCGACGTGAGCCGATCAAGGCAGATCAAGATTTTTGCGCAGAGCTTTATCGATGCAAGACCTGCGGCGATCTTGTAGAATGCCAGGTTTGCTGTGTGCGGAGACACGAGCGCATTCCAACCCACGTCGTACAGGTATGCGTTAATAATTCTTCTTGCATTATGCCATTAACCCTCGGAATACAGGTGTGAAAAGACGGAAGCTGGGAGCGATGTAGCCTGTACCAAATGGGCCTTGTCTACCAGTTGGGTCACAGTGGAGGTCCGTGTCGCTGGCCAGATCCTACGCCGCGCTTGATAACTATCATGGCGGGTCTCACAATACAGACCGTGTCCTGCCGCTTCTGCAAGTGCGCTGCATCGGACCGTTGTCATCCATGGCAGCAACTCTTGCGATGCGGGTGGTATCCCGTCACTACGCATATCCCACAAACCTGTGCCAGCGTCGAGCTCTTGGACTTCTACCGACGGCTCAAAGTCATGGCGACAGTGAACGTCCGAGACTTTGTTAGCGTCCTCGAGGATCTTACGGATCCTTACAGTTCCGCAGAGACCCCGGACCGTTACAAAGCTTTCCTGCGGATGTCTCGGCAGTGGAATTTCCTCAAGCGCGTCCGTCGTTCAGGCGTCTTGTACGACACTGGCCTGGATGACGCGCCAGATGGAGCCGTAGCTGTCGAGTGCTGGGCATGCCCTCGGTTGAACGTGAATCTACCGCCGAACTGGGATTCAGTCGACAGTGCATTCTCGTAAGCCCTCCTCGTTATTGGTGTACGAACTATGTCACTGACTTAATCGCAGCTACCTATATCGCCGAATTGTGTCGGCTGACGCGAATTTCCGCATGTCGTGCAAAATGCGGACGTCTCCCCTCGTTGACCTGCCATTGTATTCCGGTCTCGGAGTTCAGGTGCCCGTGGAGTTGTATCACGAGTGGTTACGAAGCTACGTCACGGAGGAGGAGGCAAGTTGAGTCGTCCTCGTCGAGTGGGGCATGTAGTCTTATCCCATTCCACAGATGTCCACGTGTATTGCTTTCGCCGCGCTCATGCAGAAGGACACAAAGTTTGCCGTTGGGCTTCGTTGGGCTGGAGTGTTGGGGGTAATTTGTGCGCGGCACGAGATAATTCTTGGACTCGGCGATCTGGAAAAAGGAGAAAGGTTCCGACTGCATTCCTTTTTGCCTCGAAGTCTCTGACATATCATCGCAGGTACAAAAACACAGATTTTATACTCTACTGGCTCCTTTCGCGCATGGGCTTGAAGGAGGCCACCATAACATACGACATAGCTTGCCAGTACAAGAAGAATTTTTACAAGCGCATTGAGGCGCTGCCGGACGCCCTGAAGAACCTCGATCTGCCAGCCCTGACTTGGGGACTGCCAGTCTGGCATGGCAATGTTCATAACATCATTTGCGAGACAAAGGAGTCACTGAAGTACCAGCCTGGGGTAGGGAAGACCGATGGTGAGGGTATCGAGCGGGTGTGGGCGGTGCTGAACCCCATGTCGTACATGACGAAGGAGGAACAGCCAGGAGCGCGACATGATGACATAGAGGATAAGGCTGATAAGCACAACTTTACGAAGAACGTTCGCCTCGGTATGATCTCTCCGATTCCTGGCTCACGGCTTGCTGATGGACATTCATTTAGGTACAACACTCTTGCGGCGTTTGCGAATTGCCCTAGAGGAGAGATTTGTGCAAGTGGAGGCCTTTGCGGCGGTGAACGAGACGCTTGAGGAGGACTTGCGGCGGGAGTGGGAGACGATGGTAGCAGATTGGCTGGCGGATCAGACGAAGCCTAGCCCATATGCGCCGTCGGGAAATGGTGCGTGACTGAACTAATGCCAGGCATCCTATACTTACTTGAATATAACTAGTGTCAATCAGCGAAGAGAGTGTACGTCACGCTTTGCGAGAGGAGGAGGAAGAGGAAGAGAAGAAACAGCAGCGTCTTGAGGACGACGAGCGGTCGACGGATGAGGAGGCGGCGGAAGAATCGGCAGAACCAGCGAAACAAGCGAAGAACCGAAGGAAGAAACAGCGGAAGTCGAATAACGGAGCTCGCGTGTCAATGGCGGGATTCATAATTTTAGGATTGCAAGTCGAGGATGGACAGTGCGTGTCATCATTGTTTTTTACAATTACCGCTAACTCTATGGCCTTAGACGGCGTATCAAACGAGACAAGGCGCTGAAGGCCGGAATGACAACAGACCGACAGACGAAGATTTTAGATCGGCGTCGCGCCCTACAAACGAAGCTCAAGCAATGGTGCAAGTGGCAGGACGTCTATATGCCACGGGTTTCAGCCATCTTGGAGGCGGAGGAGACGCGTCGCCGCGTTGGCGACTTGCCCGTCTTGGAGGTCGAGGACGAGAGACTGTATTTCCCATCCTCATGTGCAGCGTCGGCCACTCAGTACGCCGACATTCGCTGTTCGCAGAAGCTCGTCGACCACGAGACAGCTCTACGCCGGGCCCAATGCACCGATGCGCTAGGGAAGATACGCACCCGGTTGATGGCCAAGCGCTACCTCGTCAATTATCGGAATGCACATGTCACAGGGCAACGCGCGACCAGCAGAGCAGCGAAGCTGATTGGATCTGTGGGGGAAAAGCTGGATGAGTATGCGATCAAGTATCGTGCTTGTCGAGAATGTTTGGTGGATTTGGTTGGCGAGGAAGGATGTGGGTCGCTGCGCCCTCTTCGAGCTGACGACATGAAGGTGTACATCACGGCGGAATCGGACGCAGAGGCCGTCAAGAGATTGGGACGTTTGGAGGGCCGTGATTCTCGGGTAACGGCGACAGGAAGGATGGGAAAGCGACGTGACGTACATGGCGAAGGTAGAGCAACCATGTCATGGATCTGGACGTCTGACGGTGGTCCTGACGCGGACGAAGACGACTATTTGCACGATTGTAAGTTTCTTTCTACCAATTCAATCTGGCTTTTGCTAACTCACTCCTAGGTATTCGAGTGGAATGGGCCAAGGCGCTTGCGCGGAAAAACAGATGGACGGAGGAAGTGGAGCTTTTGAAGGAGGAGATGCGTCGCGTTCTGCGCTCGTTGCGATACGAGGAGGATCTCTGGAAGAGGAGGAGCGAGCAGTGTGCCCCAACAATGCACGTCGAGGAGCTTACGGCACGTCGGGCTTATGCACGTCAACAAGCCAAGGACCGCGTTCGGGTACGAGAAGGTTTTGAGGCACTGTGGCGCAAATCGACACCGGCACGAGGTCGCAAGGCCGGACCGATGGACCGAGAAGCAGAACAGGCCGCGTCAGCCATCATCGAGGAAGAGAGCCAGTGGACTTAGTGGATTTCGCGTTGCCGAGGATGATGCCCTTTCTAGTGGATATGCCGCGAGTCGGCAACGGACTTTGTTGTACAATAGCCGCTTTGCAAATATGAGAATTTCATTTACTACCTTTTCTGGATTGCGTCGGGACGATGGGCAGATGGCGGGCACGATTCGTAAGCATCTTACACGGCGGGCGCGGCAGCTAGGGTGAGGTGCTGACAGTGTCACTTGGCACACAGTGTCAACTGACGGGGGTTCGATATTGGGTTTTGAGTGTCAAGTGACACACAGGAGGCAAATAGTTACAGCTACAGGTGGGCAGGCTATGCCCCCAGAAGTGCAGTAAGCTTACCGTTCTGTGCTGCAAAGCCTGTTCTCACATCTGAATGATCAGATTTCTCTACCGACTCATCCTCGCTCTTGACGCTAATTTCCGTCTATCGAACCTGCGGCGCCCAAGCAGTGTCGACCCTGGTCTGCATACAGGTCTGGCATATCTCGTCGCAAACAAGCCGTATCTGGAACACATCGCAAAATACCCTCGACAGAAAGATGTGAGATTTTGTTCTGGTATCGAGTAACACTCCCCTTACCTTTCCTACAGATAAGTTCTTGTTCCGGCTTCAAGACCTTAGCACACGCTGATTCGAAGAACTCGACTGGATTACGGTCGACCGGGGTCGGGATGTGCATCTGTGCTCGGCACGAGATAGTTCGTCCGACAGGGGTCGGCGACCTTCAAAAGGGAGAGCGGTAAGCTGCTTGGTCTAGCTCGTCGGGTATTTGCTGATCATCTTTCCAGGTACTGCAATATGGACTATATTGCGTTGTCTGCGATTCGCGCCGCCGGACTGATACAGCTATTCTTCTCTTACGATATCGCCTGCCAATGGTGTATCAATTTTTTTAGCCGCATGGAGGAGATCCCGGACCACCTCAAACTGCCTGGGAACGTCGAGGTCTCGTGGGGCGTGCCGAAATGTCACTGTAAGGGTCACAAGCTGGCCTGCCAGTGCCAGTTTAGCATGAACGTTCAGGAAGGCGTGGGTCGAACAGATGGAGAGGGTATCGAGCGGGCCTGGTCTGAGCTGAACAATTCCGCGGCGTCGACGAAGGAAATGTTACCAGGCGGTCGACACGATACGCTGGACGGGCGAATCGGAGCGCACAATTTTGAGAAGCTCGTCGATCTCGGTATGTTCAATCAGTCATGCTTTCCTGACATGTGACTGACGGTTTGGTGCAGGCGAAAGCCTTCATCGAAAACACGGCGCAGCTTTGGAGGGTTCCACGCGACACACTGAGGCACACGAATCATTCAGCGCCCTTTTCGAGGAGGACGTCATCTCGAAATGGACGGAGGAGGTAGAGGCCTGGGAAAAGGATTGTTCACTGCCAAATCCCTATTTCTTAGAAGCACTTCGTAAGTTCCTTTCTTCTTGATTTCACTGTGTTGAACGATTTTCACAGGGGCGAGCGAAAACAGCGTTCGACTAACTCTGGCAGAAGAAGAACGAAAGGACCAGGAGGCGCAGCAGGTTTCGCTCCACGAAACTACCGCGTCGGTCTTTCTATCTCTGGGAACCATGATTGAGGATGAGCAGTAAGGTTTCACTCATGCCAAATTATTGACAGTGCTAACGCATTATTAGGCGCCAGGTGAAACACTTGTTGGTATGCGAAGACAAACACACGTCCGCTATCGTCAAGGAGATACAGGACAAACGAGTTCTGCTCCAGACCCAGATCCGCCAATTTCGCAGCATGCAGAAAGTTTACATGCCGGCCGTCACTGCTCAACTGGCCGCTCTATCAGGCTCACGCCAAGGCGACGTGGAGACAGAGAATCTCTATATGCCTTCTGGCGTGGTACCGGCCGTTCGAGCCCTCGCATTGTCGGATGTCGGCGCCAAGGAGGAAAAGCTACGGGAGGCGCAATGCTTCGACACTCTGGAAACTATTCGGTCTTTGCAGCGCAGCCGTCGCTCGATCACTGCTTTCCGACGGAGGAATGTTCGAGGGACCAAACGCACAGGCCGCTCTTTTGCGATAATCAAACGTTTGGAGGCGAAATCGGATTTGGCGGTCGAGAAATATCGAGCTGCCCGAGCCGCTCTCCTGGCACTACGTGGCGAAGGAGATTGGGAGAAGACGCTTCGCACTCTCAAAGCCGAGGACGTCAAAGCTCTGGATAGCTTCATTTTTGATATCGACGAGCCTCTCGAAGCCAAGCGCCGCAAGACGGGCATCACCCCCAATGAGGTTCAATTCGGGAGCGGGCGATACGAGATTCCCTGGATCTGGCTGATGGAGGGTGCCGCGGGATCGCTTGACGAGGATGACCTGCACGGTTCCATCCGTGTCGAGTGGTTGAAGAGCCGGGCGCGAGCGAGGCGATGGTCGGAGGAGCTGAGGTTGATCGTGGTCGAGAAGGAGCGCACCTTGGCATCGTTCGCGAACGAGGTATCCACCTGGGAAGGTCGTACGTCGGCCTGGGATGGGCTGTCCGTTGCCGCCGCTGCCGGTGTACGAGCGTATGGCTATCGTCAGGCTGCCGTATACCGTGCTCTATCGGTCCATTTTGCGGAAATTTGGGCTAAGGCGCCCAAGAACCAGCAGCGTCGCATTCCCGATCGGATCGAGGTGAAGACAATCGAGGAAGAGGAATCGGATTCCGAGGATGAGGACGAGGTAGCCGGCGCCCTTGCTGCAGCGCAGACCGTACATCCCGTAGATTAATCCTGTATTCATACAATGTAGTAGTACGCCCATGCCCCAATGTAGATGATCCCGCCTTCCATGCCGCCATCTGTGCCATATAAGGTGGTGACCCATTCTGGGACGCTGTAGCGCCCGGATTTGGAAGAGATTTATTGGAATGCTTGCGTGGACCCGATTTGAGGACCCTGGCATAGGGTTGCACTCCAATTGAGGTAGTTTAGGCCTAGCGTGCCTGGGGAGGAATGGTCTGAATGTGGATGGCCATCACCCAGTGGTTATAACCACTAGTATGAGGCATTTACTGGCATTCGACCCAGTGGTTATAACCACTGAATATGGCAAGAGCCTCAGTGGTTATAACCACTGGGATTCCCCTTTTCTTGCTGCAATGGTTGACTCAGCTAACCGGGCCGAACAACCGTAATGGTACAAACGAGTCTGCAGGACACAAAACGCGTCCGTTACACTTCAAATTGATTCACAGTAACCACAAGGATGGTGCGGACACCATCTAAGAAAAGAAAGAGTGAATGGGGTACCAATACCATACAATGTAGCAGAGAATTTTTCGAATGAATCTTATTCAGCCATACGAAAGTTGAACAAAAAGGGTATTTGGAAAACGAAAAGTGCAGATCAGCAGCATTGTATGAGGCAAACACAGTGATGCTAGGGACCAAGTATTGTACAGATGTGCCACAATACCGGGTAGAAGAAGCACAGGCCGCTACGCGGAGGATGTGGGCGAAGATCAAGAAGACGGTGTTAAGCGAATTTTACGTTCAGGGCAAGTTAAGTACGGAGATTTCGAGTTGAACAAACTCTTTCTCTCCCGCCACTACTACGCGCTCACGTACTCGCCGCCAAACTACCAGACATGTCGAACATCGCCGGACCATCCAACGCAGCTACGAAGCAGCGACCTGACGCGTACGAGGCGCTAGGGTATCACGCGCCCAACATGCCAGACATCGCGCTGGAGGTGCCCAGCCAGGAGGTCGTTGACTACCTGGACCACTTCCTCGACTACCCGCAGAAACTGTATAACTGGTTTGGTCGCCTGGCCATCACGCGCCACGAGTTCTTCGGAACGATCATCCCCTGGGCTTACTACCACAGGCATGAAATCAAGAAGAAGTCCGGGGACACGCTCAAGCAGCTGGACATGGCACTGGGCGAAGCAATGCTGGAGGCGTTCGACAGTAACTGGGTCCCGCAACGATGGTACTTCGAAACGTACAAGTTGACGAAGGACTTCATGGTACGTGGACTGCGCAAACCAGCCATATCAGTTACTAAGATAAGCAAAACAGACCAGTCACAACATCTTCCCGGGCAAGCTACGCGAAGTGCCGTGGGACGAGGACACGGAAGGACCAGAGCCTCCGGACCACAAAGTCCACGACCCGCTGTTCCTTCCTGGCTCGCCTACGCCGCCACCAGAGTCCGCGGACACTTGGCCTGAGGTGACGCGTCATGAACAGCACATCGACAACCCACAGGCGCAAGTAACGACGAGACAAACGGTGAAACCGAGGAAGGTCAGTACAGACAAGAATCAGGCAATGATGTTCAAGCTTGTTAACGAAGAAACAGGCGAGACCAGTCAAGATGCAGGTCAGACAATCAGGGCCAGCAAAAGCAGCTGGCAGGCGAAAGGTATGTCATTAAATGGGTGGTAAGATGAACCCAGTTAATGATAAACAGCAGTATCAGCAAGCACAACCCACCGTCGACGAGCTCCCCGCACCGTCCATGTCCAGTGAGAACTTCGGCGCCGAATACGAGCAGCTTGAACTTCGAAATTGGATATCGAAGGACGACTCGGAGCCGGGCAATATGTGGTCGCATGGGGACCGAGCCGCACAGGTCTACCTAAGACGCGACCTGCGAGGCTTTGTCTTCTGCACCGATATCAAGCTGGAATACAGGATCACGCTGACGACGGGGCTCATCGAGCGAATATGGGAAAAGCCGTTCAGCCTGGTCCTACTGCTCAATAGCTACCGCGTCGCCGATCGACCATCGAGGGTGTATTCGTGGTGGGCTGAGTTGGGCAATCGCCTGGTCAGCCTTCAGCAAATGCCCCAGCAGGGGATGATCGAGCGAGTGTTCTGGGAGCCATTTCGCTTCGACACCTTCGTGCACTTCGTGTTCAAGAAGTCCCCGGGCATGGATCGCGCGAAGGAAAAGCTGATTTACACTCAGGATCAGACGGAGCTGAGGTTCTGGATGCGGGACAGCTTCCCGCCAGCCATGAAGTTTCAGTACAGCGAGGCGATGGCGCTCCTTTACCTGCGACGACCAGGACAGCTACCCATCGACGTCGCGAAGTGGAGCGCGAGTCAACGGTTCAAGAAGGTACACCCAATCTGGGACCGTATTTTCGAGCTGTTTGGTGTGGTGGTGGACAGGGAGACGTTCCGGGTGTCCGCACAGCAGACGCTCGACGACGCTTTGTGGCGTTGCGCGCTATCCTTGGACAACGAAGATAAGCGAGTGTTGGGAATACAGGGGCTGAAGTTCGACAAAGGTTGAACCACGGCGCTACGCTACGAGCCGACGAACCGAAAATTCGTTATCCAAGATAACCGGTTCGTCGTCGTGGAGTCATCGTCACCAGCAAGGACGTCCAGCCCCCCTCCATCACCTCCCCCACAAACGCCGTTCTTCAAGAAAACAAAGCTGCCACCCCCAGAATCGCCCACTACAGAGCGTCGACGAAAGCAGTCAAAAGCGTCGACGAAGATAGTACCGCCAGCAGCCAGCACATCCGCGGGCTTCGAGATGGTCGCTCAGACACCGGCAACGGCAGCCGTGCAGGCTGTTGCCGTTACTCAGCCACCCCCGCCAGCAGCAGTTGAGCCACCAGTGGCACGGGAAGCGACGCCAGTTATACCTTCGCCGCCAGTGGTCCACGAAGATAACGCACCGCTAGCCAGTCCCAAGCCGATGTCGACACGAGGAGAGTCTGAGCCCCTTCCGCCGTACGCTAGCGAGGGCGAGGATGAAGAACCTCGGTGACCGTTGACCCCTCGTGAGTTGACGCCCGACTACGACGAGCAAGGCAATGCGAACATGGAACCACACCCGCCGCCACCAAGAAGCCCCTCCCCTCTCACACCTCCACCCGCGTCCCCTCGAATCGCGACCCAGGTGCCTGCATCAGCTCCACCGCCGGCTCCGAGAATGGTTCTGCCAGCGAGTACGCGAGCGTCGCCAGAGAAGCCCAAGCAGACGCAGGGGGAGAAGCAGAAGGAGACGAAGAAGCGGGCACCCCCCAAGTCGCTTAAGCAGCCGAAACCAGTGGCTGGCCAAAAGCGACCTCGTCCAGCGGCTGAAGAAGATCGCGAGCAGCCTGTCGCCTCATCGAGTACTCTCCACATCGAGGAGAGTCAGGTACTATGCGTCAAAGCAGGAAAGACCATCGCGCGCGCTCACGGCAACCCGCCGTATACCAAGGAGGAACCTCTCAAATGCGCAGAGTGTTTCTGGTATCTCCACGACTGCAAGCGGGAACGGAACGTCACCCGCAATCGCAAAACGAGCGAAGGGATCCTCAAGTGCGACCTGTGCGTCAAACAAAACCACAAGTGCAGGCTAGCATTCGTGGATGGACAACTGGTCGTTCCCTTCGAGGAAGCACGCGGTCCGTCGCGCAAACGCGCCCCTCGAGCTGAGGCTGCAGCCACGACTTCGAACAAGGAGCTCGAAGAGTTGAAGCTGCAGGTGGCAAAGCTGACGCGTAAGGTACGAGATTTGGCTGACAAGTGCGACGACGAAGAAGAGGAAGCAGAGGAGACGGAGGAGGAAGACACTCCACCTCCAACCAAGAAACCACGCCGACAATATGAATCGAAGTCAAAGAAGCGAAAGTAGATAGTCATATAGATATCTACTGGGACTTATTAGTCGGCGTTGTACAAAAATTTTATCTTAGTTCGACCCTTTTAAGTGTGAGATTGTAAGCGCTGCACACAAGAAAAGAGATGGATTAAGGGCATAGTACAAATGCAAGTTAAGGGGACAGATACACTAAGCGACGTAGTTCAAGCTGGTGTAGAAGTCAAAACGAGGCGGATGTTCCAACGCGTACAAACGAGTAAAGAAGTCGGACACCAGACCCGGCGCAAGCCCATCGATGACTTCTTGGAGCTGTTCGAACTCCCACAAGCCAGCCTGATCCCAACGAATCTCCCAGAAGCCTTCAAAGATACCAGGAATCTCGGGAACAGCGCTGATAAGAAATGACAAGTCAGCTAGGAAGGTGGGACCCAGATAAGACTCACCGAGGGCCGTACTCACGAATGTGGTATGGGATGTTCTCCCGGACGCTGAAGTCGCGATGGTAGACTTCGGGGTCCGGTTTGACGAACAAAACCGGGTGACAAGCTTGGTAGAGAGGCCACCAAGTGACGACTTCGCGAACCGGACCAGGCAAGCCGCCCAGGTCGGGAACGATAGTCGCCAGCCAGTCAGCCTCACGAGGCGTAATCAGCCAACGAACACAATCGTGGACGCCTTCGTGAGAACCCAAGACAGACTCGAGCTGAACAAGCATTAGACCATTCATGGACACCGTCGAAGATGAACTCACCAAGAAATGGTCCAAGATCTCCCTGTGGACATCGGGGAAGAACACCGAGGGCTCAAGGAAGGGACGGGCCAGGAAATTGGTCTCGTTCTGACCGTCGAGGCTCTTGGGATGAGGACCCGTGAACCACTTGCGCAGTTGCGCCACACAAGTAAGAAACATGACGAAGAAATTCGCCTTGGATCCCGGAAGGAACAGACCCGGATGCTGCCAAAGACGAGCATAGCGGCGCTGGACAAATAATAACCCAGCCATCAGTATGAAGGCTGAATGAGAAGTAATCGGTACGCACCAAGACATGTACCATGTAGCGAGCCGTCGGAGCATCGTGACGCTCCAGGAAGCCGAGTTGAAGACAAGGGACGTTCATCGCATCAGGACCATCCTCGATGGCAGGGCGGTCCAACGCCACCGAGCAATCGATGAACGCAAGAACGTTATTCTGACGCTCGACAATGGGGAACCTCAAGGATCGATGGAAGATGTCCAGCGCACTGGCAAGCGTGAACTCGCCCTCGATAGCGAAGACCCGCTCAGCGGACTGACGGACCGTGAGGTTGCGAACGCTCTTCAAGCGAAGATCGGCGAAAGGGATGATGTACTGAGTGGGCATGATGTACTGAAGCAAGACGAGGCGAAGGCACGCCTTTTATAAGATGAAAGGAACATCTAAGACGGGTAGTACCGTCACGGAGACCTGAAGCAAACGGAGTAACTTAGGGATTCGTGATGGCTGGATAAGCAACGGAACACCACTGACGACTGGCCGCGAGGCTAGAAGGGTTCCGTTCAGGCGCGAGGCTTCTGTTGTTTCACACTAAACCCTTGGCAATAAGTCTATGTCACATTGGGGACGGTCGTAAAACTACAGACGTTTTGTACGAAAAGAAATATTCAAAAAAAAAATGTACAAAAACGAAAACCTCCGGCTACTAGTCCGATGAATGACAAGTTTTCTACCTAGTAGCTACACGCGAGCACAAGAACAAGAAGATAAAACGCCAGCACAGCGCAACTACCGAGGGTCAGGGAAGAGCAGGGCATCTGTGGCGCCCAGATACAGATCGCGAGTACACAGGAAGGTCTGTATCTCCCCGTGAATACGGTTGAGCGTCACAGACAGCTCGTGACGGTAGGAGTGTTCGGCGGCGATGACACCAGCAGAAGCAACAGTCACCTCGGGTGCATTATTCAGGATGTGCATGCGCTTCACGATGGCGGAAATGGCGGTGCTGTAACCATTGACGTGCTGGAACGCTGTTTAGGCATGTCAGAAACAACCACCAACAAGTGGGAGGCACTAACAGTTGCTGAGTTGGTCCAAGAGGATTGGCTCGATGTTGAAGACCGATGGGCGAAGGGCTTTGGCCATGTGACGAGAACCTTCCAGGTTCACGGCCGCCTTGCGCTTGACAGGAGTCGGCTCAACCTCGGTCGCAGTGCTCGCGGTGGAGGTACTAGCAGAAGAACGAGCCCTAGCTGTAGATTTTAGAAAAATGTGCAACCGTTACAACGGTCAGAAATTGAGTGAAATGGTCCGTTACAACGGTCCCTCGCCTTGCTTACAAAGCGAGTCCGGTAAACCCCGCGCCCACTGCCGTTGGTCATCCGCACCTCATCAGCATCCCAGCAGCCGGCGCTCGCGCCCCCCGCCCATCCGTGACCAAAAAGGATGGGCTGCATTATTGCTCCCGTTCGGCGCCGCTCAGCGATCGGCATGTTGGTCGCCGGACCAGGCTCGGCACAGGCGGCATTATATGGCCCGTACTGTGTGGCGCACTTACATTTCCTGTCCGGCTCGTGCTGCCTTGTGTTGATCGTCCTTCATTCACAAAGGTTGCACCCAGCCATGCAGCACATCCGGCCATCATTACATTCCCCCATCCTATCCATTTGGGTCCCCTCATCGTGGATCCATCATGTTTATTGTTGTTCAGTTTGATATCTATTGCTATTATGTGTACACGTACCTGCATACCTACATTGCTCGTACTCCCCAGTGCGATGTGTGGACGTGAACCTCCGTGCGCTGTGGGCTGGCCGATGCGATTACGTCATGTGCCTGAAGCACTTAAACAAAATCTCTCAATGATCGACTTCACCGTGTTAATTTACTCTGACATGTGGCGTCTTTCTCTCTAAGTACGGCAAAACCTACTCTAATCCCAGTTTCATATCCACGCTCGCATCGACCACATTCATTCAGTGCCACGGACGAACAACCCTATCAATATCACGTACGTACAAGTTGCGTTACCAATCTAGCAAGAAGCCGACAGAACACCCTTCATCACCCACTCTAACTCGGCCCTCGCCTCCTCCCAATCGTTCGTCTCCTCCGGCGTCTCGCTCTCCAACGCTTCCAGCCACCATGACATCGTCGCCACCACCGACAATAGCCCATTCTGCCCCGACAACGCGAAGCAGCCCCATTCGCCTAAATACTCTCCTCGCATCCACGCTCCCGTTTCGTCTCGCGTTCGCCAGCACGGCTGCATCATATTCCACCACTCCCACCAAGATTTCACAAACTTTCTCAAGCCACTCTTTCCAACCTTCACGCGCTGGCCACGAGTACGGCCCTGCCCAAGCCACTTCGTAAGTTCCGTCGGTCGAAGTTTCCCTCCAGGTAAGCCCTTTTTCCCTTTACCCCCGTCCTCAACAGCGTTTTGACTCTCCACCTCAACTAGCAACTGCAAAATCGAGTGCAACTTGTCACCACCTGGCGCATCGACAAATTCCATCAAGGGGTCCCTCAGCCATGGTACCTCGATCGATGACACTAGCGCTGCATTGCGTTCTTTGTTCGTCGTTTCCGGCGGCACCTGGCCTGGTGGCGGGGGCAAGGGTGCGTCGCTTCCATCCTTCGCTGGCGACGCCGGTGGCGGTGCTGGTAACGGCAAAATTGTTGTCGTCTCCATCGCAATTGTACCCTCCCCTTCCAGCCCCGGTATCCATCCCTCCAACGGCGCGCCGTAGCCTGAATCTTGCAGCATTTGCTCGATATTCGCAAAGAACTCCGGCGTGAGCTCTCCAAGCGCACCACCCGCATCTTCTGAGCCCAGCATCATCGAGTCATGGTCGGACCATGGGGTCACTGATCCACTAAGTCCCGTCTCGGGCGAAGATGGCGGCAGGAATTGCTGATCGTCATAGCCAGTCGGCGACGGCGCCCACGGCGCAGGTGGAATGATGTCCGACGATGATGCAGAGTCCATCGGCCAATCCAGGTCTTGATAAGTCTGAGGTTGCGCCAAGGTGAGTTCTGGCAAGTCTCCAGTGACGGCAGGTTCTAATCCAACCACAGGTTCACTGGTTACACTTCCCCGCTGCACTGTCGATTCGTTCCCCGCCCTTCCAGCAGGTCTAGGCTGCGGGCGTGGTCCTGCTGTTGTCGCCAGTCTATCTTCTGCGTCACCATCGAGCTTGCCCGCATCAACCAAGCGCACCGCCTCCTTCGTCGCCGCCGGTCCGGACGAGCCACTATCCCTCGCTCGTTTCAAGGCCTTAGCCAACAGCTCCCGACGCGGCGCAGTCTTCTTTGCGGCAGCCGCCACCTTTGACATCTTCCTATTACGGCCCTCGTCGCCAGCCTCCTCGCTATGCGCCGTGCGCTTCTTTCCCCTCGGCGCTTCATCCGTCTGCGCGACAACCTCGGGCTCCGAATCCGAACTCTCATCTGAAGAGCTGTCGAAGGAATGATCGTCTATTGCCGACTCCATGGGGTTTAACATCTCCTTCCTGAGCATCTCCTGACCCTCTGCGAGATCCGCGGCGTTGAAGGTGCTGGCGTCTGGCAGCTTCACCGCATCTTTCTCAGCCTGACTCGAGCATGTGGCTGCGAAGGATTTAAAGGCATCCAACAGTTCACCCATCTTCTCGTCACCGTACCACTCGGGGAACGTTAACGGTACAGGCGCAGTGTTTTTCCGCGTCGAAACCCTTACACATGAGGTAAGTACCATGCTATTCTCAGACAGCGAAACCATTATACTCACACGATGCTACCCACAGCTCCCTGATACCTTGCCATCGGGCCAGCAATCAATGTGAACATGACGCAGTGCGTACGATCCTCGATACCGCGGTTAATTCTACTTGTGAACGCCAGTGCGTTATCCACGGCTCTGGTCCAGTAAGTCAGCCATTATCAACACAAAGAAGCTACACGGCCCGCTCACAATCGAATATCTTCAGGCTGTCGCGACCCTCCCTCCCGTAGACGCTCCTCGTAGGCTCGTTTGTCGTCATCTCGCTTTGCCCTTGCCCGCTCCGCGTAACCTTCCTGCTCGCTCTTGGGCAACAGCTTGAACATCTCCCTCGCAACCGCCTCTCGCGCGTTGATTGACGCACCCGGTTTTCTCTTTGTTGGTGGGACTTCAGTTGCCTCTGTCCCTTCCGATTTGGGTTGGGCTCCGGTGTCAGAATGAGGTTCAGACGATGTGGACTGGACGGGGAGAAGGGGCGGCCCACTCTCGGCCGGGCCGAGACTAGGAGGGATCGCAACATCTGGCGCGGAGGGTACAGGTTCAGCGGATGATGGCTCGGTAGTCGGGATGGTCGGCTCTGGCGGCGGGGATGAGGTAGGATGAGCGGACATCTCTCCAGGACTTGGAATGGTTGCTTGGGGTTCTGAGCTCAAGACATCCGCGAGACCACCTTCGACATTCGGCAAAGCGATCAATCCCGCCAGATCTCCTTCAGAAATACGCACAATGGGCGGATCGCCATCGAAACCAACTTTTGGCGCCTCGGCGTTCTCCATCATGCGCATTGATATCGTCGGTGCCTGCTCCGTCATGAATTGTTGCACGGCCGAACGTGCGCGAATAGGCCTCTTGACGCCCACCAACTCGCAGAGGAGCTCTTCATAGGTATCGGTTGTCGAGACACCAATCATCTGCTTGCGAGTCCGGTTAGCTTTCTTGAAGCGGTACGCGCACCAGGCGGCAATGCGCTGGCAGGTATGTCAGTACTCTCGCCATGGTCTCGCAAAGATTACTCACCTTGTTCTGCTTCAGCACCCACTTGCCCTTCTCTATGACCTCTTCCGGCGTCAAATGGGAGTCGTCGCGTACAGGCGCAGTCGGATCATATGGAGCCAACTCGGTCGGTTCCTCCCAATCTTTCATGGGCCATGGGAAGTGAAAGTGGAAAACATTCTGAATCTTCTTCATCTCCTTCGCCGCATCCTGCCAGCTCCTCTCGACAGCGTCGAAGTAGGCAGGCAAATGCGGCTCGACTGCCTTCTCCCGAGCTCCATCCATCCATCCTTTGTCGTTACGACGCTCCTGTTTGCTGATCCTCGCTCGGGCTTTTTTCTTCTTGCCTTTGGCGGCGGTAGCGTTGCGAGGCATGACTCGACTCAGACGAAGGAAATGCAAGAACGCAACCGTTACAACGGGGCGGTGAATTGGTCGTGCAATTCGTGACGGGCCGAACCGCATCCTATTTCACATCTCGCTTCCACCTTCTTCCCTCTTGTTCACTTTCTACCTCCTGTGTGACGCCAGCGAGCTAGACGGACACGTCGCCACGATGGTTGCGACGCCTCCCTCCAGCCGCCTCTCACCTTCTGCTCCCCCTTTCGTTCCGCCCATCCAGCAGAGCATGGTCATCGATCTCGATGCAGATGACACAGAAGATGGCGCAGACGTTGACAGGCTCGATGAAGGTAAATGCCCCACTCTCCTTTGATTCATACCCCACTGACACATTGTACCACCTCAGTAGGTACAACTACTGTCGACAACGTCTCCCAACAACCCGTGGCTTTCCCAACTGCTTTCGTCATCGACTACGGCCTGGACCCCGCTTCGTTTGTTGCTTCGTCGCATCCGTTCCGCGTTGGTGTAGCCTTCACCACCGTTCCCGACGAGCCCCTCAAGCCGACACATCTGCCCCCGAGACCTGATGGAAAGAAGCAGATCTTCTACTCCACCATCGTTGGGCGCTGAGTCGGTATCTTGATGAACAGGTCGGCTCATTGATTTTCTTCGCCTATGTGTTTAGCTAACCAAGTTGTTTCTAGCGACGAGGCTCGTGATGCGGTTACCGGGATCACCGACGGACTCAGTGTCAAGCGATCCACTCAAGCACTGGCGCTAGAGCATTTCAACAAGGCTCTCGCAGAAGGCCGAGTTCGCATTGGTGCTGAACGCCTTCATCATCCGTAAGTATCTTCCTCGAGTTGCCAGTGCGCGTCCGCTGACACCACGTCCAGCGACTTTGTTCTTTCGGCCCGCAGCGGGACAGTCCTATGTGTCGGATTCTCTGTACTTGTAGCGGTGCCTGTCCTTATGGCAGCGGTGACAATGTACCTGCGCATTTAAATACATCCGGATTGTCTATCTGTCGTCTCCTCTCTTGTCTGACTCTGACCATGAATACAGGCGAACACCATGTCTCCCACATTGTCTGGGTCCCCTCCGATGATGAGGAGGAACCTATCATCTACAGGCCAAAGCCCAACGACGATGAAGATGCAATTGTAGCGGCGCTCTCTGGCCTGACGATTCGCGATATGGCCGACCGGACGCTTTACCAAGTGACCGGTGGTGGGCGCATCACCTACACGGACAACTGGTTAGCATTTAGGGGCCATACTTAGGGGGTGCTTCCCGCTGATTCTTCACAGGTCCGTGGCTGGGCAAGCTCAAGTGGATGAGGGCTATATGGTGCAAACAGTTACACCCCGTCGCCGCCGTGGACGCGTAGTCGCGTCCGCATATGTTGCATTCGTTGGCAATATGACAGGTGTTGTCGACACATGGTTTGTCTTTCTTGCTCCCTCATGACCAGTGTAATTATTTGAAATCAGGACGGAATGCGCCACGTATACGCAAGGCGCTCGTCATAACATATGTCAAGGTTTCCGCACTCGCCGGGGCGCACTTCTGGCTTATCGTTACGGTCAGGAGCATGACTTGGTAGAGACGTCGGCTAGACGCGATGCTCGCACCTTCGTGAGCACGCCGACAACATTCTCAGCGACATCAGCGCCCTTGTTCCTGGAGGAGAATGCCATCTCCCAGCATGCGACTTCTCAAGGGTTTTGGGTGGTCTATGTGGGCTGCTCGCCCGGAATATATGGCACCTAGTATATACACACTCTCTCCTCTCACCTGTTGAGCAACTAATCAAATATCTTCAGCGTCGAGGCGGCACATCGGGTTTTGGGTATATCAGGCGGGAGGTACGAGTCTTTCACCAGACTAGAGTCCGCCCGTACGGCGTGGCGCGATGCTGTTTTGCGAGGAGTAGTGAAATGTTATGTCGAAGTCCAACCAGCACATTAGTTGTATCTATCTATTGTGTATTCTCACTTATATGATCGCGAGAAAGCTTTGGCCGAGAAGGGAGTGATCATGTTCTACAGTAGAGTATCTACACCTCGAACGTTTGATAGAGTAGAGTTCCCTGGGCACGCCGCTCTGCTAAGTCGCGTAAGTGAGCGTGCCAGACTATATCCTTGATACATGCGTATATATTCTCGATGCGTACGGCCCGTTCTCGCAGGGTGGTAGAGAATGCGCAAATTCCTACCTCTCCCTCCGCCTCGTCGGCGATCAGCTTTGCCTGGTAAGTCACTTCCTGCAGCGGAAAGGATGCCTCGACAACCGACTCATCGTCGGGGTCGTCAGGGTGGGCAATGGCATATGTGCACCACCGACCCATCCACCGTGGGACGTTGTAATCTGTCGCGTCTCTCGCCTCGGCCTCTACTTGTAGCATTCGGCGCGTAAATTTACGTCGTACATTGGCGTCTATAACCCTAGATAAGCGCTCTGTCAATGATATGTTGCCTGTATGGAATGTGACAGTATACTCTTCATCGACGTCGCGCGCCTTGCGGTCGACTTCCTTTCGTCCATCGGCGCCGTCCGTGGGTCGTGTGCGCTTATAACGATCGCGAGCTGCCTCATTCAGTCGGGTTTTGTGTCTGGACATAGATATTAGATGCATGGTACAGAAAGAGGTGGGAGAACGTACTTGTGCCAATATTTAAGTTTGGCCTCTTTCTTGGCATATGCTCTGTCCTCGTCCGTTTTGTATCTTTGGCGGCCCATGACGAGGGAAGATCAACGCGGGAGAGCCTCTAGAATCGTTTGAGGATCGTGTGCCAAACAAACGGGAGGACGGAAATTGTGGTGAGTGGTGGTCGGGACACAAGTTGGGATGTAAGGTGAACGCCTTGACAAAACGAGATTCCCTAGACACTTTTGACTTGTCGTGCAAAATGTTGTCCGTTGAAATTTCTGAGAGTCTCTAATCTAACTTCTAGTGTACATGAGGGTTACTTGAGGCTATTTAGCGGGTACAGATACGTTGGGAAGGTAGGTATCTGGACAATTCACGGTAGGCGATGGCACAAGTAGATTCACTAGACAATGATCTTATGACACCTGGTCGCCATGCGGAATTCACATGGATTCTGCCATCTGATTGTCGATCCCGATAGAACCACAAAACATTCGGTATTTTTCGACCGCGGTAGTGTAACGGAGCGCACGCTGTGGAGATCCCACAGAGGTCTGGAGTTCAAGTCCCAGCCTGTGGTCTCTTTTTGTTTCTTCATCGGAACGGACTCATAGATAATAGGACCGAGCAAACTGATGCGCCGTATTTCTGCGCGCTCTTTTCATTATACAACCAGCACGTCCTCACTATCGTGAGACCATTGCCGTGTGAGGGGAGCGTAGCGCGATGCGCCGCAATTGATGAAGCATACATCGGCATATTGGCTATTCTCGTACAACACTTGGTCTGATTTCGTCGCTTATCCTGACGTTGCTCCGGCCAAAAATCATGAAAATTTCTACTAAAGAAAACACTGCAATAGAATCGAGTATGCCTGCCAAAATCTCGTTCTTCCACGCCAACCTATTTCCGATTCCGACGTTGAAAAGCGCATGCGATGTCATAAGAGACAATGAGGTCAGGTACAACCGGTACGGCAGCGGGCGCCGCGGGCGGGGCAGTCACCGGCACAGCAACTGCGAGGAATCGGAATCAGCCTGGAAGAGACCTCGATGAAAATGGTACCTACAGAAGCGCTCAATGGTCTCTCCATCATGCCTGAGCTCGGGCCAGGCCGCCGAAGGGCGATTCGAGCACTCAGTCGAATGAGCATGTTCATTCCATATTGTCCCGGCGGGTGCACTTGGGACGATGTTTGGTTGGACCGCGTTCGGCTGTACAGCTGTCGTAGTCTCCTCCTCCGGGAGGGAAGCGTTGTAGGAAGATGTGGCGGTTTTGAGATCACTCGCGTCGTCGTTTGAGGCTTTGTGCGTGGTCATGATGTGAAGGCAGATACCAAGAAATGAATGGGGTGGCAGCGGTCCGGCGCTTTAGGGTGAGGCCTAATTTCCAACGACTTTTCCAATGACTTTTCGAATTTGAGGGCACTCACCTTTTCAGATAAGCCGGAAAGGAGACCCAAGGCGTGTTTCCTCCCGCCATGTCCGCCTCCCAAGCGTCCTCGTCTGGATCGAAGCGCAAGAGTTCCCAACCCTATGTGGAAGTTCATACGTTTGCTGCTCTGTCGAAGAAGGCCAAGCTGGACGCCGGCCCAAAGAAAGAGGATGGGGTCGGTCCGAACGGGGTTCGATATATCAAGGCTCGAGTCCCCGCCAACCCGCCGCCCAGCCCAATGTCGAGCAAAAGGTGAGAGACTCTCTGAACGTCTTCCTTTCTTGGGCAAGATGTTGATGCCTGCATACACCTACCTAGCGCAATTGAACGCAGAATTCGTGAGGCCCGACCAATCAGGACTGGGTATCTACTGGGAGCGCATGTCAAGAGTTTGCGTAAGATTTCGATGTTGATTGGTACGCATAACCTCCACTCACATTGCGTTCCTGTAGCTTTCGCATTTCCTGAAGCCGCCAAAAAGGCCGCAGAGGGTGAATATATCTCCGCTGCGGATCCCCGCGTGCTCTCAGCCGACGTTCGAAAGTTCCTGGCGGATTTGAAGATGAGCGACACCGAGGGCGCGTTCTTGCAGATCGGGGTGTATACGGTCGAGGACCTCATCACATTGGCTCTCGACTCCCACAACGATGAGAAGAGAGCTCAGATCCGAACGGCGTTGCAATTAGAGGGCATTCCATGGTTGGCGATGAAGAGCGCTTTGCGGGCGTATGCGTGCCCGGTGCAGCGGCCCGAGTACGAGTAAATACGTCACAAGTTGATCCAATTCGAACGTCGGACATTTTACCGAAGTCTTACCTTTACCGTTACAACGGAATCTTTGGCAATGAAGGCTCTCACTCTTGCTTGCGCTCCTCGTGTTGCGGCCTTCGATCTCCTATGTCTGATCCCGCCAACGGCGCTTCGTCGTCTCGTCCAGTGCATCGCCTCCCTACGACATGGAACACCCGCCATCGCACCCACGAGGACTATACGGCTCGTAGGCAGTTCGAGCTGTTAAATTTCGGATCGTCCGCCCTCCCAGCGGCACCGCCCCAGCGCAAAGCAGGACGACCTTCCAGAAGAGCGTTGGAGCAAGCAGAAGCCTTTGCGCACCCATCACAGCAGAGCTCAGCTACAGATCACGCGTACTACGTCGCACCCACCGGTGAAACAGAGTCCATAGCGTATCGCCCGGTCAAGCGACGCAGGAAAAACGACGGTTCGGGCTCCCCGTTGCCTGAGCCGGAATCCGGTGTATTCGCTGATTTCGAAGCGACCGTTGCTCCCCTGGACCACGACGACGACGGTGTAGTGGCTTGGCACGCTGACGGGTTTGCCGTCGACCTGCTGGACGCGGATGGGGATGTAAACGACATTGCCGTGGGAGACAGTCTCAAGCGCAAGCGTCACTTGAGCTCGGTGCGTAGCTGGTCATGAGCGTCTTGCCATGAGACTGACAATGTAACTTCTGCCTGCAGGATGAACCCATGAAAGAGTGGCTGCCGTGGCAAGATCTGATGCTTGAGGAATCCATGCGTCGGGCGGGCCTTGGCGACGACTTCCTCAAGCCAAGTTGCTGCTCGTGTGGACAAGCTTCGTCGGCGGTATGCTCTCTATATCGATGTCAAACCTGCGGCGAGTTCCTCGAGTGCAAGGAGTGTTGCCTAGTGCGCCATCAGCGCACACCTTGTCACGCGATTGAGGTACGCTTTTGTATACTTACGAAGCAGAGCAGGTAGAGCTGACCTCAACGTAGATTTGGGAGGATCATTCCTGGGAGTCAACGACTCTCTATGATCTTGGGCTTGTCTATCAAATTGGACATCAGGGCTCGGCCTGTGGCTTCCCCGATCCCACCGTGCGCCTCATGACCGTCTTCCACGACCTCACCATCCATACCGTTCGCTTTACCTACTGTCGATGCAGTCGCAACCAGGGAGCTCACGATTGGCAGCAGCTCTTCAGGAATGGATGGTATCCGGCTACTACTCGCGTACCACAGACATGCGCCTCCATCCAGATTTTGGAATTCTTTCGTCTCTTGAAGGTTACCGCGAATGTCTCCGTGCGGGATTTCGTTACTATTCTGGAGGCGACGCGCGACCCTTTGGGTACGGAGTGGACGCCGGATCGCTACAAGGCGTTCAGTCGCATGAGTCGGCAGTGGGCCTTCATGCAGAGAGTTCGGCGTTCGGGAGTAGCTCACGAAGTCGGCGGATTGGGTGCAGCGGAGTGGGGCTCAGTCGGGGTTCAGTGCTGGGCTTGTCCACGCGCAGGCGTGAATTTACCAGACAATATGGACTCAATCCCTCAAAAGGAGATGTGAGTGCTTTCTTGTCGTGTTCTACGGTTCGCTGACATTTGCACCCTGTAGGTACAAATATCGACGCGTGTTGTCAATGGACGCCAACTTCAAGATGCGGAATAGACTGCGTCCGTCTCCATTCGTCGACGCACCTCTGTACTCTGGGCTAGGGACCCATGTGCCCATCGAGCTCTATCACGAATGGTTACGGACACTGCATGAAACATACAATATTTACGCCGGAAATATGGTGAAAAAATGTAAAATTTATTTAGCATTTTTTCACTTCAAAATTGATAAAAATATCCTAAAAGTAAGTAAAAATATGCTGAATATATGCTATACTTAAGTATTTTCAAGTATATTTAGCATATTTTCATCTCTTTTTATGATATTTTTATCATTTTTCAGGTGAAAAAATGCTGAATAAATTCTACATTTTTTTATCATATTTCCGACATAAATATTGTATGTTTCATGCAGTGGGAGTTACATTACCGAGGAAGAGGTTAGCCGCTTCTCTCTTGTGTGTTGGCTGAGATTAATTCATCCTCATAACAGGTGTCAAACTGTATCGCTTTTGCAGCTCTGATGCATAAAGAGACGAAGTTCTCCACCGGGTTGAGGTGGACCGGTGTTATCGGCGTCATTTGTGCTCGCCACGAGTTGATGGAGTCGCTGGGCGATCTCGAGAAGGGAGAAAGGTATGATGTTTAGTATATGTTGCGTTTTCCACCGATGCTAACCGTACGATTCAAGATACAAGAATTCCGATTTCGTTCTCTCTTGGCTCCTCGGACGCATGGGCCTCAAGGAGGTCGCTATCACCTATGACATCGCATGCCAGTACAAGAAGAACTTTCTCAAGCGGATCGAGGCACTGCCGGATGTCCTGAAGAGGCTCAAACTCCCCGCCATGACGTGGGGGTTACCTGTGTGGCATGGAAATGTACACGAGGTTACCTGTGAGACCGAGAACAGCTTACGGTACCAAGTCGGAGTCGGCAAGATGGACGGCGAAGGCATTGAACGCTACTGGTCGCAGCTGAACCCTATCAGCTATATGACTCGTGAAGAACAGCCGGGTGCACGCCACGACGACCATGAAGACAAGATTAATCATATTAACTTTCAAAAGAATATTGATCTCGGTGAGTCTTTGTCTGCTCATTATGACTGTACAGCTGCTGATTCTAGCGGAATCGATAGGGCGAAGTCTCTTACGGCGCCTACGCATAGCCACGGAGGAGCGTGAAGTGCAAGTAGAGGCCTTCCAAGAGATGGACTCGGCGTTGAAGTCGAGCGTCAGGGCGGAGTGGATGGCTCTTGTCAATGCGTGGTTGACGGATCGAACTCAGCGGAACCCCTACGCTCCGTCCGGCAAGGTGTCAGTTTCGGAGCAGAAGGTCCGCGCCGAGCTGCGCGCCCAAGAAGAGCAGGACGAAGCCGCTCTCGAGGATGACGCAGATGAGAGGGAGGCAGAGGATGACGCGGAGGAGGACGAAGAGGAGACACCGGCGGCTCATACACATTCCAAACCACGGCGGAAAACGCGGAGACCTGGCGAGAAGAGACATCGTCGTGCGCCGAAACCACAGGGATCGTTGAAACGAATGACGCCAGCAGCCTTCATTATCCTTGGACTACAATTGGAGGATTCTAAGTTGGTGTATCTACTGTGTCCTTACCCTCCATGCTGATGAGGTCCTATTCCAATAGAACTCGTCTCTTGCGCGATCGTAATGCCAGTGTCAATCTGACACTGGCACGAGAAAGGAAGATCCACGAAAGAAGCAAGTCGCTCGCCGCCAAATTGAAGACATTCCGCCGTCACCAGTCCATTCACATGCCTGGCGCGGTCGACCTCGTTCAAGCTGATGCAGAGTCGATGGTGGGGCCGCGATTGCCGGAGCAGACAGCGCTCTTTTTACCGTCAGAGTGTCACATCGATGGGGACAGGATTCTCGACTTATGCCCAGACTCGTTATATGTCATCGAGGCGGCTCTACGCAGAGGGCGCTGCAGCGATGCGATCTTGCGCTTGCGCGGTCGATTGATGGCACGCCGACATTTCGTCAACTTTCGTAACGCCCATGTAACCGGTCAGAACCAATCGACTCGGGCGGCCAAGCTCATCCAGTCACTGGGCGATCGCGTCAGCGAGGCAGCGGAGCAATACCGCGCGGGCAGGAAGGCATTGTTGAGGTTAGTAGGAGAGGATTCGATGCAAGGTTTTAAAGAGCTGTTGCCGACGGACGTGGACCTAATCCAGATGGAGGAGAGTGATGCGTCATCGTCGAAGAAGCTGGGACGATTGGGATCGAGGAGTGGCCGCGTGACGGGGACGCAGAAGAATTCCGGCGGCGGTACGGGTGAGTCTCGCAAAGTAATATCTTGGATTTGGTCGTTCGGTGGCGGCCCGGATGCGTCCTCGGAGGAGTATCTTCACGACTGTGAGTGGCTTCTACCTCCCAATTATTAGACCCAATAGCTAACATTGTGAAGGTGTACGAGTCGAATGGGCCAAGGCTTTGGCACGGAAGACACGCTGGGCCGAAGAAGTAGAAATTTTGCGGGCAGAGATGAGGCGGGTCTTACGAAGCTTAGCGTTTGAGGAACGGGAGTGGCTCAGGCGTGCGAACATGGCGAACGATGCGCTGGGGAGGGCGGAGGCTGCAGGAAGAGCGGCATATGCGCACAAGCAGGCGAAGGCGCGGAAACGCTTGGCGGCGCATTTCAAGGAGATGTGGCTGCAGGATGGGCCTGCTCGTGGACAGAAAGCGGGACCGGTGGACAGTGCGGTCCTGGAGGATGTCCGAGTGCTGCTACAGGACGAGTAGTAGCTGTACGTATAGAATGAATCCTTTCTTTCCCTCCGTGGCGTGCAAAAAGGTACATAGTGAATGACATGGACAAGGTGACACGGACAAGGACATGGCTTTGCCGGCACGCCGTGCTGATGTGTTGAAGCCGGTGTTGATGGCGCGCCATTCGTACCGCTTTGGGAGGAGAGTTCCCGACTCACGTCGGGGCTGTAGGGTTCCGCGCGCCCAAGGCAGATGACTCAGCGAGGTCGAGCGGCACGGTTGCCCAGGACTTGGGCCCGTTATAACGGCAGACCGTTGTAACGGTCCGCTTGAAATAATTTCTGACCGTTATAACGGTACATCTGAGAAAGATCTACAGCCACAGGTGGAAGAACCAGAACCACTCGCTGTCCCCAAGATACGGATGGCCTTGATAAAAAGACGGTTGTTAGTGTCCATGCCGGGCACTTCAACGAACGGAAGGTATTTCACCTAAAAAGAACAAGTCAGCCGGCTGAAGAAGCAAGACAGCTGAGTAGTACATACCTTCGGAGCCGCAGAACTAGCGGAAGGGCCCGAAGCAACCGAAAGTTCCTGCAGTTCGCGAATCAGAAAGTTGACTGGGGCGTAGACATAAGCTTACTTCGACCTCGTCATCAGAGGACTCATCCTCACCGGAATCGGAGTCCATAGCTTCGACGTCCTCAGGCCAGTCAAAACCAGGAGTCAATTGGAAGAAGTTACCAATGTCTTCCGCGGGCGCCACAGCCTTGGGCGAGGTGGTGTTTGAAGACACCGCACGGAGTGTGCCATCACCAACGGCCTCCAGAACCTCGTCGATGAGCACGGCGCTCTTCTAGAAAGTATAAGAACAGTCAGTAAAGGCCGGCGGCTGAGTAGTACAACACTTACGACGACCTTGCCCTTGCCCTTGCCCTTACTACGAGTAACAGGTGCAGTAGCGGGGGCGCTGGCAGCCACAGCAGCGTACTTGAACTTGGAATGCATGGGGTGACCCTCCTCGACAAGATACAGGTCGGGGGCGAGCGTGCCACGCTTGGTGCAAGTCTGTAGGAGCGGGTTCAAGAGGTTGGGAAGGTTCAGCTCGGGAGTGTGAGGGCTGACACCACACTCAGCGCTGATGTATCCAAGAAGCGAACGAAGGTCGCAGATGACCGCTGGCATCCAATCGGGGACAACCAAGTTTGGATCCTTGCTCTGGAGAGTTGGGTTCGCCGCCTTGAAGTAGGGCTTAACCAGCTGAAAGAAATAAGAACAACAAGTTCACGTACCGCGATAACGCCAGCGACACCATCGAACTTCTCGGCCAACAGTTGTATGTTGGGAAGCGAACGAGGAAGTGTCGATGTCGCCAACAACCTCCAAGTAGCTTGTTGAAGGTCGGGCCAAAGCTTCGCCAAGCTGGGCGCCCCGTTCGAGGGAACTTCGGATTCCAAGACCAGGGGCTTGAGCTTCGTGACCAAGGCGGCACGATTCTGCAACAGCTGAGCGTTGACCTGTGGCAAGGCGGTGGGAACAAGAGGACGAAGACCGGTGAAGTGCTTAGAAGGAGCCATGAGACGAATATCCGATGAAAGTAGGATGCTGTCTCGTACTTCGTCAACGCCTTATAAACCGTAGACGGAGGAGGCCTTGAGGCGCCGGATGTCACACATAAGAAACATGAAGAAGACATGTACCGATCGGTATCGTGAAAACGGCACGAAAGGCTGAGTAACACGATGGATCAGAATGGACTTAGGGTTATCCGGGAATGTCGCGGATGACATCATTCAAGTTAAGGGGAGATGATATGTATGTTGAGATTACATGGCCAGAAATCCAGAATTTTGCGATTTCTAGACAGCCATATGCAACTAAGAGCCAAGCGGAAGCAAGGCTGGATACGCTACAAAGGTCATCACGGAGACGCTCTCTAGGGCAAGGAGAGAACTCCAAGCATGTAACTATTAGTCAAAGAACGACAGTAGCCAGGGCTGAATATCATAAACCCAGTTGTCCCCTCTGAGGAGGTCCTTTCACCTTGTACGCGTAACTGCGCCACACAAGCAACATCCGAATCAGGGATGAACAGCCGTCACTTCCGACGACGCTCTACCAGCAGCGACACGATCCTCAGCATTGAATGAGTCGAAGCGGGGTTCACAACCTCCGGAGTTCATTACCAAAAGCGGACGGTACATTGTTCATTGTGACAAAAGCCGGATAACAATAAACCAGCGTCGAAACCCCGGACGGGGATGATTCGCGGTTATCTCAAGAGAATCACCTTCATCGGTCGACGCGTCTGATTGATGTGAAACTGGCAGTGAGGCGCGATCCATATGGATTATGACTCGAAGACCCGCCTCATGTACTACATGTGGTATCAGTCATCCAGATAAGTTGCCCAACGCTTCAGCGCGTCACCATTCGAGTTCACGGACCATCTCAGTGCATGCGCACTGGCGGTAGCTCGCGATTGAATGGGCTCACGCCCAAGTCTGGTGCAAAGGCTGGATAAGCCGGTAAGCGCCCGGTTAAGTAAAAGTACATGCGAACACCTATCTGAGCACGCAGCGCCTTGCTTCTCGGAGTCCATGGGTGGTCTACGCAACATCTGAACGTAGAGAAACTGGCATATGCGCCGGCGGGAACTGTCTGGTGACCTTTGCCCGTGCAGGCTGAGTAGGGACTCATGTTTTGTACGGACCGTATCCAGCCGTCGAATAGTTACGTAGCTTACCGGGGTGAGTCTGTAGAGTGTATAAGTAGCGTCGCGTCTGTAGAGTAGCAGTAGTTTAGTGCCCCGCAGTGAAAAGCCCACAAAGCATTCCTCTGTAGTAATCTGACTCGGGTTCGCGCCCAATAAGAAGTTCAATACGTTTGAAAGCCCACCCAAACCCTTAAGCAGCCAAGAACCTAAGCAAAGCAAAGTCTCCTAAGACGCCTAAGTGGCGAGATACTCAAGAACCGCAGACAAGAATCGTGCGCAGCCCCTTGCCGTCAAGTACCCAGTTAACTTCTGTGAGCCCGGACTTCTCCCCAGAGATACCGCACGGATCCAAGTAGCAAGCAATCGTCTCCCCAGAGACAACCGCCTTGTGAAAGTGAAGCTTAGTTAGCCTGAACTGGTGCGACGTTAAGCAGCCGAAGAACGTCTTGTGGCCACGGTATCTGACCGACGCTCAAAAGAACGATCTGTCACACCCAAGTAGAGAAGTAAGTTTGGTACACGAGGCTAGCATCAACGCAGATAACAAGTCAGTGCACTGTTGTCCGTTCGGTCGCCCCAGTACTGTAGAACATCTACCCTTGAGCGGTCCCGGCCTTCGCGTCCCCGTCTTCCTGGCGAGCTCTGTTCGGCTTTGAGTCTTTATTCGATTAGGTGTTTCGCGTAGATCCTCTTCGCTTACAACCCCCCCAAAACAACCCGCATTCGTGCACCAAAACGGACGTATCAGTCCACTGCTACCTTAACCAGCCGTTCCCCGATCACACGATTAGGACAACCGTTCCGTACCACAAGCACCAGTAGATTTGTTGTTGGTTAGATAGTGTTGATTACACGCCGCTTTATCACACTGCACATCAGCGGTGTTCGTCGTGCGAGCCCCAAGCGCACTGTGAATGAGGTTCTTGGCAAGGGCAAAGGTGCGTCATCCTTTTTTATTCTGTATCAGTAAGCTCATCCGACTACAGGCAAGGAAACAGCGCACTCACCTGTGGGTGGTCCGCGTCGCTCTGGACGTACTTCTAAACCCGCTCAAAAATCACCACCTCGAAAGTCACCTCCACGCCCCAAAAAAAAGGCTCGAACCGCAACCCACACTGTCGACCTCTCTACACTTCCAAAAGCAGACAATATTGCGGACAGCTCTAGCGATGATGAAGGTCAGGTTGTATATCTATTCACGAGAGTCTTCTCACCCTTTTGAGCAGTTCCCAAACCCTCAAAAACTACGATACGTCGATCTGCTGTCTTCGGGTTCTTTGAGCCAGAAGTCGGACTTGTCAACCGAGACACCGATACTGGCAAGGATGTACCCCATGACGCATTCCGCTGCTATAAATGCCGCGCATTTGTCTATCGTAACCGGACAACACAGGATCGGTCCTCGGGGAGTGGCCTGCGTGTCCACGCCCAGCGCTGCTTTGGAGGCGAAGCTGTCAAGGCAGCAATGGCGTCAAAAGATCTGGAAGGGACCCGCTCCTCAGTTGTGAATGCAGGTCAAGAGCGACAGAAAACGCTTACTGGCATGCTCCAGAAGCTTGTCGACAAAGGAAAGGAGGTATATTCGACGCTGGCATTGACCAAGGCTGAAGTTCGGTGAGTTATTGGTCATATTATTGCGTGAATGTGCTTACATATTGGCAGAGCGGAATGTGCACGCTGGTGTGCGGAGAACTATCGTCCATTCAAGGTAGTTGCAGACCGAGCATTTAACAAGCTTATGAAAACGGGTCGACCGGGCGCTTATGTTCCCCATCCGACGACTGTGTCTCGCGATACAAAGATCTTGTTTGGAAAGACTCGGCGTCGGCTGGCTAAACACTTCAAAGTGAGTACGTCTTACAGCTTTGCTGAACCATGTACTCACCATCATACAGACACTTGAGAGTCGGATTCATCTCGCTACCGATGCATGGACGTCACCGAATCATAGAGTATTTGTTGCGTATACTGCACATTGGGAGGAGAATGGAGAACGTGTCAGTACGGTCTTAGATTTCTGCGAGCTTGCCGAGGAAAGACATATCTATTCTACACCGTGAACGCTGTACTGATCCTGTGACTTGTATATCAGTCGCACTCGGGTGAGGCGTTGGCAATCCTCACAAAGCGTGTTCTTGAGGAATTTGGGATTGATCAAAAGGTATGGTCCAACGTTCTGTGAAACGATGAGCCAGTTGACGACGAATCTATAGCTGCTGAGTATCACATGTGACAACGCAAGTCCAAACGATGTGATGATCGAACGCCTCGTCGATGGTGTCCGTGGCTTTGGCGGATCTCGAGTTCGAACACGTTGTTTTGCCCATGTCATAAACTTGGTAGCAAAAAGCCTTCTCCGTCTGTTTGATCAGCCACAGAAGAAGAAAAAGGATGACAACGATGGTGCTCCAGACGACAATGACAAGGCGCAGGAGAAGGACGATACTGAGCAGATTGATGTCGATGAGCTCCTGGCCCAGTTGCGGGACCTTGAGGCAGGGGAAGAACGTGATGATCCAAACGATGTTTTTAATCCCTTGGATATGATGGCCGCGGAGAAGAAGGCAGCATTCCTGGATGATGTAAAGCGAGTCATTTCGGCCTTACGAAAGGTATGCTCTTGTTTCTTACACGCTGCCATCACATGGTCTTGATAATCTGCATTCAGATCCGTACAATTTCTAACAAGATCATCAATTCTTCAACAATTCTCTTACCTCGTTGGAAGGAAATCGTAGCCGACCTTCAACTTCCGCCCAAAATCCTGCCTCGCGACGTTGCAACACGATGGAACTCTACGTTTGATATGCTTGTCACCGCAATTCAGTACAAACGCGCCGTCAAGGATATCACCGGCAAAGATGCTCTTCTCAACTACGCGCTCACAAACACAGAGTGGCTGATCTTAGACCAATTGCGTGAAGTTCTTCAGGTACGTCGTTCTGTCTTGTGTCTCAGTTTGATGAGCTCATTATCTTTGTAACCAGGCTCTCAAGGATGCAACACTATATTTTTCTCGTGCCGATGCAAGCCTTGCCCTGGTCATCCCAGCGATGGAGAAGATATCCAAGATGTTCGATACAGCCACCATCTCGAAGAGCAAGACCGACAACCTCATACTTTGTGATCCAATTCGAGGCGCTTTGTGTATCGCCAAGGAGACGCTAGATAAGTATTACGATCTTGTGGACGCATCAGACGTCTATCCAGTCGCTGTTAGTGCGTTGCTTCCTCCCCTCATGAATCGCTTCATATAGTACTGACATTCCTCCAGTTCTTCATCCGAAATACAAGCTGGGCTACTTCAACGACTTGAACTGGCCTCAAGAATGGCAGGACGAGGCCTCGGACAGGATTCAGCGCACTTTCGACCAGTATCTTGCAGCGTATACTGTAGCGTCTGGTGCTGCATCAACTCCGGCTATTACTAGTGCAACTGCTTTGCCCAAGGTGCGAATATGGCCCACTGAACAATTATGTTACCTACTCAACAGTGCAGCCTTTACAGTCGCGCAATAAACTCCGAAACATGTTCGAATCGGACGAAGAGGACTCTACTCCGGTGTCCAACACTGGTGATGCTACATCGGACCTCACACGTTATCTCGCCTCTGACCGTGAACGAAATGTCGGAGATCCTATGACATGGTGGCACAACAGACGGTCGGAGTACCCTGTTCTCTCTCGCATGGCTCTAGATCACTTGTCCATCCCACGTATGTGGATCCGCTTGCTTGATATGTCATCTGCTCATTGTCCCGTTTCTAGCGACCTCTGTCCCGGTCGAACGCCTGTTTAGTCAAGGCCGCATCTTACTATCCCATATTTGCAACCGCTTGTCAGCGCAGACAGCACGCGCACTCATCTGTTTGGGAGCTTGGAGTCGAGATGGATTGATTCACTCTAGTGATCTGGAGGTAGTTACATCTATGCCCGTTGTTCGCGAGGAGGCTGAGGCGGAAGATGGTGATGTGTTCATGCCCACCGTCTTCGATGCCATTTGACACATATAGCTTAGACAGACATCCTTACAATTATTCTCTGCTGTACCTGAATATTGGTGTAGTTATCGACCCGTAAGGACCAAAGTATATATTGTCCAACGTCGAGATGAAACTGAATGTGTGATATACGCCAGAGGCGGCCACAGGCTCGGCGGGCAGCCTTCCAAAAAGAGGCGAGCAAGCCCCTAGCAAATCTCGTGACCATTTGCTAGAGGCAAGCACGGCATAGCCACAGTGGCAAAGTCCGAAGTAAAGGTGATATGGTAACGGGTAGCGGGTAACCCGCTACCCACTTGGGACCCGCGGGGAGCAAGTCGGGTTCCCGTTACCCGACCCGACCTAGCGGGTATGGTGGCGGGACCGGGTAGGGTGACAGTGAAGTCACCCGTACCCGACCCGGGCTACTCACTAAATGCAATCTTCCGTATGTGCAGTTCTCGCTCCCAGTCACGATATATCGGTTGTTCTCGGTGGTATGGAACACTTCAAACATATGGTTAGTGGTGGGTACTGGCAAGCCACCGAGGGTGGTACATATGTGTGCGCTGGGTACCAGATTCCGCTTTTCCTGAAGCAGAACGCACAGCTTCAGCGACGGTTGGGATGGGTGGATCATAATGCTATCAAACCAGGTCAGTCGTACGCACCTCTTTTCCTACTGAACTTATTGATTGTGTCCGAAGGATTTGTGAAGCGTGTTGCACGCAAGAAGCGTAAGCCTGATGTATGGCGGTCGTACGTCAAGACTCTCAAAGTACGCGGTGATGTACCGGACACCAGTAGCCTCTGGGAATAGGGTTTGAAAGTTCAGTTCAGTTAAGTTTTTTACCTATATTTTCACACAACTGCAACTGAACTGCAACCTGATTGTAGAGTTATTCATGCAACTTGCAACTGAACTGCAGTTGCTCGAAAGACCGGTTACAGCACAGTTGTCAGAACCAGTTCAACCGGTTTAACCCCCAGAGCGGTTAAACCGGTCACAACCAGTTAAAGACCGGTTTTCCCGGCAGCCAGCTGCAAAATGAACCGCCCAGGAATCGAACCCGGGCCATTCTTTACCATTCCCACCAGATATGTGGGACAGCACTAACCACTGCGCCAGATGGACGTGGTCCTTATCCTTTTCAGAGCCCCAAGTTGGCTAACTGCAATGCCACGTACAGAAAAAGAAAACAAGTTCATATATACATGGATGTGAGTTAACAAATAATTGTACACAATGGACACGAGATACTACACAATCTTTGGAAAGAATCGAAGTCCGCGCTTCCAACGACTCTCGCGGTCCTTCCGGTATTGCTCTTTCTCCACTGCAGTGGCTCGAGCAAGTCGTGCCTCCTCCGTCTGAAAACCATTAGCAACCCATCGGAAGAGACCTCCTGCGGTATATTGTGTGATCGAATAGCGTCGCTCGCCAGGTTGAATAGGACAATTCGAATGGACGACAATGGCTGATGGAATGAAGGTGGTACAACCAGGAGGGAACTCAATGATGAGTTTCAAGTCCCAGCATACCAGCTGACCACCGAGCTTGGGGTTATACGGTCCAAAAGGACTGATGGCGCACCAGCCGTCCGGCTTGTTCGCGCTATCAGCATGTGGGAGTGTGACTGTAGCGGGTCCACTGTTGACAGTGGTGCAGGAGAACACGCTGTTCTCAAAGTTTTGTCGTAGACGGGGATCCGATGCATGCAGCTGCTCTTGATGAGCGGCGTACTCTTCGTACATGCCGGGGTTGTAGGTGCGGAACAGAGCTAGAAAAGAAGGCTTAGATAATGTTAACTCACCAGATTGTACTCACAGTTAACGAAGCCCGAAAGACGCTGTATCGCCCGGTTTCCCAGCAGTCCTTCCATGTATCGCCGTACACTTTTTGACAGACGTCGGTTCCCCGGCCGCTGTCGAGAGTGGGGGTCAGTTGCTGCATTGCATGTGGCAGGAAGTACTGACCATCTCACCACCCCCATATGATACGCCGATGGCAGTGGCGGGAAAGGGCCCGCGCTTATGTTTCTTCTCTTTCTTGGAGAAGTGCACCCCCACCTTACCCTCCTCGATGGCACGAACGATCTCATCCTCAACTTCCTCCTCCCAGCGAACCTTGTCGCGAGGGCGACCGCCAATAACGATCAACAGTCGACCGTGGCGATCCACCACCAGAATCGTGCCGTCTCCGTTGTGGCCGAGATATCGAAACCCCGCCTCGTGCTGCAGGGCAACAGCATCTCGTTTATCAGGAGGGGGTTTACGCCGGAGGCCCCCGAAACCGGAAGAGTTGACGGGGAGGTAAGCGGCATCAATGTCCACCATCTCGACATCGTCCATTGCTCCTGCGCGGCGCTTCTTGCATACGCCCTTCACCCCGTCCCCAGTCGCATCCTGCACAAGACGACGCTTGGCGGCACGGCGTTGCTTGGAGCTCTGCGCCTGGTGATTACGTGGGGGCGGAGGGGGAGAGGGGGTGGGGTCCGGGGGACAAGGGGAGGCGTGCGGGGGACCAGAGGGGGCGTGCGGGGGACCAGAGGGGGCGTGCGGGGGACCAGAGGGGGCGTGCGGGGGTTGCTGATGAGGGAGCCGCAGGGAGGGAGCGGCATAGTCGGCGGGGGGAGCGGGGGGAGCGGACGAAGAGAGGGCGGGGTTGTTTGGCAGGGTTACGCGCCTCAACGGGGCGGAGGGGGGGGTGTGCGGCCTGGGATGGGCAAGGCGAGCGTCTGGGGGAGCCGGCTATCCAGCAGAGGGGGGTGGATTAGTGTGTGAGTAGAGTCTCACATGGCGAGGCACGCACCTCGTTGTTGTCAGACGCGCCGTCCGACACGTCGTCGCGGCCGTCTTCATCGCCATCGGAGCCCTCAAGGTCATCGTCCTGATCAGACGCGTCGTCTCCAAGCGCGTCAAGTTCTGCGAAACGTAGACGGAGGAGATCCTCAACGTCGACGTCGACTGTCACGACTTCGCAGTCGGCATATGGCGTGAAAATCTTCCCGGAGCGCGTCGTGCGCCCCATTGCTGAATGGAGAACGTCAGCATTGACCGGGGAGGGAACAAGACAAGAAAAGAGAAAAAATAAAAGAACCTCACTCCGACGCGCCATGTGGTCGCGTCCCATGGTCGAGTCGTCGGGCACGACGCGCCGGAGTGGGGGTGGTGGGAGAAGGAAGGAAGAGAAAAAAACATGAGTGGAAGACGAGCTTACCTTGGCCGAAGTTCACGGCAGCAAGGCGCGCTGCTTGCTTTTGAGGTGGTGGTTGAGAGCAAGTGAAGACAACCAAGCAGTCAACAAAGTATATGCAAACATCACGTGCAGGCACTTACCTTAGGGTGCCCATATCTAATCTCGAGACTGTAACAGATGCGCGCCGCACAAGAGGCACGATGCATCGCCAGCAGCGTTGCGAAGGACGACGACGACGACAAGCAGCATGCTGCCATCGTCGTCGTGGCGAGTCCAGAGTCTGAGTCGGCGTTCAACCCGACCCAGCTTTGGACGGACCGAGACCAATGACATCATTGGTCTCGCTCTCTCTGCAACGGCCACTATCGGGGACAACGACGACGGCCACGCCGAACGCGGACGCTCATGACTTCCCGATGGCCACCCCGACGATGGATGGAACATGGGTGGGGCCTGTCCGCAGAGATGGGGTGCGCCGCTTGGATGCGGGCGCCCTCATCAGGTGCGTGCCTCTTACGCGGATTGGCCAGATTTTTGCTGGCCCATCCGTTTGATCTACTGATTGATCAGTAGATCTGGATCTTCCAGACCGCGACGCCGGACGACCACGCAGGACGACTACGGTGACGCTGAACGACCACCGGGACAACGACCGGGACGATTAGGACGACGGCGGTGGCGACGACGAGGACGACGACGGCGACGACTAGGATGACGATGGCGACGACTAGGATGACGATGGCGACGACATGGACGACCACGGCCACTGCGGCCAATTCTCCCCCCGCCAACCCCCGCCACGACCCGCGACGCTGTGCACGCCTCCTCGGGGCCATGATACCCCGCATCACCCACCCTTCCCAGCCCCGCCCAGATGCTCCGCTTGCCAAAACTGCGCCGTTGATAAGGGCGCTTATGAACGGCGCAGTTTTGACCAGCGGACTGTCCCGGGCGCCGCGTTCACAATTGTATCCCGCCCCCTTCTCTTGCCTTTCTTACTTTTAGTATTTGTATCTACTTTGATAACCCACTAATCATTTTCAATCCAATTCATAGCATATACATATTGACTCGGTGCTCCAAATGAACAATGACCCACTTCCAAGATACAAGAACCAACTTCAAGCGGCGGCAATACGACGCGGCCGCGGCCCAGCAGCAGAACCACTGCCACCACTGCCATCTCGTCGGTGCGGCGCATCGTGTTCCTCGTCACTGCAATCGCCCGCCAACTCGTCCACTTCCTCCTCCTCTGTCTCCGTGTCTTTCTTACGCCCCTTCTTCGCGGCACGTCTGGAAGATGTTTTCGACCGCGTAGTAGCTCTGTACATTGTGTGGGTTATCATTTCTGCTAATGGAAAATGCCACACACCCTCTTTTGCGTGCGCGATAAGCTGCCATTTCTTCCCGATGCTGGACGCGGTACAATTCGCGTAGAACGGGGTCCTCATTGATTGCCGCACGATGCTTTGCCATCCCCGCACGCGCCGCGCGCTTGCGATACTCCTGGTAGTCCGGATCGCTGTTCTTCTTGCGTGCTGCCCCCTTGACTGTGGGGCCCCGCGGTGCTCCCCGGATGCGCGGACGACCCCTTCTACTGGGCTGAGTCGAGGTGCCGGACGTCTCTGCGGCCACTGTTCGTCCCTTGCGCTTGCCACTCGATGATTTTTGCTCATGCTCCATCCGTGCTGCACGAACCTGGGCGGCACTTGGTTGGAATCGACCACGCGCTGGTCCAAATGGCAAGGGCGGGATGAGTGTGGGGGACGGAGAACGGTGGCGGCCGCCGTTGTCGCTACTTTGACCAGTTTTCGCGTCGGATTCGTCATCAGCGTCCTCGTCCTCGTCGGCGGCGGTGCTGGCCTGATACGATGAGTCCGAGTCATCACTACTGGAAATGCGGAGTTGCTTGCGCGTAGGATGCTGCGATGAATCTGCGTCATCACTAGAGGATGCTGTACTGGAAACGCGGCGTCGTTTGCGCGTAGGATGATGGGTGCGGGTGGAAGATGAACATGCGGCCTGTGGCAGCGGCCTTACACGCGGGCGCACGCGAACCGATGGCCCGGCGTCATCGGCGGCAGATGCGGCGGGGTCGACGGCAGGTGGGGCAGGCGGTGGTGGATGACGGCGGCGGTAGCCGACGAGGAGAGGTTCCTCGTCGCTACTGGAAGAGTCGGGGGACGGCGTTCGCACTGTGACCGAAGTAGGCCATATCGAGAGGCGAGAGGAAGCTGGGGAGGGAGAACGGCTGCCAAACTGCCACTCCCACTCCCAAGGCGCGTCGTCCATGGCGCCGTCTTCATCATCGCTGCCGTAATCGTTCGAAACGAGTGATTGGGCGGGTGGGAGCGCAGGTGGGTCTGGGTCTGGGGATGATGGCGGGGATGGGCTGCGTGGCCGGTCGATGTTGGGGAGCTGATCGCGTACGATGAAGTCGGTGCAATCGTGTCGCGAGCCCCGCATCAAGTAGGCAATGTCGTACCTCAGAGCCCAGAGGTCATAGTCGCGCGCCGAAGTAGCGCTCTGCTGATCGCTGCGGTAGAGAAGGGCGGCATCCTCCGCCAATTCGATCGTGAAGTATCGGTATACGGATGTTGAGGATGCGTGTCGGCCGTCACCCGTGGACGCGTCCACCATGCTGGGTGGTGATGGCTGAGAGGAGAGAATGAGGAGAATCAAATTTGATGTCCGATCGATGTGACTAACTCATTTCATAAGCAAGTATTTTTAACTCATTTCACAAGAAGGCTGGATTCGCATTTATTTTTGTTAACACACACATTTGCAGAACCAACATCCATGCTCAAAGCAAGGCCTAGGGAGTTTAATTTTTGCAAGTACTATTTGTCATGTCTTAGCTACCAAGAAGTAAATGCCCAGGTCTGCTCATACCATGAACGGGTGGCTGTTTCCTCTAACGTTAGAGCAAGTTGATCAAGTGTGATCGCCTTGTTACTTGTACTCGGACCATCACCATGCCCCGACTTAAACAACCGCGCTACCACACCAACCCCGTGCATGCGGCTGCTGCCTTTGCCGCAGACTACCGCAATGCGCGAACTCATACACAGCGGGATATGTACTGCAAGGAATATGATGCAGCCGTTATCTGGAGCCTTACCATATCCGTTGGGCAACAACTCACTCCTCGGGACCAGTTGCTACACTCGCCTTCCCCCTCCCTATCCGACACTGATGGCGAGCCATCCAGCCATTCATCTGGCAGTGATTCATCGGACGACGAGCCGCTCATTGTCCAACATCGTCGTAGACATCCTCCCGTGCCATCCATGCTCACTACCACGGACATGAAGCTCCGTCCCGCCCCAACCTTGGAACAAAAGCGTCTGGAGGCACGTCGGAAGTCTGCAGAGTGCATGGCAAGATTGCGTGCTAAACGGAAACTTGACGCTGCTCAGCATGGACAGCATCGTGACAAGCACAATGAGCAGGCTGCCACATATCGTGCTAAAAATCGGGCAGAAATCAGGCGCAAGCAAGAGCAGCGTCGTTTCCGGTATGTTTCTATTCGATTCCTTCTGCCGCCACTGAATAGTTTTCTCAGGATCAATCCCGACGCCATGCCTCGAGCAGCTAAAATCAAACAACCCGCCAATTACTCCCTTTCTGAACGCCGCATCCATTCCATGAACAACTTCTCCAAACGTCAGCGCCGCCTCTCAAAGCAGGAGACCATTAGTGGTGCCAAGGATGTACAGTAGAGGAGGATGCGGTTGAGGTATCTTTGTGGGTTAACAATACAGCAGGGCCGGTGTACTGTAGTCCGCCTCTATCAATTCGTTCTCATGTGCAAAAATTCTTCGAGCCTCATGGGTGCATCAAGAGCAATTATATCATACATTTACACTAAGAAGGGGGTACCAGTATCTTGTCCAGGTGCATCATCTCCATATCATCAGCCAGCAGGGCCTCATATTCTCCCACTGTGACCACCTCTCGAATTGCGCCGTTAGTCTTTGCAAAGTCTACACCCTCCTTTCTCCATCGATATTTCAAGACCTGCGTCTGCTCAAAACGAAGAGGTCCAATACGTGCACGCAGTTGATCGGCATCCTGCTTGCTGGCAGAAAAAAGGCGTTCACATGGTACGGAGGATGCTTGGACAGGCAGAACATCTAGCGCCAGACGACCTACAGTTGGATAACGGCGACACGATTTCTGAATCATTTACACATTACAACTGTGGTATAAGAGAGGAATGTTAACTCACCTCCCAGTACTTGCACAAGTCCATGTCCGGTTTGGCATTAGAGGGAATGTCCTTCGAGTATGCACGGAGCTCTGCTTGCCATCCCGCAAATCCAGCAGCCTTTCTATTGGCCAGATTCTTACGGTGGCGAGCATAAGCAAGTGCAGGGTCCTCGTCGTCTTCGTCCTCAACCTCACCGGGAGGTGGCTGCATTACAACGGGCTGCTCCTCTTCTTCACTGTCGAAGGTGTCATCATCGGAAACATTGGCGTCGTTGTCGTCATCAAAGGTGAGCCGCTTGGACCAATAACTCTCCATCTGAAGAAATGTGAGGAGGATGGGTTAGGCAATATTGATAACTCACTGCCTCCTCTACAATCTTGTCGGCCTCGTCATGCCAGTTCTTGGCCTTCTTGTTGCCGGCAGCAATCTCAGCTGCCTGTTCCAAGGCACCTCCCCAATGAAGACAAATCCACTCCAACTTGTAGTACGGATGGATAACTGTACTTGGAGATGAGCCAAGAGGACGTCCCAAGATCAGACAAATGAGCACGTACACATGCCCAAAATAATCCAAGGTTTTCCATCAAAGGCCTTGTAGTATTTCCCGGCCTTGGCTAGAGCCGCATCCAGAGCATCATGATAGAGGGCATAACGGTCATTTTTACGCTTCTTTTCCCATTTTGTGATGAGACTCTCCATGCCTGGAAGTGCCAAATGTATGGTTGCATGCTCCTGGGCCGAAAAGATTTGTTGTATTTCATTCGCATCCTGCGGTGTGTTAACAAATTGATGTCATGTCAGAAAGTGAGCGCACTTGGAGTATGGCACGGCAGTCTGCAATATGATCCCAGCCTGCATCATCAATCTGAAAGGCAGACCACGGAATGTGTTTGACCAATTTGCCGTCTTTGCGCAGAGTGGTGATGGGTCCATAGATCACGTCGGCCTTTGCAATGAAGAGATTGATGGGCTGAAGAATGTGAGAAAGAAATGAATAGGAGATGAGCAGAATAGCCGCACCTTCTTCAAGGTGATGCCGCGGTCCATCATTCCAAAGGCGGTTCCCCAACGTGTATTGCCATGAAGAATCATCGAGAGGGCCGTAGGAATATCACACTCGTTGACCTGTATCTTGTGAAAGTCTTCGATGCGCTGGCCAGATGATTGTATCTGAGCATACGAATGGGTGGGTTAACAAAGCTGGTTGTGAAATGAGTTAAGACGGGCCTTGATACCAAGAGTGCGCAAGAACGCAATGACATCCAACTTGTTGTTCATTACGCGATTGTCTGGCTGTTCGGGGTCGTAGTTCCAGATGGCATCCCGGGACTCGAGGGCGGCAACTGAGGTGACGGACGTCATAAAATCACCCACGGCCAAATTGACAACATGAGCAAGACATCTAACGAAAATCAGTAGAGAGCCAATCATTGTCTCCGCCTACATACGAGAGCTGGTTTCGAGACGCCTTCCATTCGAGGCCAAGGCCGTTGTGCACCGCTTCGACGGTTTCTGAGAGGGTAGAGTTGTTGGAAGCATTGTCCAACGTGATCGGCCCAAGCTGTTGGCAATCGTCAATACATAACCAAACAAACCCCGCTCTTGCACACTTACCTTCGACGTCTTCTTGACTGGATCGATAATCCCCATCCGAATGCACATGCTGATGAAGTAGCGGCCGAGGTTATCGCCGTCATGCTTGCCTTCAATGGGCTTGAAGCCCAGCATCACCGTCTTCATGGACCAACGCATCTTTCCTTTGATTCTGACGACGCGAACAAAGGTACCGGTTCCTCCAAGATATGGGCGTTTGTTGTTATCTGCTGACCATGAATCCCCAGTGCCGCCAAGGAGACCGATTGCTTGCTGCACGGGGGTGAGTACTTGTTGTACATAGTATATTTGTTAACCCACCGCAACTTCCTTTTTATCCTCTTCAATTGCCACGATGAACTGATTATGGAGATATGTTGTGACGTTGTGGGTGCTCGGAAACTCAGAGCTTTTACTGGATGGGCGCATGGAAAAGAGGATGTTTCGAAAGAAGAGGCTATTGGCAGTGGCGTAGCTCTGGACACGCATAAGTGCGTTATCAATTTCTGACTTGGCTGCATGCTTACCTGGCTAGTTGCTGCGATAAACTTCGCGGTGTGCTCGAGTGCACTCTCCTTGGAAAACTCCGTTGGTCCGACCCTCTTCGCAAACCCCATGGATGTCAATGTTCCTGGAGCCACCCCGCCGTTTTCTGCCGCCGCCTCTATCTTCGCATTTAACACCTCCCGGGGCTGGGCGTGATGGTGTTCTTCGATCCCTTTTTCTTTGCAGAGCTTTGCATAGAGCGGGTAGTGCGCACTTCGGATGTGTCCCCGGGCAGTGGATGTAGAGTCAGAAAACCATGCCGGGGTCTTTCCATTCTTTTCGGATATGTTGGGATTTGCCCTGCATAGCGTGAGTCGCTGTCTATTTTATGTTCAATTCAAACTTACTTGCAGACCTGACACCAGTGTCCCTTTTTTATAGTCTTCGTCTCCGCCTTTGCATCATGAAACTCCACTTCAACCACATGCGAAAAGATAAGGTGGACGTCTTCGGCAGCCTTTCGAACAGGCTTCATGGCAGGAAGACTCGAATCATGGCGCAGCTCAACAACCTGCCCGGTGTTCAATGCCCAAGTACGACAATGGTGAGTTAACATACCTCTGGATCGGATTCCTCTGGCACCTCAACCACCTCCTTCGGTGTGGTCTTCTGGCGCTTTCGGGCTGGTGGAGCCATACTTTTGGATGCCGCCGCTTTTTTCCGTTTTGTCGGCTTTTTGGCCGCTGCTTTGGCCTTGGGTGTGGCCTTGGCAGTTGCCCTGCTTCGCGTCTTTCGCATGGGCGCCACAGGCTCCTCCTCCTCCTCCTCCTCCTCCTCGTCTTCGTCATCGTCGCCTGTTCCACTTGCTTCATCTCCGGCAGTTGCAGTTGGATCATCGTCTTCACTGGATGAAATCTCGTCTTCTACAGGTTCGGGGCGTTTACGGCGGGGGGGCATCGTACGAGTTGGAGGAGAATGTAGCCTAATTATTGTGCCTATTTATTGGAATTTATTGTGTGTATTTATTTACCAGGATGGGTTTCAACTCCGTGGGTTAACAATAAATCGGTTGCACTGCACGATTTACCCCTGCCTGTCAGAGGTATTTACGACTGCCTGTCAGAGGTCAAAAGGAGTCGATCTGTAGCCATGTATGGCAGAACGAATGTGACCATATGGCCAAGTGGAAAAATAGCCTCACTGATGCAATGGTGTCTTTGGTGGTCAGAACTCCCCGGGTTCGATTCCTGGGGGTTCATTTTATTTGGGAGGCCTTGTGAGCGGTTTTAACCGGTTGCAACTGGTTAAACTGCCCCGGTTGCAACTGGTTAAACTGCGGGGCAGTTTAACCAGTTGCAACCGGTTTTACTACGGTTAAATGTTAACTCACTGATGTGAACAACTCACAACTGCAACCGGTTGGCAGTTGTTCAACTGAGCTCATCTCTAGTGGAACTTGCAGTTCAGTTCAGTTTTCTGAACGGTTTTTTTCGGTTTTTACAACTGAACTTTCAAACCCTATCTGGGAACAGGGCACCGCTGTGGTCTCCTTGGCCCGCGATGTATGTCGTATCGGGTCATGGGTTTTCTTCAAGCAAGGAACGGTATGTGCTCCATCCCTCTCTTTGGCAGCAGAGGCAAATGCTAAAGGCATCTCTAGAACACGGTTGTGGGCCGCATAATACTGGTTCTCATGAAAGCTGCAAGCGGTCGCGTACTTGATATGTCAAGTGCGCTGGTCTTGGTGGAGCATTTTCGATTAGCTGCTCGTTGTGACCTGCGTCTGAATATGCCCACCTTGATTCGATCGGAGACCTCAGATGTTTACGTCGTTAAGCCACAGGTCTGTCGAGCTCCCTGGACAACAAAGCTTTCGGTCTGACTTTCTTGACAGGATGTTCTCTTCGACTTCAACGTACAGCATGATTGTGTGTCCGCCAAGTGCACGATTGGGGACTCAGACACACAAGTCACCCAAGAACGGCTTGCCACGGACAAAGTCAAGAAGTGTATTCTTCATGCGGACGATAACCGTTTCCATCTGAATCTCCACGCCCTTCACAACGCACACCTTATCCGAAAGGTTCTACCACGAGACCTGTTTGCTCCAAGTTCAGTGCAACCGAATCGAAAAGCCTTTCACCGTGGGTGTGCAACCGAGTTACAGATCAGTGGTCCACAAAAGCGCGCTGAAACTCAAGAGAAGACCCGACTCACCAAAGAACGGAACAAGAAGCAGAAAGAGGCACTCATAACATCTTCGAACGAGCGAGTAACATAGATTAGATAACTTTGCAACTGTCGACTCAATGGATGGCAATATATACTCAGTTCAAGTTGCCTGTACGGATGTGAGTTTTTAATGTTGCTCTTGCTGCCTCCAACTTTTTGCGATGCCCCGTCCTCTCTGCCAGCGCAACTCGACACTTCTGCGCCTTCCATCGTAGTTTCTCCTGTGCGACCTGGATTTTCGACAGATGATTCTCGGCCCCGGCCTCCAGGCAACGTGTCTGGGCGAGCTCATCATCTATTTGTAACACGAGAGCGAGGCGTTTTGCATCCCATTTGTCGTCGCGAAACTTTGCCGGCGCACAGAGGAAGTCAAAGTTGGCTATTTCCTATCACAAAGGTGAGACTGCGCCGAGGAAAGCAATAACGCCGACATACCGGTGCATCAGTGTCAGTCTCTGTCTCCGACTCCTCCTCTGGGTCACGAAGTGCATTGCTGATGCTGGGGAAGGTGTATGAATGGTGATTGAACAAGTTATCGAGACTTGTGACGAGCTGCGTGTTGGTCGTGATGTCTGCCGTCGCCAGCGGGGTTGCGGAATGTTTCTATATAAATTCAATGTAACTTATACTTATAGACGGTATGGCATGATGACTTTACATACCATCGAGCGTGTGCCACTGTCAAGCTCAACCTCTTTCTTCACGGCGCCATGTATTTCTGCTTTGAAACTCCCGCGGACGTCTCAAGACTTCGGTATGACAGGGCTCAGTGCATCTGACACTTGCGAGCCATAAGCACCGGGTGGGGAAATGCCATCGAAGTCCTGGCTGGCCATGATGTGGGAGAGATGCAGAAAATATGCCCTCTGGATCCATCTTGAAGGAACGGTAGAGGCGAGCACATTGCGGTAATATAACGGTGAGATGGAAGTAACACTCCAAGAAGCTGCCGCTAACGTGCCCAATGGGACCTCGATTTGTCATACTTTTTACATAAATTCAATCTATCAACAGAAGGTCAAACCGCTGTTCGAACCCTAAGCTCATGTTAGCCTCCGTCCGTTTTGGTGGTGTATATGGGGGATATGCGAGGTGGGGAAGGGAGATGTGTGTTTGGATCTCTTCATCTTGACTGTCCGAATCGTTTTCGAGCGCATTTGGGTAATTCATTGGGTGCAGTATGAATTGGAACGAAGTCAAGAATGATTTCGCGAAAATTACAGGTTGTGTCACTAGATATTACTCATACGCCGTACGCGGCATTCCGGCCGGGATGTCAAAATTTTGATGAAACGGGGACATCAATGTGACCCCCTCCCCTACATCCAGGCTCTATACGAGGGAACGATTGTCTTCGCTCGTACTAGAGTCGGGTTAACCAGGCTACACTGGGGTCTCAATCGCGGTGACCTCAGTGCATATTACGATCACCCAAGCAAGTTTGTCTCTTGCTCTATCGAGCCCCAGTTTCTGACCGTGTGTGCAGTCCAGTCATCGCTCTTTTGAAGGAGAAACTTGCCCTGATACCGGACGATGACTTTCTAGTCTCCTTGCGTGCGTTCCAGAAATCCAACCGCTTCACGATGTGGAAGTGCGACCCAGACCGCTCGTCGCCATCCGCTAACGCAATCCGTTCCCGTGTACTCAAATTCGCTCTCACACCCGCATCCCATTCCGTTTCCGAATCTATTCAACGTCTCTTGTGATTTTCGACACGTATATCAAATGTACCATCACCGTATGCTTCCCTTTACTTCTATTTCACTTTCTGTCAATCATGCCTTCTCTTCTCGTACCCCGTACCGCTCTACAGCTTTCAGTACTTACTTTCTCTAACCTGTACCACCACCTCGAATACACCTCTACAGTCATACTCGAAATTCGTGCAAAACCAACTTTCATTATCGTGCTATAAGCTTACACGGGCCTTCGTACCCTCAACGACCATCTTTACGCTATACGCGTACCGACTACATACACCTTCCCGCACTCGACTTCAGGCTTCAGCGCTGCCCCCGTGCTTACGACTACCCTCGCAAACATATTGTTGGCGTCAGGACGAACGTCCGCTTCGACAGTGGAGCCCACCGCGAGGGGATAGTCGAGCCAGAAGCCACTCCGTGTTGAGTGCAACCCAGAAGGAAGTGTTTGACACCATTCAGAGAGCCATCACCCACTGCTACACAGAGATCACAGAGCATAATGTCGCACGCAGGAGTGGGACAAGCCACAGTGCAGACAGCACAGAACCAGAGTCAGAGCCAACAACAGCAGAGCCAGAGCCAAACCCAACAGCCACAGCCACAGCCTCAGCCTCAGCCACAGCCACAGCCTCAGCCGCAACCTATGTTCCAAGGAATACAGCAGTTGCCACAACTCAACTTTCCCAGCCAAGTGTACTCGCGCTTGCTTGTACCTATGCCTATTCCAGGAGCAGTGGGGAGTCCCTACTACACTGGATACTTCACAAAGGACTTTCTCGATGTCATCAAAGGTCATGGAGTCAATACAGGCATTACCGACAAAGATCAGTTGGTGGATTACATTGTCCGTTACTCCTCCGACGAGATCAAGGAGTTCATTCGCTATCTTCCCGAGTTTGATCAGGATGTGCCCGGTCGTACCTGGGCTGCAGCCTCGACACTTCTGAAAAAGCTATACGGTGCTCGTGACGAGCCCAAGGAGTACACTCTCGAGGATTTCCAAACATTCATCCATGATTGTGCTGCCCGACAAGCATTTACCTCCAGGGAGGAGGTTTTGGAGTACTATCGCAGCTTCATGAAGAATGCTGCACCGCTTAGGAAGTCATCCATCATTGGTGACAACCGATACCAGAACTACTTTGTCAAAGGACTGCCTACCTCTATGAAGGACTGGTTCTTTGGCTTGCTTCCTGATGCCAACAGGAAGAAGGCTAATCCACCTACAATCCTTGACTCACTTACTATCCTGGAGTCACGCTACGACAAGGTCAGCATCCTCTATGAACCTTGGAAACAGAGTAGCTCTTACACAGAGCGAAAGGTTCACTTTGATGATCGAGGCAACCGTGTTGCTCAGCCAGATGTGGCAGCTCCTTGCCCACCTACGCCGAGCTCTTCTGTTAAGAGCAAGCAGACTGTACAGCCAAATCAGATCGACGAGTTGACGGAGCAGCTTCGCCAGATGAAGATCAGTTTGGCTGAGATGCAACAGAGTGCTCGTCAGACTGAACAGCGTTCTACGCCACCAGCTGGTGGACCAGTCTCGCTGCCTTATGTCCGTTGCTGGGTATGCGGCAAATACCAGAACACACATCCTGCTAGTCCACATCGCTGCCCAGTTACTCCAGAGCTTATCGCAGAAGGCCGTATCAAGTTGACCGGCAACAAGTACACCTTGCCAGATGGATCCGACTTGCCCTATGTTCCAAAGACATTCAAAGTTGGTGATGGTGGTCTCGCAGACTATCTCCGCACACAATCTGCTCCACCACCCTCCACACGTACCACTACTGCTTCAGCGAGTCCTGTGGGAGCTTTTGTCAACAACGGTGGTAGTCTTGTTGAACTTGGACGTGGATTGTTTGGTGTATCCACCTTGGGACCATTCACAGCCGATCCTGTCACTCGATCTCAGAAAGAGGATAATCGCTTCAATCCTACAAAGCGTGGAGACAGCATTCCTCAGCCCAGAGTCATACGTCCTGGTCCAAATGCACCTAAACCAGAGCAGACTACACCTACACCGGCATCTGCACCTAGGCAAATGCCCACCAAACCTCCCAACAAGCCAACTAACATTCCTCCACCAATGAATCCTATCAATCGCGAGGATGGATGGAAAGCATCACAGCCATCAAGGGACAAGGATACAGAGATGAAGGATGGAACACGATCTGCCAAGGATAAAGCTGCCGAACCCCGATCATGGCATTATACGTCTGATGTGCAAGCTGGAGTTGATGTCAAGAAGGTCTATGAGAAGATGATGGACGGAGAAATCACTATCTCGGTCAAGGAATTGATCGGGATGAGTCCTGCCTTACGGCAGACAGTCAGCGATGCCACCAAGTCACGCCGGGAGTACTACACCTCAGCCAAACCAGCAGAACACTCAAAGGAGACTGATCAGGATGAAGTCATCTATGCATCACGTGCAGGAGAAGGATCACGATATACTGGAGCACAACTCGAATTCGATATCAATCATATTGAGGAGGCCGAGGAGTTCTTGCGTTTCCACACCAGTGCAATTCAGGTCATCGATAAACCTCTCTTTGCCATGGTGACTGGTATTGTGACTCTCAAGATGAAGGGAATCACATTGCGTGCAATGATTGATACCGGTTCGGAGTTGAACATCACGGGAAGCAAGGTTGCAGGGCGGTGTGGTCTTGCTTTGGATTATGCTGGTGCCAACTGGCAGCTCAAAGGAATACACGGAAATCCAGAACGGCTACTTGGTTGCTGCTTGGATGCGCCAATGACAATTGGCTCACACAAGTTTCCGCATCACATCTTTGTTTCAAAGATGGAGTCCATTGGTTCCAACTGTGATATCATCCTTGGACAGCCTTTCCTTCACTGGTACACTGCACGGATTGACTATGCTCGGTCAGGAGAAGTACAGCTTATACTTTGGAAGCTTGGAGACAAGGATCAACACTATGCGCCTACTATTTCTATCAACATTGCTGCTCCAGAGGATCCCCGGAACCAGACAGAGATCAAGACGAGTCATGTTCATTCCACTACCCGTATCGAGGAGGTGGAGGATATCGAGGGCTCGAGTTTTTGAGTGTGGAGTGTGAAGAGAAGGTCTTCCACTCCAGTACAGCAACACTCGGAAGATCCTTCGAATGCCTTATGGGCAACCCAGCATTCTCTGATCATGACTTTCTTATGGGTACTCACCCACCCGACACCTATGATACCTTGATACACGACTACATCATTTCTTCCGGCACCAATCCAGCTACAATTCCTCCTACACCTTGGACAGAATGAGCACTGAACTCTTACACTGCAAACACGACCAAACTGGAGTCTATGGAGAGACCAAAGCGAACAGGACGCAAATGGAAGCCAGAACACCGCAGATATAGACCTGTACCTTCCTATATGCCGGACCCCGCAGCTCAGGTCTTCCAGGAGATTTCAGAACTCCCACCTCTTGATATTCCACTCAATCCACCACCTATCCATGAACTACCATTCTCAGACCGCATCACTCCAGAACGTCTGGACATTCTACTGTCCAAGATTCCCAAGGGTACACTATCACCCAAAGTTACTCGAGCAATGGCAGTTGTGGTAACCCACAGAGCTAGAGCTTTTGCATTTGAATACAGCGAGAAGGGAGAGTTCAGCCGAAAGTACTATCCGGACTATGAGATCCCCGTCATTGAACACACACCCTGGCAAAGACCGCCAATTCCCATTCCTATTGCTATCAGACAGATGGTCCGAGAGGAAGTGCGCCGACTTGAGGATGAAGGCAAATTTGAGCCATCTGTTGCCAGTTACAGATCTGCTATGTTTCCAGTGGCCAAGAAGCCTGGCTCCAAACCACCAGTACGCCTTGTCTTGAGCGTCGAGGAGCTCAATGCTGTCACCGTTCGGGATGCCTCAGTACCTCCAAACATCAACGAGTTTGCAGAGTCATTTATTGGATACTCAATCTACGGCATTGGCGATATGTTCTCCGGATTTGATGCTTGTTGGCTTGCCAAAGCCTCGAGACCACTCACTACGTGTCACGCTATCGATCATCCTATCCAATCATGCACACTGGTGCAAGGTTACACCAATTCCATTCAGGAGTTCACCCGTCGAACAGATCACGCACTCAAACGGCTCAAAGCACGAGGATGGGTAGACAACTTCATTGATGACTGCGGCATACGTGGACCACTCTCTCAATATGATGGTGAGACAGTCGATGAGGAAGGAGAGATTCCCCGTTACCAATGGGAGTATCTTCATCGCCTTGACTCATTTCTTGCTGCACTCGAAGCGGCTGGTATCACAATATCGGGACACAAAACAATACTGGCTACACTCAAATTGACTATCGTAGGATCTGTAGTATCGCATCAGGGATGGATCATTGGTCCAGACCTTGTGCAGAAGATACTTCGATGGCCTATGCCTATCAGCGTGTCGGAAGTCCGCATGTTTCTTGGACTGGCTGGAGGAGCAAGACGTTGGATTCGAAACTATGCTATGATTGCAAAACCACTCACGGTGTTGCTGATCAAGACGGACGATGACTTTCAGATGACGGGACAAGCTGAGGATGCGGTGGAAGAGCTGAAGAAAAGGATCACATCAGCTCCTGTGCTTGCACGTTTGGACTACGACTTGGCTAAGTTGATCGCACCTTCGACTCGGTCTTCAGACAACGGTCTCGTTGTGCTCGGCGTCGATTCGTCCTGGATGGGCGCCGGGTGGGTACTATATCAGATTCAGGACAGCAAGAAACACCCTACCTTATTCGGATCCTGCACGTTCAGCCGAGCCCAGCAGAACTACGGCCAGCCTAAAACAGAAGTTTTCGGAGTGTTCATGGCACTCAAAGCGCTCCGTCACCGAGTTTGGGGCATACATTTTTGCCTGGAGCATGATGCCGTGTCATTGGCAGCAATGCTGAAGCGTCCCGATGACGTTCCGAACGCGCCTATGTTACGCTGGATATCCTGGATTCAGTTATTCGATTTCGAAACCAAACACGTACCTGCAACGGCGTTCAAGATGGAAGACGCGTTGTCCCGAGCGCCAGAGATCGATACAGGGCTTCCAAACCCAGCAGACGACGTCGACACGTTCTTAGACGCGTACGATCTCGCGTACGGCATACGAGAACGTGCAGAAAGGGATAGAGGGAACGAATCAGATACGGAACCAGTGGGTTCGATGTCAACGATTGCGAACGATGATCGGCGTGACCGCGGATATCGTTCAAATTCTTCAACATGCATTAACACAAATGCACAGACAGTAGAAGGGGACATACCTGCAACATGGCCAACCCAGAGATCGAATGCGAGCAATGTACGTCGTCACCGAGCCGAACAAACGCGAACGTCATGGTTCACGCGTTCGCCTGATACATCGTTCGACGCGAATGGCAGACGACACGAACATGGAGTTCGTTCGAGCGCGTCCCCGCACATTGTCGAGTGCGAAACCGACCTAAAACATCGCTGGAGCGATGCAGAGCAGCTCAGAATCGATCAGATAGTAAAAAGACACGTACCAGGAATGACCCGAACGAACGAAAACGACGACGAAACGCGTCACCGTGGTGAACGAACGGGGACGTCAACGTTCGCGTATTCGTCCGGCGCCAGCGAGTCGTGTCCCAAACTTGGTCCAGAGGAGAGCAGAAGAAAGCAGGAGATCAAGGATGAAGAACAGAAGACACGAACGGAGAGTACGAGCAAAAGGAAGTACGAACGCGGTGATCAACCGCGGTCGTTACTGTGCACATGCACAGATGCGTACGACGCCGACAACGGCAGAATACGTTCCGGAATGGGTTCGACACGGTCCAGGAGTGTTCAGACGAGTCAAGAAAGCATATTCGAGCTGTTGACGACGTGTATGAGCAACGACGAACATCGAGACTGCGGCGATCAACCGCGGTCATCACCGTTCACGTGCACGGTCGCGTTTGGCGCAGACGCGTTAACCGGAATCGATTCGGACCAGACGGGCAGAGTTGACAACAACAAGAACGGCGTATATAAACCGTCGACGGCGAATCCGAACATGAACGAACGGTATCAAGCCAGCGATCAACGCCGGACGTCAACGTTCACGTGCTCGTCCGGCGCCGGCATGACGCGGCTGATCAAGTTCGTTCTAGCTGCTCTCGCAGTACGGGCGTCCAACCCGTTTGCGACCTCTGGTCAATACACAGATGATCCACCCCATTTTCACACATGCACTGCTCTACAGACCGATGACCGCGACCGGTTTGGCGATCACGCGGACTCATTTTATGAAAATGATGCCTATTCACTGTTCTGTGTATCTGCCCTCACCAACACACAGCCTGGTACTGTCAGACTGCTCCCAGAGCTCTGGTATCGCAAAAAGACCACAGAATTCACGGAAACTGTTCGACTGGGCAATGAACGCGTCTATGCAACATTCACAGTATACATCACGGACTTATCGGATCTGACACCTCTAGAGCCGCATGAGCTCGTCTCTTTTGCTGGACACAGACATGGAACGCGCGATCGTGACGATGGTTTATATTGGCATGAACTTCGCCATTTCCTACGCGACGGAGTCTACCCAGTCACATGCGCCACGGATAGAGCCAAGCTGGCATTTTTGAAGAGATCCCGCCGTTTCATTCTGAAGAACGACAAACTATGGCTTGTACCAAAGCGCACAGACAGTCGAATGCCTCGACTTGTCATTGAGGATATTCTGCGACGCCGAACCCTGATCTCTGAAGCACACCTCACAACTGGTCACCGCGGTCGTGATGCCACATACAAGATACTTGCGGATCGCTTCTACTGGCCCAACATGTATGATGATGTGTCATACTTCGTGCGCTCATGCATAGAGTGCCAAAAGTCCATCCAATCCAAACCCGTCCATCCGTACAATGAATCATGGCTTGCACCACTACTCAGACACTGGGATCTTGACACAATCCATATGCCTGCAGGTCTCGGCGGCTATGAATATGTGATCCAAGCGATAGAACGCACGATTTTATGGCCAGAAGCACGTGCAATCAAGAAAGCCAATGCGCGCACAGTTGCAAAGTTCATATACGAGGAGATCATCTGCCATTACAGTTGTGTACCGGTGATCACAACAGACCAGGGATCAGAATTTATGGCAGAAGTGCAGTTCCTGCTCAACTCGCTCTACAGATGCACCATCATCCTATCCACTGCATATCATCCAGAGGGTAACGCACCCGTCGAGCGTCATCATCAGATGATAGTTGGACCTGTATTCAAGCTCACAGGTGATGCTAAAGGATCATGGCCAAAGTACATTGCTGCTGTGCTCTTTGCACTACGTGTTACGGTCTCACGTGCAACTGGATTCTCTCCCATGTACTTGCTCTACGGACAGCATCCTGTCTTCTCGTTCGACGCTGAGGAGATAACATGGCAGACACTCGATTGGCATACTGTGCGTTCACACGAGGACCTCATTGTTATCAGAGCAAAACAGATCTCTCGACGTGATGAGAAGTTGGCACAGGCAAACGAAAACCTCAGACAGTCAAGACGGCGCGCTATCGAGGATCTAGCTAAGCGAGCACATTTCCATTTTGACTTCTCTGACTTCGAGGAGGGCATGTATGTTTGGCTACGAGAGTCAAAACTCGATGAGATCAAAGGTGGAAAGGGAGAATGGACCTATGCTGGACCATACATCATCCACCAGAAGCGCGACCATGATAGCTTCATTCTACGCGAGCTCTCCGGCGCTGTGCTCAAAGGACACGTCAATATTCGTCGACTCAGGCTATTCTATTATAGGCCGGACAACCAGACCCTCAAGACTGCACTTAAAGTTCCGCCAGTGCATGACACATCACGAACTAATCCTGCTTCTACTTTGCGAGATGTCTACTCATATCGGGCCAGATTTGGGATAGTCTGAACTCGTTTGACATTTCTATTCATTGGTCATCAATCCGGTTACTTGATTATTCGCACAGGACACCCGCATCAGCATCTTTGTATGCACAATCAAAGTTTGAGCTAACTCGACAGAACATGAGGCGTACATTCCGGCAGCGGAGAAATGGCTCGGGAACAAGTTCTCGAACTAATCCAAGATATAAAAGACCATTTCCGAGAGGTCAGAGCGATGCAGCCCTTACAGAACTCCACTATGCAGCCCAGGCAGTCTCCACCAGCTCAAATTCCCATTGCTCCCAATACTCCTCATCTCAGGATTCTTCCAGCAAATGTCCATCTTGTACCCATCAATCCTGCACCTCCTATGAGGCCCCAGACGTTTACTACCGGTCCTCCGCAAGGCTACAGGCTCCCAGAAGCATTAGCTCGTGTCCCGGGACCAGCACTCGATCATGATCACCGTCCCACGGAACCCATCATTGCCGATCGTGATGCAGCAAGAGAAGCGAACGAAGTGGAGAGGGAGGCCACCAGAGTCTCTGAAGGTGAAGAGGATGATGAAGAGGACGATGAAGTACTCTCTGGCCCCGAGGCTTATGGAATTCTACCTCCCAGGCCCATTGAAGAGCAGAGGGGAGTTCCACTTCCTGGTTTCATGGTGGCAGGCCAGAACTTCTCTGTCACCACCCATTTCACTCGAGCTGTTAACCTCTTCTCTCGCTATGGGGAGGGTATCCACACCACCAATCCTCACGCACAGAGACTCTATGCTCATGTTCATTCCAACTTTCTGAACCCGGATGGTTTCCAGGCCATGACACCCGGATGCACCAGGCATTTTCCATCCTATTACTTGCCTCCCAATCGCAATCCAACTGCCTTGACAAGCGATGCCGACCAGCTCTTCAGCTACTTTCCCAGTGTACTCAATAATGACAGGGCTTTGGGCTCCCGGAAGCTCAAGTTCGAGAACAGCAATGTGGTCCGATGGGTCAATGATGTAAACATCACCATCTCAGAGCTGAAGGCCGGCTGTCGTTGGTCTGCCTGGCGCCCGCGCCGTTACAGAACAAACAGCTCTATTGTCTGGCCATACAATGCTTCCTACTGGGACGAGCTTGTTGGTCACTTCGTCGACATCAGTGACTTCGATGATGGAGTCTACCGTACCCCTCACTTTGGCAACGTCTTCAGCGAGAATCATCATGATTTTCCACTCGTTGAACGCTCTACCGGACTACCAGTTTATCTCAACAGCTCATTGTTTGAGTTCACGGTCTACAAGGAAATGGCATCCGAGCGGGACCCATATCTCATCGTAACGCTGGGAGCTGAAGGACTGCTTCAGCGGGTTCAGGAGCGTACGAAATCCTACCACATCGATGGAATTCTTCGTGCAGAAGCCATGGTCAAACAAATCTGGGATTCACATGTTGCAGGAGGCAATTCTCGTGTCTAGGACCTCCTTACATCGGTGAGACATCGGGGGCGATGTCTATTTCGTTACCCCCACTGTGGAAGTGCGACCCGGACCGCTCGTCGCCATCCGCTAACGCAATCCGTTCCCGTGTACTCGAATTCGCTCTCACGCCCGCATCCCATTCCGTTTCCGAATCTATTCAACGTCTCTTGTGATTTTCGACACGTATATCAAATGTACCATCACCGTATGCTTCCCTTTACTTCTATTTCACTTTCTGTCAATCATGCCTTCTCTTCTCGTACCCCGTACCGCTCTACAGCTTTCAGTACTTACTTTCTCTAACCTGTACCACCACCTCGAATACACCTCTACAGTCATACTCGAAATTCGTGCAAAACCAACTTTCATTATCGTGCTATAAGCTTACACGGGCCTTCGTACCCTCAACGACCATCTTTACGCTATACGCGTACCGACTACATACACCTTCCCGCACTCGACTTCAGGCTTCAGCGCTGCCCCCGTGCTTACAACTACCCTCGCAAACATATTGTCGGCGTCAGGACGAACGTCCGCTTCGACAACGAGAGACAGCCGTTCTTTGAGGTTCGTCTACCTTCACGTACGTTAGGGCCGCCTGAAGACACTTCATCAGAAATTCCCCTTTGGCACCGCTCAAGCGAAGCCTCCCACTTCCCGTCACCGGTTGGATCTCCACTGCACCTCCCACTTGAAGCTCAAGCGACCGTTCACCCTCTCAAGTTCGTTCTGGCGCATGGTGACAAACACCTACAACCTGCCCTCCACGACACGCTCGCCTCGGGGATTCTATCGCGTTCAAAGGACAATTTGGGCTCGTTCTATTGGGATGAATTCGTTGGCCCCGCAGTCTCCGCGTTGTGTTCATGCAGTGACTCGGACTCGAAGCGTTCGCGCTTACTGAGGACGAGGTGGGAAGATGGGTATTAGAGTGTGAACCGACTGGATTTCAGTCTTGCGGGGAGGAGGTGCGGATGTTTTCGCCTGGAGCCGTAGTAGTAGATCGTTGTTGGGGCAATCGCCGTGACGAGGGAGGGAAAAGACCAAATGACATAGTACCGCCACGCTGAGCAAGACGTCAATCTGAATGTTGCGGTGCATCGACTATGGGTGAAGGTCCTCTTACTTTTTTTCTTGCTCCCGAGCGAGATTGGACTGGCCGCTGAGCCTGAGTAGGACACCATCGAGACGAGTGTGTAAGGTGTGAATGTACTCCCAAATAATGGATTGAGTCGCGAAGTGGATTAAGGCGCATGGTCCATGTGCGCTGCCGATGGTACATCCTTTCGGTGATCTGTGCCACATTCTTGTAGAGCCAGAAACTGTGGCCGAGGTTGCCGTGTGGGGACACCCACAGACCGTAATCGCAGATTCATTTGTACAGCCTCTCGCAAATTACCGAGCGGGAGCTGGACCTATGAAACGGAACATAACTGCGGCTCCTGACATCACCTCTTCCTTCCCTTCCCACGTTTCTGCTCAACAGCCACAATGTAGGAACCATGTCCAGTCTTTTGAAACTGAGCGCGAGCTTCAAGCAAGGCTTCGAACTCGAATAGCCAAACATCTCACTGAGCACGCTGGGACTTGGCATGATGTCTGCAATTCTCTGATGCACATCCGCTACTACGAGAACTTTGGCGGAGCAGCATTCACGATTAAACGACACACTGCTTCTTCGGTCAGTGGCACATTTTTGCAAGATGAATTTGTACTGTCCAAGAAAAACGGTAAGATGCCAGTATCGTGTGATCAGTTGCTGAACTGACCACACAATGCAGAGGAGCTCGCAAGATATCACAGCTACAACGAAGACTTTCGCGTAACATGGGTAACCATGGTGGCGCTGATAACGTCACTGGAGAATGGCGGCATCGCTGTAAAAGCAAGATTCAATGGTGGTCTTTGCCGAAACAGTGACGAAAAAGAAGTCTCTGTCTATACAATGCTCTCCAACAATGATCCTGAAATGATACTGGGGATCTACGAAGCTCCCGAACGAGAGGATCAATATCCTATCAAAGTTGCAGACACAAGTTGTTATCATCAAGAATTGGAGATTTCAAGGCATAGGGGTGACAGAAGCATCGCTTATGACTGCCGTGGGAGATTTTTTGTATAATAGTATAGGTGGGAAATATAGGACTACATTGTTATGAGTTTGATGTGATGTGCATACTTGCATGATGATGACTGATGATGACTCAAGTGTGGCTCAAATTTGCAAAGGGTTCAGGGTGCTGGAAGTATGGCATGCAATTGGATGTTCCCAAAACCTCATCATAACTGGACATGAAGAATTTGTGGAGTCCTTAAAGTTGCCCAGACTTGAACAGCAAATATAACTTGTACGGAAAAGAAAGTAGAGCTAAACAGCCAACATTCGCGCAATCTGTGCTACATTAGAAGCTCGTGCCGGCGCCGGAGGCGGCACTTGTTGTCGTTGTCGTTGAACTGGTTTCGACGTCTCGATTACAACAATCAGCCTTATATGGCTGCACGTGCACTGTAGCCGAGTTCGCCGTGTGGGGAGACCCACAGACCGTAATCGCAGATCCATCTCTACAGCTACTCGCAAATCACCGAACGAGAGCTGGCCCTATAAGATGGAACAAGATTGCGGCTTCTGACATCACCTCTTCCTTCCCTTCCCACATTCCTGCTCAACAGCCACAAAGCGAAGACCATGTCCAACTTTGACAGCACCGAGACTGAGCTCGCACTTGCTCTACAGCACTATTACGCAGACAGGTTGTTCGACATCGTCATCACCGAGACTGAGCGTGCACAGCTTCGCGCTCAACTGGCCAAACAACTCGGCGAGCGCATTAAGATTAGAGATTGGCATCGTGTCTGGAGAACCCTGATGAGCTCCCACCACTACGAGAGCGATTATGGAAAAGTGGCGTTCAATATTGAGCACACTGTTTCTCGAGAACCCAGGACAGGCGCATTTCTGCATCATGAATTTGTACTGTTCAAGGATAACGGCGAGTCTTCCGTGACATGTGTAAAGTCTTCAATCTACTGACCACCTAGTTCAGAGGAGCTCGCCAGATATCGCTGTTTTTTTAGAGACTTTCCCGCCTCATGGAGAATCATGGCGGCGCTGATAAAGTCACTGGAGAATGGTGGCATTGTCGAAACGAAAAATCATTTTCGGATCAGTGGCGTTGGGCCAGGCCGTCACCATACATCTAAAGGTTACCAGCGATGTTTTTGAAAGGGCAATCAGGATCTGGTACGAAGCACCCGACCGAGAGGATCAGCATGTATTGTGTAGTGTCTAAATCTTCTTGTATCAAAGTCTACCATTCGAACATTCATCGTGCATGTGCAATCCATTTCAGAGAGGTGCAACGACAGTCTGTTTGACTTTGGACAGCTTGGAGATAGTCTCGTCGTCAATGTTCAAGTGGGCTTTGACGAGTGCGGGGGGCGTCAGCGCCAGCCACTATGAATTTGTATTCATGAGTACACCAGCGAAAAGTGTGTGCGTTCACCACAAACCTGCTCCAGACTGATATCTTGGTATCGAGCCGCGTTGAAGATCTCGAGGTAGTGCAGCGTGCTGTTCCCGATGTTCTCGACGTAGTGGCCCATCGCGGCCGGGATGTATGCTACCAGACCAGAATATGAGCACACGTCAAAGTCTAGAGGTGCTACTCACCGATATCGCCACCTTGGTAATCAAAGGTACTGGCAACGCCGCTTGCGGCGAATACGGTTATCCTAGCCTCGCCTTCCCTATACATAGTAGCCGAAATTAGAACTTGAAAGATACCCATGTAGGATGAACTCACAAGAAGAACCCCCACTCGTCCATGGTCGGGTGCCAATGCATCTCCCTTCATACACCCTAATCAGGAACAGCACCTACAAAGAATTCCTCAGCCTCACCTCATAGCGCCCACCTCAACAGTAACATCCGCAGCAGTGATAGTCGTAACATTGAACACGGACGAATCCGCCACCTTGACAGTCCCCCCTGGGAGCTGTGTGGGCGGGACCGCGGATAGGGGGTAGTAGTACGGTTGCGGGACTGTTCCGTAGGGACTCAGGGGCGGTTGAGCGTCGTCCGCCGGGGGCTCTGGGGTTGGGTTGGTGTTAGGTAGGTAGAGGGGCAAAGAGAGGTAGTACCGCTAGGAAAGATGTAGAGCTCCTGATCTGGGATGTGCGCGAACGCCTCGGGGTTCGTGGCGCCAAAGTTCTTCCGGATCACTTTGCAAATGCTAGTGAGGTTCGGTACGTGCGAAGAGGGCGCTCGTTACCTTCCATTGGGGTGTGCGCAAGCCAGTCTGTCAGCTAAGTAGATAGGTATGAGTTCCGTGACTCGGAAAACAATCTGGCGCCTCACCAGAAAGGTCCCATCCTCGTTGAAGTCGCCGCTGTTGAAGATCTTTGGTGCGTGTCAGTACGGTATCTGGCGCACGGTTTGCAACGCACCAGAAGAAACTCCGACCCCTCAGGATCATCAGCCGTCGCCTGCAGCGAGTGTGGGATCCCCGCAGGGAAGAACCATAGGTCTCCAGCTTTCTGAGTGACGGTTACTACGAGCGTGTGCCAGTGAGGATTGAACGAATGGGCTTACAACCGTGGCCAGGAAGTTCCGCCCTTCCGTATCGACCGCCGTGACCTGAGTGGTGCCCTAGCAAACAGCGTCAGAGAGGGGCCGTTAGTCGAAGACGTGGTGGTGGTGTCTTGCCTTGATCACGTAGGCCCACTACATATGAGAACAAGGCAAGGCAATGATGAGTGTGCGATAACCCATGGAAGAACGAATAGGACTGACTTCGGCGCTGGTATGCCAGTGCAGCTCCCTAGAGTCATTGAGACGTTAGCCTTTGCCGCCTGTGAAAAATAAGTACATACCGGATTGCGCCAGCTTCCAAGCGCATGTTCACGCCGGAGAGATCTGGGTGTATTGTTCAAGTTCATTTCAGCTCGGCAAGGGGAGGGGGCACGTACTTTCGGCGAGTGGCATGACAACATCTAGACGAGGGAGGTAGATAGGTTAGTAAGTATGTACATTATCATCGAAGGAAATGGATGCGTTGCGCACCATTTTGCTGCCGAGCCCACCCGCCCGTCTGCAGTCGGTTCTTGCTCTGGCCAAAAGACCACTTGGCGTTTCCTCTAAGATACAAGAGCAACCTGAATGAGGGGGCGTAGCAAAAACAGAAAGAACGCGTAACGTACACGTATCCATTATCAGTCGTAGGCGGAGCCAGCGTGTCCGCGTTCTCCAGATCCAGCGGGATGTTGTCTGGGCCCAATACCGACGCGCCGAGGGGTCCGCGGATTGGGGCTACTTGAGATGGGGAGGAGTCGGGGACCCAGAGGACGCTGTTGGGAGCGCTGGTGGCGTAGCCGACGGTTGCGGTTGTGGCGGTGGTGCTGTTGAGAGCAGGGGTGACACTGATGTTGGCAGCTGTGGTGGTGGCATATCCGACGGTCGCCGTTGTGGCATTGGCTGGCGTTGGAGCGGCGCGAGCTGGGAGGAGCGAGAAGCTGAAGAGGAGAAGGCTGATAGAGAGGACCATTGTCTTGAATGCGATGCGATGAGTTCCCTTGATTTTTTGGCGTCCTTTTATACCTTTTCGTGAAGCATTTGTGGAGTAGAGATGAACGCCATCGTGAGCATCACAGAAATACATGAGAGCTGCGAGAAGGATGGCGAGAGTGACTCGTGACTGGAACCAGAAATACACGCGTCTATTTGCTCGAGTCGACGAGATGACGCGCAGTCTGGTATTCTGGTGATGGCGTTGTCGGGCATGTACGGCGAGGAAGCGTGAAAGATGGGCCTCTGACCAGAATCATCGAAGCCAACCTGTCCGGTTGTACGTGAGAGCAGTATACCAGGGATGCCCCGGGAATATGTCATCAAGCCCCTCGCGCCAAAAAGCATGTGTATCCAGCTACAGGGTGTTGCATATGAATCTGGACAGACCATGGCGTGAAATTTTTCCACGTGAGTCTGATGCGTGACTTATTGCCACCGAGACCGCCACCGAGACCGCCGCCCCAGGCGCGAGGGCGTGATATCCTAGGATATCCTGCCATCCAGAGCAGTCACAACGTACTTTCTGCGTACACTTTCTCAGAACAATTGAACTCAGACCTCGCAGGTCAGCACAAACTGCTCCCCGCGGACAGTTTGAGGCGTCGCTCGGTGGCAATAGGTCACGCCTCAAGATCACGTGGTAGAATTTCTCGCAATGGCTTGTCCAGTTTCATATGCAACACCCTGTAATACGCCCACCAAGGGAATTCGAGTCCTGTTACCTGGCGGTGGCGGTGTTTGCTGCGCAGCGATCGCAGGGGTGGCGTTGTACATAAGCCGGGATTTTACGGGTCGCCGACACAAATAGGCCAGCTGCATGCAAATATAACCGATGTGTGGTTATTTCTGAGTTGCGTAGCGCTTGAAAGCCTTGTCTAGCACCGTGACGAAAATTGGACGCGGGTCAAATCGTGGTTGAAAGCAAGGATGACGGATGCGGTCCGAAGTGCCGAGCACCTCGTAATGACGTTGCCAGAATGTGATGAATCTCACAATTCTCTCCAGCGTATGCTTGATCAGACAAACCAACATGGCGGTCTTTGGTTGGAGTTGCACTGTTTGGCACTGCTTGATCCGATAGTTCAAGTGTATTGAGCACGTAAACGTAAGTAAGCTATGTATCGCCTAAGGCACCGAATGTACGCCAGGGCATCATAAAAAGTATAAAAAACATATTGAGGGAGTATCAAGCCCACAGTAGGTACCCTATCATACCTTGTACACTACGAGGCGCAATGCTATATTCTAGTTCGTTCTCAGGCATCGGGAGAGAGCTTGTCGTTAATCCTACTGACAGCGAAAGGTCATACGGGTGTCCTAGGGAGACCATAGCACTATCCTACAGAGGTCAAAACAAGCTCACAGATACGGTTCAGTAACGTTGGAAGTAATGTTCTCTTGGGGGTCGCAAAGTGATCAAGATACGCATATAAGTACAATGTAAGGCTGACAGAGTAATAGTGACGGGTCGGATGTTGTAATCTGCAGGGTTCATCAGTGTAGTTTCCTGGCCTCTGGGGGGAAGTACACTGCACATAAAGAACAGGCGGGGAGATGGTATGGTGACGGTGAGATTGAGCGACGGCGGGATGGGTGATGGCGAGTCAGTACTATGCTCGCTGGTGGTGCTGTGAGCCTTCACAGCGGCAGCGGCGAAGGTGGAAGGCGACAACGATGCGGCGCGAGTCTGTGGAGTCTGAAACTCGCGCACGGACCACCGTCGCGGACCTTTGTCTCAATTCTCCCATAGTAGTGTCACATATTGGCTGGGCGGGTTGTCAAAGAGACACCCGGGAACCGTAGAGTGCCCAGCAGGGGTGGCGGGATTTTACGGGTTAGGCCAGCTGCATGCAGATATAGCCGCTGTGTGGTTATTTCTGAGCGCGAGCGCGGGCGCTTGAGAGCTGTAATTAGCACGAGAACTTCTAGCCCGTGGTCGGAAGCAAGGAAGCTTTTTTCGGACGTGGGATGCCGGTCCGAAGAGCCGACTCATCTCGCTTCTGATCAGCATGTCCGAGCTCAGGATTATGGCTGACGCCCTGAAACGAGCAATGTGCCACAACACTCGGGCATGGTGATTGTGGCAAATGGAAGGACACGTCGTCCATGTGCAAAAGGCAAGGAGATGCCGCGGCCGGAGCAGAAGCTGTTCGATCCGAGCACAGCCACGGTCAGACTCTCTTCTCTCCTTACCAACGCGACCAGGACCGGCTCGTTAGATGGGAAGACACGCGTCGATGCGAATGTGCTGCCGTTCAACGCACTGGCAAGGAACATGTTCGTTGCGACGAGACGGGCATCTCGACAGGAATACGCGCGCGGGTGCGACTGACCCGGTGCGTGCTGCTTGTCGTGTCGTTTCTTTGTCTTGCTGATCAGCGTCATCAGTAATGCTCTGACGCGATGACTGCAGGAAGGCCTGATGGATGCTTGGTGCGTTCTCTCGGTCCGCCGTCCGCCGCCCTCGAACTGCGACGCCCTCTCCTCATCCAGTCACATGGCGGGACGATGCACGCAAGTCCCGACGCGGCGGAGAACCCAGTGCGAGGCGGCTTTGTCACCTCCAACCCCACGTATGCGTCCTCCTTCCCGCGTGACGTCTCCCATCCCCTTCCTCCTACCCTTATGCACTCGCGCCTCTTTCGTACTGGAGTGCCTGAGGAGAGGAAGGCCTGCGGGAGGTATGCATAATCACAAAGCTTGGGGCGGAAGGGGAAAATGGGAAGTAGGTCGACTCGGTGCGTCGGTGAGGGCGAGGGCGAGGGGTATTTGATCGCTTTGCCTCAAGATGTTTCCAAATTGCGCACGTCTCGGTTGCATCATGTCCATGTGTGCTCCCGAGGAGTTCACCTCTCGCGTTGCGGTGTGGGACAAATGATGTCGACCGAAGAAATGTAAACACGACACTCTTCACATCACAACTGCGGGAAGAGCGAAACCCTACACGCGCCACACACCAAGTTAAGACCAGAGTGTTGCCCACACAACTTGGTAAGTTCTCTTTGTCTGCGGAGGCACTGGAAGGGGCGAGTGACTCGGAAGTGATATCCAGCATAATAAGAATAGTAATCAACAAAGGATATACAAGCTGGAACCCCCTCAAACCTCCCTCCTACTTGAACCTGCCTACAGTACTTTGCTAGGAAGCGGCGGTCCAACCTTGTGCATGAGTTTGATCCACTGTGATACTTCACGATGGGACTACGAGAGAGATGTTGCCAAGGGTCATTGCCGGGCCGGTCATTCAACAAGGGGTTTTCATGCCAAGGCAATTGGCGTGGGCCGATTGACCTTCAAGAACTGTAGGAATGTATATCTGTAAAATGCTCCAGCTCTGGGACCACACATAGAACACGATGGGCTAGCCTTACCGGCTCTCTCTTTACATGAACGTGGAAATGAGTCAAATGACGCGCAAGGCTTGACCGATCCCTATAAACCTTGTTGCATCCTTGCCAGGGGCATGGCCAAGTGATGTCTCTATGCATAGAGTTAAAGTGAGCTTGGTGGGCTTCATGAGCATTGATAGCATATGTACAATGATGGAGTACTCACATTTGTATGCTCCTCTTGCGATGAACTCAAAGTTGCATTGTTGGCATATTATAAGGCGGCAGATCCAAATCACAAACTCGGAGATCCGGGCCGAAAGTATAAGCCTCTCACGAGTTGCCTGTACGGCTTCTCCAGATTCCCCTGGTAAGCGAAAGCCAGGGAAGTATGCTTTTTTATGGCACTGCAATACACCTGGAGCTGCAAGCCTGATCTGCTCAAGCAACTTCTGTGACTCTGTCATAACGTCTGACAGTGTAGTATCAACTATCTTCCAGTACAGAGTGCGCATAGCAGGCTTTGTTGTATCAGTGCCCAATACAGGTGAATCATAGGGCTTCAATGAAGAAGGTCCCTCATGGATGGTGGCTGGTATAGAATCAGGCTCTGGATAGAGAACTCTTCCAGAATGTCATCTTTCAGAAGAATAGTCAAAGGAGGCTGTACTCACGGATTCTCTTGGATGTTGTCTGAGCCCAGATAATCCATATTATCATATATCTGATAGATTATAGCCATCTCAGTTACAACATAATGGGTACCATGCAAATGACTGTAACACATACCTTCTTCATCAGGATATTCAGGATTGTGATGGTGGATTGCGGCTGGTCTGCCTTGTTAGGTTCCTCATCCATGTCAATGGCATCCGGAAGGTCAAAAAGCAGAACTGGCTGATTGGCGCTGCCCACCACAACCCGGAAATACTGTGCAATTGGCTCTCCAATCAATCTACAAAAATAGGAAGGTTGGGTCACTAACCTTAGAATTGAAGGTCTGTGAAGGTAGAGCCAACTCAACATGTTCTAAGCCAGCCTTGTACCTGCACATTAGTACACGTAGATAGCCAAGATGCAATCTCACAGATAGTCCGGCCACCTGGGACAAGGTGAGCTCAAATGCTGCAGCACCCACAAGCAAAACAATTCACCAGCTCAATACATGTTTGAGTACAATGGAGTAGAGACAACTGGGCATCGATAGACAGTTTCTGCTCAAACTTGGTGTAAGAGGTGTTCAAATCTCCTGCATGTTACATGAGTGTAGAACCCAAACATGTCAAGTAACATACCATAAGCAACCCAGCAAGGTTTGGATGTCCACCAGGAGTGTCCAACAATTCTCATCACATTTGGATGTCTGATAGAATGTCACCGTGACAGTCAAATGGGCCGCTTCAGCAGTAGAAGCGTACACTTACAGTACCGACTGACTCATGTCCAGCACCTGCATCCATTTCTATCGAGGGAGTCAAGTACTACTCGAACGACACAAATAAAATTTCTTGCACCTTCTTCATTTGGGGCCCAACAAAGGTCCTCACCACAACGTCTCTACCTCGAATTTGGCCTACGTTGTAGCCAGAGACACCATCGAAGGAGATCGTATGCTTGAGAGTCAAGTCAAGCGCATCGGAGATCTGGGAAACGCACAAATCTACCATCAGACATGTACAAGTTGTGGAACTGGTGCGCCTTACCGCAAGCGGGTTATTCACGCGACGGCATAGCTGCTGTAGCTGGACGGAGACTGAGAGCAAGGATGCAATCTATAGGACGTGTAAGGCGTTGAGTCATTCCCAAGACGAGTGGTCGTCACCCCAAACAGCATCAGACAGGCGTCCAGCCGCTTTCGAAGATCCACCAATTCTTGCGCGATCCTTTTGCCCAAGATATACCGAACGACTGGAGATCTACGCAGCATCTTCTCCATCGTCCTGCTGATTTCGAAGAGGTTTCTGGAGATCGGAGCATGGTCAGAGCACGGACAACGCGGCGGCGTGGAATATAAGTACCCTTCTAGCTGACGCACCTTGTGCCTTATATCGGGTGTCTCCTCAGCGCCATCCAACTCGGTCGCAATGGCGACCATGATTTGCTTGATGTACTCCGCCAGATCCTTGCATGTTCTCCTGTTGTCCATGGACGTCTCTAGTCTCTCCACGATGACCATCGCGACACCGGTTGCGATCGATAGGAATGGTACGGAATCGGAAAGATCCTGGAGATGAAGATGTAGCACGCGTCAAAGAGAGAGAGAGAAGATACGAACTTTGAGGATCCCGAGAGATTCGGACAGTACGGCAACCGACGTCTCGAGGCTGAAGCTCTTGGTCGGGGGTGTCATCGTCGATGCTGTTGGTGAGGGGGAAAGGTCAAGAGCTGCGCAAGGCACGGAAACACCTCGCACCCACGGTGCAGTGCCCTCTCACGATCACACAGCTTTGAACAAACAGTGTTCAAGCTTAGCATGGGTGTCCATCCCGCACTTCCCTGCCATGCCCTGTTGAGTCAATTCATCACCTATTTTACTCACTTGTGGTAGATCCGCGACAAGAACAAGAGTACAAATGGCAAAAACACGAAAAAGAATCCGGCAACCTCGGCCTGGCTCGGCTCAGCACCAGAGCCACCGAAAAGAGGCGATGCTGCATCAACAATGCGGACATAAGCCGGTCGATTCTTGATTGATATTCGCCATGAATGCTACCGTCCTCAGATTCCGTTGAAGTCGCCGCTGTTGAAGATCTCCAACGCGTGTCAGTATCTGGCACACCATTCTACTACGTGCACACCCCAGAAGGAACTCCGACCCCTCGGGATCATCCGCAGTCGCTTGCAGCGAGTGTGAGATCCCCGCAGGGAAGAACCATAGGTCTCCAGCTTTCTGCGCCATGATGTCGGTTACGAGCAGTGTGAGAATTCTACGACTGGGCTTACCACCGTGGCGAGAAAGTTCCGACCTTCCGTATCGACTGCCGTGACCTGAGTCGTGCCCTATACAAGCGGCAAGTGCGTCAAATACTTAAAGGCCGTAAGTTGAGGTTGAAGTAGTGCGGTCTTGCCTTGATCACGTAGGCCCACTATTAAAACACGGCACTGAGTGTCATCTCAACCAGAGCGCGAAATGGCAAGACTGACTTCGGCGCTACATCATAATATCATTGAGAAGTTAGCTTGTGCGGTGGAAAGACGCAATGGTATAAATACCCTGATCGCGCCAGCCTACTTTTATATCGTCTCGTGGAGTAAAATATGAACATCACAGAAGTCGCGTCTTTCTCCGGTGAGAGAGTCAAACGCGTCTAATTTGCGAGTTGACGCATGTGCGGCGAGGAAGCGTGAAAGGTGGACCTCTGACCAGAAACCTGCCCGGTTGTACAGTATGTCACCAATCGTCTTGCGTCAGGAAGGAGCGGGAGCGATGCTCTACACGCCCATGAGAGGAAGTTCGAGCATTGTTACGAGTAATGGTGGTGTTGGGGCGGCGTCGGGGTTAGGCCAGCTAGCCGCTGCGTGGCTATTTCGAGCGCGAGTGCGGGCGTAATTAGCACGAGAAGTGGACGCGGGTCAAATCGTGGTTGGAAGCCAAGGATGACGGATGCGGTCCGAAGTGCCGACTCATCTTTCTTCTGACCAGCATCTCCGAGCTCAGCACCATGAAACGAGAAATGTACCACGACACTCGGGCATGGTGATTGTGGCAAATGGAAAGACAGGTCGTTTATGTTCGAAAGGCAAGGAGATGCCGCGGACGCAACGCCCAATCACAGCCACGGTCAGACTCTCTTCTCTCGCTACCGACGCGACGACTCACGAGGACCGGCTTGCACGACGAGAAGACACGCGTCGTTGCGATTGTGCTGCCGAACGCACCGGGAGTGATACGGGTGCGACTTTGCTACGACGCGGACCGGCATTTGGACAGAAATAGGCGCGCGGGTGCGACTGACTCGGTGCGTGCTTCGTGTCGTGTCGTTTACTTCTTTTGCTGATCGGCGTCATCAGTAACGCGATGACGCGATGACTGCTACGGTGCTTGATGGATGCTTGGCGCGTCTCTCCGTCCGTCCTCGGACTGCGGCGCCCTCTCCTCATCCAGTCACACGGCGGGACGATGCACGCAACGCCGGAGAACCCAGTGCGAGGCGGCTTTTTCACCTGCAACCCCACGTATGCGTCCTCCTCCCCTGGTGACGTCTCCCATCCCCCTTCCTCCTACCCTTATGCCCTCGCGCCTCTTTCGCACTGGAGTGCCTGAGGAGAGGGAGGCGTCCGCGTTGCACATGTGCGAGGGGGACGCTCCCTACTCTCTTCGTCACCCTGACCCCCTCATACGCTTCCTCCTCTCTTGGCGACATCCCCCGCCCTTTCCCCCCCTGTCCGTGCTCCCCCGCACGTACCTCGCGTTTTCTCCCCATTGGAGTGGCCAGCAAATTGATGCAGGGAGGGCCGTCCGCGTTGGCGTGGATCAAGGGGTTGATGATACTCGCAAGTCGGGGAGGGGAGGGGCGGGGCTTTTGGGGGACGGGGGGAGGGGCTCAGTCGAGTGTGGGCGGTGTGCCTCCTTTTCCTCTCTTGGCTACTCCCTCTCCTGTCCGTCCCCCCTGACGCGTACCTCGCGGGAACTTCCCATTGGAGCGGCTAGGCAACTTGATGTATAGAGGGGCGTCGGAGTCAAACCGGGGCGTTGTGGGGTTGGCGGGGGCGGGAGGGGGTGCGGACGGAGAGGGGGGAAGGGGTGAACGGCGATGAAAGGAGGGGATGGTCGTGCATGGATGTTGAACTGGCGGCGGTGGAGGGGGAAGGACCTCGCGTCACCACACCCTCTTCATATTCGTCGTGTTCCCACTCTTCGATGCTATGTCCCCCCGACACAAATCTCATATTATCTTCCGTCGAGGCCGCCGTACTTTTAGTTCCCAAGCTAGTGTTTATCAAAGGTAAGTCGCGTGTTTCGATCGCTCGGCTTTCAAGCCCGAGTTGATGAAAAGCCCTCAACAGGTTGTTTAACCGCACGGTCCCTAACTTAGCGGCTGCTTTTTGCTCTGCGGAACCCCAACACGACTCATTTTTTGGAACTTTACTTTTGACACCTCCACATATCATTCTGATTCCTTGCGAATACACATCTTGTTCAACGTGGCGGCCTGGTTTCGTTGTGACCGTTTTGGATACATAGCCGCCATCGCCCGCGGCTCGTCCTTTGAAGAAAGCAGGCCGCATCATGATCATTCTCATTGCGTGTCGTCCATAGTCCTCGTTGCATCGAAGAGTTTGCGCGCCCCGGCATCCACATTTCTCCGGGCCGAACGATTGAAAGAAAACCACAGCTGAGGGGACAACACGATTGGATCCACAGCGGGAGGGTATGTATCAAATAGTCGGAAGTAAAGCACTGTGGGGCGAGGGAGGGGGGATAAGGTAAGTACGGTCGACTCCGTGCGGGGTGTTTGGTCCTTCAAGTTGCGCTATTCGCAAGCTGGGTCGGGGCGGGGGCGGCCCTCAAACGTAAACCTTTCCATCCCTCAGCTGCCATCGTGAGCCAGCCAGATCCATACTTTGATGTCTGCAGCAGTAACGAAGCAGATCGCTCGAGGTTAGTTGCCCAAAGCTCATTGTGAAGCCTATTGATTCGACCTGCCTAGTTGAAGGGAAGTGGTGCTTGGTGAATCACCATTTCGAAACCATACATTCGAGTATTCCACGAGTACTACAACATAAAGAGGAGAGGAAGAACATCCAGCGCATGGGTACATGGGTACATACATATATAGAAAGAACTTAAGAAGTCAACATAAAACCGTGCACCCAGATACGTTTTGTATGTCATGCGTCCACCTTGGGACCCACCCTGCGGCACGAGGCGATGTGACGAATGGGTTGGGGAGGTTGGTTGGGGTGGAGAAGCCACTGACACCTTGGCGCCAGTGGAAGGCGACGACTTGGGGAGCGGGCGGTAGGGTGGAGGGGGTGAGGGAAGAAGGCGTGGTGGATTGGCCCCTGCGCGCGGCGGCGGATGGCGCGGGAACAGAAGAGTCCGAGCCGCCAACTTTGTTCTCCCTCCAACGCGGAAAGACGGGCGCCTCCTCGCTGTTGATCCGCCCCCACGCTGCCTGAAGCTCATTTCTTACGATGGTTGCTATACTCTCCCAATACCCAATCTCCGCTTTGGTGGGAGTGTACCAATTGCGGCCCATCCAAGCTTGCCGATCCGCCTGAAAATTGTTGAAAGAGGTTGGCGCTCCTTGCCATCATCCCACATGACGCCGGTCATGATTGTAGAGGAGTGGTGAGTGAACTTGCGGCAATAGAGGACTGGCTGGCACCTGTATGATGGGCAAAGAGCGCCAACACAGCGGTCTTTTATTCTCCTCCATAAGATCGTGATGTGCGACGTTGCCCAACGTCCAATTGAACATCAACGGAGTGACGATCGCGTCTGTATGGGCAGTACACTAACACGAGCAGATGAATAGAGGCCTAGGAATGAGTGAGGATGGATTGGAAGAGCATGAAAGGTGTACATACAAGCGCCGTGACAATGAATGGAGTCACTTGCATTGCCCAATTCCTCTTCTGAGGTCCCCACAACGCATGCGCCGATCATTCGCGTCACTTGTATCAATTGTAAAGCGAAAGCACAGGAAAGATACACGCACTCGGGAGGAACAAAAACACTTCCATGCATGCCACACCACGCGCGGGAAGGAGGGGCGTCTGTATTTACGTGGATCTCGCAAGCTGGGTGGGAGCGGGGCCCCGCGCGGCTCGTACCATGAAAAAAAAAAAGCCATCATTCCCATTGGGTTCGGCTCCTGGTCCTCATCGCGTCGAAGACTCGGAGAGTGTGAACGTGTTTGCTTGCCCGGCAGTCATTCAGCGTTCAGACCTCTGCAAACAGGTCGTAATGCCACGTCTGAATCCACAGCGGCCCGGCGGGAGGTATGCTCGATCATAAACCTTGGAGAGGAAGGGGAATCGGCGCGTTTGCGTGAGGGTGGTATTTGATCGCTTTGCTCAGGACGTTTTTGAATTGCGCACGTCTCAATTGCATAATGTCCATGTGTGCTCCCGAGGAGCTCACCTGTCGCGTTGCAGTGTGGGACAAATGATGTCGACCGAAGAAACGTGAACACGACACTCTTCACTGGCACATCACGACTGCAGGAAGAGCGAAACCCTACTCGCGTCACACACCAAGTTAAGGCCAGGGTGTTGCCCGCACAATTTGATTTCTCTCTGTCCGCGGAGGCGCTGAAAAGGGCGAGCGACTCGGAAGTGATATCCAGCATGGTAAGAATAGTGATTAACGAAGGATATACAAGCTGGAACCTCCTCAAACCTCCCTCCTGCTTGAACCTGCCTACAGTACATTGCTAGTCCAACCTTGTACACGAGCTTGATCCACTGTGATACTTCATGGTGGGACTACGAGGGAGATGTTGCCAAGGTTCATTGCTGGGCCGGTCATTCAACAAGGGGTATTGATGCTGAGGCAATCAGCGCGGGCCGATTGTTGTCCTTCAAGAATGAGGCTGCAGGAATGTTTTTCTGTAAAATTCAGCTCTGGGACCACACATGGCACATGATGGGCTAGCCTTACCGGCTTTCTCATTCCATGAAGACAGTAATGACGCCAAAGGCTCATCTGATCCCCATAGACTTTGTTGCATCCTTTCCAGGGGCATGGCCAAGGGATGTTTTTATGCACATTGTCAACGTGTGCTTGGTGAGCTTCATGAGCATTGGAGCCTACATACAATGATGAAGTACTCACATTTGCATCTTCTCTCTGAGTCAAACTCGATGTTGCATTCTGGACATGTGTAAGTTTCATTGTGATAGGGAAGAGAATCCCAGATTAATGTTGCAAATGGGAAGATCCAGCCCAGAAGTATGAGCCTCTTGGGAGGTACTTCATTGACTTCTTTAGATTGCTCTGGTAAGAAAAAGTTAGGGGAGTATTTATTTCGGATGCTATGGCACCTTGACACACCTGGAGCTATAAGCCTGATCTGCTCAAGCAACTTCTGTGACTCTGTCATGACGTTCTGCAAAGTACTATTAATGCTCATCCAGGCCCATACAGATTGATCATGGGGTCCTGGTGAAGGATGTCCCTTAGGGATGGGGGCTGGTTTAAATGCAAACTCTGGAAATGACAACCTACAAAAATGTCATCTTTCAGAAGAATAGTCAAAGAAGGCTATACTGACAGAGTCTCTGGGATGTTTCCTGAGCCTCGATAATCCATGTTATCATAGATCTAGTGGATTGTAGATGTCTCAGTTACAACAGTATGAGTATCATGCAAATGACTGCCACACATACCTTCTTCATCAAGATATTCAGGATAACAATGGTAGATTGCGGCTGGTCTGCCTTGTTAGGTTCCTCATCCATGTCAATGGCATCCGGAAGGTCAAAAAGCAGGACTGGCTGATTGGCGCTGCCCACCACAACCCGGAAATACTGTGCAATTGGCTTTTCGATCAGTCTACAAAAATAAGAAGGTTGGGTCACTGACTGTAGAATTGAAAGTCTGTGAAGGTAGAGCCAATTCAACATGTCCTAAGCCAGCCTTGTACTGCACATTAGTACATGTAAATAGCTAAGATGCAATCTCACAGATAGTCCGGCCACCTGGGACAAGGTGAGCTCAAATGCTGCAGCACCCAGAAGCAAAACAATTCACCAGCTCAATACATGCTCGAGTACACTTAGGTAGAGACAAGTGGGCATCGATAGACAGTTTCTGCTCAAACTTGGTGTAAGAGGTGTTCAAATCTCCTGTATGTTACGTGAGTGTTGAACCCAAACATGTCAAGTGACATACCATAAGCAATCCAGCAAGGTTTGGATGTCCACCAGGAGTGTCCAGCAATTCTCATCACGTTCGGATGTCTGATAGAATGTCACCGTAACAATCAAATCGGCCGCTTCAGCAGTAAATGCGTTCACTTACAGTACCGACTGGCTAATGTCCAGCACCTGTGTCCACTTCTATCGAGGAAGTCAAGTACTACTCGAACGATGCAAACAAAGTTCCTCGCACCTTCTTCATTCGGGACCCAACGAAGGTCCTCACCACAACTTCTTTACCTCGAATCTGGCCTACGTTGTAGCAAGAGACACCACCAAAGGAGATGGTATGCTTGAGACTCAAGTCAAGCGCATCGGAGATCTGGGAAGCACACGAGTCTACAGTCAGACATGTACAAATTGTAAAACTGATGCGCCTTACCGCAAGCGGGTTATTCACGCGACGGCAAAGCCGCTGTAGCTGGACGGAGACTGAGAGCAAGGATGCAATCTATAGGACGTGTAAGGCGTTGAGTCATTCCCAAGACGAGTGGTCGTTACCCCAAACAGCACCAGACATGCGTCCAGCCGCTTTCGAAGATCCGCCATTTCTTGCGCGATCCTTTTGCCCAAGATATACCGAACGACTGGAGATCTACGGAGCATCTTCTCCATCGTCCTGCTGATTTCGAAGAGGTTTCTGGAGATCGGAGTATAGTCAGAGCACGGACAACGCGGCGGCGTGGAATACAAGTACCCTTCTAGCTGACGCACCTTGCGCCTCATATCGGGTGTCTCCTCAGCGCCATCCAACTCGGTGGCAATGGCGACCATGATTTGCTTGATGTACTCCGCCAGATCCTTGCATGTTCTCCTGTTGTCCATGGACGTCTCCAGTCTCTCCACAATGACCATCACGACACCGGTTGCGATCGATAGGAATGGTACGGAATCGGAAAGATCCTAGAGATGGAGATGTAGCACGCGTGAAGGAGAAACTGGAAGATACTAACTTTGAGGATCCCGAGAGATTCGGACAGTACGGCAACTGACGTCTCAAGGCTGGAGCTCTTGGTCGAGGGTGCCATCGTCGATGGTGTTGGTGAGGGGGAAAGGTCAAGAGCTGCGCAAGGCACGGAAACACCTTGCACCCACGTTGTAGGGTCCTCTCATGACTCACACCGGTTTAGACAAATAGCGGTAAAGTTCTCGCACTAACGTTTACGCAGGGAATGGCCCCGGTCTTCACATCCTCACGCGTCCCCATTCCCACGTTGTGCACCACCCCTGCACGCTCTCCCCCTATAGGAAATCATGTGGTGAGGGACACGTGCTGCTGGCGGGGCGAGAAGAGGATGAGAAGGGATCCATACCCGGACGTGAGGACTCAGACCTCTTGGGGAGGCCGTCCATGCTTGGCAGTGGGGACGTAGCTAGCAAGGTGTCCGCAGGTAGCAACGATGACGACCAGTGACATCCCATGGTGAATCCGTACTGACAGCCTGAGTGACAATCTGTTGTGCATACTATCCTCGTTGTAATACACGAAATCGCTGGTGATTCACACCTCGTACGATCTCCGACGCTCACATGAGGCGCGTGACGATGAGATCTGAAGATACCATATCACTGTGACGATAGCTGACTCGCTTATACACACTGGCAAATTGAAAATGTGGGGGACGGTTGTGAAAAAGAATTCGAAAAGCGCGAACATACGCGATACACAATGACCGGATACAACTGTGACGTTCTACGGAATCGGTAAATTTTTTAAATGCACTGTTGAGGAATGGGTACAAGAAACGTCTAGGGTGCTTTTGTGATGACACCCATGCTTCGTGAAGGTCTTGAAGACGTGCAACATCATGAACCACGATTTAACAAGTCAACAGTCACGAAGAAAAATACGCTATGTGGCCCTCGACAACGAGATCGGCTTCAACTCTACCCAACAGCGTTAGGCCTGCAGAGACTGAGAAAAGGGGGATCATCACTCGATCCAGAGACTGACAATGTGGCATACATACCTCATCTCCGACAAGGCTAACTGGTTGCTTGTGTCCCCTCCGTAACGATGACAAAAGAAACAGTCGTAGACGCCGTAAGACTGATCGCAGCCGCCCCACGAAGGACTTTTGGTTACGATCTATCAGAGCCTTGAGAAAGAGTCTTAACGGATTGTGAAAAGCATGATTACCATTGGCAGCAAGGGCGGCCGTCAACGCCTCAACTTCCTCGTGGCGAGTGTCTGGCCCATTTGCAAGCTCTTGGGGTTTTTGCTTGACAATGTAGGACAATGGATGGTCCCTGTATTGCTCTTCCTCCACCTTCTTTGCCTCTATTCCTGCCTCTAAGTATTCGCGAAGACAAGCCATTTGTCTGGTAACATCGGCCTCCATGTCGATCATCCATTGCCGATCGATTCGTTTCGGTACAGAGGGAGCGGACTCCTTATGCGAGTCGAGGTCAATGATATGAACAAGCTCAAGAGGTCGTGCATCTGGTGGCCATAGCGTAAAGGGAATAGGTGACGATGACTGAGATGGGATATCAGAGGTGACCGCCGCATCGGATTCGAGCGACGCAGAAATCTCCGGGAAAATGGCAGCCAGATCGTCAGGTGGGTCGTGAGAGGTCAGGAACGCACTATCTTTGAGAGGCATGGTGCCCGCGCTTAGCAGTGTCATGTAATGATCGTCGTCGAGTTTTTGAGCAATCCTAATTTTTTGGCGGACCTTCTTCTTGGCGGCATCAATGATGCTAGGATGAGCGATGAGACCACAATGATTGATTGTAGCGAAAGCCGTACCGTACTCACTCTGTAATATCGCAGACTTCTTGCTCAAAATCCCAGGGACCCGCAAAGTCCTGCGGAGAGAGCGTCTCCAGATCAAAGGTGAACTCGACGAGCGGAGATTCCTTGATATGCAGGGACTGGTCTGCAGCTTCAGTCGGTTCTTGATCGTAGCCCTCATTGCTACCGTCCTCCGACTCCTCGGGAGGAATGAGTCCAGCAGCCTGCATACCCTCTCTGATATCCGCAGCCCATTTAGCGTCGTGAAGGGATGTCCGGACGATCACTTGCGTTTCGCTACTTGGAATCAGCTGATACTTGCCACGCTTACGATTGTCCATCTCGTCGTATGAGACTCGTATAGGCATTCGGACTATGGTTAGATGATGACAGCCAGGCCACGGAAGTGGCGGATCGCAATGCAGTGGTTCACGTTCCAGGGGATGGGGTCCAGTGACAGGAAGCACTGGGTACGACATCTCAGGGATGAACCCCTGGTCTGGAGGAGACGCCATGGCAGCCATTCCGAAAGCCACGATGGAAACTTGGATGCCGTAGTCAAAGCCAACCTGGGGAACGCCGTCGGCCCACTTCAGTTGGCATGTTAGCATTTATGGAGGACGACTGTAACACAGAGACTGATGACTGAGACTCACACCCAGCACGCATCCTAAATAACGCCGAGCTGTGAGCTTCTCGCACGCCGCCGTGGCATCTGCATCGTCCAACCACTCCACTGTTCTGACCGGGTTGATTTGGAAGGCAAAGTATTCGCCAACTCGAGGCAGAGGCATACCAGAGCCGGTGGGAATTGGAAGGCCAAAACAATGAGGCCTAGGTGTCGTCCTGAATGTAAGTAGTCAACCAGGCAAATTGACGGCATTTCGGTTCGGCAAAATCCGGCATTAGGCGAAAGACGCTGCCTCCTAGCCGTTCGGCATGATCCAAGCGCTTAGCGCCTCGTCCGGATTTCGTCCCATCATGAGTAGTAGGGATATAAAAGAGCACCCAACTGTGAGGTTACAGATAAAGTAGGCTAACAAAGTACAATGAGATACAACAACCCTGCCTGTGTCCGGAAAATGAGATCTTTCAACTAATTACACGGCGTCTAATTAGACTCTGTTTGTGTCACACCTCGTCTGTTTTCAGTAGTTCGAAACCGACGGAACTTCATTCCTAGGTTTACTGCGTAACGTGGAATAACCCAAGATAGTTTACCATGAATCTCACGCTTACTGCTGCTGACCATACAGCTGTGTTCTACTCGCATCCTTCCCGGATCGCCAATCATGCCTCCCAAGCGAAACCGTTTCAAAAAGCTGACGACAATCTGGCTTACTGGAAGCGTAGCACCTCCGAATGGCTTCGGCCGGGTCTACGCAGTGACCGAGTCGCTCATACTTCCCATATACCACTTCTGTGGTGAAATCGCCAGGCATTCGCGCTCTTCGTTCCAGCCGAATGACAGGCGGTTCACATTTTATACGACCCTTCTCAACCGCATCAATGTGGACATGGATCAAGTCCGTGCCCGCGTTGCCAACAAGCCTGCACGACCTGGTCTCGCTGTGCATGGTTGGGGCACAGACTTCTTTCCTGATGCGGCGGACAAGAATCAAATCCTGCCCATGGGTACTTGCAACGGCGCGCTTGTCCCTCCGCCTGCGCTGAAGCCGTTTGCTCTGCCCGTTCACATGAGCGACACGCCCGTAGCCAACGGAACCTATGCCGTCAGCCTCACGCCGACGTGGGAGAATACCAATGGTGCGCCAAAAGCATGGGTGATTGGCATACCAATGGAAACCCACGATGGCTTCATACCATTGAACAAATGGAAGAATGGCAATCACGACTACTTCGTTGATGAAGCCGCGTACGAGACGCTGAGGCTTCGGAGTATATTCTGTATGAGACAGTTCCTCGATGACTGTCTAACTGATAGTCGGGCGAAGAAAGCGGAGGCAGGAGAATACTTGGAAGAATTCCTCAAGAAGCTCTCTGGCTTTCAGGAAGAGGTATGTCTGTCGTACATTGGTTTCGATATAATGATAATGTGTTCATTCAGACGCCAATCTACACTAAATCATATGGGAGACCTGCCCCGTGAAGGTGTTAGCTATTCACCAAACCGTGGTGCATGTGGCAGATTGTCTTATATGAATGTGTCATCAGTAGTACTCTCCGATTCTCGACCGATTATGTACATATAGCAGTGCGAGTCAATACAAATCTCTGAACCACTTGTGAGCGCGCTACATGCTTAAATCGATTGAGACAATTTGAAGATACAGCTTACTCAAGATTCTGGAGGGAACGTATGCCTTCGTGGGCCATGCATTTCCCTCGCTGATCACCACGATGGAAAAACAAAAACAGTCACTGTGCTAGACATTACGCCACCCCAAGCAACACGAATTACCGCCTCGGGTAATGCAAATGCCATGTTGTGGATCCTTGCGCCGCCGCGCTCGCTGCTCGCCGTGCGACCCCACCCATGAGCAGGCTTCCTGGGGCTCTGACCCAGCTCTAGTTGACATATGAGCCCATAGCCGTAGTGGGAGCATATTTTCGCCATGCGCAGAGTGGATGTCGAGCGGACATCCGACTTTGGGCGATGTGGGAGCAGGACAGAACCGGCCGTCGTCGGTCGAAAGCCTGAGCCGTAGACTACGACAATTGATAGTATCAGAGCTCGTATCGTACTCACTCGGCAATGTCGCAAACTTCTTGCTCAAAATCCCAAGGACCCGCAAAGTCCTGCGGGAAGAACTTATCCAGATCGAAGGTGAACTCGACGAACGGCGACTCCCTGATATGCTGGTACGGGTCTGATGCTTCATTCGGTTCATGATCGTCGTCATTAGCGCTACCGTCCTCAGATTCCTCGGGAAGGATGAGTCCAGCCGCTTGCATACCCTCTCTGATATCTGCAGGCCATTTGGCGTCGTGAAGCGATGTCCGGATGATCACTTGCGTTTCGCTACTTGGAATCAGCTGATACTTTCCACGCTTACGGTTGTCCATTTCATCGTACGGGACTCGAACAGGCATGCGGACTATAGTAAGATGATGACAGTCGGGCCACGGAAGTGGCGGATCACAATACAGAGGTTCGCGTTCCAGGGGATGGGGTCCAGTGACAGGTAGCACTGGGTAAGACATTTCTGGGATAAACCCCTGGTCTGGGGGAGAAGCCATGTCAGCCATCCCAAACGCCACAATGGAGACTTGGATGCCGTAGTCGAAGCCGACTTGGGGAACGCCGTCAGCCCACTTTGGAAGACATGTTAGCATTTGCGAGGAGAGACAGAGGAAGGAAAAACACCCACGCCCAAGACACATCCCAAGTAACGTCGAGCTGTGAGCTTCTCGCACGCCGCCGTGGCGTCTGCATCGTCCAACCACTCCACTGTCCTGACCGGGTTGATTTGAAAGGCGAAGTATTCACCTACTCGAGGAAGGGGCATAGCAGAGCCGGTTGAAGGTGAGGACTAAGACAACGAGACTTTGATTGATTGTGGTCTTGGGTGTATGTAGTCAACGTTTCAACCACGGCAAATTGACCGTTAACGGCATCAAGGTTCGGCCTAATCCGGCAGTGCGGCGGCCGACCGCGAGATGATTGAAAAGAGCCGCGGCCCGAGCTCGTGCCGAAGGGCTTGCGTTCAATGCACAGCCACGCTCGGCCTTCTTCTTTCACCAACCGCTTGCTGGATGAGAATACGTGTCCGATGCTTGACAACGACCGGCACGCAATTTGAGGGAACGGATGAATGATGGAAGAGGCGCGCGACTGATTTGGCTTTCGTCGTGCGCTGCATGCGCCCTCACTGGCTGCCTGCTGCGTAGCTTGTATAGGAAGCCCTCTAATGGCTGCTTATTCTACAACCTGCGTCGCAATCCCCCGCAATCACTTACTAAACGTGGCACGCCCTCCATACTCGCGTCAATCGCGGGTACCGTCGTCTGCTCACCAGCGTCTTGACCGCATACACCGCTCCATAGTCTCAAGTTTGAAGCCACAACTCCCACCTCTCCTCCTGCACTCTTCCCCATTGGACCGCAGACACTGCCTTATAGCCCCCGCCCCTCTGAACCTCGTGTACCCCCCCCCCATTCCCCCGCCCTCATCTCTCGGACCTCACCACTTCACTCTTTCTTGCTCTCGTCACCCGTTTCCCGCTGCACGGCAGCCTCCAGAGGTAGGGGAGGGGGGACGTACCACATGTGAAAGGGATGACCGGGGGCCAAAGGGTGACAGGGAAATGATACCCATTGGTGGGGGACACGGCGAGTATGCTGTCTCAAACAAGGGGGTCTTGTTTGACTGTGGGGAAGTGACGAGTAGGGCCCTTCGCCGGCAGGAAGATGACGACAGAATGACGTATAGCGTCATCGACAATTTGAATTTCAGTCTATCGTGCTACGTGGCGGGATAGAAGCTTTGACCCTTTGCGCATTGACTGCTCATATATACTGCACTTGTCACTCGTGTTGAGCGACCGTACTACAGCAACAACTGGTCTTCTATTGGGAGATGGCCTCAACATTCATGCCGGATGTATGCACACCGCTTCTTGATGTCCGCATAACGAATGAAAACACTTTCATCTCTCTGTATGTCTGTGTGTAGGATCTCATCGAATAAAAAAGTGTGAAGCTTAAAGTATTGCAGTTGCGATGCGCGTTCAGCGACGCCGGTAAACTTCAATAGGTCAGTGGTTGAATCAGGAACGGTGGGCGCTTGTCATGTTCAGCAACGCCGTAGCCATATCACATTGATTAACAAAGTCCGCCAGACAAGTAATCTAATCACTATGACAGGCAAAACCGAGTACTAGAAGTTCCACTGCGGGGGGTCAGGGAGCGGCGGCAGGCGACTCCCTCCCCACCCATGAGGAGGTACCTTGAGAGGCTGACCCAGCTCTAGCTGACATATGAACCCACACCCGTAGTGGGAGCATATCTCTGCCTTGCGCACAGGCTTGAAGTTGGGCATAGTAAACGGGACAGCCGACTTTGGCGGATCGGGGAGCAGGACGAGACCGACCGTCGCCGGGTCGGGAGCCTGGATTGTACTAGAGGATCGGGGGCGCAAGAGGTTGAGAAGCTTCCACTTTGAAGTCGAGGTCCCGCTCACGACATTGGTAGGTGATAACCCGGGTTTGGGAGTACTTTGTCCTGCGTAGTAGTCGTGCTTCCAGTCTGCGGTCGAGGTCCCGCTCACGATACTGGTAGCCGTAGGTGATAATACGTATCTGGGATCATTTTGTTCTGCGTAGTCGTGTTTCCAGTCCGTGGTCGAGGTCCCGCTCACGACGCTGGGAGTATCTGACTGAGCTGGATACACTGATCTAGCAGGACTGCCCACGTCCCGCCATGTTGCCGTCGAGGTCCCGCTGACCACACTTGTCGCAACGGATGGGCTATCACTAGTAGGCCAATTGACATCGGATACGCCGGAGACGGAGGAGACGTCGTCGTCCTCAGAATAACGGGGAGGAGGGTGACATTTGCCAGTGATGTCGCATTGAGCTTCGCGCTCGAGCGCCTCCAGACCGTGCTTGTTAATGAGTCGGTCGAGCGCTCCAGAGCGGATAAATTCGGCCCGCTTGCGGGCCTTGTCGTCGGGGTGAGTGGTCGGCGACTTGGGACGAAGAGTCTCGAGGTCATCGTCGAGGTAACTGAAGTGAGGAAGCATGCTGGAAAGAAGGCTTGTAGAACTGGTTTGGGTGTGAGGTGTACAGCGCATAGCGCGCTTTTATGTGAATTCAAGCTTTTGTGACACGCGGCAGTAGTAGAGGCCGACGAAGAACAATTAGTCGTAACGATCTTGAGAGACAATTGGAGGTTGATGGTTGATGTGGGAGGAGCTGTATCAGGGCTGAGGACCATGATCAGCCATCAATGCAAGCGATCTCTGCCAGACCTTTGACTTGCGCGGGAGTTACACACCGAAGATCGTCGTAGTGAATCTAGACAATGTGCATTGTTCACAAAATACTCAGTCATATACAATGGTACGTTCCAAACGTCTGTGCGCCCAGGATAGCAGGCCGCTCAGTGAGGTCCACCAGGTCCGCCTCCACCACCACCGTTGGAGTTAGACAGACCGCCGGTAGCCGTCAACGTAGCCGCAGCGCTGATACTCTCCGATTTCGAGAGATCAACGCCCACAGCCGCCCACATCACCAGACCGTCCGAGACACTGTTGCCGAGGTAGACGTATTCCAGGAAAGGATCTATGCCCGCGGCCTCTTGCGCCAGAATACCGTCCTGGGCGTTCGTGGTGAGCTGCTGGGTGTTGGAAGAGTATGGCGACGTCTTCTCGACGGCGGTGATGAGGTCCTGGTCGAAGAACAGCTGCCCGATGTGCGACACGTAAGAGCTCGTGTATGTGCCGTTGCTGAAGGCGGTGCCGCTTTGGTGTGTGGCGATGTGGATGTGCGTGGTGCGGCCGGTGTAGTGACCGGGGACGATTGTGAGAAACTGCGCGACGCCTTCGGAGTTGGTGGTTTGGAGACCGCGAAGGGCGGTGTTGTTCTGCAGATCGTCAGGCTATTAGTCGGGTGCTAAGGTTCGTATCACTTACGATGTTCGAGGCATCGCTGCTGACTCCATTTCCATTGGCGACTATGCCACCGTACACACCCGTCGCGTTGGCTGATGTTCGCATAAACATCGAACAACCCCAAAGCAATCAAGAGACTCACCATGCCAGAAGTCGACGTAGACGCCGGAAACCGCTTTACAAGTACTGACATCGATCAATTGGACATCGACATAGGCGTCGACACCCTTTTGGCTCTCGCGGACATCCCAGCGAACGTATTCGCCCTTGACGTCTACATGTACAAGATGAGGACTGGGCAAATTGCTATGAAGGATCGGCTCACAGTAGGGTCCTTCGGTAACTTCGGGAGCAAGGACGCAGGTACTGAGTCCAGCGAAGAGCGTCGCAGCAGAAGTGTTGTTTGTGACGCCAGTCAAGTTGGAGTGATGGCTGGTAGCGAGGTCCTGTGGTAGGTCGCGCTTGAAGGGAGCGCTGGCTTCTGTGCTAGAGTTGAGCGACCTCAATTTGAGAGTGCCATAGAAGAACTTACCGAGTGAGCGAGAACGCCGAGCGTCTTTGGCGTACTGCGCGCGCCGCTCTTTAGCGCGCTCGTAGAGACCGCCGGGCTGAGAAAGTTCCTCCTGACAGGCCGCCAAAGAGCTGCGGGCTTTCAGTTGGAACTCGGCGCGTTTAGCGTACTCGACGGTGCCAGGCTGAACCTGGGGATGCGCCGACACAGAAGCTGCCAGCGAGGCGAAAGTAACTGCCAGAGATACAAATTGGGGGAGCAAAACCATGTTGTAGGAGCCGGATAAAACTTCGAGATGTTGCTGAGGAGCGCTCAGCATTCTCATTGTCTCTTATATCCTCGTCTTTGCGGCTGCATACTGCTCAATGGTCAAATGCGCAGTAGGAACGATTTACATGGATATTCTGGAAACGTTGTGATTATCATGAGTGCGCCAAATAGGTTGCTGCGCACCTTTGGGTTTGCTTGGCGTGGAGGGCACGGAAATAAGAGAATCCAATCAGAGCACTTGTTTTGCACCGAGGTTGATGGGAGGTTCGCGAATGAGTATACGACCGAGCGGACTTGCTGTATGTGGCAGCATGCCCACCCGAGGTCTGGTATCAAGAGAAGAGACGACACATCTGCTTTCAGCGATGTTCGTCAGACAACGCTTGTACTATGAAAGCGTCAATTGCGGACCTATAACTCTCATTTTAGGTACCTGCATACCAGATTGGAAACCAGCGTCCGGTTCTTCGTCGTACATCAGAGCTCTTGATTGGCCAGAGGGCATAGATCAGGACTTCGCGCAACAGTGCCTCGACAGGTAGGTTGTTCCAGTTATGCGCCGAGATTGTATTGGGCGGCCCGTAACTGGGTTTAGGTGAGCACGATAGTATCCACGCGTCTGACGGTGCCAAGACCAGTGGCGCCATTCATCGTCAAGTTGATCACTGGACAAGTGATCAGAAACGAAAAACAGATCCACCGAGGTGTGCCGTGGGAGAGCACAGCTCGGTGACTTTTCGAAGGATAATGGGGCGTACCGTGACCGTCCTTGTACAGGGACGACAGTCTACAACTGTCACGCGTCTATCCTCGCGTCTTGTTTTCACCTACGATACAACGAGAATGACCCGCCCCCGGCGCAGTTCGTTTGCCCCTGCAATCATGTCCGGACGGGATGACGATTGGTGCCCCAAAACTCTTGTAGATGGAGACAGCTGGACGTGTTACACCGTAGGGTAAAAAGTGACCAGAGCGTGTACGCAAGTTCGACTCGAGTATCTTCTCCGCCATCCTGATTGCGCATTTCCGTCTGCAACTGACGAATAGCATCAAGCTCGTCCTTCCGTACAGCATCGAACCCGCAACAGACAAGCTGCACGCCTTGTAGAAAGGGAGAAGAGAAAATATGATTCTCTTCTTGAGCGGTGGAGGTAATCGAAAGGTCGTCCATGAGAGATGCGGTCTGAGATCGGACTCTGGCCCGTGGGTTTCACTGCCAGGCGGAACGACGACCGGTGGGAGACTGAACGTTGCGCTGCACGAGCACTTGCCGTCATGAGATGAGACGTTGGAGCGTGGTCGAAGGAAAGTAACAGTGTATGAATTGGCGTGGAACTTAGTAAGTGCTGGACCGCAACTCGGGCGAAAAGAGCAAGGGCAAGCAGAGCACGACGAAAGAGGCACGCTGTACGTCCGAACGGGGTGCTGCCTGGGTCGCGTCCCAACCCTTGAGCAGAAGCAGACAGCAGAGCTCACATGGACACAGAGCCTTCGAAAAACCGTAACTGCCGCTCGATAGAGCTCTCCTCCCGAACTTTCGATTTTCACGAGTGCTAGGGCACACGCTATGTGGAATTCGTTCCGACACCGCTGGATGAGTGGTAAGGAAAGCTGTTCCAATGAAGCAAAACGATCCAGTCGGAGTCTCCGAGGCCAATGTGGTCAGACACTGCGATGGCTCTGTCCGCGTGCATCGTCAATGCATGCAAAATAACGACGGCATAACACGCACTGTGAGGAATATCGCAATCCATGACAGCTCAATGGCATCAACGCCGGCGTCTCGCGTTTCGGGGCCTCAAGCTTGCTAAAGTCGCTGCACTGCCTGTTTGTTCATGATCAATTCGTCGTGGTCAAGAGAAACTAGGATCACGGACGTAAGCCCCAACCGAACGGAACGGTCCGAACGGTCCGAACCCTTCGTGGCTTGATTGCCCTAGTGAACTTTCTGCGGCGCTGTTCCCCCTGTGTTCCCCACAACCTCCTTCACTCCACATGTCTCCATCAAGTCAAGTCTCGGTGGTATGTTGTGTCGAAAGCCCTGGAACAAGGCCCTTTTTTGTGTGCGGCGACTGCACATCTGGATCGCGGGAGTTCTGATGGACATGGGCGCCCCCAAACTGCTAGTTGGCTCTGTAGGATGACACGGTGCGTGATCTTAGCGTTGTAGCTGAATTTACTGACATTGTTCAGCACGGGGCGCGTTGTTCGTGAGAAGTTCGAACCAGATCCAGTGGCTTTCCGTCGTGCGAGTCGTCACTATTCCTTCCCAGGAGCCCTCCACGTACCCACTATCCAGCCGGCTCTCGGGACACTGGCCCCAGGACCACACTCTCGAAGGGACAAATCAAGTCTTCGTAACTCAAAATCTATCGTGAAACGTGGCGTCGCTACTACGCCAGGACGGAAACATACAAGATCTGAACATCCACAACTCTTGTTGCCCGTGGCTCGTGTTGGCCACCTAGTCACTCTCCGATGACGAGTCATTGGGACCCGAAAGGATTGTGGCTCGCCAGGAGTACACATCTACACGCATGTCGCAGATCCTCGCTCGGGAAAGGTGGAAGCACCGTTGGATCTCATCTGGGCTCACATAGATCCCAAAATTTCACATGCATATTTCGTCATTGAAATGTGGATCATTGATAGGGGGCGGCAATCTGGATTAGACGCTTCGCCAGCGGCCACAGATTTCTGGTGATGAAATTCTTCGAGTTGCTTGAATCGCTGTGCTAGACAATTGTCTGAGTGCGTCGCGTACATCCCAAATAGACTTGTCAAGCTCAAGCATTGACGGTGTGCGTCAATCGTTAGATGTGTTAGATCACGTTCGAATGCGCCACACCATTCCGGTCTGTTGATTTACGAGTCATCCTTACTCTTTACCTGGCTCAACAGAAGCGCTGAGCTTCCCACATTCGGTGTTTCACAGCCACAACTTCCACACCGCGCGGCAGCACACGTCAAATGAATGGCATCCGAGTCGCCCACATCACCGCCCCTGTGGTATAAAAGGCGTCAATCTTTTGGTGCTCTTCCGTGATCAGCTCGCACTTCCAGTCCCTTCTACCACATTTCCACTACTTCTTGTCCCAATCTGTCTAGGACTACACCCACAAGCCGTGTCTTCTTTGAAATGCCCTCTCAAGCATCCACCTCCGACAGTTCAAGTCGCCACGCCACCAAATCTCAGTCCTTCACACCACCGAGCAAAACATCAGGGCCATCTAGTCTCGATCCCAACCCTTGGCAGACGGCAGCGTGTTATCTGGTTGACTCTTATTGGACTTCCTCGACATCCGAGTCGTGGCGTCTTTCAGGCGGCGCCCAGTCACGTTATCTCCCGCCGCTTCCAAATTCAAGCGTTACAAACAGGGTACGATTCACTCTTGATGAGCCAAAGACCGACTCCAACATGTATCGATGGCGACTTGTTCGATGCACTTCCAATGATTCTCCGCACGGGCAGGACATCGGACAAGTAAAGATATCAGAAGAGAATCTCCGGATAGCAGTTCTGCCCGCACAGAACAGGACTCTCTTCATCCAATTGGTCTGCGCTCTATTGAAGTGGTCGATCACCCGGAGGATGTCAATCCATATAGAAAAGGTGTACAAGGGCATGGATATTCTTCAAGGTAACATCAAGGTACTCGTCTCCTCGTTCGATTGCACGGTCCAGTACACTAGGACTTGGAAGTTGGACAGTATATTATTGTGATTTGACTATGTCTTTCCACACAAAGTGACCAGTATTGATAGAACCTGGTCCAGCTTTACATGTGTCAATGTCTGGCCGCCTTCAATTCGTGAAAGACTTCCAACCACCGAGATTTGGAGATGCTGCAGATCACAAAGCAGCCGCGTGGCCGTGATGTGACTGTCAATCTAGGGAATGTCAGGGCGCTAGCCAATCAAGTATATAGAGGCCACATACATTAAAAAGCAAGCATGACTCATCTATATTCCCTCGCAGACTCTTCAACTTCCCCTCTATCTGAGAGCGTCCGAAAAAGTACTGTCTGCGATTGAGTTTGGAAAGTGCTGCTAGTTCAAACTCGACAGTTTGCAGTGTTCTACACAGCACTGAGCAGTGTCCCACGCACATCGTCAAGCAGGTGACATACTGGATGAGACGATAGAGCTTTTTGTCCACTACACCGCTTGCTGCAATGTTCTTGAAAATTGTCAAGGCCATGCGCATAGTATATTCAGTCATCTCGAGACAAGCCCTTCGACAAGCACTTGCTCCCTAATGATACTACTGTCAGGAGCATTCAAGAACAGATGATCCAGGGTACCTGGGCCATTGACACGATTTTTCGGGATGGTCCCGCACGCGCCTTCGATGATCGGGCCGGCGACTGGGATCGCCTTACAAATGCTTTCGGCAATATCCAGACCAGCTACTAATGTGTCGAAGGATGACCCCATGTCCCATTGCATGCCTGAAGAGGAATCTTTCGGACAGGAGGCAGTGAGGGCATTCATCTGAGCTTTAATCATACTGAATCGCCAGCAAACTACATCGCCACCTTGCTCCACAGCCTGCCTTAAAGGCCAGTGTTGGTTAATTGTTGACCGAAAGCTTTCTGTCGTGGCCTTCTCCCAGACAGGGTCCATGTCAAATTGTGCATCGACCTCCAAAAAGATACCATGCCTAGAACAAAGAGATCAGTCATATAGCAAGCTCAAGAGGGAAGGCCGCAATGTACATCTTGTCGTGACAGAGCTCGAGTAGGAGCTCGCAGACCGGTGCGTCTTCGTCAAAAAGATAACTGATGTCACGATCCCTTCTGGGAACCGTCACAATGAACCTCAAAATGCGAAGAACGACATTCGTCAGGTAAGCCGTTTGCTGCAGAGATTCAATCTGATCGCGTGTGAGCGCGGCTGGCGCAGAATCTCTTGTCCTTACCGAGGATTCGCTGACCACATCACGTCGCATGGACTTGCATTTCTGCTCCAGCTTGACTTGCAGCATCGTGCCATCCGTCATCTGCACCATGATAAGGGCGGCATCAAGATATTGAACGAGGTCTGCGCGCAGATCCTCCAGTTCCCGATTCGCAGGAGTCGACTTTGTCAGAGGGAGATCCGCCATCGCTGTAGCGTGGGGATGAGCGTCGGTAGAATGAGACGAGAGCGAAATCACGAATACCGATGCTCTTCCCACGACGTCGACCGAAACCTGTGCACGGTTGCGACCCTGAGTGGGGACAGTAGCACACAACGGCACATGGAACCGTAAACTGCGAGGGTTGAGTCTCGAAAAAAAGATACGCGACGCGAAATCCAACGAAGTGGGAGTCCAGTCGGCGTCGTTTTACCGACTCGGACGCGGGTTCAGCGGATGCGCGTACTCGAAGTATTCGCGATGATGCCGGCGCTGCTGGAGGGAAAGAGAGTCAATGAAAGAAGATACAATTAGGAAGCGATCGTGACCGATGAATATCGTTCAGGTGGTGGCGAACTCACAGAACCTGAGGTTGATGTTTGGTCATCTGTTTGGATAGTTTGGACTTGCTGACTCGAGAGCGACGGCGGTTTATTGACGGGATAATAGCAGAAGTATACTCCTGGCTATCAATTTAGCAGGGTCCGGTAATGGCGGGCGGATGGAAAGCAGCACGAACTTCAAGATGTAGCGCCACAAAGCGGTAGAGGTCGAGGTGGAGATTAATGATCGCACGTCCCAGAGCGTGACGAGGGACTGTGGAATAGCAGACTTTAGTTCGCCAATAGAGTTTATGGGTGAACAGGACCGAATAATGCACTGGGCTGCGATGCCTCGCACAAGAGCAACCTTGGGCATTCCGGCTAATGTTCGGGTTTGAGGCGAGTGCAAGAAATGTGCCAGTCTTATTGTTGTTAGACAGAAAATGGTCTGGCGAGGGAAAGAGACAATGCAGAAACAGTTTGCGAGTGGCGACACGACAACACGGTGAAGGCTCGAGGAGAAGACATAACAGTCCAAACATTCGGCACTGCCACATCGACAACACCTCATTGATGAGCTTGCTATAGTAATGCGCCCTAGCGCAACTTATACACAGCTTGGGCCTCAACTACGATTACAAGTGCTGTGCAGAATCAGCTGGTGACACGAACGCAGAAAGAACAAGGCGTACGTCTTCTCCTTGTCCGTTTAACTTGACCACGACCACAGCACGACACGCAATTTGAACAATATGATAATATCGCACCTCATCACAGCCCAGAGGATGAATGTCGGGGTCGCGTGTTTTGTGGCCCTGCGCCCGCTGGAGCTGCTGTACTGCCTGTTTGCTCAGAACGTCGAGGGCAGAAGAAAATAAGGGTCACGGCAGAGCGTTTCCCTTCTTTTGATTGCCTGTTTGATCGCCACCGTCTGCTTTTCTCCTTTCAGTCCTGAGGTCCTTATGGCGTTGCGCCCCCAGTCCAGTTGAGCTGGGAGCTTCATATGTCCATGTTAATTCTTTCTTGGCCCTCTGGCAAATGATCAGGCCGATTTGTCGACGGCCGTCTTGTTGAAGGCCTATCACAATTTTTGGCATCATGCACATTTCGCTTTTGCCTGACAAAGGCTTCACACACACCGCACAAGAGGTCGGAGAACGTGTCCTTTCGGTGTTCGTGGTGATAATGCCTGTGGCTCTTGCTAGGAAAATTATCACGTAGGATTGTGACTTGCGAGGTGTACACCGTTTACATTTATATACAGATTGTTGTCGTCAATCTTGGTCTGTCCAAAACACCGTCAGATGTAATTCAGATCCACGTACACTTTAGATTCACAGCTCATACTTTGTATAGCATTATAGCATCATCACATGCTCTAACATTGTTCTCAGGGGCCATGTCCGAGTAATTGAGAGCTTCAAGTGTTGTCGAAAGCTTTTTCTGCTGTTTCTTGCACTGATGTGAGCAGAATGTCTACATCATGATTGAGGATGATGTACATGTGTAATTCTCTCCGCTCAGATTATGACAAGAGGTTGAAAGTGATGGAGTGGAGGGTATTTGAATTTGTGTAGTGAATACTACAGTGAATACTACAAATTATATTCAAAGGGGACACAAAGCCTTGTATGCATGGAATTTACAAAAAGGGTCTTGCAGCTGTGGTTCACAATATGGAACTCGTCTTGTGAACATGATGTGTGAAGCCATCAACAGGATTAGGGCAACTCTCAAAGACAAGTTTATGTTCATGTTGTACAGTGCATAAAACAGAACAATGGATGTCCAGCCTATCTTGTACTAGATATGAATGGTGAATGCACCGTTACCGGCACAAAGTGATGACTATAGAAAGAATTTGGTTGAGTTTGTCATGGGTCACTGCCTGGCCACCTTCAATTCGGGAAAGACTTTCAAGAACTGAGATCTGAAGCTGTTGTAGATCACAAAGCAGCCGTATAGCCGAAACATGACTGTCAATCTAGCAATTGTCAGGGCACTAGCACTCCAAGCATATACAGGCCACACACATTGAAAAGCAAGCATGACTCATCGATATTCCCTTGCAGACTCTTCAACTTTCCCTCAACCTGGGAGCGTCTAAAAAAGTACTGTCTGGGCTTGAGCTTGGAAAGGGCTGCTAGTTCAAACTCGACAGTTTGCAGTGTTCTACACAGCACTGAGCAATGTCCCACACACATCAGCAAACAGGTGACATACTGGATGAGGCGATAGAGCTTTTCGTCCACTATGCTGCATTCTGCAATGTTCTTGAAAACTGATAAGGCCATGCGCATAGTATATTCAGTCATTTCGAGACAAGCCCTTCGACAGGCACTTGCTCCCTGATGATACTGGTTGTCAGGAGCTATCAATAAGAGGAGGTGCTCCATGGTACCTGGGCCATTGACACGATTTTTCGGATTGTCCCGCATGCGCCTTCGATGATTGGGCCGGCGACTGGGATTGCCTTGCAAAGGCTTTCGGCGATGTCCAGACCGGTTACTAATGTGTCGAGGGATGACCCCATGTCCCATTGGATGCCTGGAGAGGAAACTTTCGGACAGGAGACAGCGAGAGCATTCATCTGAGCTTTTATCAAACTGAACCGCCCGATAACTACCCCACCAGCTTGCTCCACGGCTTGCTTCAGAGGCCAGTGTTGGTCCATTGTTGACCGAAAGTGTTCTCCCGTGACCTTCTCCCAGACGGGGTTCATATCAAACAGTGCATCGACCCACAAAAAGAGACAAGGTCCATTCCTAGGGAAAAAAGATCAGTCATCTCAAGAGGGAAGGCCGCAATTTACCTCTCATCATCACAAAGCTCGTTATTTGGACAGAGCTCGAGGATGAGCTCATACACCGGCGCGTTGTCGTCAAAAGGATAACTAATGTCACGATCCCTTCTGGGAACCGTCACAATGTACCTCAAAATTCGAAGAACGACATTCGTCAGGTGAGCCGTTTCCTGCAGCGATTCAATCTAGACGCATGTGAGCGCGGCGGGCGCAGAATATGTTCTCCTTACCGATGATTCGCTGACCACATCACTTCGCATGGACTTGCATTTCTGCTCCAGCTTCACTTGCAGCATTGTGCCATCGGTCATCTGTACCATGATAAGAGCGACATCCAGATATTGGATGAGGTCTGCACGCAGATCCTCTAACTCCCGACTCGAAGGAGTCGACTTTGCCGGGGTAGGATCGCCCATGGCTTCGCTAGGGATGAGTGACGATTGAACGAGACGAGAGCAACGAATACCGATGCTGTTCCCACGACCGAGACCTGTGCACGGCTTCGACCCTGTGTGGGGACAGTACTGCATCCTGGCACATGAAATTGCAAGGTACAACGATATGGTTATCGAAGCAGGCAGATGTCGCACGGAGAGCTGGCCGAGCAACGGAATGGGAGTTTATTAGGCGTTTTTGGACCGAAGCCGAATCAGGAGACGCGCCTACTCCGTGTTTACGCGACGTGCAGTAGCCCCGCCAAAGCAGAAGGTGCACTTCCGCGGCAGTACTGTGATAGGAATCGTGGGAGATGAAGGTCAAATCGGAGGCGGCGAAGCTAGGAAACGTGAATTGTCGTCTTGTAAGCGGTTTGGACTCGCCTGTTCAATTGGCTAAGGCGGATAGTTCACTGTATAATTGCGGCAGTAAGGCATTTGCCAGATCTTTTGAGCCAAAATCAGACAGATGGGCAAACATGAAGCAGAACGAAACTCACACCGTAGCGCCACAAAGCGGCAAGGCTGACGATGTTCGCCGCGTCTTGCAGCATTGGCCGGGTGAAATGATCAGTATCCTAGCCGCTCCTCCTCCTGCGTCACGCGTGGGTGTTTCTCAGTCCGTCTGAGTACTCCGCAGGTACTCCGCAATGTGTCGAGGAATTTGACGGCCAAAGGTAACGATTTTGATGCGCGCAAACGTTTTTGCAGATGTGAATCAGTTTAATGTCAGGCGAAGTTTGAAGCTGTTGTATTGGTGACAGGAAAATTCCAGAGAGGCTGAGGAGACCGAGCAAAACGACAACACGGAAGAAAAAGGATAAGCCGCGGCTCGGGTCGAGATCCTCACGGTCACCGTGTCCACAAACACTCGTGCACTGCCACATCCAATCTTCCTTTGCTACGATCGCAGACTCCTCGATGACTACTTACTAACAAGACGCGCCCATGACCAAGGCATAGCAAGGTCTAGACGTACGAAAATGGGTTCGTGGAACAAGCCAGGAGCAGACGAGGCGTGTGCCACACTTCGCGTGGGATGGCGCGCGTGTTGCATCCCTACTTTTGAGGTGTGTTGTCTTTTTCCTCTCTTGACCGACTGGACGGCGTGCAATCCCTACCGCTCTTTGGCCGCCTTGGCGATTACCACTCACTCCCTATCTCTACCATTGGTCTTCTCGTATTCATCATTTCCGTCAGGTCGACTGAGGGTACTGCCAATATCTGGCTTCATATCATCCGCAGGACTCTGGACCTTGATGAAGCGGTAGGACTGAGACTTGACAGACAGGCGTATCGGTGAAAAAAACGTGACTGGAGGTGCGTGATTAGAGCCGCCATCGAACGCGTAGCTCTCCGCGTTTACATCTTACCACCTGACAATGAATTTGCAGATAGATCCCGGTTTTGTAACCTGTTGCATGCCACCTCTGCGTAGTGCTCTTACCGTTTCTCATTGCCTCCTGCGCCTGCCCACCCGCGACCCAACGCATCGACTGCCCAGACGGGTCAAGGGTCACGCCGTCAGAACTATTTCACCCCGCCAGCCTTTCTCTTTCTTCGCCTAACCACCTCTCTTCCCTCTGACCAACCCTTTCTTTTCCCCACGCAACCCCCTCTCTCCCCCGAACCATCTTTGTTCCTCCGCCCAACCTCACTCTTTAAGCAGGTCCTCATTCTCAAGCAGGTCCTTACCCCGTCCAAACGGGTCGGGCCAAGACGAAAGGAGTATGCCACCGCCCCCTCCTCACACCCCTCCCACGTTGGGCTACATGTCGGGGATGTCGTGCATTGGCAGCGACGCTGGTGACGGGGAGTGTCCAGTTCTCATGCGACCTGTGGTTCAGTAACCAGGCTGCCCTTGACATTGACTCCGATGTACATGGATCATGTCGTACTCAAATCAAGGTGAGCCATGTCCACAAGCTCCCAACCATCTCGGCTCCTCATCACGGTCTTCTCGAAGTAGGTCCGCCCGCCAGTGTAGCATCACCATTCACTTTCGGGTAACGATAGACAATCCCTGACAGTCTTCCGTTTCATGTCTCTGCTTTGCGAAGCGGGACACATTCTGCCTTATTCCTCGTATCAATAATTCGACGTGTACCATCAGAAGCATCCCTTGGCCGTCGTTTGCGTACTATGTCCGTGTCTCTCGCTCAAGAAAAGCTACACCAGACTTTTCCCTCCTCCAAGTCGTACGCACCACCATATGTCGAGCCGGATGACTGCATCGAGTAAGCTCTTCTGACGACTCTCGCGGTCTCATTTCTGAACTTACAGAGGCTGGCGGTGGATTGTCTGATGTGTGTCCTTAATGGGAATTATCTTCCCATCGAATTTCCGGAGTCGTGCTCTGTGGGGCAAAGCTTGACTACTCAAAGCACCGCTGTATGCTGCAGTGACCGCATACCCATGTGCCTTCGGAGGAAGAAGAGTGCGAGGCAAGCGTGGCGTGATTTCTTTTACAGGAGTTCACTGTACCATGAGATTTATGTAGTGAGAGCAACGCCACTATTACTAGTATACGAGGCAATTCTGATTGACATGTTGTTATGGTCCATGTCGAACTAGTATTGCGTAGATTTATGAGCAAGACAATCGCTTCGATAGCGTTGTAAATTGTACAAGCCGGTGCTCTCGAGTCCTATGTACACACATTAAAACTGAAACGTCGTCACATAAGTATACATCGCATCAATGGTCCAAGCTTGCCGCCCGACAGTCATTAGCTATCAGAGCGCACGGAGAAGGGTAACCCTTCACGGCCCGCAGTTGACATCATGGCCCATGTTCTGCGCACCCGCGGCCCTCTTCCTGATCCCGCGTTTGTGCTGGCCCCTTCTCGACGCCGCCGGGTACTCACACTTGTTTCCTCTTCTGGCACACTGACTGAATTGCGCATAAGTAGCGCGCTACGTCAAAACAAAACAAAAGCGAAGACTCACTTGCACGTCATATCCGCGCTACCGTCCCTCGGACGGCCGCAAGCAATCTTGCGCCCCCTGCAGAAGTAGCATGCCAGGTAGCTGCTCGCCATTCGGCCGACAAATTGGGTATCGGGGTGGGTTTGGGGCGGGTTTGGAGGGGGGTGTATGGCGGAAGCATCGGCCTTGCCGGCCACGCTCGCTGTACTGCCCGGCGATAACGAGTTTGCGCGAGACCAGCCAGTGATGTATGGCGAGGAGTCTGTCAGAAAATCAGCAAGATCGGGGCAACGCTATGAAATGACACGTGCGGCTCATGTCTGTGTAGCCGTAGGCAGGAGAGGGAAAGTCGTTGGTGCCGACATACGGAAAGCCTCGGTCGGACATGGGATGTAGATTGCTGTATCCGTGTATCTGGTTAGGTGTCGAGCGGAAGTCATCCCGAGGCTGATGCTAGAGTGCCAAGGTCATCGTCGGTGTATCTATACGCGGGATCTCTTACATATGAGGTGTTTGGCTGGAGGGCATGGACAGGCGCGTTGTAGTACCCCTCACGGCTACAGTAGTCTGGGTAGGCCTGACCAGCGTACTCGGGTTGCTGTGCAATCAGTGAGACGAGGTAGTGAAGGTAGGCTGTACTACATGCCTGGAGAGCGCGACGAGAAGGGGCTCCAGAGACGCCGTGTTGGCTGGCTAGTGGCCCATGATGAAAGTGGAAAATCGAGGACGAGTGGCTCTGGATAATACCCTGATCCAAAAGATAACCACCGTCATTACACCCTGCAGGCGCGTCGGTCCATGACGGCGAGTACGATGAAGCAGACGACCCGGACGACTGCCCCGACGGGAAGGAAGAGGAAGAGCTTCGAACGTAAGACATCGAGTGGCGATCAGAGCAGACGGTTTCTGCTGTCTTCGTGAAATGGACGGAGGGGCAGATATAGAATGATGATGGCAAGAGGGAAAGTCAACCCGCTGCTTTTATCTTAATGGATCTGGACACACACGATCGAGCACGGTCGATCTCTGGCTCTTGGCTTGCTGCACGTGAGCCTACCAGTCACTTTTGGTTACCGACCAGTTCCTAGTTGCCTGCCAGGGTAAGGTCAATCAACGAATCAGGGAGACCAAACCATATATCCATGGCTTCAGTGTGTGCAGTCGTGCCGACGCGAGGTACATCACTATAGCACCACCGCGACGATGCACATTCGAGGTTACGGTTGATCCAGTGTTGTGATCCCGTCAGGCGAGTATGGCAAGAATATGATGTGTTCGGGACGACGAAAAGTGCGAGTGGCAAGCGCACTGTCCGGAATTGGTCAATCCGATGTCAGACTACATCCCACGGACTCACAGTCGGTACTTTTTCTTTCTGAGACCGTGTCCTTGAAAAGAACAATAAGAAAAACATATAACGGTCGAATACATAGGTACGAATACCGGTGTCACCTCACCATGGTCCATTAGGCACTGTTGTGAGTCCACGTCCTACATACCAAACCTGGCGCTTGTCGTCAGGGATATGGAGTTGTGGAACGAAAGCTGAGCTTACAGGAAAAAACCAATCGTGATGGCCGCTCGATCCACTTTCGGTCTGTATTGTAATAACCATCAGATTAGTTTTAAAGCTGTGTTGGGAAAAGAAACGAAATGCCACCGGGGAGTACACTTTGAGAGACGGTGGTCCTGTGTCCAGAAAAAACTAGTAGGCAGATAGGGAGGCAGAAGCCATGTAAGTCGGGGGGAAAAAATCGATAACAACATGGAATATATGCCAAGTTAACCTTCGATTGCTGTGAGTGTGGATCCGGATCTAAGAACGTTGATTTGCCGTTGACTTCGGGTAGAGAATGTACCGTCTCGTCGCGGGCTTCGACCTGTTGTATACGTTACAAGTTCCAAGACACGCGGTTGATGTAAGATTGAACAGAGTTGCAGCTCTAGGAGCTGAAAGTCGAAGTGCATGTGGTGGTCTGTGACAAAGTCAAGGCGCGCCGCGTGATGCTGTGAGGTAACTGAGGTTTCGGAGACCGACCGGCACTTGCCGCTCGTGTCTTCGATTCTCACAGCCTGCTTACTTCCTCCCAGTCCTAACCAGGTCCCAGCTGCACCAAAACAGAGCACCTACATGGTCCAAGAAGGACCAAATTCACCGCATGTCATTCTGACGTGATTCGCTCCAGTCTTAAGCGCCCACTGCCCAGTAAGCGCCGAATCAATTGAAGAATGCGGGGTCGCAATCTCAGATGGGGAAATTCTGCTCGTTTATCGTATGCTGTCTGACTGGAGCTGGACATTAGACTGAAAACTCTGCACACGACAGGGAAGTGCATAATATGCGATGCGCATGCACTCCGAATCCGATTGAGCGAGCATATCGGACGGTGAGGGGACGAGAGGGTCCACGTACCCACTACCCACGCGCACCATCTACAATGTTGATGTTATCTGCGCAATTGCTCAGATGCAGTGTGTCTTCAGCCTTTGAGGCAGTAAGGGTTCATTGTTTCACTGACAAATATTGCGCTGCAGGCGCATTCCCCTTCCCAGCGTAGCAAGGGCTTACTAGATACTCAACAGACTCAACTGCAACAGCAAAGGATGATACATAACAGATCATCAATTCAAGCGCGTCAAGATTCGACGACCGGTGTTCATCACAAGTAGACGATGACGACAGTCAGCAGATGATCAGTTCACTTATGATCGAAATAATCCGTTGGGCGAGATTTCACTAGGCGACGACAAGGTCGCATCAACTCGTGGGGCGACAACAGGCGCGGAGTAAGGTGAGCCGGGTTGGTCAATTGTGGACGCGTCAATGTATGGCCTACTATGTCACTGTATTATGTAGCGGAAAGAAACCTGGATGCAGTTTCAGTGAGGATGGGCCAATATGTATCCCCGTACACAGCGCGCCATTAGAACGTCTGAATGGTCAAAACAAAAGATTTTGCCTGTCGCTCACCAGATTCAATCCTTTCAAACCTGCTTCAACATACTTATGTGGAAGCGATGACACTTCCCGGCAAGGACCGGTCCGATCAACATGCACGTGCTGGTATGTTGCAATCGTTTTTGGCAATTGATAGTAATACGTCGTTCTCACAATTTCCTCTCACGTATCCTGGTCTACGAAAATGTCCACGCACTCAGATGACGAGTTCGACGACTTTGACGCCGAAATGATCGCCCGATTTGGGCCCAAAGCCTCTCTCAATCCTCTGCCTGTAACCAGACCACGACCAACGCCTCTGACACCGCGGGAATTTTTTGACCTGATTCTTGCATTTTCGCCGGATCCTATGGAGCCAGAGGAGGACGAGGAACAGCCGGGACCAGATCGCTCCCCAATGTCATTCCTGGATAAACATGTGCACGATACACTCCTTTTGAAACGTGTCGAGTTCTTACCATCTCTCGTCGATTCCCTGCTTCGCTTCTCTGACGAGCTGCTGGATTCATTTTGGGAACATGACTTCGAAGTCTCAACAAACAGACTGTACAGGCCGTTTAATGAGCGTCACCGCGTCTCGTCCGCGTCATCCGTGGCAGCTGCTCGTGATAGTGTGGCAGGTCTCGCTTTCCATGTGGCATCTATCGTTGGACTTCATCCACATAACGCCGAAATCTTCCCGCTGGTATCCATGATGCAGAATCATCGTGTCATCGACCCTACACCATTTTTTTCCCAATCCCTCGATGCCAAGTTCAGTGACGTGAATCGTTCTGCTGACACTAGCATTGACGACCGCACACGAACCCTCTTGACCCTGCTCAGACGCCACATGCCGCTTCTCGCTGTTTGGGATACATTCAGTCTGACGGGAAAAAACGTTCTACAGGATATGGAGAAGCTTTTTGGTGTTCCTTTCCCGTGGAGGCTTTGCTCCACGGTCGGTCACCGACCCTTGCCTCCCTCGAAACGTCCTATGCAAGATGCGACCGAGACTATCTGGACCTTGCCTCGGGCTCAGTGGACGCCATTGCGCTCATTCATGGATTCATTTGACCTCGCAGGCAGGAAGCACCGCCTTCCAAAAAAAGTTGCCCGCAACACCGTATTTTGGCCTCCGGAAAGCGTCCCTGATTGCGTTGGTTCTGCTGATTTTCTTACTCGGGTGAGTCGCTGTGGCGTCAGGAATTGTTCTGAGTGTTGATGGAGTAATTTACTAGTCATGGATCCGTGCTGTCGAGGCAGACTGCACCGTGATCGTATTGGATGCGGGTACCTCTCTACGCATAGGTATTCGGCACAGAGTCAGGCAGACTTTGTTCTTGTCCGACGTAGTCAAAATCAGTGGAGCAGGCACCGAACCTTCTTTCATGAAGCTCGCCTTTGCTATCATCTTGAGTTCAATCCATGACGCGCGCATGCGTTTGCCGTTACTCGAGAATCCTCCAAATCGTCACCTCCCGCGCAAGCGATCTCTCAGCGAGGTAGTCGAACAGTCTGCTTCGAAACCGTCAAAGCGACGTTTGAATGTGCATGGCAGGATACAGCTTGTTCCTGACGAATCGTTTGAGGTACGCTCTCCTCTAGCTTGTCGCAATCTTGTTTTACATATCCCCTGCAATTAGCACACATTGGAGATGGCTTCGACGCGAGACTCCCTGCTTCTCTTTTTTGATTTCGGCATCTACTCGTCTCCCGCACCGTTGTATTTGAGGAGGGAGTCTGCTCCTCCTCATGTGTACGGTATCCTCCAACACGACCAATCCATTGTACTGCGGCTGGTCGGGAAGATCGGCCGCGGGGCTGTTGGTGATGTTTACCGGGGGATATTGGAGCTCCCTACCTCTCCCGAGCACTTCGCCCGCTCGAAGCGCATGGTGATTGTCAAAATGGCCGCCACAGCAAAGGGTCAAAATGCCCTACAGCATGAATACTCTATCTACCAGCTGTTGCAACACTCTTCAAGACCGGTTCGTGGGCTTGCACCATGTCTAGGTCTTTTCAATAGTAGCGAATCCGGCCACACCGTCTTGATGCTCGGTGACTGTGGAGAAACTTTGGCCCTGCGATCTGGCAAATATGAGCCTTCGGTGACAGTGACAGATAAAGAGAGGTATGTGAGTCTTGAGGTTGTGAATGATTCTAACGCTCGATACAGACAAGAATATCGACGCATCCTCACTGAGGTCCATTCCGCGGACATTCTTCATGGTGACATTCGCACCTGGAACATGCTTGCTGCTCATGACGGAAGTGTTACTTTGATTGATTTCGATCGCGCTCGCTTGAGTCCGACGACGCAGGAAGTCGAGAGCGAGATGGCGCGTTTAAACAAACTATTAGATGGACATTCGGTTGACCAGGATTCGCCATTGTAAATACAGCTTGTGGGCTCATTCAAGGTCGACGTCTGTAGCTAACGTGAAGTGGAATGAGTCCAGTCGTCGCAGGTCAGCTTCCTCTCTTGCTTGCACTATACCCTCCTCCCACACAAGCAAATCACATTTTGCAGCGGCAAGACGTCGATGTACCCTCTCTCTCTTTTTTTTGGTCTGTCAAATTATCAATCAGATAATTGTTGCAGGGAGGGATAGATTTCGCGTACTTTCTCTGTCAAGGGCTTCCTGAGTAACTCGTCAAGCCTGTGCTGCAATTTATCCCGACGATCGTACAAGGTGACCATATCGACATTGTGAACGGCATGGCCGAAGTGTTTCAAGGATATGCGATACTGGTTTGGGCCTGTACGAATGACGTGAAAGACAGCAGGACTAAGGCTTCCGTGTGTAACCTGGGCTGCGTGGACAGCCGTCACCAGCGTTCTTACTTGTGATCTAGCTTTGCGTGAGCATCTCTATCTAAAAGAATCGAAAATCACATACGTGAGCCCCACTTCGGTTGCTCGCCCAACAGCAGACATGGGCTGTCCATTTCTCGGTAACACAAGGACTGTACGCTCCTCTCCCCACGACGTGTATCCACGAAACAAGCCATACGGAGGATCGATGCCCTCGATATTGTGATCCGCAAGGATGTCATACATGTGGAACTCGTGCGTGACCACTGTTTGGGTTGATTGCATTGGTCCAGCAATTTTCACATCTAAGGCACCCGCCATCGTGGATCCATCTGCGTTCCGCACCAGTGCATCGAGAACGGCATCTCCTTGTCCCTGATGGGTGGTTTGTAGAACAAAGATATAGAGCTGTTCGGAGCCAGTCCCCTGCGATCCGCATCTTCTGACTGTGAATGGCACATCATGCAGAGAGTCAGGCCCGATCATCGGCACAGTTTTTCTGAACGTGAAACTCAGGATAGGCACTGTTGCCAAACTTTCCAGGAGTGCTTTCTGGAAAACCTTTAGAAAGAAGAGACAAGGAAAAGACCGAACGTACACGGTCGCCCTTGGATGTGGCTTGCTCCTCGGCATACAGTCTCCTCGCATCGGCCAATTGGGAATCGGAATATTGCCCATATATGCGCCGAGCCCTGGGCAACTTCTCCTTCGCATTCAGCTTTGCGCGGTCTATACTGTCGTACACTGCCCATATATAAATTCCGGTATGTAACTTTATGTAGTTTGCGGAACCGGCAGCGATTGGGGCGGAAACATATGCGCGGCGACTGTCGCGTTGGCGAATCATGATGATCTCGTCGTTTCCGGAATTGATTACGGAGCATGTACAGTCAACATTTACTAGCTCCGCAAAAGACTATATGAAAGACTTGAGTAATGCGCGGTAGGTTGGGAGGATACACACCTGTTGAAGTATCTTCGAAGCCTTCTCACTCGCGGGAGTATCCGATTTCGAGGTGTGCTTCGGAACGCGAAGCGCTAAGTTTGGAAGAGGATGTTGCTGTCCCACGGTGGCAATTTTCCTGCCGTCGTGCCCTGTCTTGTACCCCGTGGTTACCCAGTCGGTCTCGTCGTCGTTGCGAGTACACATTGACCGACTCAAGCAGCTCATATCAATAGGACATGTCCTCCAGTGAAACGGCCCCGCCAATGTTTGAGGTATGGCCGATAAAGTCTCCGTATTCCCAGCACGAAGATTTTTAAACTCGTAGCAGACAAGGCTGCCAATCCCCTCCTCGATAACACGTTCAAGACCCTCTTGCAAGGGCGTCTTGGGAATGCCAGTCACAGCGTTATCATTGAGCTGCACATACGAATCGGCAATGCCGTTCGTTTTCTTTCGGCCATGAGGATCCTTGGACGCGGTTAGGAAGACACTGCTGTCCTTGAACGCGTTTATCTCCTCGTGTGAAACCTCGAGCGTCTGAACCAGCAAGAATGATGCCAGAGCGCTTACGACGGGCGATATGTGTTTGATGTGAGTGGTCTGTATACCCTTCTCGTCCTTAACGGCCCATAATTCGGGTTCTGCGACGGAACTGGCCCAATTCGCGGCAATCTTGTTCAGGACGAAATTATTGTCTGACACCTGTCCGGCCCCGGCTCTGACGAAATCGGCAATCTTGCAGAATTGCTCCTCCATGTCGTCTACAACAACGACTTCATCCAACTGTAGCTCGGGGTGCATGTGAAGATCAAACGGACGGAAGTCGCGAGTGCCAACACTATCTGTATGTCCCTCGTCTTCGACAAACTTGGGATGTCCGGACGATAATAGTTTGTCGATGACATGAACAGCTGTGAATACTGTTTGATTTGAGATCGGGCCTCAGGGTTGTATCACATACGTTTCTCCCTGCTCAAAGCTTGGGTAGCGGGCAGCGCAGTGGTATCAGGTGCGGGCAAAGCCGGTGTCTTTGCAGCAGTCTTCCTCGGTGATGTCACTTCTCGCATAGTGGCGGTGGCCTTTGACCGAGAGCGCTTCGTGGGAGACATGTTGAAAATGATAGAAGCGGGAAGTAAGGTGAATGATAGACCTGCTATCGGTAGAGTAAAGGAGAGGAATTATAATGATCCTTTGCCTCAAAAGGGCTCCTACTTATACCTGAGAGGAGAGCTGTACAGAACAATAACATCGCCAAGTATGCGCGAGACAAGGTATCCAAGTCAAATAACAGTAACCGTTCCCACAGCTTGTTCTTTTTCATTCGCGCCACAAACGCCCGTTGTGTGGACGACAAGAACAATAACAATGAAGCCTTCTTGTTGCACCGGAAATGCTATATATATGTCACAGACACTGCCTCAAGACTAGTACAAGTGGAAATCAAGCACGAGTGCTTGCAGGCTATAATCTCTTATGCCAAGCTTGATGTGACCGCCTGCAAGCCGAACAGAAATATTATGACACCAGATATATATGGGACGGTTAATCTTTACCGGCAATTTGGGTCAATTCATTTGCGCGATATGGCGTTTCGGAAGGTGATCTTCCCTGTGGATACCTTCGTCGGACATCAGTATTCCGCGTTGAGGGGAACAATCAAGATCACTGTATCTGGAAATTCTTGTAATTTGTGGGTCCAAAGACGCTGGACCCCCTGACACCGCCGAGAGAGTGAACAAGTGGTTCATTCACAAAAGAGCACAGATCTAGAAAATCTCACAGGTGGGCAAGCTTGAGTTCTGCACGATTAAAAACCCTTGGCTCGAGCTGGGACTCCTTGCCTCGACTTCGGACTGACCCCAGGCGGGCACAACAAAAGTGCCGTGGAAGGGGCCGTGGTGCCGTGGGGGCCGTGGGCGTGGTGCCGTGGTTGATACCGTGGTCGTGCCCAAGTGCCGTGGCCGCGAGTGATCGATCTATCGTACAAGAGTGTGACCACATTGTGACACTTGTGGCTTCGACACCTACTCAGGTGAGAGTCGCATAACGGAATGATGGTGACTTCTGGCCATTGTCAGTGCTTTCCGCTCCTGAGGCAGGTTTGGCAGATAGTAGCAGGTTTGCCAGGATACTATCCCGGTCTACCAGGATGCCAAGCGAGTCGTGACCTATAATTCAACGAGTACATGCAGCTCAATCTTCTGCTATAGCTCAAAGCTTTCTAAGACCTTGCATATAATGACAAGACACTTGAGATAAGCTTGAATGAGGGCTGAAGTTGTCGTTGTTTTGATAGTGTCCTGCCGGCCCTGGCCTGAAGCCAAGTGGGCTTGCCGTGGGCCCACTCTGATGGAAGCCAAGCCAAGCCAGTCCGTGAGTACGACTTCACAAAGCCTGTGGCATGGCTTGCTCCAATCTCAAGCCATGAGCCATGGTTCAAGCTCTGGCTTTGACAGTACCCGGATATCCGGTGCTGATGTCTCCTCTAGGGCAATGGTATAGGTCTCTATATGATATAAGAGTCCCTTGTCGCTGAGTACCTTTGCATTTTGGCTGCCAAAATTGCACAGTGTATCGATGTCCCGCCACATCCCGACATGTCCGCCACATTGCGACACATCCCGATGCGTCCCGAAGCATCCCGCCACATCCCGCCTCAAGCTGTGGCCCAGGCCAAAGCAGAGCCAGCCAAGTATTCTGTCTCTGGCTTGGTCTGACATATCATCATGCCAAAACCAGCCAAAGCCAAGCCAAGCCGACGGCCTTGGCCAAAGCCAAGCCAGGAAGTCACTAGTGGTTCAAGACGGTCGTTGTTGTTGACTCGGCAATGCCGACGGGATTTGCTCGACGCACAACGTGACGTCATTGCCGAGATTCGGACGAAGCCATCCCCTGTACATTTGACAGTCCATCCTGTACACGCACTTGATATCAAGCCAAAGGTTGGCCGAAATAGACTAGTAGTATTTCATAGCGGGCACTGAAAGTCTCGGTCTGAGACTTGCTCTACCTCATGCGATGTTGGGTCCACACTTTGACAGTTCGGCTGGCAGGGTCTTTCCCATGCGCAAGAGTCTGCACTGGGCTCTGTAGCAAAAATCATGATAACAGACTTGACCACCCCAAACAAGAGGTACACGTGTGTCTAAGTGGCAATCATTCCCCCGTCTCTGTCATATCTGTCCGTCCTCACCCTCACGATGCCGCGCAAGCCATCAATGAACCACGCGTCAAAGACGTGCATGACCGAAGCCGGGGCTTCGTTTAAAAAGTCGATGTTCAGAGAAACCATGGAGTTCTGCTTCCGCATTCCATTCATGAATGCCTGAAAATCTCGCGGAACGTCCATCAAAATGAAGCCAAGATACGATGATAGGACTAGATCTGTCAGCCTCCTTAAGACTGGTAGGAAGGACAGAATGTTGGCGAGATAAAAAGTATTGCGAACGTGGAGGTTGAGGTGAGAAACGTTAGGAGTCAATGTGAGAAGGCTGGCAAGAGCGGCGGTGTCATCCGCATTGAGAGCCTTGACTTTGATGGCGAGACTTGTAAGCGATCTGCCTACACAAGAACCCACAGCGGGCGCGAAGTTGGTTGCCGGGGGAAGGGGCGAGCGGACGAGATCAAGACCTAGATGCTCAAGATTGGGCATAGTGAGGAGCTCGAATAGATGTGCCATCTGAGGTGCTGCGAACAAGTGGTATCCCCCATTTACGTGACGTAGGACGAGCCGGCGAAGATGGACCAACGATGTGGGATGATGATTGCCGTTAGCAGCGTCGGAATGCTCAAGCGACAGCTCCGCCTCACGAAGAATAGGGAGCGCAGAATGGAGCATGGTGATAGCGTCCTGGGTTGAGATGGGCGCACTCATATCGATGTGCCGCAATGTGATCAAGTTTGGCAAGCGGCCGAATGCTGTAAGCAGGCAGGCAGGATCGTCCGTCGTAACATGTCGCAGCAACGGAGCGTGCTCGAACATGCCACGCAGACGAGGATGCTCCATTGGAGATATTCCCTCGTTCGCTATGGTTTTGAGTCGTAAGGTGAGGCGCTCTAGGGACATCAACTCATATCGGAGATCCGAAATCGTCTCGAGGGAGGCGCAAGATACGGTAAGCCTCAAATCCTTCCAACGCGACGCGTAACGCTTGAGGATTTGCATGGCGGGCTCATGACCGATATCAGGACTGCCGTCACAGTGGTACAGGCCAATGCTGAGGGGCACGTCGGCGGCTCGACTCAACATGACAGAGATGATACTCGCACTCGCAATGCGCCCTGGGCGTCCAGACTGAAATCCAACAAAGATACGCGACCAATAGAGCGGGTTGCGGATGGATAGTTGGCGCCAGCTGCGACATACATGAGAAAAAGTCCATGATGGGTTCTCCATTGAGAGCGAGTCAACGCCAGGGAAGCCAAACCAGTCCTCTGCGCTCTCATACAACCTTTTCATGAAGTTGTCGGCTAGGTATCCATGAATCTCGTGTATGATCTCTTCGGGAATTTGTCGAATGGGATGGAGGACAATGGACGTTTTATGGAGGGCCTCTGCCAGTTCAGAAAAGTTTCCGTCTCCACTGATGTTGGCGATGTTATGACATAGCTGAGCCCTGTACTGCAGAATGATCTCCTTCTGGGCATCCGATGGAGCATCGTTCGACGCGAGCAGCAGATCGAGGAACGACCTGGCGCACGACGTAGACATCTACATGGTTCAACTAAGCAGTAAGATACAAGCAGAGAGTAGACCTCCTCACCGTACAGCGCAAAGAACGAAGAATTGCTCACATCCAAGACAGGATGAGGGAGAGATCGTGATTTGATGGATGGTCCGTGCCGTGCCACCGATCGATCAGCGATGGTGTTCCTAAGCAACTGCATAGCCACCAGTCGTCATCCTCTTTTCGAACACGTCATCACCCCCAGCCACCTCCGACATAGACCCCTCCCCTCCCCCCTCCCCTCCACCCCCCCTTCCCCCCCCCCCCCCCCCGGCCCCCCCCCCCATTCCACATCTTCACCGAACGTCAGAAGTTCCGGGCGTCCCCTGTGCAGCGCTGTACAATGCTCCATGTGAGAACGGATAACAGAGCTATGAGAGCGTGGATCCCCCGTTGCGTCTGAAGGCCCTGAACGTGCACTGTGTACTCTGGAGGAAGGGGTTGGAGGATACGAGGGCTGGAGACCGGGATTCTTGCTCAGGCCCGGGGTAGCCTACGTGACGAGTAAGCCGGCAAGTTGGATAGCGTGTTCAGCGTTCTGGCTTGGTTCTGGCACGGATTGCGATGATTGTCACCGCCGTATTGTTGACACGTGGACACGGCTTCCGCTTGATATTCAAGTCCTTGACGTTCATAGTTAACCGTTTCTTCCACACCGTCGACCGCACAAGCATCAAGAGCTGCACATCTTCATGATGAATCTGAGACATGTCTGATTCAGCGTGGAGTACCGCAGGGTCATGTACAGCGAACCAAGTGGGTTACCCGTCCAGAGCGACTCTTTCGTCGCTTGGCATCATCCTCGCATGTTTGCGGGATCGTGGCGGCGCCAACAACTACTAACCACTCTCTGGTAGTTTGGCAACATTCTACTTGAAAACACGATTGTTTACATCAACGTCCGAGGTCCGACTCACTGACTTCTGTACACTGCTCTCGGTGTTTTCACCGTTGGTTTCCGTTCAGACTTCAAACCTCTTTTGATCGATTCCAAGATGAGCCTCTGCTACATCCTCCGCGCTCGGTCCATTCGGAGACTCGGTCGCAGCTAGATTGCACTGATGAAAGACACGAATCTGGTCGGGCTGGAAATGCCCGACCACAGAATGCATCAGACCGCGGTTGTAGAACAGCATCAGGTCTTTCTCCTGCCTGCGAGAACGACAATCAGTGTGTGCTTGCTGTGTCGTTATGATCAGCTTACCATGCATGCGGATAAACGAGCTGAGTATAGGTTAGCCACACTCTCGGTCATGCGGTACTATGAAAAGACGTGCGCTGGGATCGATGCCTGGCCGCTGCATTCTGTAGACCAGATCTCGTATTTCTTTGAGGTCCGTCAGATGTGCGCCATCCGGATACATCGCACCATCCCTTCCAGCGTTCGATGGGAGCGGATCGATGATGACTTCTCTGATTGCCCAGCCGTGAACCATCAGGTGGAGGTCCCCGGTGACTGGATTCTTCCAGGTCTGGTCACGTCGTAAGTAGAGACCGCAAAGTAGAGACTGAACACACAAACGGATAGACCTTCACGTCATCCTCAGTCCAATCACTGCGGTCGTTCAGATCCCTCTCGAGTCCCTGACTTTCCAAACCAAGACCTGTCGACTTTGCCTTCGCTTTCGCCATCCACTCAAACGGTCGTGGTGCGTACTTCGCTGTGGCCCTTACCGCGACGCTCTTCAGATCCGTCGGCAGGATGTCGTACATGACCTTCCCTGAAACGAATGCTGTCGTCCCGAGCGGGACTTCCAGCTCATCTCCGCTCCCATCATCATACCGCACCGTCTGATTAGGGCCCTTGGGCACCTTCACCGCATACAGTGCGGTCACTTTCGGCGGTTCGAGGCCATAGAGCGCCGCGTCCATGTGCCAGCGAAAGAACCTCGTTATCCCGTTCGCTTCATCCTCTGGTGCGATGCACGTCTCGTGTGTGGCGGAATGGTGCCCGTGCTTCAGAGTTATCTCGGGGATCCCTTCGTGGTTGTGGATTGTACCGTGTCCAATGAGCTGCACTTGCGGGACTCTGGGGATCGTGTTGATATACGAGTTGAGGATGGAGGATTTGTTCGTATCGACCACACTATTTCCATGTGCATAGTTTGTCGTAGCGCTCGGATCAAGACTCTATCGTTTCGAGATCGTGAACAAACCAGAGAAACTGAACGGATCGACTCACTTTGACTAACGCCAGCTGTTGTTCCGGTGTCAGACTGATGTCCCGTATCAGTAACGCGCCGGACTGGCATGATTTATCTTTAACGTGTGCCAGACGAGTATTTTCTCATTCACGCACCCGCAGAAGAGTGTCGTGAACCCGGGGCAACAGCTCGTCAAATCTATCGGCATTCAAGCCAATGACTTCTCGTCCGAAATCACCTAAACGTGTTTTATCGGCAGATGGTGGTAGTTGCAGTGGTACAAACTTGAGGTCCATACTCAAGGTAATGACGGTGAGTAGGAAAGAAGTCGGCCTTAATGTAGCCTGCTGTGGTAGGTGATCACTATCAGTTACGGCAGAAAGAAGAGCTACTAGAAGTGGCGCTCTAGCTTGATCTTAATCGCTTCAACATAAATTCTAGAGTCGAATGCAAGTTCTTCGAAGAACGTATGGACAGATAGATGTCAACGAGGCCCGAGAGACTCGTGCATGCGTAAAGGCTTGCGTTTTTGTCACACTACGCTTCATTCTTGCTCCCCATGTCCGCCATTGACTTGTTGATATCATCCTACACGTACGTGAGATTCTGGCAAGACAGAAAAAAGTACGGCGCACCCTGACTGCCTCGATAGTCTGTACTCGGTGCGTTGTGCTCTCTCGGTTGGAAAGGGCGGAGGTGGACGGTGTCGCATCAACCGTTTGGAGCCCAAACTCGATGTCGGTGAAATGCACCTTCGTGTCAGTTCTCCCGCTATCAATCTGCCGCATTCGAACAACCATCATCTAAAAAATCCAGGTCGGGTATTTACCCCTCCTGAGCCGCGGAAAACTCGAGTTCTAGGACTCGCAAAACCCCTCTGTATCACCACGCTGCCTCGAAGTGGCTGGTGTCCAGAAAAACAAAAACAAAACACGGAGACATTGCTGCCCGGCCTCGAAGTCGCGCCAGCGTGTTCTCCTGCGTCGGTCTCGCAACCCTCGCATCCTCCCTATCCTGTGGCGTGCCTTTGGCTGCTCCAGGTACGGGTGAAAACACAGTATGTGGGGCGTCGGAGGGCACCGTTCACGATGTCCCGCCCCTGTCAACATCTTGCTTTGCGGCCTCGAAGTCGCGTTCGCGGGTGTCGGTCGCCGGCTCCGTGATTGCTTTCTCCCTGTCCAGTGGTGTTCCTTCGGACGCGCTGCAGGTAGAGCCGCGGACTGCTTAGCTTGGAGAGCGTTGTCTCCCATACGGGCCTCGGTGCTACGTCAGCGACACGTCAGCGTCCGGTATCCTCCGACCGGCGCTGTGCGGCTACGTGGTGCTGTGCCTGGGCTCTTCTAAAGTCTTCGTCTCACTCCAACCACGGTTTGGCGCGCTTGCAGTTGTGTGAGTGGTTGAGTGGTGAGAAAAGCATGGCGCTTGCCCCTGGGTTTGTGCATATCCGGTATCTTTTCGATTTATCAGCGGAGCCACGAACAGTGTGTTCGTTATCAGCAAGCAATGCTCTGAGCTTGTCTGACCTTCTACTAAAGGCGTCAGATCTACGGCCTTAAACGTGGTCAGCTCGTCTGCCGTACTGGTAGAGGGGCAAAGTGTTGTACATTAGCTCCTTGTACATAGATACTTTGCGAGCCGTCCTGTTCCTTTATTGGGACCACCTGACGGAATATACTTCCTTCCTTCCTTCCTTCATACTTCGGGCATTCAATCTGGCGATGAACATGAGTGTTGCGGGCCGTTAGGGTACAAACCACGTCGCTTACGAGGCAAGGAGGGAGTTCGTATGTACTGTGTCCAGGCCATGGTCAAATAGACGCGCATGATTTGTTGAATCTGACGCACATTTCGCCAATTGGAAGGTCAGTGCTAAGACCCAAAGACTAGTAGGTGCAATCGCTATCGCCAACAGGGCTGCGATAACGACGATCCTATGCTATATGTCAGTTTCTATAGTTCTGCGTCTGCAGGGAAGTCGTGACCAACGTCGTAAGGAGACCAGTAGTCACTATCAGAGCGATCAACCGCGTAATGATATCGCTCGTCCTGTAATCGTGCCATGAGTGAATGCTGATTGAGGGGATCGAGCTTACGGTCGCAATCCTGTTCGAGACTTTTGGAGGCAGTAAATGAGCGTCCCGGAGATGGTAAGTTCCGCCAGCGCCGCAACGCCAAGTCCCACTGTTCCGAGAACCTATCAGGCTGTCAACGCAGTTCAGTTGACCCCGGAAACCATGATGCATACGCGTAGGCTGCTACCAGCCTCTTGCAGGTGTCGATAGGTCATACTGCGAGCAATGAATGTCAAGCGATGAGTCTGTGAACAGTGCGAAGGAAACGTTCGCACACTCGAGCGGGAAATAGAAAGTTCACAACTGTGAGATTGTGAGTGAGCAAATAGCATGAGCGACTCGGAGACGGACCAGCATGTGTAAGCGTTAGTATGCACTGACGATCGGTAAATCAAAATTTCTGTGGACGAAGGGGTACATGGCGTACGCATATGCTTGTGAGCCAGATGTTCTTCGAGCTCACTGACGTGTCTTGTTGAGTATTTAAGAGTGAGTGAGAATAGTGTTTGCGTACGAAGCCAAACCCGGAATATCAGAAAGCTGGCCTGCGCGTTATTGGTTGGAGAGGTGAGCTGACTGGCGACGTACCATTCAACGATAACGGCGATCACTTCCTACAAAAAATGAGGGTATGAGCCTCGAAGACGATGATAATTGATTGGGACAAGAGATCAAAGCGTACATTCGTGATGATCGCTCCCTAATGGTCCAGATATTCATTACGGTTGGTTCGGGGTATCAGATCCAAGCCACTCACGTTCATCGCCCTACAGAGGCCATGTCAGTTGTACGGCTAGAGCAAGCCCCCTGAAACGCACCAATAGTTGACATCTAGGGCCAACGGATTCGCAAAGTTGTCGATGAGGTAATGGTACATCGTGACAATGATGAGGGCCTGGTGGAATGTGTCCAGGGTTCTGCGTAGCATCATATGAGTCTTTGGCTCGCTGTGCGAGGAGGTCATCATACAGCAGTAGGAGAACCTGCAGCGGTCTCGTCGGTCAGACAGGAGAAACAACAACACGGGCTCACGCACCAGAATTTTGACAGAGAGTGGATCCTTTCTCGATGCGCGAAAGTACATGAACGTCTGTATGCAGGTCACTACATACAGCCTGCGTTTGGATCTCGTCAGCACCATATACACGAGTAGAAAGCTTCGACGCACGTTCCAGCGATGATACTGCCCACCAGAGAAACACCCATCGTCGCCCCAAGTTTCAACTCGAAGGGCTCCGTACTCGCCATGCGAAAAGATGCTGTACCTGTTCCAGCAACGTCGTATATATACGAGGATGTAGACAGTTTACTTTCCGCATTCGGTGCTCGCTCTTCAGACAGGATGTGATGTGATGCGATGCGACTAGATCACGAAAGAGCGAAGTTTCTCCTCTGTCTGGGACGCGTGATTTGATTGGGATCAGAAACTCCCCCCGCGTATTATGGTGGCCCGGAGAGGTAGACCTCGCTCGAAGGGATTACGTCGAGTCCTCATCTTCCAATAACCGCTGCTGGTGGAATCTGCGCGTGTAATTTAGCGGTCTTCGCAAGGCGACAGAACGGGGAAACGAGTGGCATACCAAAATAGTATCAAACCATCAAAGAACTTGCAACAGGTCTAAGACGAGTACTCGGCCTGTTTTCCGAACGAGCCGTCGGCAATGGATCAGAGGGGCGAGCAACTGAAGAGATGTTTCGCCCCGCAAATGCGCCAGAACAATGGATTGCCCAGGTACTTCAGGAGCGTCTTGGGCATCGAATTTCGAAGGTCTATCACAGGATTCCAGATTATGACACGGAGAATGCCACGAAGGTACAGGGTCTCTTCATATCACATCAGCTAATACAGCGGATTGCGGCATATGGGCCTCTGTAGTCACGCACTGAGTGCAGCGGTGGGCGCTCATCAACCAGCAGCAAATGAGGACGATAGAATAGCGAACCCGGCACCGTGCGATGGCGATGCAACGAAGGTACACAAGCCTAGACGCAACATAAGGACAGAGGTAGATGTACAGAGCCAGACTCACGAAGGTACGCCTTAGGGCAATGGAGGAAGATCTCGAAACTATGAACCTTCCACGTACAGGCTACGTCTCCCCCATCTGTCTGCCACAGCACTCTCCGGATAGTGGTGAAGCACGACAGCTTGTCTTCGTGTGGTCATATGGTCGTTAGAGCGCAATTGTGGGAAGGACGGCAAGCACGATAGATACGCTTCCGACAAGGTGATGTCGTGGGGAAGAGCAGAAGGGCGCGTTGCCCAAATGGGACATACTTACCCTGATCTCGGTTCCATTTCACGACAGATGTACCAGGCATTCCATCAGAGCAAAACACCCGGAGATCATCTGTGTAGATATTTCCGTCCAATCTGTGGCATTCTGTTGGTCGAGGAATTCAAGCTGTGGCACGTTGGGTGACAGGATAATTGTCGAAAGTGGTATACGTAATACCATCGAACGCGTCATCTCAGGGTCTTGTCTTACGCCACCTCCTCAAATCCGGTTCTCGCTTTCTCGCTGGTTTCCCACATGCGGAGGTCTGTTGTCTCGAGACACTCATCAGAGAAGATGGTTCTCAGGCCGCAAAGACCGACCACCAGCCACGTTTCTATTGAATGTTTGTGCTCGCGCCACTCGGAAATACACCTTTCTTGGACTCGAATGTCGTCTTCGCGCCTCGCCGCAATACATGCAAAATCTCTCGGTTTGATCCATTTCAAATTCCGCGCTCATATACTCCAGGAATTGCCCGCGTGTATGTCCTGAGAAAGCTGTTTCGGAGGCGTTATTCGTCGTCCTGCTCATAATTTATCCAGTGATCTTCGTTGAGGGGCGATCCGGTCGCGACTCGGGGATCCGGCATTTACAGCAGCCACGCATATGACTGTCGACACTCCGCCCTCCCTCTGATGCCTGCGCTATCATTCTCTCTTGGACCTATTTGTCGTTCCGGCCAAAACTTCCAACACGACTATGGATCCTGTTCACAGCTGTCGTCGAAAGCCACAACTCAACTGGTAGATGTCTTTACAACACTTGGTAACGAAAGCATCGCGTTGCGAGGATCGTCGACATACTTACAATAAGACTGAGAACAAGATCCCCATGCCGACAACGGTGCTGTAGTTCACATAACATATAAATGTTGAAGGGGAGTAATCGCTGCTCTTCATAGCCTACATCAATATGTCTCACCTTCTTGTGAGTATCTCTTCCTCAGATATCTGCCCTACGTGCTTTCCTTCATTCTCAATTTGTTTCGTGATGATCTTGCAGCCAACGCCGCAGCAATTCTTCGATCACACCGTCCAGCGGTGAGTGTCTTCACAAACCGGTCTATACCGCTTACCTGTGACAACTAGTGTGGGATATAAGTGTCCCAAGCCGGGGTGTAGCTTCAAGGTCCCTTCAACACAGTTTCGGCACCTTGTGGAAAGGCACATCCGAAATGGACCGTGCGTGCCCCACCTTTGGGTCGAAAACGTATCACAGCCTCGCAATCTCGCAAATCAGCCGCCCGTCTTAATCGTCCCCCCTGCGACGCCCGCGACTACACAACCGCCTCCGAAGCCAGAACAACCAGTTCGACGTCCTCCCACGCCTCCGTGGCAGCGAGGAGAGATCGTCTACTATCAACCCTGGAACGAATGTCACGGTCCGCCACGATATGTGCCACCGACTCCACCGATTTTCTTTCCATCGTGTCACACGTGCCACAGATGGAAACGAGAGGACAAGCCCTACGTTCCACCCGAAGGATTGCGGTACTGCAAGAAGAGTGCATGACCGTGATGACGAGTAATATCCACACGCCACGTCTGTTGGACGTTCGGACGTTCTTTGTGTCTCTATATCCTGATGTATCTGTAGCTCGAGAACTTGCAAAATGCAATAGCTTTGGCCATTCAGGTTGACTTACATTCTACGCGAAGGATTACGCACGCGACTCGTCTGCAAGTTCTGATAGCGCCGAGGTAAGCTCCTTCATACGTCTCAGCGTGTTTAAATTACTGGAAGCTAGCTGAGCTCATGAATCCCAAGTCATGACTATCGGGCACGAATCAAAGAATCGCCGCACAGATCAGCCAACAATTTGGGGCGGAGCGTTCGTACAAGGCGCAAGCACACATCTGGACGACCAGGTTTATCTCTCCTTCATCTACGATCTTCGTCCGAGACACGACAGGCATTACACCACTTCAGTTCCAGAGAATTACTGCTACCACCGCTGCTTGAGGTTTTCACGCAATTGACGCGAGATGCAAGATGTGTAACTTCATTTCGTCCGTGCTTTCAATGCACTCAACGTGATGAAGGTAAGAGTGTCGATACAAGTGAGTATATGTGGATATTATTCTGCCACTCTTTTACGCTTTGGACTGGTTGTCGTACGGACTATTCGACCAGAAATATCCACCATTGTCTTCATGACCTCCTCCAGAGATCTCGGGATCTCCACCGCGTACGACCCAATAACCTTCTCGTCCGCGACGCAGGACTGAAATTCAGTGGGTTTACACTCTAATAGCCATTTTCCTACGTCGGGACCCTCCTCGTCCTCAGTGTCAGAGGACAAGCGCGAACGCTTCGACGACCTGTCCGAGTCCGAGTCGCTGTATGAACACGTCGACACAGAACGTGGGGATTGGGGGGCTAAATTTCTCCCGACGAATTCAGACCAATAGAGGGATGGTATGGACCGCCCGAATTGTCCTTTGAAAGCGCAAGCGTTGCGATAGAATTCACGAGGTGGCGAGGCAGGCCATAGTAGGGATAGGCGAAGGAGCGTGTCGTGAAGGGCTGGTTGTAGATGTTTGTGGTGGTCCGTGACGTAGCTGTGACTATGCGCCAGAACGAAGAGAGGGTGAATGTCCGCGGATACTGTCGCTCCTGGCGATTTGAGCTTCAGTTGTGTAGTGGAGATCCGGCCGGTGGAGGAATGCTTCGCATGAAGCGAGAGACTTCGCTTGAGCGGTATCAATCGGTATTGATACGTGCCAAAGGGAAAATTCTGAAGAAGTGTCTTTAGGCAACGTACATAGAAGTCGATCACGCACGAACCTCAAAAAACGCCTGTCTTTCGTGAAGCGGTACTTTGCGGTTGGATTTCTGAAAAGCACGCAAGGAGCATAGAAGGTCGTCGTCCGGTATCAGTACCAATTTCTCCTCCATGAAAGCCCTTTTGAGCGATGACTGGACTGCCGACATAATCAGAAGCTGGGGCTCAATAGAGCAAAAGACAAACTTTGAACATGATTGCTGGGGTGATTGAAATATGCACCGAGGTCACCGCGATTGAGACCCCAGTTGTACTCATAACCATCGAGCTGCACGCATGCGTCAGTAAGAAGCAAGCATAAAAACGAATCACGGCGCACGCAGCGGTCGCTTGGCGAAATAAGCATTAGGTCTTCCGTATCCTTGAATGACTTGTTGACGTTGAGATTTTCGATGCGCATTGACATGATGGTTCGAACGGAGATGATGGCGGAAGATGGTCTAAGAGCGTGTTTGAGTCCCTGAGCTCAGAGTTGCCCAAACAGGCCAACGACACGTGATGTTTGTCTTTACTTGGCGGGCGAAACCGGGTTAGAACCGAAAGCGATTGCCTTCGCCTCATTAGTGACTTAGTCCGAGTTGCGGCAATCTCCGCCATTGTTCTTCCCAAAATGTGGGCAGCAGCCTGGCCCCGGATTTCCTCTTTGGTCCAACAATGCCACCACACAGCAATTGGTGTCTTTGTGTGGTAGCTTATTGATCGGGTCAGGCCACCGTGAATACGTCCCGCACACCTATAAGAGCAGAACGCATTGCGACCCTATGTGCTGCAGTCCCTCGTCGTCGGATGGCTAGGCTCAATCCTCGCCGCACGTGCTCTAACAAGCCTTCCGGTAGCTACAGCGAGCTCTCGCCCCGTCGTTCCCGAACTCCACGCTCGACTCAAGCCAATAACGCTGCAAAAAAGAAGAAGAAGAAGCTTGCTACCGACCGCTCTTTTACACCGACCCGGCAACAAGCTTCCTCGACCACTGATCAATGGACCACCCCATTGAAGGCCATTCAGCATGGGGAGCCCGCGCCGAAGAAGGCGAAGGACGCCGCCATTGCCGCCGCGCCGTACGGCAACTGCTGTGCTTTTTGCAGGAAGTCAGCCCAAGGCGGTAAATTGATATGTCTTGCGCATATCATGGATAGAGCGCTCGCTGGCGATGATAATTCGGTGCGTTTGCTCCTTCCAGGTCGCAATGCAACATCTAACACATTCTAGTTGGCAGCACTCGAGCTATTCTGGGGTATGATGCCGCGCACTATGTGTCTTCACTCGCGATACAACATGGTTCCACGTATGTTAAGTTGACCTCGGTGCTTGTTCACTTTCTGACCGGATCCATAGTTTGTCTCAACTGCCACGGCTCTCTGGATGCTGATCTGATCAGTGCATTCCCTTCCTCCGAGGACATCCTAGCTCTCAAGGAATTCACGCAGCTTTCGCTCGAGGAGCGACGTCAAACACCGGCTTTTGAGGTAGGTTCTCCACATGTCGACTGTCTCGATTTCTCACGATATACATTCGTTCACAGTACCTCCCACATACGCCCCACAGTGGACGCACAATGCGTCTTGTGTTCCTCCGTTGGTCCGGAGCATTTCACCGGTACAAAGGCAAGCGAAGCTCGGACGGCGTGAAGTGGATCTCGACCGATGATCAGCAAAAGATACGCGCGCCGTATGCTGCACTCTCTGCCATTCCAACTCATCTCAGCCCATGGGTTCTTGCATGGAGCGCTGGCTACAAGTTGAGCAAGATGACTGAGTCTGGTGATCTTGACGAGGACATGTTCCCCAAGAATGTAGTCGCAGATATGAAGATGCTCGTACACATGTACGAACAGTGGACAGATCAGACTCATCTCCCGACGTCCGATCTCTACTCCCCTGATGCTCCGACTACTCCTCCCAATCGTGGACATGATTCCGACGAGGAGTCACCCTGCTGCGGTGGGTGCTCATTGGTGCACCCTGGTTCCACAAACGATACACCTTCCCCTCGGACCCCACCTCGTCGTCCAGTCAGGCTTGTCGCTGGCTCGGACTGAAGTTCTGTTATCGTGATTGTCAAACTCTCGTTCTCACTATCTACTCGTGCCCTGTTCTCCCATACATGCTTGCCTGACTTCATGCGTATGCCTATATGTTTATGATTACAGTATATAACAATATAAAACTATTTTTATGTGAAGTTTTGTGGGTGCTGACTGCCATTGCCGCAATTCGAACTCACGCTGGACGCAAATGCATCACTCGCACATAAGAGTGATATACATTGAGCATCAGTCTATATGGCCGTCTTCCCTTTGTTGACCGCCAGATAGACAAGAAGAATTGAGCGCTGCGGTGTCCGGAGTCGGGTCGCCATGTCTGTGCTTCGTAGGTTCACCACCCCGCAAAAAGGACATACCTCGTCCGGGCAACTGATACTTTGCCTTTTGCCTCATTGTTGCGAGTTTGCATTGTACCTCATCCGGCAAAGTCACCCCGGGCACATGTTGGGTCTCTTGTTCTTTTGAGATCGCAAGTGGCCCGGGCGGCCTTCTCCAAGCTTCAAAGCATGAGCGTTATGTAATATACTCGCTCTACAAGAACAGCTGCAGTTTAAGACGGCCGACTCATCAATTGCTATACATGGTCTACAGTCTCACTTGTTTCCATGTGGTACTCGTGCGCTCCAGATCTACCGATGTACCTTCCTACGATCACAAGGGTCCTGAGATCGTCGTAGTGATCCGGTGCTCTAGCCTCTGTTAATCCACACTTTGTCTATCAACCTGTGCCGCACTTGCTATTGATCTTTCAGACTCCTCTTTGCCCCAGCCAGCAATGGCCTCGGCTGCAATAACAAGAGCATTGCTCACACTCGTTGGGGTACGCAGCTGGTCAATGGTCCCCGGCGCTCGACTGCAGCTGTTCAATGCTGAGTGGTTTGGATCTGCAGTGCTATTGATCATTGACAAAGTCGCAATAGCCCCCGAAGAGGGACCATTGTCACTATGACAATGGTGCTGTATACTCTGTTATAAAGGTCAGGACTCAGGCTATGAGCGCTATCACATCTCCCGAGACATGTCCAACCAAAACGTAAGCTCCAGTGTTATCACAGCACCCAATTTTCTCGATTATTCAATTTCTTCAGCCGGTGCCTGAGGCAACCTATGATCGCAATGGCCACTTGTATGTCTTTGCCGTGACAACGAATCTTCTGCTCACACGTCGATCGATAGCAATGGATACAAATGTCCATGGTGTCCCCTACGAGCGCTATCTCATCAGGAGTATCCGAAGCTCGAGGCCCATATTCGCCGCAGACAATGTATAGATGCTCCGTGGCAGCCACCCAAGCATCCCTTCCCTGACCAGCCAATCGATCCTTCCTATCACGAAGTCCTCGCTCCTCGGCCACCTCCAATGACGACCCCCGAAACTCATGCACCAGTGCATCATCATCAAGACGGGAGATTTGACACGTACAATGGTACAAGGCCTGAATGGTACCGAAGGCGCCCGCAGAACACTACGGCGTCAGCAGGAACATCTGACGCTGCTGGTATTCAACCGCATCCGATCCATTCACACAATGGCGTGTCGGTCCCACGCCGGCAGAACAGCTTGAGCTCGCGCTGGGAGGGAAATTGGCTGGACCATCAACAGATGAGTACATACTCCTCACCTTTGACGGGACCGTCTGGTGGCGGTGGGGCTGGATACGCTCTGCCACCGCAGCCCCAACCAATACTCCAGACATTTGCTGCGCAGTATACGGCAGATCCAGACGACAAGCCCTACATTCCGGCTGGAGTACCTCTCACCCGAAGGAAGTCATCGCGCAAGGGGACAAACTGATTTGCGAGGCACATACACATACGCATACACCTGTACTTGATTGTACTCATAGCCACGGACATTGAACGCGCATTGCCGAGATGAAATTATGTGTGTGCATTGTGAGCGTATATGTGAGTTGAAACTAGCCAGACGTACTAAGGTAATGCACCCATTGTCAGAGTATATACAACTTTAACCACATCCACAGCAGGTTGGAGCGCGCACACCCACACCCGGGCATGCACACCCACAGTCGGGCATGCCAGCTCACACTCGCGTCGTACGAGAAGGCGCGTGGCGGTATGAACCGGTGATTAGCATGTGATCAGGGTCAATGCTACTTTCTTCTGTACCACCACCGTTGTTGCTCCCGCCGTCGAAATCAGCTGGATGCAGGACCATACCGCCTCGCCGCTCCACGTTTTTTGACCACCAGAACCCCCAGTGGAAGTTGCATCAAAATTCTAACGCTGGAGAGTGATTGCCGGTGATTTATTAAATATGCCTAGTCGTACCCAGTCTGAATTGAGCAGCTCGACTCAACAGCGACATCCGTGCGGCAATGTACGGAACGATTGCGCGGTTGAGCCATGCCCTCATGTCACCCTCGACCATCACAGGGACGCAGACGGCCGTGATTGCTTTTGGTACGCCGTTGATTAGGGTTTGCTCGACGTGGATTGACCCATTGCCCATAGACTCAGAGAGGTGACATCCGTGGGACCGTGAATATGTTCACTTTGGCGCCAATCTAGATATCAGTTTGCGACCCATTACGAAAGCAGTGGCGCTCATTCTGAATCACGGCCAGCAGTTGCCAGTAAGTCGCGGATTCTGACTAGTTCGACGCAGACTGACAAATCGACATCGAATTTTGAGTTGCCACGGTTTCGCAGTGTTCCTTTCTTTTGGTCGTGCTTCATGGACTCGGAGCTCCCTCACCCGAGCCGCTTACAAAGATGTGCAGATAATGACAGAAGCTGGTGTTTTTGGCAGGCGTGGCTCATAGTCAAGGTACAGTATGGCTGTCAAGATCTTTCACTCTTGACACCAAGTACAAGCACCCTGCGCCACTTTTGCTGCAGTATCAGGACTGAGGATGGCATTCGGAGCTTTATCTACTACATTCACAAATTTTGATGTAATTACGGTACTCCTCTCTAATCGTCACAAGTGTCGAGGTATGTGCTGGAAGATCAACAGTCTCGTCTACGGTGCAAGGACGTCTTGTGCAAGCTTTGAACCTTGCGGCAGAGTTCAAACTGCTGGAAGTGTAGTAACGTTTGGTGGTGTGCATCTGGACGTCTTCAAGCTTGCGAGGAGCACCGCTATAAGGCGGTCATCCAACAGCCCTGCGGGCCGTGAGGTATAGCCCAAGTCCCTAAGTCCAACTGTGCATGACAAGTGTACATGTGCATCCCCGAGTCTGAGTGTGCATGCCCGAGTGTGGGTGTGCGCGCTCTGAGCGGCTGTGGATGTGTTTAAAGTTGTCTTTACTCACCCATTGTCTATTGTCTTGAACGAAGTCTAGAGCAACAACTTGAACCATCCTTGTACGGGCTGCGTCCGCCTTTGATAGGCGCGTGCCGCGTATGTGTCCGGCACCATATCAAGACTCAAACCACAGTCTTCCCCACTCGCCGCCTTCAGCGCCACGCGACACCTCCGTCTCCACTCTTACCCCTTGATTGTTGCTGCTCCGGAGGAGAAGAGTTCTTAACAGGACGGTCGCGGTGCAGAGGATGCGAGGGGACGACCAACGAGGGAAAAAGGAATCGGAGGCGAGGCAGCTCCCCCCCAGGGTATTGAAGATTGGTGCGAGGACGGTAGAAGGTGGTCCAGGCGCGCGCGCAGGTAGTGGGAATCCAGGTCAAACTCCATCCACATTGGGAAATCGATCTGTATGAAAACGATGTGAGGAGGTACGGCGGTCTGGAGGGAGCCTGGACATGCTCAGAATATGTGGGAGGCGATATTGTATAGGTTTGATGAAAAGATTCACGCCACTGTTTGGCGTGGCCAGCACATAACCGTCCATTACAAGCGCCTCGCGCTCGTCGCCCACAGGCCGACGAGCGCGACGTTGCATCCAGTCAATAGGATTAAAAACATGGACGCGAAAGAAGACTGTAAGCGCCATCCAGAGCCCCGGAGGCAAAAGCAAAGAAGGGCTGTGTGACTGTGCAGCTGTGAACGTGGTCGCATATTGGTCTGACAGCACCGTCGAACATACACCACTCACCATCGATGACCCATCCTCTACAGCGAACAGGCCTGTAAAAGAGAATATATATATATTGAAAACACAAACGCACATGATACACTAATAATGGATGAGGAAGAGCAATGGAGAGGGGGAAGTGGGTGAGACAACACAACGTCCTAGGTGACACGCGTAGATAATCCAACGACGACGGCGACATGAAGCGCAACGGTGTCTAGCCCATCCGCCCCTCCTTCTTCTTCTGCTTCCTCGGCGGCGTGACTGGCCGGCCCACGTTCATCCCCCCGTACGGGTACTTGGCCTTTTTCTCTGCAGGCTTGAGAATCTGGGAAGAGTGAACGTGAGCATGAAGCGACCGGAATCGATGACGAGAAGATGGGGCGGAAGGAAGGAAGCCGAGCGCGATCACAACGACTACGGTTAAGCTGGCGGCGTCGACGAGCGCAAAGGTGTCGGCAGCGGAAGCCGCGCCTAGGTGTAGTCGTCGACCCAGTCATGAGCCATGTATCACCAGGCACGACGTGAGCCAACCCCGTCTGCGTACGCACACCCGCCACAATTACACCAAAACGGAGCACCGTACTCACCTGGAACGAACACAACAATGTCTCGTCGACGCTCATCATAGCCCCCGCGTTGTCGAACTCCCCACAGTAATTCGGCGCCGAGAAGAGCGTCACCAGATGCCGCTTGGCGAAGAACTCATACCCGTCCTCGACGACCTGGGGGCGGTGTAGTCAGCCATCTGCGTAGAATGTGATAGGTGGATTGTGGATGAGCAGCACAGCCACCTCCCCACTATGCGCCCGACATCATCGTAACGAGTGTTGACCGCGAAGTCGACGGAGACTAGCGCGCACCAAGGCCACGAACCCGCACCGAGAGAGGACCCATGGACTAACCTGATGTGCGCGGCATATCAAATCCATGTCGTGCTTCTGCAGGAATCTCGACACGACGTCCGGTCCAAAGGTGAATGACACGCCGCGGTCGTTCTCTGACCAGCCAGTGATGTCTTTGTCGGGGTCTGACCATAGCAGATCGCAGAGCAGACCTGGGTAAAGGCGTCAGCGGCGGTACAACAAGGGAAGGAATGTATGAGCCCGAAGCCGGGGAGCGCATGGAGGATAAAAGATACGCACCAGTATCGGGGACATCTGTGGGCCTCATCACGCGTCGTATCTGCTCCATCGACTGCAAGTCCGGACTCAGCCCTCCGTGCATCGTAAAGATCTTCTCGTCAATAATCGCGGCGATGGGTAAGCAGTTAAAGCAGTCGGTGAAGGTCTTCCAGAGCTTGATGTTGTATCGCCGCTTGCCTGGCGATGGAAATCAGTGAAGTCAACGAGGGAGGGGAAGGTTGGTGCACACATTCGTCGTAAAAGCCGTAGATGCGATTTATACTTGCGCATTCGTGGTTTCCGCGCAAGATGAAGAAGTTTTCGGGGTATTTGATCTTGTAAGCAAGGAGAAGGCAGATGGTCTCGAGAGATTGCTTGCCGCGGTCGACGTAGTCGCCGAGAAAAAGGTAGTTCGCCTCTGGAGGGAAGCCGCCGTACTCGAACAAGCGCAGGAGGTCGTAGTATTGTCCATGGATATCACCTGGAAGCAATGGATTAGTAAAAGGTAGCATGCTGGAGGCAGAAAAAAGGTATGATGCATCGGCGTATCGGGGACGATGAGAGCGAAGTGTTTGGAGCCGAAAATTTGGGCGAATGTAAGGACAAAAAACGCACCGCATATCTTGATAGGAGCCTCCAGCTCAAGCAGAATGGGCTGGTTGATGAAGATCTCCCTCGCCTTCGTGCACAGATACTTTATCTCGTACTCCTGCAGCTGGACGGGTTTTCCGGGGCGGTTGCCGCGCACTGCGTGATACGATCAGCATGGATGTAGCGGGCCAAAGACATGAATGCAGGCGAGATGAAAGGCGGCCACGGCAGCTGGCACAGCCCGGCGCCGAGCACGATGGGAGCAGATGGCTAAGCGACGGAGTTGGACCCTCCACGCTGGTCTGGCCGTAAAAGCGCCGGGTAGCGCTCGCCGAGCGTGGTGATCGCCAGGGAGGGACCTAGCCACGGCGGCTGCGAGCGCTGGCGGCGGCGCTGCCGTGCCAAAGGATGCGCCGCAGTGCTCGTCTGGGCTCGCAGGGAGCATGGTCGGCGTTTTTGTCATTGTGCCCGTCTTGCTTGTGCCCGTGCCCCTCGCCCGTCCATCAAATCGCGAGCACGCTGCACGACCCCGCTCCGTCCTCCTGCGCAAGCACAAGCACCGAGCACCGTGCCCGCTGGCCTAGCTCCCGCCCCCTGCCAGCCACAACCGCTTCTGCGACGACACCTGCTCCTACTGCGCCAGGCTCCACAGCACACCGCCAAAGGACAGCAACGCACCTTCGAGCAGTCTGTCAATGACAGAGTCCAAATCAATCTCGGTCGTCGAATCCGCCATGTCTCGCTAACGTCGCTCGTCGTCGCTGGTGCGTCTGCTCGTGGAGTGGTGAGGGCTGCTCTGCGCTGGTCGTCTTTTTTTTTCTGCGTCCTCGTCGCTGGTCGCTCGGTGGGCGGGCGGGCGGGCGGAGAGGGAAAAAGGATCGATGGGAGGAGCGGGATGATAACGGAGAGAGTGACGCTGGTGGTTGATGCTATGGCCACCCAGCCTAATTCGGCATGCCTCGGATGCCAGCGTGGGAATCGCTCCCGCTTTGGCCTCGCTGATCGATGGTCGTCCAACTCTGCCCTGGTTGTCACTGCCCGCCTCTGCGCACTCTGTCCCGCCGCCCCGCTGTGTGGCGCACGAAATATACTGCTGTCGACGATTCCAGTCCCAGTCCGAATCTTCCGGTGCTGACTCGGCCCTTCGGTTGACTCTGCCCCGTCGCTTGCCTTGTCTAGCACCTTGCTTTCTTCTGCCAGATCCTTATCGACTCGAGTCACATCAGCTCTGCCCGATATCTACTCGGGACGCCCACGAGTTGGACCCACAAGGCCAATGACCACACCCACATGACCGCCTAGCTCTTTTCGCTGCTTTCTTTCGCTCTACAACGTCGAGGCGAGCCCACGTCCATCACCGCCAGGGTCTCGGCTTTGACGCGAGGTATGGTTTCATAAGACGCGACGTTATTCTTGACTCTATTATGCTCCAAGTATAACCGTCAACAGCTGTTCAAGCCTTTCACAGGGTCTGCTCGCCACTAATACATTACCGTGTCCCGTCGATGATCCGTCCCAGCTATCCCCACCTGACTGTCCGCACGCTACCCTAGCACTTGGAATACTGTTTGTCGGACTCGCTGAGAAGATCCGCATGCTTAGTGCGCACGATCTTACGACAGGTAGGCCTTTTCTTCCTTTTGTAATCCTGATCCCAAATCCCAGACAGGCCGTCCAACTACGCAACCACCGTTCTCTCCACGTCAACCCAGCATGCAACACGTCCGTATGCTATTGAAGTATGCCCATCCGAGCGCAGTGGTTACGAAGAGAGGGGTCGGCGAACCGTACTAACTCTTACAATCTCCATCCACAGCCTGCCTCATCTTGAGTGTTTCTCGACTCTACCGCCGGGGAGGTGCGTATGTTTCTAGAGAGGTTTGCGCCTCGGAATCATCCAGGTGATCCGTGCTGGAGTCAGCATCTTGAGTACGTACATATCTACGCTGCGCTAGCTTCGTCTCTGCTCGGTTTCACGGCCCAAATGTATCTTTGTTGACTCGTTTTCCGTCTCAGCTGAGTGCACAGATGCAATCGTGCGGCGTGAGCACAGGTACTGAATTCAGGGTTTCCACGGTTCTCTGCGAATCTATATTGAAATTAGGCACAAGATGATATCACACACGCGTCTTGACCTCCAACTTCCACGTCGCGCAGCCGCAGCCCCCAAAAATGTTCGAAACCGAGCGTCTCCTTCTCCGCCCTTTCCGCGAAAGCGATATGCCCTCCGTCATGTCTCTCGTCAATGACGTGCGCGTCCTCCAATACATCACAACAAGCTACGTCGCCCCGCAAGGGCCCGGTACCGAAGCAATCTACCGCACGATGTTCACCAGTGACAAGAGCATTGCGTTCATGATCGAGACCTTGGACTCACATGAGTTTGTCGGCGTGATTCAGGCGACGATAATAATGGCTAAGAACCGTGATGCAGAGTTGGGTATAATGTTGAGTCCACGGTGGTGGGATCGCGGATTTGGCGGGGAGGCGTTGCGGTGGATGGTGGATTATGTGTTCCGGGTGTTAGGTATGCATCGGTTCAGCTTGGGAGTATTTGGTTCGAATAATAGGGCGATTGATTTGTATAAGAGGTTGTAGGTGCATCTTCGATTCGTGAACTGCACAGTGTTCGCTGACATTTCGTGGTAGGGGGTTCAAGATCGAGGGAACGAAGAAGAAGGCGAACTGGAGCATGGCGGGCAAGTGGGAGGATGTTGTGTTCATGGCAATTTTGGATGAGGAGTGGGCGGAGTTACGTGCCGCTGAGGAGGATGGGTGGGAGCACATTGACGGTATCGCGTCCGCTACGCAGTAAGGATTTCCTGGGATCACAGTCACCGACGAAGGTCAATCCTATATTCTTTTGGACTACAATTACAAGGATCGTCCGTCTGATGTACAGGTGACACGGTACTGTACTTATGTCCATACATTCTGTGTTGACGGACAGTATGATGCCCCGCGGTTCCAAGCCACATTGTCCACTCGCGCGTATCAGCGTCACGCCCAGAACAGAGCCAGCGTGCCGACATATACACTTCAGTGTGGAACCTCTGGTGTATGGCTTGACTGTGGGAGGACAGTGGACTCGGGGCAAGGCGAAGAGCCTTGTCCGACGTCAAGGACGTTGACAACGAGCTTGGCCATGAAGGTCAACTGTTGTTTGCTGTAATGAGACGTTCAGGTCGTGTAAGTAGCGTAGAATGGTGTATGGCCGCGTCAAGAGAAGGAGGGCAAAAACTTGATCTTGAAAGATGAAACAGCGGCCCAAGCAGTGGTGAATGCGTTGTTCTCTTCTCTTCCGGACGGAGGATCACACAGTGCCGGAGTCGGCGATGTGCACAATTCATCCCTATGTTGGCTCTTCTGATCCACTTTCATCAATATCATTCAGCGACTTCTTGCGCAGAAATTCAGCCGTTTCCAAAGCCTTGCCCCATCGCGTCAATCCGTAATTGGATCCAATAATGCAGAACGAGCAACCCCATGTCAACTGACACGGAGTGCGTCGCGTTGCATATAACGAATTCAAGAGTAGGGATGGTGGGCATGTGGGAGACAAGCACCCTGTTTTCGGAGACGGGAATGGGAAAGGAGCAGCGAAGAAACCGTCGCAATCATTCTGCTGCCCTTCAGAGTATTATCGACAGGCGAGAGAGTTCAATTTGCCAGTGAGCACCCGCACTCAGGAAACTCACACATCTTGTGGAATTCTCCCATTGTCATATTGCAAATCCGTCATCTCTCGTTGCGAGATGAAGCGTCGTCCCGCGCTCGCCGTCATCGTTGGGCGCGATCCAGTCGGGAGCGATGCGTGGTGGCGGTCCTGAGAATGAAGAAGCATTGGTACGGCGTACGACATGGTGTGACGAGGACTTCCCGTCAAAGCCATGGTCGCCGTAGTCGTCGTTCGATGTTGAGAGCACAAGGAGAGCCCGTAGCGGCACAGCCTCAGCTGTATGACATGTGATTTCAGACTCTGACATCAACCACGACTTGCTTAAGTATGCAAGTCGTGTGTTCAGAGTATTCACTCTCGTCCTCGCTGGTACGGTCTCGGCAGGGTGCTCGCTGCTGTAGACCTAACATGACGCATTAAGACGTGGGCAGCGCGCAGCACACGCCGTCTTTGAGTCTGCTGGACGACGACAATGACGCCCTGCACGAGCTCCTGGACTACTGTGCCGAGGCTGGTGCGATCTCGTACTCATACAGCTGTAACGCTCACGGATAACAAATATGCATCTGCGTTCCAGCTGTGTCCAATGTCGTACGCGTTCCTCATACCCTGTTTGTCCGCGACGGCGTCTTCACGAAGCTCAGTGCTCTGCATTGCGTCTCATAATGCGTTTGGGCGTGTTGGTCACGCTTGAGTTATGATTGCCTCTATGCCCCGTTGCTCTGGCTACTTCGCTATCTCGGATCTCGAAGACCAGCTTGATCTTACGGTTCTCCCCGCCATGCCTTGGTTCACTTCCGAATTCAGATTGCTGTCGGCCGAGTCTCGAGACGTCTTGATTGCGCATTTCAAGAATCGGACTCCGTATGGCGGCGAGTGGTCGCAGCTACACCATTACCAGTAGGACTGAGTTCAAGATATGGTTTGTCAAGGGACTCGTGAGGGTTGGTTCAACTCTACGTTTACGGGAAGAGCATCAATATACGCAGACTCGGACCGTGATGAACGGCATTGGCGTGCAGAGTTCATCCTCGTAGAGTATAGTATAACCCGCTTACCCCAGGGACTAGGTTCCAGTAGTTTCATTCCCCCCCACTCATCAGCGCTAGTGAGCATACAATGAAACACATGGTAAGGAGCAGTTTTGAGACATCGTAACAGACATATTCCGATTGGACTGGCATAATCAATTTCTGCAATATCTATTCCTTCATATTTTAACCTAATTCAAATCTGATAGTCAGCCTTGTCCGAGATCGTCGCTAGAGCTTGGACATCATACGGAATTCTCAGTGTGGCTCCAGATCCAGATGTAATCGGTTCCAATGATCCCATTCCTATCCCTTTCTACGCGATATTCTTTATGTTCGAGAAGGCAGCTCTGAGACCGCGGAAGGGACGAGAGGCGGCTGTGAAACCGCGGAAGGCAGATGTTTGGTATCCACTCCTTGAAGTTCGAGGCATCTGAGGCGCGATAACCCGGCCATGCAGACTCCTCCTTCACGACAATGATCAGACGCCTGAGCTTCCTCTCGAGACGCAGGATAGCACGATCGAGAGGATCCCACGCTGCGCGGTTCATTTCCTTCGCGATACCCATCGCATCAAGGCCATTCTCAGCGACTGTGAACTCTGGACGAATGACAACCGCAAGTGCCTCCAAGCGGGCAGTGAGTATGTCGATACTATTGAGCCCTTCGACATTCCAGTTGAAACAATCCGTAGGCTGCCAATCTTCGGCACCTATCTCGAGCTGAAGTCTTGTGAGGTTGTTGAGGAATCGAAGCGGTATGGGTGGGTAGTCTGGGTTCACTACAAAAATCATGAGCATGTAATGCAATAGATTGCAAGGCAAAGCACATACTTCGAGTCATACGTACGACCTCGAGACTATGCAGGCTCGTTCCATGGCACTTCAGCATATTCTCCAGACGCCTAGTTCCACCAGTAGCGAGAAGGCTCGAGGCTCCTTGCTTTCCGGAAAGAATTAACGTCCCTATGCTGGCTAGCCGAAGTGGACTGTTGGATACGCAGAGCATGTCAAGCAGCAATGCCACAGCATGACCATCGACGTCGATCCCCAGGTATTCTAAGTTGAGGATTATCTCTGAAAGCCCAGCGGGGTACTTGACGTCAACAATAGACGTATAATCCTTGTCGTATTGGTGGGCACCTGCTTCTGGCATCTCCCAGAACTTGGAGGGCTGCGTGTGGCCAGAGAACTCGAAATTTCTCAACGTCCCCGATACTGCCCTCAGAATGGCGAGCAGCTGGTGGAAGGACAATTCACAAGAGTACATGGTAAGAAGCGATATCTTGGTCTGAGACAACGCATCGCAAAAGGCCTTGAAGTCAGGCATTCCGCCGGTGGACAAGATGAAGTTGCACTTCCGGATGGAGAGGTTCCGGAGGTTGGTCATTGACCCGATGACGAACGGAAGCTCCGGATGCGCAGAAAGACCACACTCCTTTTTGTCGAGGAATACGAGACCATCATAGTAGCGTGAGATGGTGGGATCCACACGAAACAGGTCTGCTAGAGCTCCAAAGGTATGCAGTGTTGGTCCTGTGGTATATATAGGCGATCCGGGGGGGACAGAAAGTGTAAGCTAAATGTAAGTGAGTGGTCGTGCAAAATCCTCAGAGGAACAAACATACGTTGCGCTCTAAAGTGGTCATGTCTTGTATTGCTCTCATGAATATACAGCGGTGCGAGCTTTATAACAGACTTGCAGCGTGCACGCCGCCTTGCCAACCACGCCCAATTGTTGAGGTTCCCATCCAGGGCAAACAAAAACAACAATAAAGATGCGAACATTCTTGTCCGGCTCCCCATTGGTGCCATCTGCATGACACAAAAGAGATGGAACGATACGACTGACACGTGATAGGCTTGATTGGCAAGTAACAATAGACACTCGGCCAGACACCCTGGGAGTGAGTGGCGCTGCCTGCGGCCCACTGATCTGGTTTATGCTAGCGTGAACGCATGTCGTAGGGAAACTCGTGGCACCAAGCTGAGTACATCAGCAAAGACCCTCTTGTTGTTAAGGGCTGGACCATGCAAGGACTCCCAGGAGACGAACAATACGTGGGCCTACTATTGTTTGTCGACCCCCAAGTCATTCGCCCAAGAACTCTGTGTGTCTTTAGATTTCCATGAAAGGAGGATCCGAGCGATCTATTTGCGCCACGATATATATCACTTGCCTTCGATCACCGTGTAGTGCCTGCCTTTCATGTAGATTAGGTAATCACTGAGTCAGAACAAACACATAAAAGACTATATACAACTCCCCATCCTCTCCCTACCCCTGATACAAAGCGTCTGGCTCGTACTAGGCACGTGCATCACGGCAAACGCAACACCAGCTGGTGTTGACGGTTGCGGGACTTCATCACAGTCAACGAGCCCTAGGCGCGGATGAGAGCGCTAGACCGTGCCCGCTCAGCCAATCACGGCTTCTCCCAGACCTTCTTCCATTATGCACAGCGCGCTTGTCCCCGTCAAATGACAGAGACCGCCTACGCGTTGCATAGCGCGGGAAGTTAGTAGCGGGATGGGATGTGATAGCGCTGATGAGATGGCAAGGGGCGGGTGGAAGGGACGGGAGGGTTTGGAAGCCGATAGTGCATCCAGTGAGTCGGAGAGCGATGGCGATTGATGTTAGCACATAATAGAACTGGAGGAGAGCGAGTAGAAGACGCACCAGATGTCGGAGAGCGTGCGCCCTCGCGCAACTCTCCACTACACATCCTGCCAAAGTCCGCTGCTGAATCGCAAAGTCGACCGCACTTGCCGTCGCGAGGCGGCATCCGAGCAGCAGCGCGGCGTGAGGCAGTCTAGAGTGGCGAAAAAGGCAACAGATGGGTTCGGATGGATTCTGCGTCGAGAATGCCGTGGAATGCCGCAGCGGTGTCGTCCTGGGGTGTGGTGGAAATGTCAGATCTTCAAGAACAAGTTCATCGCGATGCATGTATCCAGCTGCTGGCTGTGATCAACCTACTGCTGTTGGACCGGTGAGGATACAATCTGTGCAACCGTCGAGGTCGTTGGCAGCGGCGGTGGTGGTGAGACGTGGTGGTGAGCGGCAGAGATGATTTGCTGACGTCATCGCCGTCGCCCGCTTCTGAACCAGTTACCAAAGGCGTGTGATCTTCGGCAACGGCCGATCCGTAGACGATCATCTGCTCTCCTCAGGCTCTCCTACCACGACTTGCTCAACGCAAGTCGTGCGTCCAGCGTTGCCAAGAGCGCAGTATTGCCTCAGCTTGCCACTACGGCGACAGAACGCGTAAGCCCCCCCAAAGTGGGCAGCAGCAGCACAAGCCGGTCTTGGCGCTACAGGACTTGCGGCGAACATATCATGGGGCGACGGCAGACCTAACGTAGGGTTCGCTCTTACGGTGGATAGAATATGGGGGACTACTTTGAGATGCGTCGAGGGCGTCGTCTGGGGACGCGCACTTGGAAAAGGTGTGTTGTATCTTGCTCTTTTCTTTGGATACGCCCATTCTGCACCGGTGTATCCGTTGGTATCGCTTATTTATGTGTAGTTCTGAATCTACGCGTGGGGTAAACCCTCTGACGAGGTGCCCACCCACACGCCCCACGCAACGGCCGTTCCCGCACTTGCACCCACATATGCTGTTTCCATCCACTGCCGCTCCGTCGACGTTATCCCGACTCCTCGGCCCAAAAACCGCGCATCAGATAAAGATCCTTATCTGTTGTGCGGTTTTTGAAGGCGAGCCAGCCGTCCAACCACACAAGCGAGAACCAGGATAGTTCTGGCGCTACATGACGTATGTCCTAGGGCGCGTCAAATGTTGCTCAGCAGACATCTTCACATCGCTACGCATTCATACTCCTCGTGGTCGTGCGTACCTCCTTTCTCTCATTTGACCATAATTGACTCACTAGACCATATTTGCAGCGGCTGTTTTCGCCGTTGCAAATATTGGATCAAGCTCTTGTTTTCTCGCCGAGCTTGTGCCGGCCATTTGTGACTGATGTGACTTACCCGTTTGGGAAGGCGGGACGCGTCAGCTCAGTCTTCACTACTGCATACACTCTCTTCAATTTTGACCTCTCGTGAAGGAGATGATCGGAGTCGCAGCCCAGTAGATGCTCCCACTCACATCTAGAAAGATGACAAGCTCGTTGACGCAATGTGAGATGGAGGACCCTGCTCAATTCGGAAGGTCATGCATGCCTTTTCGAGGCAAGGGCCGCAAGGCCGATTCTTTGCCATCAGCTACTCGGATTTAGCGGACATCCTAAGAAAAGCGCCGAAACGGCTGTTGCAAATATGGTCTACTGTCGCCGCGATTTAGGTTTACCGTTGGTTGTCGTCCAACCCGCCGTCCTCCCAAGCTCCACTCCGCCCTTTCGCAGTCGGATCCAGATGCTTCTGACTCTTTTCCGCGCGTTCGCGTTGCTCGCATGGATCTTTTCTGTGATGGCGCTATTTCCCCTTCTTGTAATATGCTGGGTGCCGTCGCAGCATTCGGCGGTCCCGCTCATCTCGCTTTCGGCGCGCCGTGACTGCACGTCGAACCCACGCCAGTGGAGTCATTATTTCTCGGAGCTGGCTTTTACAGAGATGGAGTAGATAGTGCACGTCGGCCTGTGGTGGGTTCTATACCATCGACTGTCGTCGTCAGGTCCGTTTCAATTTTCTTCCTATCTCAGTCTGCTTCATCTCACTGACGGCATTCATTATGGGTCTTCCCGCGTGCTGGACGACTCGAACGGCGACGCTGTCCTGCCTGTCGCGGCGCGTCTCCGTGATCAGCATCGCTGAACCAATGCTGCGCCGCACGAGTCAGTGTAGTGCGTCCACCGACTCTTGCTGTTGATGCTACGCCTCTTGACTTACACCGGGGGCATGGCCCGCGGCATCAGCTTCGTGGTTCCTTTATGGAACCATGCATGTAACTAGTCAATTTTTGTACACTTGCGGGCCGGGCGCCCCTCGTTTGAACTGGTTCGCACTTGTAGATGTCCCTGAAACATGTGTATAGATTTGATTTTGCAATTATGAAAGCATATGAATTATGTCGACACTGCCATCAACAACTACAAGACAGTGTAGTACAGAATTACAGGCCAAAGTGGCGAAGGCAGAGTGCCGGATATCAAGAATAGACGGTATGTACAGATCAGAACTACGCTGTGTTTGCTCTTTTGCCCGTCCCAACGTGCGGCACCCAAATTAGGAAGGGTCGGCAGCATTACCGCTATCCTGTGGATGATAAGCAGGAGCTGGTACAAGCTAGACAAACTCACAGCTATGCCAGGTGTGATGCCGTCGGCAGCATCCAAATGTGTATAGATGTTCATACCCTGGATTACGGATGATGAACACAAGAACTCAAAAGAATCGAGGTATGCACCTGCAGAACGATAGAATCGCTGTCTAAGACGACATTGGACGCGGATTCATCATTCTGGACTTGGCAATGCACGAACCTGGACATGAAACGGTTGTTGGGACGTGGAGAACTGGTGCATAGGCACGGTGCACTGATACGGCTTGGCGGACAGTATGCTATTCGTTCACAAGCTCGAAAACCCCGGAAGCGTAAACACCATGATTCTGCACCACACCAATACTCCGGAGAATGAGTGCTGCTTTGGAAACTGGTTCTGCCACCACAATCACATTGAGATACACAGTTTTATTTAGTCTTGTTGTGAGCCTGTTCTTACTCTCTGGCAGGTTTTCTGATTGTATCCGTCATTTATCCCAAGCCATCCTTCTTAGCTACATAGAAATTCTTGTTATTGCTTTGCTATCTTGCACTTCCTCACTATGTCCATAATGTACATACACCGTTTAGATACCATAACTACTCCATACTACTTTGCTTGACTCTATAGTTGTGATGGGCAGCAGAGGTGTGATGACAAAGTGTTGTACGGTCTTTTTCACTGGCAAACACTATCATTTGATTATTATTATTTCATTCATTGCAATTAGTAAGTATTAAGACAATGTATACATGTTTCGTGGTTGGCCCTCAGAACAAACCAGTTCGGATAGACGGCATCCGGCCCGCAAGATCCTGAAAATGACTAGTTACATGTGTGGTTCCATAAAGGAACCACGAAAGTGATGCCGAGGCCCATGCCCCCGGTGTTATTTTTAGCGGCTTCTTCCCAGCCTCGCCGTCGTCGCCACCCAGCCAGTACTCTTTCTCACCGCCTAGTCTATATTTTGGCCTCCGGGACGCCACCCTCGAGTGTCTCTTTTCTCCGTAACAAAACGTTCGTTCTGACGCATTCCGTCGACTCCGCGTGGTGCGCCCAGACAAGCCTTGCTATGACGGTAGTGCCAACACATTGTAGAGTTCCTCATGGCTTGACGACTTTATGAGTGCCTAGTTCCCTTTGCGCACCGATCCCGACTCGCCGCGACCGCGTCCTGGTACACGCCCGTCATACAAACCAAACGTGTGATTTTCAGAACGATACTGTGGCGGAGTGGTCCGTTGACACTCTCTGGCAAGGCTTTCGGTTGCATGCTGTTGGGTTTCGCGTCGAACATGGGTAACATACAGTATCATACACCGCTGCGTTTTTGGGGCTGCTGCATCCAACAACCCCAACACGACGCGTAAGTCCCTTGGCAGCAAGGCAGCACGCAGCCCAAGCCGGTCTTGGGTCTGCTGGACGACGACGACGCCTACGACGGGCTGGACGAGTGATCTGGCGGCAAGACGAACCCCCGCCGCGTGATGGATGGGAGCACGCGGGGTACGCCAGGATTAGCTGGGCGCGCCGTCTGGAGACGGGCGCCCGATCAGGTACGTGTTTTTCGCGTCAATCTCTGTGGGTACGCCAGCGCCAAACTGGCGTACTCGTTTGCACTGCTGATTACTCCGTAGATGTGGATCTACAGCTGGGTGAGCCCTCCAGTGAGGCACACACGTATGTTTCGTCCGTGCACGCTCTACCCACGACCGTCGCCAAAATCGCATCGTCAGGATAGCGCAGCACAGTGCTGCGGAAAGCGCGCGGCCTCAACCAACGCGACACGCTAAGCAGCGCATCAACTCACGCGAACACCGCCAACGCGAGCCCGCTGGAAGCGTCGACGTGGCTCCCGGTGCGTCGGCTTGCCTTTCCTCCTCTCGCCTGTGCCCATTTCCGCTTTGTAGACCTGGGTCGGATCCTTGGCCTTGTCGGCATTGCGACGAATTGACTGCGAGGTGACTGCGAGGTGACACCGCCCCGCTCTACGCGCGTTTGACGCGTTCACCCGCTGATATGCATCCCTTAGTATAGGCCTTTCAAAAAGTGCAACTCCGCCCTGGATTTGCACGTGCGACGACTGCTATACTGATGGCATTCTATGCGCGTCGACATCCATTCGCTTACCTTCCCACAGGACGACCGCGAGACGATGATAAGATCTCTCTGCTGCAAGCGCGTGGGTTCTCTGACATCCCGTACGCATCTGCCCTGGTGCAGTGGACCTCGTAGCTAGCAGGATATGTATCCACGGCAACACATATCAATATGACGCATAGGCCACACCTGGGCCTGTACGGCAACCTGGATGAGACTCGCGATGACGATTTGACGGCCCTCCCACCAGGCGCCTAATGAATTTTGTTCGCAGATTAAGTATAGTGATCTTTCTATAGCTCTATTGTATTTTCTCACCATATAATCAACTGAAATAGCATACTGAGCAGTATCATAAGTAGTTCTATGTACCAGAGCACATTTTAGAGTGTTTGTGTGGCATATCATGCTGATTGAGTTGTTTGGCGATCTATCAAGGTAACAAAGAGCATTTGCTGGGTCTAGATAGTCAAGAAACACTGGGAATGAACATAGGACTAACTGTCAACATGTAAGAATAGCTGTAACATAACCTCAACTTGGCAATGACACCTTTTCTGCCATGTACCCATTCTCAATGAGATTAGAACCAAAAGACTTGGTCCAAAGTGCCACAACATGCATTTTCATGCTCCGAACAACTTTTGCGTAGCGTGCGGAGGTCGGGGAGTGGCGTCGGAGGTGCTCAACTTGTGTTCTGACTGTGTCGAGTCAAAGACAGTGACATCGGACAGTATGTGCAACTGAGAATGACAAGGTGAGATGTGCGATGTGATTGGGGAGATGAAAGTGCAAGAGTCGTGGATTGTCAGTTCTCGGTGTCGAGTCGACTATGTTTCGATGTCATGTCTGTTGAGCGAGGACTTGGATCGGACGGTGCAAAGGACTGTCGCTTTTGACGGATTGTCACACGCTTCGACTTGAATTTGCACTTGAGTTGTATACGGACGGTTAGGGTTAGGGTGCTGAACGGGTCTTTAGGTTAGGTTAACAAGGTCAGGGAAGGTAAGGGGTCTGTCTCGGTAGGGCAAAGACGTTTTTTTTCTGTCTCGGGAGGGTGAGGGTTCTGTTTCGGAAGTGATGAAGATGCAAGTAGTCTGTTGTTGAAAAGAAAAGCGGCATTGCACATAAGATGAACTTGTCTTGAACAAGTGTCTGACGTGATGTCTTGTCAAATACTGAGCTGCGGCGGCAATCGAAAACAATGAAAGAGATCATGCGATGAAGTCTTACTGTTTCGAGATGGACTTGACTTGCATTTTCATGCTCCGAACAACTTTTGCGTAGTGTGCGGAGGTCGGGGAGTGGCGTCGGAGGTGCTTGACTTGTCATTTGACTGTGTCAAGTCAAAGACGGTGACATCGGGCAGTGTGCGCAACTGAGAATTTACCCTGCCTCAGATACTACGGAGCAAAAAAAATAAAAATTATAGAACAACTTTGGGAGGGAAAGTTGTACATATAGGCCATATAAACCACTGTGCAAAATATCAGAACATATAATTATACTTTGAGGGCAGGAGGTGGCTTTTAGTCTGTGGCGCACGATCATGTTGCGCCATCACATCACGGACTTCTGCCACATGAAACACATTGGAAAGGCACAATTAGAGCTGTTTAATAACTGGGAAATGACTTTGGAGAATATATATAACTATCCTAGTGAGCTATGGTTGGGTCTCGTTGGGCCTCGTTCGTCCTCGTTGGGTCTCGTTCGTCCTCGTTGGGCCTCGTTCGTCCTCGTTGGGTCTCGTTCGTCCCCGCTCATGTGTGTTCATTCAAGCTTATAGTGATCATTTTTGGTGTCATACCATAATGCTCACCTCAGTTGAGGTAGGTTGCATTCATGAAGCATAGGGTCGTTTGAGCTCGTTCAGACTCGTTCGTAGTCGTTCAGACTTGTTCGCATTCGTTGGGTCTCGTTCGAGCTCGTTCAGACTCGTTTGTAGTCGTTCAGACTCGTTCGTAGTTGTTCAGACTCGTTCGAGCTCGTTCGCACTCACTTGTAGTCATTCGCACTCATTCATAGTCATTTTTGAGCTTGTTAGTAGTCTGCTGTACTCTCCACAACACCTCACGCGGCACTTGGCACCCTCTCTCAGCCTCCATGACCCAATCCCGGAAATCTCCGGCGTAAAAATCAAACGTCGTCCGTGCTCGTTGTTGTCGTAGTGTGTGAGTAAAGCGGTCCGAGTGCCAGCGGTGTGTCATGTGGCAGGCGGCGGCGTCAATGGGTGTCGACCCAGAAATCCGGCGACTTGATTCGTGCTCGTGGTCGTTCGTCCGAGGTCGTTCGCGTTCGTTGGCGCCCGTCCGTTCTCGTTCGGCACCGTTCGGCACCGCTGATCTCGTTCGTAGTCGTTGAGCCTGGTTTGGCAGCGTCAGGCAAGCGCTGTCAGACCCCACCAGCCGAATCCTTTATGCAGACGAGCAATCCACGTCAATTGACATGGATCGCATCGCGTTGCATAACGCGGAGTCGGATGTGGGGCTGGTGGCGGATGGTGAGCAGTGCCGGCGGCGGCGGGGGAGGAATCGGCGCGGAGAGCACCGGGATGCAGTCGGGGTCGTCCAGGAAGTCCTCGACAGATAACCTGTAATTTTAGAATGGTCGTCAAATGAAATAAAACAGTCAAAAACTACGCACCGGATGTGGCGGCGCGATCCGGCCCATGTACTCGTCCCACCGCCTCAAGCATCCTTTGGCGCCCTCTCCCAACCCCCTACAGCACATCCCGTCAAGATCCGGCGTCGAGATCCTACGTCGTCCGCGCTCGGCGTCGTCGTTGGGCGGGATCCGGGATCAGCGGCGCGTGGGGCGGGCTGAGTGGCAGCGGTGCGGCGTGTGGCGGCGGCGGTGGCGGAAAGGGTCGTCCAATCGAATTCGTCGTCGACGTCGTCCTTGGCGGTCTTGAGGATGCTGGGGATGAGTGACAGAAACATCAGAAGCACGCACCAAACTGACGAGGCGTGTTACCCGCGCTGTAGGCGCGCCAGCGCCGCACACATCCTCCTGCACCCTCCTCCACTTCCCAAGCCTCCATCCCGTCGATGTCCGGCAGCGAGTCTCAACGTCGTCCGCGGCCGCCATTGTTGTTGCGCGAGATCCGGGGAGCAGCGGCGCAGCGGCGGCGTAGGGTCACCGTCGCGTCGGAATCGTCTCATGCACCGAGTGGCGTCCGCATCTTGTGTAGAGGGCGGCCGTCGTCGTCCGCGGCATCCAGTGGAAGTGGTGGTAGAAAGGCAGAGCCTGGCAGGCTCTGCGCGGCGCTAACGTCAACCGTCACGTGCATGGATGACGCATCCGGATCCGGGACTTGATCGATCCGGGCTCTGACTTGAACCACGACTTGCTCTATGCAAGTCGTGTGTCTCTGCCGTCTTCCCTTCGCGGACGCGGTCTCGGCGCGGTGCTCACGACAGCGCCGCGTTGTTGGGCTGGTTGCCCTAGCGACCAGTCCCAACGTCAACGCGTAAGCCCCATGCAAGCTGGGCAGCACGCAGCTCAAGCCGGTCTTGGGCCTGCAGGACGACGCCGACGCCCTCCACGGGCTCTTGGACGACGACGCCGACGCTGGAGCGATGCCCCGCCGCACTGGTGGATGGGAGCGCGCGGGGCCGTCGGTTGAAGTTGGGCGCGCCGCCTGGAGACGGGCGTCCATTCAGGTACGTGTATTTTGATCAATTCCTGCTTGGATACGCCAGTCGAGCGCTGGCGTATCCGTGTGACACGCTGATTTTTCCGTAGATCTGGATCTCCGCGCGGGATAAGCCCTCCAACGAGGCGCCCACCCACGTCGTCCCATATTCACGCGGACGCCTCTCCGCACCCACCCCCACCAAGACGTTGGGTGGTATGACCACCCACCACGACGCTCCCTCCTTCGCCACCGCCACCATCACGCTCCCGTGCCCCGCCGCCATCATCACTCGTCCCCTCGGCACCCTCCTTCTCACCACCGTGAGCCTGACCCGCACCTTCTCTGGAGGGTATGTGGTTCGCTCAATTGAGCGTTCCGCGCCCTCCGTAGGGTTAGGGTTAGGGTTAGGGTTAGGGGGTTAGGGTTAGGGGGTTAGGGTTAGGGGGGTTAGGGTTAGGGGGTTAGGGTTAGGGTTAGGGTTAGGGTTAGGGGTTAGGGTTAGGGGTTAGGGTTAGGGGGTTAGGGTTAGGGGGTTAGGGTTAGGGGGTTAGGG